>CAWUFW010005499.1:660672-1321344 GCA_963921515.1 Calotriton arnoldi
TTCAGCTACCTGGGCCAGGTCTGCTTTCAACAATGCTGTCTCCACCTCCTGCCAGGAAGCTGCACAGAACTGGTTTTGGTCAGGCACAGACACTCTCTGCCTTCAGAGACAAAGGATTTTTGAGAATAAATGTGGGGACCCAGACCCCAGAACTTTAGATCACTTCTGGGAATCAAGACGAACCTTTGCCAAGGAGAAGAACCAAGGAAGCTGAAGGATTTGACTGCCCCTGTGCCATTGCGCTATTTTCTGGGGTTGGCCTGCAGTGGTTATTTATTTTCCAAGGAAAGGAGAAGGAACATTTACTGAACTTTCATCATCTTGAAGAAGAATCTCCAAGGGCTTGAAGTGTGCTTGCCTCCTGCTGAAGTCTCAGGGATACAAGACTTCACCACCAGCTCCCCCCTGAATTTCCTTGCTGGGAATTCTGTCTGCAGAAGCCTGCGTATTGTTGGGAGCTGGAAGCGCGACTCAACGAGAAGAAGCGTGTCGCAGCTGTTGCCGTCGCATCGCCGGAGATGCGTGTCGCCACCGCAAGGGTCGCCGTCGCATCACCGGAGAAGAGTGTCGCAGGGCCTGTCGCGGCTCAAGAAGTTACCAAGTTCGCGGCACGGCCGTCGGGCGTGTACGCATCACCTTCACGTCGTCGCATTGCATCAAAGACGCCATCTTGTCGCATCGCACCGGATCGTCGCATCGCATCGAGGCGCCAGCTCGTCGCATCGTAACCGGAACGCAGTACGAGATCGACACATCGCCTCCTCTCCGGTAAGGAACAGACGCATCCCCTACTTTGCACAAGCATTGAGGAGCAGTCGCATCGCCTCCCCCGAAGCAAGGAACCGACGCATCATCCTCCCTGCGAACCTTTTGTTTGTTTTGCGTTACGCATCCAAGGTACTTTGTGAGAAACATGTCGCATTTACCATCTACATTGAACTAAGCTATTTTTCTACCATTTTAAAGTCATTTTTTAAAATACTGTACTGTGGATTTTTGTCGTTTGGGTCTTGTGTTAAGTCTATATAAAGATTACTTATTTTTTATAAAACCTGTATAATGTCCATTTGTAGTGTTTCCACTGTATTACTGTATGTGTTCACAAATGCTTTACACACTGCCTCTGAGATAAGCCTGCCTGCTCGTGCCAAGCTACCAAGGGGGTGAGCAGGGGTATTTTAGGAGTGTAGCCCCCTTACCCTGACTAGAAGCAAGGGTTCCTATTTGGACAAAGGTGCATACCATTGCCAACTAGAGACCCCCAGTTCTAACAACGCTCAACAAGAGAGCGTGGCGCAGTTCCTCAGAAAGAGCATCTTATGAAGCATAAAATGGTGGCAGCTCACTGAAGAGGCAGAGCGCATTTAGCACATGGTAGTAGATTTAACAATATCAGCGTCGCTGCAGCCAGTAAATAAAGTCATTTGTTGAAGTCAGAAAATGAGATATCAATAAAGTGGTAAAAAACCGAAAACTGAAGTAAAAAAAAGAACATCATGAGGCACGTTGGGCGCGATGAATAAGGCTGACAAAATGGCGGCCGTTAAGAAAGACGAGCCGAAGTGCGCCGTCAAAAAATCGCTAAAAGCGATAAAGGTGGCAAATGGAGGGATGTATATGCTCACCACTTTGAGTAAGGAAGGTATCTGATGTCCAGCAGAGGAAACAAAGGGCAATTCCGTCCCGAAAAGACCTACATCGGGAGACGGTGTCCGGAGCTCCGGAGCTACGCGGCCATCTTGTTTGGCGCGTAGGTCACGCCCCCAGCATATTTTCCTTTTGTTGGCAGAATTCCACTGAGTTTTTCTGTAACTCCTTGGAATTCCACGGAGTGAAACTCTGCGAGTTCCACCCACACCTAACCCAAATAAAGCAGAAAGCTATTGAAAGATGACCAGCAACCTTTGCATAGGGCTTTTCCCTGTTTTCCAGTGTACCGGGACAAGGGTCACCACATTTTTATTACATTGTGATCCATTTGAGTAAAAAATACTAATAGAAACATTTTTTTTTTAACATCTGCAGATTATGCTGCAGATGATGGATTATGTGACAAATGTGGCCAATTCATAACTATGCGAAAAATGCCGCTGCGACTTAATCACATAATTCCAGTGGCCCTGACTACAGCTGGCGTCCCTTTAAATGTTTCCTTGCTTTTGAGCACTACCTCTCAAGCAATTAGGGTAAGAAACTCAGGGATATATTTACAAGGAATGGCACTCCTCTGTCTTCACACAGCGAGCGCCCAAAAATTTACTGCTGTCGTACGACAATACCTAACACCATGCTAGCGCTGTATTTACAATACAGCGCAACAAGGCATTAGGAAAAGCTAGCAGCAGAAAAAAATTATGCTAATACGAGCATCAAGTCATTAAAAAAATGCACGCATGGTGCAAAAAGTGACGTTCTGCCAATTAGCGGCAAGAAAAACCACGCCAGCTGGCCTAGAGTCCCTTTTCAGCGCCTAACGTGGAAAAAAAACACGAAAACGCAGCCAAGGAGAAAAAAAAACCTGAATGCAGAATGGAGCAGCCAGGAACCAGCACAGCACAGGACAAAAACCCCCAACCCCACTACCAGCCAGAGATCAAGGCGAAGAGGAAATGCAGGTTCAGTCAGAATAGTGAGATCCTGATTGTGGAGGTAACGGACCATCAACACCAGCTCTTTGTCAGCTCCAAAGTGTCTTTGGAGCCAAAAAGGCCATATGGCAGTCCATTGTGAACAAGGTGAACTATATAGCTGAAGTCAAGAGGACAGTGACAGACTGTAAAAAATGCTGGCATGATACCAAGCGCAAAACTAAGGAGAAACTGGCAACCAATCTACAGGCAGCATTGCAGACCGGAGGTGGCAGTCTAGCGCCCCAGGAGGAGCTCGATCCCTTCGAGGAGCAGGTTTCTGCAGTTATCTGTGAGAAGTAGGTGGTTGGAGTAGCGGGACAGGACAGTGCTAACTATGACCAACTACATCAGCAACTGGGTAAGTACCAACAAGGGACAATGGGTGGAAATACATAATGTCGTGCAGTCCAGTCAGCTATGTCCCAGTGCTCTGTCACACTGTCTGCAGGTCAAATGGTAGCCACCTTGCCACTCTATGCTTAGATATTACATCAATGGAAGGCTCATGGGTGTTTAGATCACATGTTTGCATAGGGCAGCATTGCAAGCGTCATAGCTGGGCTATCCTACCTCACATTGTAAGAGCAGCAATGTGCTGTGTCTACAAGATACGGCACATTCCTGTAGTAACTGCATGCACTGGGGCACGTATAGCAGACATACACCAATGCAGGAACCTCTGCACCACAGTTCAATGGGCAGTTGCGTTGGTCCTACCGAGCTGAATGTGCACCAGCAGAAAGGAAAGCTTTCTACTGTCCTCAACACAGTGCAACCATGCACTTTCCTATTCATACAGTTTGGGGCAGCAAGATGCTTTCTTGCGCTGCGCTGTGCTGCACCACACATCTATAAATGATGCCCCTCTGTCACACCTGGGCCCATGCACATCAACCTAGGCTAGTAATTCCTAGCATGCAAATGGTATCTCACAGAATCAACAACACACCTCAGTGATGGGGGCTCTCTGCGCCATGGCTAGTACCTACACATGGGGATATGTATATTGTCACTTCCATACTCACCTAGAGCAAAGTACACGGCACACAGCTATCATGGCATGCAGGCTCAGACTACACATGTCAGCTGCCATGGCAGGGACCACCTGAACTCCTCTCATCAACACATAAATGACTAAGTGTGGGGATGAATGCAACCTATGTACATCAGCGGAACATGGGCCGTAGTTAAAGTGAAAAGGCGCAGGTAGTCGATGCATACATATTGGCAGTGCCAACATGCATCCTTTCACAAATGCTTGAAAGGGCCATATGCACTGGATTATGTTCCATCCCTGTGCATACCCCTGCGCTGCTGCAAAAAGAACAGCTGTGCACCAATGCAGGAACCCTTACACCATGGCACAGTGTTGTGTGTGTTGGTGCTTGTCTGTCTTCGTTGGTGCTTGTCTGTCTTCATTGTTGCCAGCGCAAGGGAAAACACATGAGGTGTGCCAAATCCTTGTGAATATGGTGCTGTCCTGTGTATGTGCAATGGTGTGCCATAACAATGTGAAAATACACTTCAGTAGATACATGTTACTATTCACAGCAACACTACCATCCAGGGTGCTGCCTGACACATGTCACCCTGTAACAGCCTGCCATGTCAGCTTATTGCAGGTGGCCACACATGATGTAGATGGTGTAGGCACTGGAGAATCTACGTATGATCAGGGTCTCATCGCTGTGTGGCAGTAATTTGGCTGCTAGGACCTTTTTTGAAACAGCTAGAGGGGTCAATGGACACATACAAGTGCATGTATCAGATCAAAGAGATGTCTGATACCCTGCAGATGACCAACTCTGCTCATGATGAAATGGCATAAACATCAGTGACTAGATTCTGACAACTAGGACAGGTCCTATCTACTCAGAGTAGGCACACAGTGCTACTGTTCACAATGCTGAGGTCCTGTCATTTGAAATGAAGATACAGTGCTATCTGCCACCCACAGCCTAGTGTAACAGATATCTTATGTATCAATGGAGACAGAAAGTGTAATGTCATGCACTTAGTTTGTCAACTGCTTTAAACCATGTCAACATGTAGAAGACATCACCAATATCATTTCTCCATTTCATTCCAGAGGATGAACCCTTACCTCCTGGCCAGCACCCTGTCCTGGACATCTCAGATGATGGCGATTGTTAGAAATGGGGGTCTCTAGTTGGCAGAGGTAGGTACCTTTGACCAAGTAGGGGCCCTTGCTTCTAGTCAGGGTAAGGGGGCTACACTCCTAAAATAACCCCTGCTCACCCCCTTGGTAGCTTGGCACAAGCAGGCAGGCTTATCTCAGAGGCAGTGTGTAAAGCATTTGTGAACACATACAGTAATACAGTGAAAACACTACAAATGGACACCACACCAGTTTAGAAAAATAAGTAATCTTTATCTAGATTTAACACAAGACCAAACAACAAAAATCCACAATACAGTAATAAAAATATGACTTTCAGATGGTAGAAATAGCTTAGTTCAATGTAGATGGTAAATGCAACACTTTACTTGCAAAGTACCTTGGATGCGTAACGCAAAACAAACAAAAGGGTCGCAGGGAAGGCGATGCGTCAGTTCCTTGCTTCGGGGGAGACGGCGCACCTGTTCCTTACTGCAGCGCTGGGGAGGTGATGCGTCTGTTCCTTACCGGAGAGGAGGCGAAGTGTCTATTTCTTACTGTGATCCGGTGCGATGCGACAAAATGGCCCCTCGATGCGAAGATCCGGTGCGATGCAACAAAATGGCGTCTTTGATGCGTGCGACAACGTGGATGCGATGCGTGCACGCCCGATGGCCGCGCGGCAAAATCGATGAACTTTGGAGCCATGACAGGCCCTGCGACACGCTTCTCCGGTGATCCGACGGCGACCTCTGTGGCGGCGGCACGCTTCTCCGGTGATGCGACGCGCTGCGTCGGCGATGCAAACGGCAAACTGCTGCGGCGGGGACACGCTTCTTCGGCGATGCGACGGCAACAGCTGCGGCGGCGACATGCTTCTTCCTCGTTGCGTCGCGCTTCCAGCTCCCAGCAACACGCAGTCTCCAGAGGGCCCAAAACAACAGCAGGCACCTCACTGCAGGTAGAATTCCCAGCAAGTAAATTCAGGGGGAGCTGGTGGTGAAGTCTTTGTGTCCCTGAGACTTCAGAACAGGAGGCAAGCTCAACTTCAAGCCCTTGGAGATCTTCCTCAAGATAGTAAAAAGTACACACAAAGTTCCTTTTTCTCCTTTCCTTGGCACTAAGTAAGCCACTGCAGGCCAACCTCAAACAGCAAACAGCACAGGGGCAGTCTCCTCCTTCAGCTTCTTTGGTTTCTCTCCTTGGCAAAGGGTTCGTCTTGATTCCCAGAAGTGATCTAAAGTTCTGGGGTCTGGGCCCCAATATTTATACTGCAAAATTCTTTGTTCTCTGAAGGCAGAGAGTGTCTGTACCTAGTCAAAACTAGTTCTGTCCTCCCTGGTGCAGCTTCCTGGCAGGAGGTGGAGACAGCATTGTTGAAAGCAGACCTGCCCCAGGTAGCTGAAAGGAAAACTCCTCCCCCTACTCTCTATTCTATGAAGGCTCAGGCAAGTGAAAGGAAATCTCCTCCCCCTACTCTCTATTCTATGTAGGCTCTGGCAACTGAAAGGAAATCTCCTCCCCCTACTCTCTATTCAATGCAGGGCTTATTCAGCCCAGCCCTGACCCATCAGACTGCTGGAGCCAAGGCCGTCTCCAGCCCCCTGTCACTCACAAACCAGATATGGAATACACAAACCTAGCAGAGGCATACTGGACGGTTAGGTAAGAAAATACCTACTTTCTAAAAGTGGTATTTTCAAACACAGAATGTAAAAATCACCCACACTAAAAGATGTATTTGAACATTCTGAGTTCAGGCATACTAAACTTTATTTTCCTATCTTGTTCCCTGGGTCAGTTATGATTATAAGATGTTATAATCAAACTGGCCCAGGGAACACTGGCCTAGGGGAACAGATAGCCTTGCAATAGTGAAAAAGGAAATTGGCTGTAATTCACTATCAGGACATGCCACACACATCAGGGCATGTCCTACCTTTCACATACAATGCACCCTGCCCTTGGGCCTACCTTAGGGGTGACTAACATGTAGAAAAGGGAAGGTTTAGGGACTGGCAAGTGGGTGCATTTGCCAAGTCGACATGGCAGTCCCAGACTGCACATAGGCTCTGCAATGGCAGGCCTGAGCCATATTTTACAAGCTGCTTCTGTGGCTGGCACAATCAGTGCTGCAAGTCCACCAGCAGCATTTGATTTACAGGCCCTGGGCACTCATGGTGCACTGTACTAGGGTCTGACAAGTAAATCAAATAGCCAATCATGGAGTCACTAATCCATTACAACAATTTACAATAGGGAGCACTTGCACTTTGGCACTGAATAGCAGTGGCAAAGTGCCCAAAGCATCTAGACCAGCAAAAACACAGCAAAAACATAGGAGGCAACAGCAAAAAAATTGAAGGGAGACCCACGCCAATGGTGCCAGGTCTAACACGTGTCCCCTCGAGCTGAAATGTGGGGAGAACTACCCACCCTCTTGGGAGTTCTCTTCACCAAGGCGGAAAAATCTGGACAGACCATCAGCATTGGGTGTTCTGTACCAGGGCGGTGTTCCACCGTGAAGTCCATCCCCTGTAGGGAAATGGACCACCTCAACAGCTTTGAATTCTCACCCCTCATTGCATCAACCATCTGAGGGGCCTGTGGTCTGTCTGAACCCGGAAGTGAGTCCCAAACAAGTATGGTCTCAACTTCTTCAGTGCCCAGACCACAGCAAATGCCTCACGCTCAATTGCACTCCACCTCTGTTCCAGTGGAAGTAACCTCCTACTGATGAAGGCTACAGGTTAGTCTAGGCCCTCCTCATTCATCTGTGAAAGTACAGCCCCCACACCATGCTCTGAAGCATCTGTCTGCACAATGAATTCCTTTGAGAAGTTGGGCACCTGAAGCACGAGTGCCGTGCACATGGTAGTCTTCAGGGCATCAAAAGCTTTCTGACAGGTGTCAGTCCAGTTCACTTTCTTGGGCTGCTTCCTGGAAGTCAGCTCTGTCAAGGGTGCAACAATGCTGCCATACCCCTTGACAAATCTCCTGTAGTACCCAGTGAGTCCTAAAAAGGCTGTCACCTCTGTCTAGGTCTTGGGGCGTTCCCAAGCCAGGATGGTATCAATCTTGGGCTGCAGGGGCGCCGCCTGGCCACTCCCAACCTGGTGTCCCAAGTACACCACAGAACCCTGCCCGATCTGGCACTTACTCGCCTTGATCGTGAGGCCTGCCCTCCGCAGCGCCATCAACACTTCCCAGAGGTGGCGCAGATGTTCTTCCCAACTGGCGCTGAACACTGCAATGTCATCCAGGTAGGCGGCACTGAAATCTTCCAGTCCAGCCAACACCTGGTTGACCAACCTCTGAAAGGTGGCAGGGGCATTCTTCATCCCAAAGGGCATAACCCGGAATTGGTAGTGCCCATCTGGTGTGGAGAATGCTGACCTCTCTTTGCCCCATCAGTTAAGGCGATCTGCCAGTACCCAGACGTTAAATCAAAGTACTGAGGTACCGGGCAGCCCCTAACCGATCAATGAGCTCATCAGCTCTGGGGATGGGGTGCGCGTCAGTCCTTGTGACTGAATTGAGTCCTCAGTAGTCCACACAGAACCGGAGTTCGGATGTGGCACCAGGCTTGGCAGCCTTTGGGACCAATACCACTGGGCTGGCCCAAGGGCTGTTAGAGGACTCAATCACCCCTAAAGCAAACATCTTGGAGACCTCCTCCTTGATGCAAGCTCTCACCCTGTCAGTCACTCTGTAAGTTTTGTGCTTTACAGGAGGACTGTCCCCAGTGTCCACATCATGGATGCACCAATCAGTGATACTGGGAGTCAGGGAGAACAGATAAGGAAACTGTCCCAACAGTTGGTGACAGTCATCTTGCTGCTAAGGGGTCAGGGTGGAAGAGAGGTTTACACCATCCACTGACCCATCTTGCTCTTTTTCAGACAGGAGGTCAGGAAGAGGCTCAGTCTCCTCCTCCATTCCATCATCTGTTGCTAGGAGCATGCCCACTTTGGACCTCTCCAAGTGGGGCTTCAGGCGGTTGAAATGCAGGACCCGCAAAGGGTTCCTAAGAGACCGCAAGTCCACCAAGTAGGTGACATCACTCTTGCGCTCCACCACCTCAAATGGTCCGGTCCACTTATCCTGGAGCGCACAAGGCTCCACGGGGGCCATGACCCACACTTTCTGGCCAGGCTGAAACTCGATGAGAGTGGCATTCTGATCGTACCACCGTTTTATCTCCTCCTGGCTGGCTTCCAGATTTGCCTGAGCGAGTTGACTGAAACGCCTAGTTTGGTTTCTGAAGGCCAGCATGTAGCTATACATCCTGGGGAGGTTTACTGGGAGCTTTCTCCCAGCCTTCTTTTACCAAACTCAGAGGTCCTCTTACAGGGTGACCATACAGCAGTTCAAAGGGGCTGAACCCTAAGGACTTCTGTGGCACCTCTCTGTAAGCAAACAGAAGGCATGGCAAGAGGACGTCCCACTTATACCTCATAGGTTCCTCAAGACCCATAATCATGCCTTTCAGGGTCCGGTTGAATCTCTCAACCAGCCCATTACCTTGGGGGTGGTAAGGAGTAGTGAACTTGTAGGTTACACCACACTCCTGCCACAGGGACTTCATATACTTGGATATGAAGTTGGTATCACGGTCTGACACCACCTCTCTGGGGAACCCCACACGGGAGAAAATCCCCATTAATGCATGTCCCACCACGGGGGCCGTCACAGTCCTGAGAGGGATGGCTTCCGGGTGCCGGGTGGCATGGTCCACCAAGACCAGGATGAACCTGTAGCCCATGACTGTCTTGGGATCCAGAGGCCCCACAATGTCAATGCCCACCCTTTTGAAGGGGGTGCTGACCACAGGGAAAGGCTGGAGAGGAGCCTTGTGCTTCCTCCCACTTTTACCACTTGCCTTGCAAGTCTGACAGGTCCTGCAATGAGTATCTGAACTCTTGCGCATTTGGGGCCAATAAAAGTGGGTGACAAGCCTTTCAAAGGTCTTGTCCTGCCCCAAATGTCCTGCTAAAGGTACATCATGAGCCAGACCCAGTAGGAAGGCTCTGAAGCGCTGGGGTACCACCAGCACACGGGCTGACCCAGGCTCAGCAACCTTAGGCTCGCTATACAGGAGACCATTTTCCCAGTAGATCCAATGTGATCCAGACTGATCACCTGCTGCCTGGTTTGTGGCCTGTTGCTGCAAACCCACAAGAGAAGGGCACTTCTTCTGCTCCTCGCAGAACTCTTCCCTGGAGGGTCCTCCTTCCTGCTGCCAATGGGTCAGCTCAGGCAGGTCCCCCAGTTCAGCTACTTGCTCCCCTGTAGGTTCCAGGGCATCCCCCTCAAGGTCTGCCTCCTCCTGGACCGTGGGAACGTTGGGGGCTGGTTTCCAGCGCCCCTACCTCTTCTCTTTAAGGCAGGCACCTGGGCCACTCTTTCAGGCTCCAGGTCCTCTTGAACACCCTTACTGGCTGCCATGGACCGAGTGGTCCCACACGCCCAATCAGGCAAACCCAACATCTCCAAATGAGCACTTTGCTCCACCTTAGCACAAGGGGAGCTCTCCAAATCATTGCCTGGCAGACAGTCAACAGGCATGGCTGGCCTCACAGCTACTTGAAAGGTACCCAAGACCCCCACCCCCACTCAAAGGGAACCTGGGCCACCTTACAGTGGCTCTCTGAGTTGTCAGTGGCAACTACAGGGTAAAATGCATGGGGGATCACCTGCTCTTCAGACACCAGCCGACAACTGACAGCTGTCACACTGGCTCCGGTGTCTCTCAGAGCCTCCACCCTATGGCCATTGATGGTCACCCACTGCCTGTATTTCTTAGTGTTATCAGGCAGTTGGGTCCTTGGGACCATCTCACTGTCTCCTAAAGAGACCAGGGACATCTCTGCGGGACTCCACCCACCTTGGGCACCCATCTCCTCTCCCAGGGCTACACTAGCCATCTGACGGGGCGTGCACCAGTGGGTGCTGTCTTTCCTCTCATGGGACACTTAGAATCCCAGAAGCAGTGACCCACCTGACCACAATTATAACATGTCCTGGGCCCCTTATGAACAGACTTATCTGTCGGGGCCCCTGACTTCTTCTCAGGGGGAGGCTGGGAACCCTTCCCTTAGTTCCCTTGGGGATTACTTTGGGGCCCTTTTTGGAACTCCCTCTGTTTACCCTTGTCCCCCCCACTCTTCTGCTGGGGACCCTGCCCACCTTTGGCGGAGTTTCCCACATGACCCTTGTAGACCCGGGTACTAACCCAGCGGTCCGCCTCCTCAGCAAGCTTCCTAGGGATAGTCAGCTTACTATCAATCAGGTGCTGGCGTAGCTCTGGAAAACAAGTACTGGACAAGTGCTCCCATGCAATCAAATCATAGAGCCCTTCAAAATCATTCACTTTGCTACCCTTCACCCAACCATCCAATGCTCTGCCAAAAAAAGACACATATTCTACCCAGGTACTTGACTCTAGTTTCTTAAAATTCCTAAACCTTTGTCTATTAATCTCTGGGGTAAACCCATACCTGGTCATTAAGGCTTCCTTCATGTGGACATAGGAATTCTGATCCTCAGAGGGCAAGTCTAACAAGGTGTTCCGCCCATCACTGAGAAACCGCCCCCACAACCCCGCTCCCCAATCCTTCTCAGGGACCTGGTGGGAGGTCATAGCTACCTCATATGCTTTAAACCATTGCCCAATATCTTCATTCTTGTGGAACTCATTAATGACATCCTTGGGGATGAATACTCTTGTTTCTACAGGCACGGATGGTGTGCTGCCACCAGAGGGAGTAATTTCTAAACTCTTGGCTTTCAATTCCAACTCCCTCAACATCCTCTCATGCTCTGAATGCATTTTATTCTCTTCCAAAGCTAACTTCTTATTCTCTAACTCCATCTGACCACCCAGCTTGAGCTTGGCTAGTTCCAACTTATGCATCCTATCTCTCTCCCTGTCCTCCAGCTCTTCTGGGGACAGGCCCTTTGAAGAAACACTGCGGCCTGCCCTGGAAGGTGCTTTCTCCCCGGTCAGACCCAATGGCCCATCCAGCTGCCCATCTGTATCCTCTGCCTCCTCCCTAGGCTCTTCAGGATGCCCAGTAGCATTTCTAGATTCCAACCAGGTCCTCAGCACCTTTTGGAACTGTACCTTCTTGGTGAGGCCTTTCACAAGGATTTTAAATCTTTTACAGAAGGTTTTAAGCTGTAGCACAGGGTAGGTATCAACCCTATCTTCTTCAAATAGTAGATCCAAAGATGCGTTGGATGCTGCTTTGGTCATGGTGGCAAGAATTGGGAGTTCTTAACAAAAATAGAAGTCCCACGGAAAAAATTCTACCAAAATGTAAGTGTCGCGTTATGGTCTGCACTCACTAGTAGTGTACACCAATCACTGTATATGAGTCACAAATGCAAGTCCAAATCCTCACCGCTGACCACCAATGTTAGAAATGGGGGTCTCTAGTTGGCAGAGGTAGGTCCCTTTGACCAAGTAGGGGCCCTTGCTTCTAGTCAGGGTAAGGGGGCTACACTCCTAAAATAACCCCTGCTCACCCCCTTGGTAGCTTGGCACGAGCAGGCAGGCTTATCTCAGAGGCAGTGTGTAAAGCATTTGTGAACACATACAGTAATACAGTGAAAACACTACAAATGGACACCACACCAGTTTAGAAAAATAAGTAATCTTTATCTAGATTTAACACAAGACCATACGACAAAAATTTACAATACAGTAATAAAAATATGACTTTCAGATGGTAGAAATAGCTTAGTTCAATGTAGATGGTAAATGCGACACTTTACTCTCAAAGTACCTTGGAGGCGTAACGCAAAACAAACAAAAGGGTCGCAGGGAAGGTGATGCGTCAGTTCCTTGCTTCGGGGGAGGCGGCGCACCTGTTCCTTACTGCAGCGCAGGGGAGGCGATGCGTCTGTTCCTTACCGGAGAGGAGGCAAAGCGTCTATTTCTTACTGTGATCCGGTGCGGTGCGACAAAATGGCGCCTCGATGCGATGCGACGATTCGGTGCGATGCGACAAAATGGTGTCTTTGATGCGATGCGACAACGTGGATGAGATGCGTGCACGCCCGACGGCCGCGCGGCGAAATCGATGAACTTTGGAGCCACGACAGGCCCTGCGACACACATCTCCGGTGATGCGACGGCGACCTCTGCGGCGGCGGCACACTTCCGGCGGTGACACGCTTCTTCGGCGATGCGACGGCAACAGCTGCGTCGGCGACACGCTTTTTCCTCGTTGCGTCGCGCTTCCAGCTCCCAGCGACACGCAGTCTCCAGAGGGCCCAAAACAACAGCAGGCACCTCACTGCAGGTAGAATTCCCAGCAAGGAAATTCAGGGGGAGCTGGTGGTGAAGTCTTTGTGTCCCTGAGACTTCAGAACAGGAGGCAAGCTCAACTTCAAGCCCTTGGAGATCTTCCTCAAGATAGTAAAAAGTACGCACAAAGTTCCTTTTTCTCCTTTCCTTGGCAATGAGTAATCCACTGCAGGCCAACCCCAAACAGCAAACAGCACAGGGGCAGTCTCCTCCTTCAGCATCCTTGGTTTCTCTCCTTGGCAAAGGGTTCGTCTTGATTCCCAGAAGTGATCTAACGTTCTGGGGTCTGGGCCCCAATATTTATACTGTAAAATCCTTTGTTCTCTGAAGGCAGAGAGTGTCTGTACCTAGTCAAAACCAGTTCTGTCCTCCCTGGTGCAGCTTCCTGGCAGGAGGTGGAGACAGCATTGTTGAAAGCAGACCTGGCCCAGGTAGCTGAAAGGAAAAATCCTCCCCCTACTCTCTATTCTATGAAGGCTCGGGCAAGTGAAAGGAAATCTCCTCCCCCTACTCTCTATTCTATGTAGGCTCTGGCAACTGAAAGGAAATCTCCTCCCCCTACTCTCTATTCAATGCAGGGCTTATTCAGCCCAGCCCTGACCCATCAGACTGCTGGAGCCAAGGCCCTCTCCAACCCCCTGTCACTCACAAACCAGATATGGAATACACAAACCTAGCAGAGGCATACTGGATGGTTAAGCAAGAAAATACCTACTTTCTAAAAGTGGTATTTTCAAACACAGAATGTAAAAGTCTCCCACACTAAAAGATGTATTTTAACATTCTGAGTTCAGGCATACTAAACTTTATTTTCCTATCTTGTTCCCTGGGTCTGTTATGATTATAAGATGTTATAATCAAACTGCCCATTCTGGCCTATGGGAACAGATAGCCTTGCAATAGTGAAAAACAAAATTGGCTGTAATTCACTATCAGGACATGCCACACACATCAGGGCATGTCCTACCTTTCACATACAATGCACCCTGCCCTTGGGCCTACCTTAGGGGTGGCTAACATGTAGAAAAGGGAAGGTTTAGGGACTGGCAAGTGGGTGCACTTGCCAAGTCGACATGGCAGTCCCAGACTGCACACAGGCTCTGCAATGGCAGGCCTGAGCCATATTTTACAAGCTGCTTCTGTGGGTGGCACAATCAGTGCTGCAAGCCCAACAGCAGCATTTGATTTACAGGCCCTGGGCACTCAAGGTGCACTGTACTAGGGTCTGACAAGTAAATCAAATAGCCAATCATGGAGTCACTAATCCATTACAACAATTTACAATAGGGAGCACTTGCACTTTGGCACTGAATAGCAGTGGCAAAGTGCCTAAAGCATCTAGACCAGCAAAAACACAGCAAAAACATAGGAGGCAACAGCAAAATAAATGGAAGGGAGACCCACGCCAATGGTGCCAGGTCTAACAGCGATGATGATAACCTACTAACCATCGACCATGACACCATCTAAGAGCTCCTGGACTCCATTTGGGACACCACATCTGGACACGGGGAGGGTCATCAGCATTGTGACATCTCCACATACCCTGCCTAACAACCAACCGGCAGCCGTACCACCACACCCACACCTCTGGACTCTGAGGAACCATAGATCACCTTCCAACGGACAGCTGTAGGAGTTCAGCGGGAGTTGGCAGATCAGGTGCGGGCAGGGATGGATACCCTGGGGGCCACCCTAGAGGGGGTCCGTGGGTGCCTCAATCCCAATAGGGACAACTCTGCCACCATCAGAGGCACCTACTCACTGCTCTGTGACCTCCAGCAGTCCCTGGCTGACATCGTTGGTGTCATGAGGCAGAGGCATCAACAACTGTCCTACCAAAGAAGCACCAGCAATGTAGCCAAAGAGACGAGGGGCTATCAGAACCATGTTGGAGACCATGGAGCAGAAGCAGGACTCCAACATGGCTGCCATGGCTGCCTACTGCTGCGACGGTGTTGTTGTGTTGAAAAACCAGCAGATTCTCCTCACTGCAGTGATGCCTCATGTGTTGGCACAGATGAATGCTGCTGCAGGCACGGGATCCACATCTTCAGCCCCTGATGTGTGTGTGCCTCCCTTGGGTGCTGCACCTACAACAATACCCACATGGGAGACACCGCACACATCAGAGGAGGAAGATGTGGACGGTACATCTTTCCAAAGAAAGAGTCAGTGATAGCATTCATCTCTGTCATATGTCCGGTTTTCCTTAGCCCTGTGCTGATAAACATGCCAGGGAACATCTGCTATCACTGTCCTCATTTTGACATTGCCCTGTTCACCTTGAACATTTGTGGACTGACAATGTGGCCTATCCTCTCTAATGACACTGCAGTCATTCTCCTGACTGATGCATTCCTAATCCTCAACATGTCCCATGACATGTTCTCTACAAGTACTCTGTCTGGACATCCACTGACTCTAAACATCATTTGGGGTTGTTGCCCTGTGAATTGTCCCTGTGAGACCATTAAAAATTTGCACATGTAAATAAATACACCAATAAGAACCAACTTTGTGTTGTTTGATGAAATAGCATAAACGCAAATACTACTATACCAAATGCTATCAAAAAGGACATCATTGTGTTAGCCGAGTCTGGGACAATGCTAGGCAGTGAGAGTATTATAAATGTTGGAAGAACCTATTGTGTGATGATCATTAAGTGCATACACAAGGTGGCAAGAATATAGTGCAACTGGTGTCATGCAGTCAATGTGAATGGTGAGATCAGTCACCCCACAAGTGTTGTGTCCATCCATGGTTACTAGCAAGCAAACTACATTGGGTTGACAAGTACACGTTGCAAGTGTAAGAAGTTACGGAGCAGCCATCAGTGTATGAGTCCAAATACCAACTATATGTGCAGAAGTCATTGGGCAAAACATCCCTCCAAGGCATGTTGCATTCGCAATACACATTGATCTCATACCTGAGTACAAAATGAGCACTCTGCCAGCATGCATCCATTAATGCCACGTCTATTGCTCAACAATGTCGGATTGTAAGACCATGTGAAGTCATGGGCCGGATGCCAGATCCCTGTCCATAGCTAAGAAACCCACTCACACATGTTGCTAGACACTGCAAGCTAAGACTAGTGCAAGTACAAAACTTTACCTGAGCACAGAAAATCATGACCATACACCTGAATGTATCAAACTAGTAGATTTAATGGAAATATAAAGGTAAAAATAGCTATACCTATCTACCCTATGCTAAACTACCTATCCTACCTATTCTACACTACCTTAGCCTAAACTTAAAACTACCTTAACTTAGCTTACCTTAACCTACACACTTAGCGTGACACTGTAAACATCAACCCACCCACCCCAACAGAAACTACACTTTAAAATCAACTACCTACACATGAAACCTAAACAAATATTTCTTTTTTTTGGGGGGTTAAAAAAATGTTGAATTTCTTTCGGTTTTTATTGAGTTATTTTTACATAACACACATCAACCCCCACCCCCTAATCCAACCAAAGTGGTCCTATCCAACAAAAAACAAACCCATCCCAAATAAACCCCCAATAACACTATTGTTACACTACACTAGCACTGCTCTAACCTAACCTACCCTATACACCACCCATCAAATATGTTTGTCTGTCAAGCAGGCTGAATTGCAGGAAGTGTGTCTGTGGGTACTATCGCTTGCCCTGTCCAACTGCCTGCTTCATGTTCTGCAGCAGGGACAAGGCCTGGTCCATCTTATGTTCAACAATAGCCATATGCAGTTTAATGTCAGACATGTCCTTCCTCATGTCAGCTTCAAACTTTGAGGGCCCTCCTGTGGGCTGATGTGTGGGTGCCGGCTCCACTGGTAGAGGTGTTAGGTGTTGCTGCTTGCACAGGTCTTGCAGTTGCTTGTCCATGGCTGGCCAAACTTCCAATGGTGGTGGTAGGTGGGCCCCGGTAAACACAGACCACTGCCCCTGGGACTTTCCGCCTGGTATTGTCGTTTCATGGCCCTGTATGATTTAGCAACTCACTTTATGTGATGGTAGTGCACCTTATGATTATTAAAATTGTGCAGTTCATCAGGGGTCATGTTGTCTGTTGAAACAATGAAAATATATGTCACTCATAGGCTGACAAGGAATGGGTATCAACAACATGAACTCTCATAATTTACATTACACCTAAGGTAGTTGCCCCTACACCCTACATACAACTTGCTGCTTTGAGTGACTATACACACACCTAACCCAGAGACTGTGCACATACGCCGACTATTACTGATTAGGTTCAATTGCCGACATGGGCTAAGACTATAACCTTGCTGGACACGATTATTCCTGTAAAAAAACAAAGACCTCTAGTTCACTGACCAAGGTTCACGAGTCTTCTGAAGAAACTAATGCGAAGAGAGGGTTTGAGAAATGTTTATCTGTAAGGACTAAGCCCTGAAGAAGTCTCAAGAAAGGGACGAAACGCGTTGGCTACGCTGGTGTGAATATTTTGTACATTGAAAATAAAGAATTATCAATATACGACACGCCTAAATGAATTTGAATGAACTTGCGATCTCTGGAAATAAACTACTTCAATTAAACAATTTTCGAATCCAGTATGGTACTTTATTAATTTTGCTTTGACCAAAACATATATTATCCCAAAAACCAATAGATATTGAGTGCTTATCTCTTTGGTGTAAAAATGCCTAGACGTAGCATATCTGATGTTGATGGGCATAATTGCAAAGGTAACCCATTTGTTAGACAGTGCAATACCAACACCATTGGCAGATCTAATTATGACCATTTCAGTACAGAGTATGTTTAGAAACATACATTTTTGGAACCCATGGAATGGTACACATTTCACATTCACTGTGTATTAGCGTATCTTGGGCATCCTGCAATGGCCTTTATGCCATTGGCATTTAACTCATTCAGAAGTGTCATGTCTTGACAGCACATGTCTTGCCTCACAGCGTTTTGTAATTGATACGGCAAGGAGCCATATCAGGACACATTGCTACCTATAGAGATAGCTTGGTAGGTATGACATGTAACAATCGATGCAGGAAAAGTACCCCACATCATCCAGAGGCATAGGAACGTTATCATATTTGACCTGTAGCAACTCTACAGTGGACCATGCCACCACTGAATACATGTACACAATATGATGGCATTTGCAAATGACATGCATACAACCGCATTCACAACCACATCATTGTCTATTGTGCATCCACTACCACATACATTAGCACTGTCCGACACTGGGATCATGGCTCCCCTCACACACAACTTTCATGTTTTCATTCCCAGATAGGCAAACTGTATTCCTCGAGAATAGTCAGAGGCTGATAGACATGCAACACGTTACCACAATTTGCCATTACCTATTCCTCATCATCAAGAATTTTAATTGTGAGAAGGATGCACAATGAATCAGGAAATTCCCAGCACATCTTACATAACACTCCTTGCACTACACTTATTGCACAGATGAAGGCACTCACCGGTGAAGTTCGGGTTGCTGAAGTTGGCCATCTCAGGGTCTGTGTAAGGGGGTGGTCCAGCTACAAGACATAAGAAGTAAAGCAAATCATTAAACCTTTTACACATATATGATAAGCAACAACAGCGGAGTACATATTCAAGGCTTTTGGCCTTTCAAGTTGTAAGTTTTAAGATAACACACTTGACATGCCTGGATGATACACATTGGTAAGGGTGCCTGAGTCAAACATGCATGTGAATGTCTTACACATGCACCTATTGGCCATTTAGCACAACTACGTGCTGAGCGGCATTACTATTTGACTACACAAAGGTAGCTGACTTGTATGATGCTGTGCACCTACACAATTCACATGCTATACTCAGTAAAGTGATGGTATCTGGAGCCCCTCAGTAAAACAAACACCAATAAATAAGTAAGCTACAAAAATCTCAATTCATGCGTACTGGTCCACTAAGAAACTTGTGTGCTCTACCTGTCACTGCTGCTGAGTGCATTTCATTGTACACTTATATTCCATGCATCCCTGAGCCGATTACAACAGACAAGAATTAGAGTTCAGCTAAACAATGTAAGCCATTGCAGACATCATAGATGCTAGCCAACTATGTGAAGGTATGCCATGTGGTATCAAAGGCACATCCCTATTGTACTCCTTCACAAGGCTTTAGCACAGCCGCAGCACATATTATTATGTTGTAAGAAGGGAAATGACAGCTGTGCAAGGGCCTTGTAAATAAGTTCCTTCATGTATGACATAGGTACTGTAATGCACCATCAGAACTGGACATGACAAATTCCTAAAGAAGAAATAGCAGCTTTGGACCACATCTGCACTACTAGCCATGTAATCACATACATTTTCTTGACAGACTATGGCAATGTACATCAACTACATGCTTCCCTTCGACTCATTTCTCTCACCTACGGTAATAGTGTAATTCTGTGTCACAGAAGGCACTGGTGCACATATTGTTCCTGCACTATAGGCATGGCATTTGCCCATTTTGCATGGGTGCAAGACAAATTGGTGTAGTGAGCAAAAAAACGATGGATTAAACCCAGATCTTTGTTACTGGGGGTGAATGTTTGCATTGTTCAGCATTCTGTCCATCATTTGTTTCTTTTGCCTTTGTCACTCTAAGTGGGAAGGGTATGCCCAGACACGGGTCCCGTGCTTACTGCACCTCTGGATTCAAGCTAGCCTGGCTGATGAGGGGTGATGCCCCAAAACCAGCCCCAGGATCCTTGTTTCTGGTCCAGGGAGGACCTGGCTTGGCAGTTCGGGCTGGACTGTTCCCATGAGGAGCAGGGTCAAGACTGATTTGCATACGGCTGGGTCCAAACTGGGGTGGCATGGTGAGCAAAAGAACAATGGATTAAACCCAGATCTTTGTGACTGGGGGTGAATGTTTGCATTGTTCAGTATTCCGTCCATCACTTGTTTCTTTTGCAAGGTAAATTAGCACAAAACATCATTGTGAGCCGTACTTAATGGTCCCTAAAAGAAACAATGGTCACATGAGAAACATAAGATAGCAGAAACAATATGTGTGCTTACATGTTGGTTCACCAACTTCAATGCCCACGTACTGCAGGAGGTCGGAATCCCTACCAACCACATCTGCCCAGTGATGCTTGAGTTGTGGGGTCTCACGGTCCACGCCATGGATTCGCAGCATCTGTTGCCTGATGCTCTCCACCTCTGCTTCCGGATCATGAAAGTGTAACCCAGTATCACACAGCACCCACATGCCAACATTTTCGGCAGGTAATGGCAGACCAGCAAGATGAAAGTACCCAACTCATGGGAATTCAAAAGCCGAGTACGTCTCCGCCTCACCATAAACCCACTGACTAACAACAATGCTAACTCTAACAAAATCCCAAAAAACACCCTAATACCCCAATTACAAAAGTACCCCTAAAGACAAACATCAAACACTTTACAGGACAATTAACGCCAATATACATAAAATACACACAAATTAGGACTCAAGGCAGACAACAGGGACAGCAGACAATGCACAAACTCCTTAAACTCCAAAAACACTCTGTAGCTCAATCCACACACCATCACTCCCAAGCACAGACAGTAAAACTGTGACTGATTGTGAAAGTGAAAGTAACTTTACAGTTTATGGTTTGCAGCATGCAGGATCCATTACATCACTTCCCTTACTCCATTACTTCATTTCATGGGCGGATGCGGAATGTTTTCAGCATATACATGTTTTTTTTTTTACGCTAGTGCACATTCCTTCTATTTCACTATAGGCATTACAATGGAAAACAATGTAGATATCACACATCCGCGACAGAGCATCATTTTTGATGTACGCAGCGAGAAAATATTTTCCCGCTGCATGTTGTAGCTTCATTTTATTGGACGCGAGAGCTAACAAATCTTTTTACTTAGTTTTTGGGATGTGCAGTTCATGTTCAAATTGACAGTGAATGTTGTTTTCTGTGTGATGGGTATTGTTGGGCTGTTGCCACTGTTTGCACATGCGTCATATGTGTGCAACTAAGGAAACACATGTGTTGGATCATCCGCCTCATGGGTCAAACTATGCATAATGTGCAAACATGCTGGAGGCACATTGGTGCTCTTTCCCATGGCTGCTATGTGTGTTAGGTTGTTGATGTCTACCAATGACATTGTATGTGCTTTCACCTGGGATGAAAGAGACTACCTATGCAATGGTGTCAGTGAAACACATCTACGACTACTCTGTGAAAGGGCAATAAGCGCCAAGTCGCCCAGTGGAAGCCTCAGGTTGTAGTCCTAATGTGAAAGTATGCAACTATTGCCTGCACCCACATGCAAGAGGGAGTATGGATGGGGCAATTCCATTGTTCAATCTGTAATCAAGTGGTCAAACTTGAATTCAGTGTGCACTATACCCTATAATATATTACAAACTAAACAATATCAATATCATCAACATAATCATGCTACTGATCATGATTTATTGTTTATATTTTCTGCATAATTTCATCACAAGGTTCATTTACAGTCACAAACATTCACAAAACTAAATTCAATACTGCATAAACAGGCTTCTGTGTACCTCTGTGGTGTATTCACCTTTCATGCATGTTGCTTTCAAACCTCCTGGATAGTGCAGAGATAACGGAAAGAAAGGCCCCAAGCCAAAGCTCATGAATCCTTTGAAATACTGTGCAAATACAGAAAATGTGTGAGGTGTCAATCCTACATGCAAACTCCAAAAACACTCTCCAGCTCAATCCACACACCATCACTCCCAAGGATTGACACCTCACACGTTTTCTGTATTTGCGCAGTATTTCAAAGGATTCATGAGCTTTGAAGCTGAGGAGGGTTGAAAGCATCATGCATGAAAAGTGAATACACCACAGAGGTTCGGAATGCACAGAACTTGTGTTCTTTATATTTTGACAATCAGTTCACTTTGAGATCAAAGTCAGAGATCAACCCTTGAACAATGTTTAATTTCTTTTACAGAATTGCTCCTGAAGAAGAGACTTAGTCCCAAAATGCATTGGGCATGAAGACCTACATCGTTTCATCATTTGGTTTTAGAATTTTGCGTATACACAGAAGCCTGTTTATGCAGTCTTGAATTTAGTTTTGTGAATATTCATGACTGTAAATGAACCTTGTGATGAAAACATACAGAAAATATAAACAATAAATCATGAGCAGTAGCATGATTATGTTGATGATATTGCTTAGTTTGTAATATATTGTAGGATATAGTGCAGACTGATTTCAAGTTTGACCACTTGATTACAGATTGATATTTGGCCACGTATGTGACAGCATACGTTTCAGTGTAGCACAAAGGTAAAAATGTGTTAATGTTTGTTGAAGAATTATGTCAGGAGTGCACCACACAATTTTTGCAATTGCAATTCCACTGTTAGCATGAGTACCATTTGCATTAAAGGGCCATATCCCAGAGGACAGTGGCAGTGTCATCATTTGTGGTCACCATGACTAGGCTTGGGCGGAGTTTCACTCCACGGAATTCCATGGAATTACTGGAAAACTCAGCTGATTCAGCGGAGTTCCGCGAGTGGGTTTAGTATCTACTTAATGTAGGGAAACTGACTGAAGTGGGAGAAATTAAAGGATTAACTTGGTTCAAGTTAATCCTTAAACAAACAAACAGCCTACGGGTGGGGGTATTAGCTGCTGACAATGTTGGAAGCCACGCTTTGCACTGCGAGCACCTCATACGACACAGCTGGATTTTGCATGCATAATGAATGAGGCAGGTCTCCGGTAGCACCTCTTCCAGGAGTGTAAAAATTGGATTCAGATTTGGGGCAAGGACCTTAGGACTCCTCGTGGGACCCTCTGGACCCTCTGGCCTGCATCTATCTTCCTGTCTCCCCGTGGGTGGACAGGCTTGGCTCCTCTACTTCTATGCGCTCCCAGTCAGGACACGGGCCATTGGGTGACCCATTACTAGTTTCAAGTGCAGGCTGTTTAACTTGGGCAAGAAAGTAAATTACCTGCAAGCTTTTTTTATGCTGAACTCTCACAGCTGAGGGAATATAGGCATGAACTGAAGTGCGATTACCAGACAACTAGCGTGGAAAGCCTGCCATGCGCCCGCCCGCCCACCTGAAACCTGCACTAAGCAGGTGTTGCAAAGAGTAGCCTGACCAGGCTGTTACAGTCCATGCCCCCCAGCCCCGTAGAATGAAAGTCATTCACCACCAATGCCTTACCTGTGAACCCCATGCACCCTTCTCGAAGCCTAGCGCTGAAAGCACAACAGCTCCTGCTACAGCGCCATCTTCTAGTTCCTAGTGGCTGTGCATGCACCCGGCAGATGACATCCATCCTCCTCTTCTAGCTTGCTAGGGCGAGTTCCAAACAGCGACAACGCATGCGCGAGAGGGAAAAGCTTTTCTGGGAATTGTAGTACTAATGTCTACAACAATGATGACCTTAGTTTCTCCAGGAACTATATTTTCTACAAAGCCCAGCCCACCACAGCGGCTCTTTGCAAGCCATCTGAAGTGAACAGTCCATAATGCTCTAGTGGTTGCAAATGCAAACAAGCTGGCTTACAAGATGTGTCTTTCAACTGCAGAGACTTTGATATCAATGTGCACAAAAAGGGGCACCTCAATCAGAGATGTAAATGGACAGAGATTCCATATGCAAAAGAGCATGCTTTCCAGCCATTAACAAATGCTGAAAAAAACATAAGCAGTGTGCGCACAGTTATCTGCATTAAATTGTAAATATTGATATACATATTCACAGATGCATAGAGCATTTCTTTGGTTTTGCGTACTGATTGTATTATTTTTATCTCACTGAAAGTTCAGTTTCTTTGAAGATTTCCACATATTTTTCGGAAGATTTGCTCTATCCCTAGTAACGAGCCCAAGCATCGATGCAACCATTACGAGAGCTGGAAAATATGAGGTTAGAGCGCCCTCTTGTGTCTCCTACATTGCTGTTAAAGAGAGTTTACTGGTAAAGACAATTAGTACAGTGTAAAAATTAAGGGTGATTATGATGATCGTGACGGTAAACTCCACTACTCTGGCGGATAGCGGAGTTTTATCAAACTTCGCGTTCCAAGCAGGACGCGTAGTAGCAAAACTTCACAAACTCTGCCGGTGGAGAGGAGTGTAGTGCTCAGGCTAAACCATGACCCTTATTCATGGTGATTGTGGTATGGTAGGTCGCCATGCATGCATGCGTCCTCCAACATATAGCTGACAGTATGGCTACGTAAATGACTCCATATCTACACTATGCAACAATATGATATTGGTTGTGCATTGCAGTGGGTGTACACATGCAACACTGTGGCACTGGCAAAGTATGAGATGTACATTTTGTATGTGTTAATTGAGGCAACTTTATGGATGTTACACGTGGGTAAGGATTTTTTTGCTGCATATGTAGACTGTAGTTTTGGGAGTGTGTTCCTATGCACATCCTATGTGGAACACTGCAACGTCATCATACAAAGAGTGGCCTCCACTGTTAGCCACAAGTATGAGGCCTAACACATGACTAGCATCAGGAGACACACACACAAAGTTGTTGGCCGCCATCTACATTACCACACCATGATCATTATTACTGGCAATGGAGAACTATCTGCAACAGGTAGTTGGCATGCACATTATTTCACTTATAGCAGATGATGTTCTAAGGTGTTTTGTACACTTTGCTAGATAACTAGTCTGTGTGACAGACATCAGTGGTACAAATGTTGTATGTCAGTAGTTTAGCGTGAGTATGGCATAGAAATGCTTACACAGTGCTAGTGCTCTGAAATTTTATTCAAAGACAGATGTACAATGTGCAATTTAACAAATATTTCCTTTGACTTATGAAAATCATTGTTCTGTAAAGAAATTGTTTATGATATTATCCATTTGCCTTATTTCTGCAACTGATGCTCCAGGTTGCAGTGGCTCATCATCTCCTTCCTCTCCATCATCCAGCATTTCCTCATCCACACTGTCATCGGGCCATGGCACATTGGTCCTGACACATATATTATGCAAGATACAGCAGACCAAGATGATCTTACAGACCATAGGTGGGGAGTAGAGCAATCTGCCCCAGATACATCAAGGCAGTGGAGGCATGATTTGAGGACTCTGAATATCTACTCAACGATGGGCCTGGTGTGGCATAGGGCTTGGTTGTAGGTCCACTGGGATTCATTTTGCGGGATCTTTACAGGTGTCATGACACACAAGATCAGTGTGTAACCTTGGTCTGCTGCAAAGAAGGGAGGTATTGTATTAGTCAAGATTCATGATGAGGGTTACTCCAACATTTATATCTGTTATTGCCTTGTCCAGCTTGATACATTCACCTTGCAAACTGTCATGAATATGATGTGAAAATGTGTGTCGTACAGGCAAGATGGTATTGGCAATGGCTGACACAGAGCTACACATACAAGTGTGCTGTCCTCTGTGATACACTTAGTATTTGTCATTCAGTTGAGTGGCAATGGCATGCTGGTGATAATTTGTTACCAATGAGGTTAGTCTCTTTTCCACTGACTATGCAAATGTCTTAAAATCATCTATTGTGTCAATTTGTGGGTACTATGTCAAATCCTAACCAAATACCTTTCTGATTAGATAATAAGTAACAGTAGCTGGTGATGTGTCTTCCTTCAGGCACACATATTTTGTACTAAAATATATTTTGTATGTGTCAGGCATGGGAAGGATAGTGGGTGTATGTGAATGTGACATGGTAATATACTCATGGCAGTGCACAGAGTCCACTATGATGACAGTACACAAGGGTTAGTAGATGTGTGGTAATGTTGCACAGGCAGACTGTGTACACTACAGTGCCACATGTCTTGGGGACAGTGTAGGCCATATCTTTCACATTATTCAATACCCATTGGTTGTGTGTCTACAGATGGAGTGCAGCATATCTCCATGACAGTCACAATATTTCTCTGAAAACTGTATTGTTGGCTTTCATGGGGGATATAGTTTGTGCATGAGTGGGCCACTTTCTGAACAGTCTAGCACCTTGGATGACTGCTGTAGGGGTTTTTGCAACAAATTTGTATACATGTGTACATCAGATGTGAGTGTGTATATGATTTGTGATGTGATGCAGCATTGTTGAGGGTAACCAGTGCTGTTCATAAATGGCCATATTTTTCAGGTTTCACAGATGTGTGATACATCTTCATTCCTCCTGCCCATGGGATTGACTAGTGATACACAGACTTCACACAGGGATTGCCTTGCCTTGCTTCAGCTATGTTTTTCCCCTGCCTCATTGCACTTATTTCTTCATATGTGTGGGTCTTTGCCACAATTAGATGCGCACATTGGTCCTTATATTTTTTTTGTACCACTGGACATAAAAGAATGTGGAAAGGCTGAGCTAACCTTCATCTAAAGTGAAGTGAAGGAATGTGCATTTCATTTTACATTCAGCACATCCATGGTTTTTCTACATACAGCAACTCACATAATGGCGCCTAATGGCAACACCACCCCCCTCTTGCACCATGGTGCACATGTGTCAGCTTAGTGTCCTGACATGACATAATGTTTTAAGGGACACATTCCAGCACCAAATTCATACAATCTGTGCAATTCCCTCCTTCAATGTGTAATTCGGAAAGCTGGACACATCAT
The DNA here is from genome assembly GCA_963921515.1 of Calotriton arnoldi. Classification (NCBI taxonomy): domain Eukaryota; kingdom Metazoa; phylum Chordata; class Amphibia; order Caudata; family Salamandridae; genus Calotriton; species Calotriton arnoldi. Next base: position 687,374 of record CAWUFW010005499.1, read on the forward strand.
AATTAGACATGATAATGAGACATGTGATTATGTATCCTTTTTCACCTCCCCTTGGGAGGGACACTACTTGCACACTGTCACAGAGTCCCTGTACATAGGATGTGTGTAAAAGTGTGTGATCTTCATTGGTGTTGGATGGGGAAGGCCACCACAATGTCCATGGTATACATCCTTAATGTTGAGTGAATGAGAGATACACTTTTTTGTGACTTGCAGTACTGCATACCTCTGATGCCTTGCAATGTCATACAGACACATTGACATGATTTGGGTATGTGCTCCACCAGAGCATCATGATTGGTGATGATCCATCAGCCCATTTGACTTGCACATGTGGGTCACAGTGGCTTAGTCAGTGTCGACATGTGTGACTTATAGGTCATGTGTTGCACATTTGCCATGTAGTGTGGGAAGAGAATATGGGGCCACATCAACAACGTATGCACAGTCTAATTCAACCCAAGACTGATATGTCTAGGTATTCCAACATGATAGAGTGCCTTGTGGTCTGCATGTGCTTGAGGTGTACTTACCGACTAGTATGCCATTCCCATAGGTCCCATTCTGGAATTGATGGCAGAATGCCGGTAGATGAAGAAGTCATGAACACTGCCCAGGTACTTGGCAAATACATTGATGAAAAGTCAGAGATGGTCCACGATTGCCTGCACATTCATGGAATAGGTGTGCTTCCTGTTGCGGTAGATATGGAATGTAGCCACTGGAGGCACAAGTTGCACATGTGTGCAGTCCATTGCCGCTAACACATGTGGGGAAGTAGAGATAATGGTGCGTGAGGCTTATGATGGCATCCAGGATGGTGGTGAGGAACCTGGAGAAGGATGCCTGGAATACTCCTGCCACTCAGGCTGTGGTGGGTTGGAAAGTTCCACATGCCAGCATGTGCAGGACAGTGAGTAGCTTGGCCTGTGGAGTTATGTTGGCTGCAGCCTTGGTGCAATCTGGTGCAGGAGGTGAACAATGGACTCCCATTTGAGCCTGATATGGGCAATGACCTTTTCCTCCCTGAGGTGAATGAGTATTATCATCTGGCGGTATGTCCGCTCCCTTCTCCTGTGCTCCTGATTTGGGTCTGTTCTGCTTTTATATGTGCTAGCGTAATTTTTAAGACCAACTTTTCCTGAGTGGTAAAAAACTGCAGCTAATGGGACCTAGCAGCAGTTTTTTTAAATTAGTGGTGTTTATGAAAATCCTTGTGCATATGGCAGTCGTCAGTGTTTTTCCGAGGGAACACCTACCTTGCATATCATTTTCAGTAAATGCTGCTAGCCAAACTGGAGTAGATGAAAATAGGCGCTAGCAGTGGAAAAGTGACACTAGAGGGCTCTAGCGTGAACTTTGCAATTATGGCATTAAAAAAAAAATGCCCCAGCATAAAAAAAATGATGCTGAGACAACACTAAACCCTAGTAAATATGCCCCTCTGTCTTCCAGGTCCAGGCCTAGAAGACTTTTCCTGGCTCTAGAAATAATCTCTTGCAATATTGAAAACAGAATGCCCTGAATATAGTTCCTTTCAAGAAGGATCTTATATGTTTTTAAGTGAACAATTACAAATGCTGCATAAAAAAGAGATTCATCCACTGTGTGTATTTTTAGTGATGACAGGATACAGACAGAGAAGAATGTATTAAGCGGGGTTGTCAACATGTGCAAACGTCCAGTGTTACTGAAGTCACACGGAGGTCATTGACATCTTTTTTGAATAACCTTTGGGTCTTGCAGCTGTGTAATAGACATTGTTCAGTGCTGGATGATTGTATCAACGTCTCTTTATGCTGCTACACATGGTGACATTAGTTTTAATGATTGTGCAATTGTTGCACTCGAAATGCCCAACCCTTGTTCTTTCCGATATTCTCAAACTGATAGTTAACAGTGCTTGCCGTCTTCCAGAATTTTCTGAGGCTTAGAGTAATAGCTGGGAGAAGTATTCGCAGAGCAATTTGTATCGAAAATCATAGTTTATGCTCATTGAGGGTGGCTGACCGGTTTGTTATTGCTCCTCTGTATATCACCGCTGGAAATATAAAAACCTAGAATTGTTGTCAGTGCATTTGTCTTGAAGATATGAAACAGTTTTATATGACCCATTTCTGGCAAAGAAATAAGGATGTTAGCTTTGTTGGTAATCTTGACATATGTATATCCTGCAAGGGCTAATCAATTCTAATTTATCATTTGTTGAATTTCTGCATCTCCGGATGATAGTTCTGTCTGCAAGTCTTTTTAAAGTAATCACATGAAAGAGCAGAGCTGTAGATACTGGCTTATGCTGTAGTCATGACAATTGCTGACTGGCTGCACACTGTAAAATATATTGGGGCCTATTCACAAACTGCATTTTGTAGTACATTAATTATTACTGCAATAGCAATCAAATAGTAAATTCACAAAACTACATGCCAGGTCTCCACCTCTCCTATCTTTTATATGCAGATAATGCTGCCCCAATTGTGGAGATCTCCTCACACATACACCTACATGTAAGTAGTAAATGTAGTAGTAAAGGGTGAGTGGCTGGAAAATGTATATACAGCTCTGACTTGGAGTTAGAACAGCACCATAGGGGACGAACACTGGTACTGCAATACCCTCCCATTAGAAAATAATGGAGGCAGGGACTTCAAACAATACCACAAAGGAACTAGCGTTCAAATAAAATAGTTTATTTAGACTTTTTAAAAATGCATATTAATAAATTAAATTGATCTGAATATATATATATATGCACAAATACATATAAAATCCTTATTATATTATACAAAATGTTAAGAACCTTTTTTACTATCAAATTAAATGTAACTTTATGTTTAAAAAATAATTTTAATTTAATGTAATATATTCAAATAATAAAATATTTAATTCAAATTAAGTTTATCGTGCTGTAGTAGTTCTGCATTTTTTCTACATTTAAAATGAATATATAAAATTAATTTATACTAATATTCATCACAAAAATATTGTAAGTATTTTTGTATACGTTTTAAATAAAACATTTTACTGTTCCGTATACTTTACTACAGGGGAGCTCCGCTCCAGTAACAAAGATCTGCGCCTACAAGTGAAAAGTAACTAGTAGTAATTTTACACTCATAAATAGGCTGCACCCCCTGTATTCAGGGGATGGAAACATGCAAGTCTACACTTCGTAATAAATTTAAACTCGTGAATCGTGAATAGCCAAAAGTAGTACATTTACTGTATATGTATATAAGCATCCTGGGACCGGTTTCCAGGTATCAATCCTCATCAGCCAGGCTAGCTTGAATCTAGTTGCACAATATATATAGAGTATATTTTCTAGCATAGAATTACTCCCGTGTAAGTGTACCTTTGTGAATAGGCCTCATTATTTTCCTTGATAGCAGATACCATATGAAGGCTTTTCTTGGGTTTTGGTCCCCATAATGTGAAAGAGTGCACTTTCAGCAGTGATTATATAGAACTTGAAGGGTTGCCACTTCTTCCCCAAAGAGCATTCTGTGACGTATAGTGCCCTGACAGACTCTCAAAGAAGTGGGAAGGACATGCAATTCTGCCAAGTGACTCCCTTGACAGTGAAGAGTACCGTTTAGATGCTGTTAATGCAGAGAGGCCATAGTTTATAACTAGACCTGGTGCTAAATTTAATTATACTGGAGTAATCAAAGTAAATTTGGCAATTCTGCTTTACTCCTTGATGCAGAATTACTGATAATAATGTGAATGCAACGGCTCATGTAATTAAGAATAATTTGGGGGAAAAGAATCTTACGTCAACAGCACATTTAGCGAGCACAAGCAGCTGCTTGCACTTGTGTTTATGTTCTGTTGAATTTAGCACAGTTTTTTTAGTGGAAAATGCATTCTTGCACTTATTTTGGATGCTAGGGTGCATTTTGCGCTAAGAAACTAGCGCTAAATACCATGAATATGTTGGGGGAAATCCTACCGCAAGTTCACATTTAGCAAATGTGAGGGGCTCTTCACGTTCATTATTCATGTTCTGTGGCATTTAGTGCTATTTCTTAGCATAAAATGCATCCTCAATTCCATTTTTGGTGAGAAGGGACATTTTTGCTTTAAGAAAGTAGTGCTAAATGCTGAATTATTCTTGCGCCATTCTGGGTAATGTCACAGAAGTTTCAGGTAATTCTACATGATTACGCTACATGGAATTATGTGAGTTATGCCCACCCCTAATTATAACATATATATTTTTACTGAATTCATCAAGGTAAAAAACGTGATTAACTCCAATGTTGACCATAAATATTCCCAGTGTACTTGGCCAAAGACCTTTTGTACATCAACAACAAATAAAATTAAGAGGGAGAAGTATTATGCAGTAATGATTAATACATATTAAACGTGTGACCTTGCGATGAACAAGGAATCATTTTCTGTAAAGCGCACATCATGAGATTAATATGTTTCAAGGTGGTCTCACAGTGCCAAATGAAGTCATTATCACAGATCTCCACCTACATGTGCAAAGTTACTAGTAGTAAGTTTATACTTATAAATCTTGATGTAGGAGGCTTCAACCCTGATTGGAGGTGGCAGGGACATGTAAGTCTGCACCTAGGTGTACATCTACATTCAGAGGCTTCAACCCTGATTGGAGGAGGCAAGGACATGTAAGTCTGCACCTAGGAGTACATCTACATTCAGAAATATTGAATAGCAAAACAAGAGACACTGTGTTTTTTTGTTGCTGGGGTGGGACTCAGTCCCCCGGGCAACCACCTTATCAGCCCAGATGAGGGGCTCTTCAGCATGCCTGCACGTCTGAGGGCTATTTAGCGCCTTGTTATTCCCACGGCACGGGATGCAAAACAGACACTATGGGCTTATTTTGAGTTTGCCAATCAGATGGACCACCAAACACATGGTGGTGGTGCGGCTACTGGGGCACCAGTGGTTCCACTGCCCTATAACAAGTTGGGCAGTCGGACCACTATGGGACCACTGCTGACGCCATTATGGCTTTGGCGGTGTGGCAGCAGGGCACTGGCGTGGCGGCCCACTGCCACACAGCCAAAGTCATATTAAGGCACTTTGAGGTATGTTTACAGGTCCCTAGCGCCACCGGTGCATCACTTTGTTTGACACGCCGGTGGCGCTCTATGTTAGTCCATAGTTGCAAGGCCACACCATGCCACTCTGCCTGGCTTAACACAGCCTTATAAATGTGGCCACCTGCAACGCAGTATTCTGCGGCCAAGGGGTGTGCAATGAGTGTTGCTGTGGGCAGTCCCAGCAACACCCATGACTTTTTGACACTGCTCCAGATTTATAAGCATCTGTAAATCTGAGGCAGTGCCAAAAACTAATGCCTTTCAAAAGGAGGGGTTAACGTGGCGCAACGCGGAGAATACTTTTATTTATCCTCGTTTTTTGCTCTTTCTATGTGTGCTACATTCTGAAGCACGCTCAGAAGGAGCAAAATGCCATTAATGATTGTTTTAAGTGCAGGAAGGTGTCCCTTCCTTTACAAACACAATCATCCCTGCAACGCAGACATCCCTTGCACCATGGTGCAAGGGTGCCTGCATTGGTGCTTGGCAGCTTTTCTAGCACCGGTGCAAGGGTGAGCACAGAAATGCCCCAAATATTTTTGTTAATACAGCGCATCGCTGGGTTTTAAAAATGATGCAGCTCGGGCAGCAAAATTGCTTGCGGCACCGCGCTGCACCATTTTAAATTAAATATGCCCCAGTTTTTTTTATTGCTAAGGTGGGACTCCGTCCCCCAACAACCACCTTATCAGCCTAGAGGAGGGGCTCTTCAGCACACCTGCACACCTGAGCGATATTAAAGCACCTTGTTATTCCCCCTGTGTGGGACACACCCGGGTGTGTGCCCAGGTGAAGACTGGGCCAAGACATCGTCATCGGCATTAAGAAGAACGACATAGGGCCCGATTCCGATCTCATTCGGAAAACAAACCGAACGACTCGTGTCTGCAATGCTTTCCGTACGACTCGTGTCAGGGGAGTCCGACCAAAAAGTACGATGCATTTGAATGCATCCAGATACGATTCGGTCGGACTCCCATTGACTTCAATGGGAGTCTGTGTACTGACGCGTACACAGGCTCCCATTGACAAAAGGGGTGGTTGGGGATCATCGTGCACCATGTGGCGAGCACCCCTTGGTGCCTGCCACACTGTGCATGGCCGGAAAGGGGGTCCCATGGGTACCCCCACGGGCAAGATTCGGAGGGCCCCAGGTGAAAGGGGGTCTGCTGTGGGCCCCCAAAGTCCGATTCCGGCAGCCTTCTCGATCTGGGCAAACAAATTGTAAAGGCTGTCCAAATCGTTCATCGTACTTGCTCGCTTGGAAAACCTACTCCATAGAGCTGTACGATTCGGCTCTGGAGGGCTCTATCTCTCCGTATGCCTTCCAAAACTGATTCGGTCAGCGCTAAGGGTTTCCAGGCATCGTACTTGGTCGTTCGGAATTGGGAAGGAGTCGGTCGGAAACAAGGGCTCCGGATCGGTTTAGGTAAAACCAAATCCGATTTGGAGCACTTCCGGCCGAGATCAGAATCGGGCCCCTAGTGTAAAAAGATTTACCATCTGCATTGCAAGGTCTGGTTGGTTCGTAGATTGGTTGTGCAGAATTCTAAAGCAAAATCTTATTTAAGCTTTGGTGAACTTTGATATCTTGTGACTATGGGCAAGAGGAAAGCCACTGCATGTAATGGTGGGAGAGAGTCCCCAAACAAGCTTGTTCCGTCCATCACTATCTATCTGTCCTCTGTCATGGGTGCTATTGTTTCTGAGATAGGACGGTTTGAGGAAACAAAAGACACTGCTAGATGCCTTTCTGTCCAACCCATGAATAGTAACTCTGGAACCCCAGACCTTCTAACCACCCCCACTGTGACTTCTAATGGCATGGTGAGCGAGAACTGTGGCTGCACTATTAGCTCCCATCCATTAGGGTACGATGATAGTAGCAATGGGCATTCCAGTAATCCTTGTGTACATGTGAACATCTCAGTGGAGGCCCTGGAAGTAGTTGCTGACATTCATCTTCAACCAAGTGAACTCGCTTAAAGAAACGTCGGAAAGACACTAGACCAGTGACTAGACAGAAAATTACCTCCAAGTTCTTAACTGTCTCCTAGAATTCAAGTCGCCCCCTGCCCACTAACGTCCAGGTGGAAGAGAGCCAGAAAGGTCTACTTGCTGATCTTTTCGATACCATTATCAAGGAGCATTGTGACGGACTGTTTGGCAAATTTGAGTCTTTGGTGAACTCCTTGCATTTAGACATTTTCATGAAATTTGAAAAGGAAACGGAGAAAATCTTGACTTCATCCCAACCGTTAATTCAGGCTTCTCAGTTCAGTCACTCCCTGCTGAGGCCCCTTGGTGCACCCCGGTCAATTCTATTGCTAGGCCTGCCAGGGTGCATTTTGTAGAGAACTCCTTCCTAAGTGATAATGGCTCTGTACTTGCTTTAAATGAGGGCCTGCTGTCAAAAGCGCCCATTATGGGCAATTTGGACCCAACTACCAGTAGTATGGCCCAGCTTCATAATATTCAGTAGTCTTACCCTCCAAAAGTCAGACCCTCTTTTACTCATGATGATCATCAGCATAGTTTACACCTGCCCCCAGAGTATACCTCCTATGTTATTATTTTAGATCAAGTTCCACTCCTGCATTCAAATAAGAGGTAATTCTGGTTAGATTTAAAACATAAGGTACTTCACTGGCTTACGGCAAACTCAAGCTGTCCTCGTGATCTTTTTAATGAGATTCTGACAGTGAGGAGAGTCCCTTGGATGGCCCGCAAATCAAAATCTAATTTAGGTGACTGTGTCGTTGTTAATTGCAAAAGACCTTTTTTGGTGAGGAAACTAGGGCACTTGACAGGTACACAGGGAAGAATTAGAGCCTTACATATGGGTTTTTATTACAAGCCCCACTATAGCCAGGTCAAAGACCAGATGGCTAATAGGAATATTCATGTTGAGCTACCCAGCCTGTTCCCTAGTATGATCCTATCTATTTCTCTAAGTAACTGTTTTGCTCCACTGGGAAATCTTCAGGATATTGACTGACATTCAAAGGTGAAAGTCCCCTCAATTTCTAATTCCCCTTCACCCACATTTGTTTCTACCACTCCTAATGTGTTTATGCCCCCTTTATTGGATATAGCCACCCCTGCATTCGTCATCAGGGGGGGCTCTTCAAAATGATTCATCTAAATTATGTGCCCTCCAGTTTTTTATGCCCTATAATTTGTTAGCTTGGAATGTTGCAGGTATTTATTCTAAATTGTGGTGTGCAGACAGAATATCGAGTTGGAAATGTCGACCTACAGAAATATCGAGCCCTAAGTATCGTGAGTCAGAAATATCGACAACAAGAATATCGTGGTCAAGAATATCGATTTTAAGGTAAGAAATATCGTTTTTAAAAATATATAAGTCATAAATATCGTTTGCAAAAATATAATTGTTCAAAGTATCGATTTTTTAATTAGTGTTATGTATTTTAGTATATATTTTAAATGTATGTGATGTATTTTTTGTATAAGAATTGTTTATGTTTTTTAATATATGTGTTAAATTTTAAGTAGTTACCAATTTTATTTTAATTTTAGTTTTGCGTTTTTTAGTTCCGTAGCGGGTTGTGAGTTTATAGGGGAATAGGGTGGGAAGCAATTTAATTATAATAAATTAATGATTATTTTTTATTTATTCATATTTATTTTATTGAGATTTTATAGTGTTAATTGTGGGAAGTAATTTATTAATAATTAATTATTAATTGGATGTGAATCAATATTAATTAATTGCTAATTAATTATGGTAATTGTGTAATTGTTTTAGGTGTGGGTTGTGGGGTTTCTAGGGGTGAAGGGTGGGAAGTAATTTATTTTTAATTAATTAACAATAAGTTGTTATTTAGTAATAATTTATTAATTATAAATTAAATATGGAAATTGTATAATTAATTTTAGGTGTGGGTTGTGGGATTTAAAGGAGTAACGGGTGGGAAGTAATTTATTTTTGATTAATTAATAATAAGTTGTTAATTGATATTAATTAATGTATTGTAAATTAATTATGGAAATTGGTAGTTAATTTTAGGTGAGTGTTGTGGGGTTTATAGGGGTGAAGGGCGGGAAGTAAATTATGTTTCATTATTTAATAATTAGTTCTTAATTAATATTAATTAATTAATTGAAAATTAAATATGGAAATTGTGCAATTAATTTTAGGTGTGGGTTGTGCGGTTTATAGGGGTAAAGGGTGGGAAGTAATTTATGTTTAATTAACTAACAATTAGTTGATCATTAATATTAATTAATTAATCGATATTTAATTAGGGTAATTGTTAATATTTTTTTGTGTGTGGGTTTTACTTTTATAGGGGTTAAGGGTGGGGAGTAAATTAATTTTACTTACTTTATAATTAGTTATTAAATACAATTAATATTTTAATTAAAAATAAGTTTTGTGTAATTAATTTTTTTACTGTTTAATTTTAGCTGTGGTTTGTGGGGGTTATAGGGGTAAAGTGTAGAAAGTTTATTAATTTTTATGAGTTTTAATTCGTTTTTTAATTAATATAATTTATTTAATTGGTAATTAATTATGTTAATTATGTAAGTAAATTTTTTTTATTTAGATGTGGGTTGTGAATTGTGTGCTGTTATAGGGTAGGAAATAAAAAAAGTAAATGTATGTAATAATTAATGCTTTTGTTTTTAAATAATTTCTAATTAAAAATTTGTTTGAAAATTATTTTTTATTTTATTTAATATAATATTTGTAGGTATGTGTAGGTATGTGTCATATGCATTTGTAATATTAAATATATTTTAATTTTAATTTTTAACATATTTATATATTTTCTTATTTATTTATTTTTAAAATATTTTTGTTGTTAATATTTTGTTTTTAATTTTGAACTGACTGGAGTGAGAGTATTTATTGTTACCCATACGCAATCCAACACTTTTCCTACTTTTGCACTGATTGGAGTGGGAATAGTAAATTTTACCCCGCCACTATCCAACACTTTCCCTACTGTTGCACTCAGTGGAGTGGGAATAGTAATTTTTACCCCTCCGCTATCCAACACTTTCCCTACTGTTGCACTGATTGTAGTGGTAAATTTAAGTTTAAAGATTATTAAATAGTTTAATGTTTTAATTTATAATAGAATGTTTTTTTATAGATTTTATGTTATTGGTATATTTATATATATATATATATATATATATATATATATATATATATATATATATAAAATAAATTAAAATTAATAGTTTAATAATTGTTTTAAAGTATATATATATTTATTATTATGTATGTGTGTTTAACTTTTTTAATTAAGTTTATTTGTTATATTTGTTAAAATGTATATTAAATCTACTTTATTAAATAAAATATTATATTATATATATATATATATATATATATATATATATATATATATATATATATATATATAAAAATCGATAATTTGTACAACTATATTTTTAACATCGATATTTTTTTCCAATATTTTTGTACTTACCTGTTTAAGTATAGGGAGTCGATATTTTTGCATTCTATTTTTTTTCATCTATATTTTTTACATCTATATTTTTCACATCGATATTTTGTCAGTGAACGCTAAATTGTCAATTGAAGACTGGGTTCCTTTATAAAGGGTTTTGAAATAATCTCCCTGCAAGAGACTTGGGCCACAAAGGACTTCCATTTGGATGGTTTTCGATCCCTTTGTACTTTGGCAACTCCATCCCCCTCTGGGAGGGCAAAGAGAGGATTCACTGTTTTGATTTCTGTCAATTTTTTCTGTCCTAAAGCAAAGTTCTTATGTTCGTCCCCTTGGTTTGAAGTACTGCTGTTGTCTGGTCTAGGCCCAGTAGATTTGTTGACTATCAACTTTTATAATAATCTGTTGACCACCAATCTTCAGACGTGAAAGATGCTAGCTGACCATATTGTAAAACTGAACTGTAGTTCATGTTGTATGTTATGGGTAGGTGACTTTAATTGTGCTTTGGTCAGTCTCCGGTCTGTGGCCTGGAGGACCATTAGAACCAGGAGGTGGCCCATTTTAATTATATGGTGTATGGGGATTTCATCAATAATGTAATATTTAACGAGGAGCTCCTCTTTACGAGTGAGTGCGTCCCGGAGCCCTCAAACTCTTGTCCAACTTTTACAGGGGTCGGCTCTAAGAGCACCATTGGTTTTATGTTAATTTTCAAAGACTATAGGGGTCTATTACGTTGGCGGTCGGATGTCCACCGCCGGGCCGGCGGTGGTGCCCGCCGGACCGGCGGTGGACATCCGCCCGCGATCGCAACCAAGAAAACCGCCAGTCAAATTAGGATGGCGGTGGTGACTGCGGCGGTGGGAAATTCCGACCGCCACTTTTCTGCCTGTTGCCATCCGCACTCCTGCCTGGCGTACAGAGCAGGACCGGGATAATGGTGGTGGTGCAGAGCAGGCTACGACGGTAGGATTATGATGCCGGCGGTAGCCAGCCTTTCCTCAGCGGTCAAACCGCCATGGAAAGGCATGCAGAGATTGTCTTCCGGGGGCCCGTTGCGGGCCCCCAATGTGTTGGGGGGGTGCACTGGGTAGGTACCCATGGTCCCCCCCTACATTTCCCTGTACCAGGTGGCAGGCACTGTGCAGTGCCTGCCACGCAGTGCAGGGAAATGCAGGACATGCTCCTTTCGGCATCGCGGCGGTGCTGCGGGCAGCAGCAACCGCCGCAATGTTAAGGCCCGCAATCAGACCGCCGCGGTTGGATTTCGAGCGCGGGTCATCGTAATTTGACCGGCGGTGATGTCGCGGTCCATGCGAGCGGTCTTTTCCCGCTACCATGGCGGTCGGGGAGGTTTTCCGACCGCCATCGTAATAGGCCCCATAGTTTTTAATTTCAGTATTCAAAATTTTACCTAATTGTATGAGTGTCCATTACCCCCTTGTTTTGATATTTAATTGTCACAAGTTAAGAGTGGGCAAATCCTCAGAGTTACCTCCTATTCCCTTTTCAGCAAATAGTGGTCTTCGTATCAAGTGGGTCGCAGTTGATCTGTTACACTTTTTGAGGTCTATAGTGTCCCAAAACCTAGACCAAATGAATAAGTGTTTAGCTAATGACATACCTGTCAGTCTGATAATAGATAGTTTTGCTAGGTTATGTCATGAAGTTTATGTAACACTAACCTCACAAACTAAGCCACATACTCCTCCCCGACATCATTGGTTTGGTTTAACTTGGCCTGTTCTAAAGGCCATAGGGCACTAAAGTTGGCCTTAAAATCTTACCTGGGGAATCAGGAGAAAATCAGGTTAGCAAGATCGTTTTATAATGCCCGCTTAGGGAGAGGAAATCTGAATTCAGATAACTAGCATGGGCAGATCTCATCACGGCAAGAAAATCAAAGGACTCTAGATTATTCTGGTACGTGGTTTCTCAACCAATCAGGGCCCTGACCAAGATAGATTGTTTAATTTGACCAGAATCTTGGGTTCCTCATTTTTCTCAATTATTTAATTCCAAGAGCAAGCCCTGCACAGAACAAGGTCTTTGGGATATGACACCAGTTGATAGGGTCAGGGCCCTAGACTTTAGTTTGACCATTGGGGTAGCCTGTTGTCATCCAATATCTTTGTTGGACTCAAACATAAAGGTTTTAGGTAGGGTACTTTTGGCAAGACTGGGCGGAGACAAATAACATTATTTCAGAACTCCAGTATGGATTCAGACAAGGAACTGGAACCACAGAACAATGTCTTAATATTTCCCTTTTAATTTGTAAATAAGTTCTTGCTAAAAACACCACTTTGGACTTGGCTTTTATGGCTTTTGACTCTGTAAATCACTCTAAACTATGGAACATCTTAGAAAGCTTGGGGGTGGAAAAAGTCTTAGTCTTACTTTTGCATAGAATGCACTGGCACACCTCAGTAAGGATTCACTATTCTCCTACTGGTGATTGTACATGCTCCATAAATTGTTGTCAGGGAGTCCGACAAGGATGTATTTTAGCCCCGTTTCTATTTTTAATTTATATAAACGCTCTTGAGGAGCACCTTCTCCAGAAGAGGATAGACACCCCAAAGGTGGGGAATCCATACATCCCAACACTCCTTTACGCTGATGACACTGTCCTCATAGCTAGGACTGCAAATGTTCTCCAGCACTTGTTGGGTGGTTTTATGGAGTTTATGAGCATTCTAGACTTGAAGGTTAACCTATCTAAGGGGGTGATTAAGATGGCGGGCGGACTCGAGTCTGCCCGCTATCGTAGCGGTGCCTGGGACCGTTCACTTGTAAGGCGGTGGTCCCGCATCCCACATTAGGATGCGACCGCCACCATGGCAGTCGCATCCAGGCACTTTAACATTGCGGCAGGTGCTGCTGGCGACAGCACCCGCCGCAATGTGAAATTGCCATGCCGTTCATTTCCCTCCACTACGTGGCAGGTACCACGCGGTGCCTGCCACTTAGTGCAGGGAAATACAGGGGGGTACAATGGGTACCCCCCAATGCACCACCACCCCCCCAACACAAGGTGAGCCCACAACGGGCCCCCAAAACCAATCACCACCAGCCTTTCCATGGCGGTTCTACCTGCTAGGCACCGCCACCATTTTAGAGCTGCAGACCGCTCCGCCAGGCAATTGGAATGATTGCCTGAGGGGGATCCGTGGCGGGCGGTCTTTGTGCCCGCCATGGTCCAATTCCCACCGACATCCTAATTTGGCGGGGACAGAATTGCTGTCTGATGGCGGAGGGCCCGCCACCGCACGGCTGGCGGTGGCCGACCCTCCGCCATCGTAATCACCCCCAAAGTCTTTTATTTTAAACCGTGGGCCCAAAAGCACCAAATTGAAAAACTATTATATAGAGGGATCTCTGGTATTAAAGGTTGACTGTTTTAATTTTTTAGGTATTCCTTTCAACCCCAAACTTAAATGGTCACCTTGCTGTCCCTAAGAGCACTTCAATTTTCAAGAGCTATTGTAAGGATTTTTCAGTTTGTATCATCTACAATAGGGCATAGGCCAGTGAAAGAAACATTGACTTTGTTTAAATTTAAATGTATCTCAGTAGCTCTTATGGGGTGAGTGTATGGGGGTATTGTAATAGTAATAAACTTCAGAAATTACCAAATTGATTTTTGCGAAGACTACTATCCGTTCCCTCAGGCACAGCCACTTTTTTTTTACATTCTGAGGTTGGCTTGTCCTGTTTAGTAGACCTTTTAGGGCTGGCTCCTCTTTAGCTTTGGGTAAAAATATGGAAGTTGAGTGAGCTTGGTCTCACTAAAAGTATAATCACTGATTGCATGGCCCTTGACAATGTGGCCTTCATCCTGTGGCTAGCCTATATTAAGAGCACTTTTTCAAGCCTGGGGGAACCTGAGATGTATCATAATCATGAATCAGTAGGCCGTGTGACTAAAGCTCGGATAAGGTCTCTTTTTTACGACTACAGTCAGAGCTCTCGCTGAGCTGACGCCTTAGGGATTGCCGCCATGGACATATTTTGCTCTAGCTCCCTCTTATGAGTTTTAGCTTTATCTAACAATTGCAGAGAACCGATTGTACCTAACTTAGGGGCCTATTACGATGGCGGTCGGGAAACCTCCCCGACCGCCATGGTAGCGGGAAAAGACCGCCCGCATGGTCCGCGACATCACCGCCGGTCGAATTACGATGACCCGCCGTCGAACTCCAACCGCAGCGGTCGGATCGTGGGCCTTAACATTGCGGCGGTTGCTGCTGCCCGCAGCACCGCCGCGATGCCGAAAGGAGAATGTCCTGCACAGTGCCTGCCAACTGGTACAGGGAAATGTAGGGGGGACCATGGGTACCCCCACAGTGCACCCACACCTCCCTCCAACACATTGGGGGCCCACAACGGGCCCCCGGAAGACAACCTCCGCATGCCTTTCCATGGCGGTTTGACCGCTGAGGAAAGGCTGGCTACCGCCGGCATCATAATCCTGCCGGCAGAGCCTGCTCTGCACCGCCACCATTATCCCAGTCCTGCTCCGTCCGCCAGGCAGGAGTGCGGATGGCAACCGGCGGAAAAGCGGCAGTCGGAATTTCCCACCGCCACGGTCATCACCGCCATTCTAATTTGACCGGCGGTTTTCTTGGCTGCGATCGCGGGCGGATGTCCACCGCCGGTCTGGCGGGCACCACCGCCGGCTCGGCGGTGGACATCCGACCGCCATCATAATAGACCCCTAGGTTACGTTTGGGCACATTACATTATTCTTTTGCTTTTCCGCATCAAGGTTCATAGTTGATAGACTTCCTTTTTGCCCCTGTGATAATCCTTCAGTTCATTCCTCAACTCACCATAAGCTTTTTTTCTCTCTGTATAAGACAGTACGCTCTCGATTCCTGGTGCTAATTTTACTGCCTAAGAATGTTAAGTCATATAAATTGGTCTTTCAATACCTTCAGCAGTTAGACTCAGCCGAAATGTGCTGTGCAGTCATTAATTTTACCCGAGGCGCACTTAGTATCAGGAAGAGATATTCTTGATAAAGTTATTATGCGTCCCACAAGCATAAAATGTTGTTGCAATTTTTGTGGTAATCTAAATCTGTAACTTTTATTGGCTTGTTTACTTTTATGTCTTTTAATACTTTTATGAAATTGTTGCTATGATAATTGTATGGAAAAGTTTTAATAATGCACTTTATGGCATTGTCTTGCCAAATAAAGTGTGTTTTTCATTTTGAATTGCAAAACAAGTGTAGAGTTATACCTTGGTGCCATAGTAACTATACAACTGAATATATATAGATGTGTATGTTTTTCCATTTGTGAATAAATTCCTTTATGTACAAAGCAGGAGTTTGCATCAAGCTCCTCAAATCTCTCCAGGATGCAGTTAGAATCTGGGCTTATTCCCAGTTTAGCTGTGCATTTCTAATCCATTTCTTAGTGAAATTAAAATTTACCGAGAAGGCTCATAAAACATGGCGACAGCTCCTCTGGAAGTAAACAGTCAGAGATCTCTAAATATGGCTGGACATCCACCAGGGTGGCAGAGGTTATGCTCTCCAGCATGCTAATTGCCAAACACTAAATAAACTCATTAGCCTACCCCAAGTTTAATGTAGATTGGTCAAAGTGAATGTCAAACTTGAATACAGAGGTATGACTGTGCTCTAAAAAAGAACAGAAATTTTCCAGTAATAGTTATTTAAAGTAACTAAAACTCGCACCTCCACCATGCACAGGGTTGTCATCAATGATGTCAATTAATATGTTTTGGAAAAAGGCCCTCTCTGAAGGGTCACCTCAAACCTTTTGCCTTCCTCCTCCTATTTTTCTGACCTTCTTTTTGTTGACTTTAGGACTCTGGCTGGGAGGATTTGTCATTACCATTCCAAACATATTAAACTGCTGACCAGTGCTAAAGTGCATACACCCTCTTCTCTGGTCTAGTTGGTTTATGCCTGTTTCGCATCTTTGTTTTACCTGTAGGTCCCTTGTAAAGTGGTATACCATATTTTCAGGGCCTGCAAATTAAATGCTACTAGTGGGCCGGCAGCACTGATTGTGCCACCCACAGAAGTAGTCTTTCAAACCTTTCTTAGGCCTGCCACTGCAGTGCCTGTGTGTGCAGTTTACTGCCACTTTGACTTGACATTTAAAACTATTAGCCAAGCCTTAAACGACTCTTTTATTACAAATAAGTCACCTGTGAGGTAGGCCCTAGGTAGCCCTAATGGCAGGGTGCCTTGTAAGTAAAAGGTAGGACATGTACTTTTATGATATGCATGTCCTGGCAGTGACAAACAGCCAATTTTGTTTTTCACTACTGCGAGGCCTACCCCTCTCATAGGTCAGCATTGAGAATTCAGTGATACACTTTTAAGCTGTAATTCCTGATCAAAGAGGAGTAGCTTTTTCCTGTTTCATGTGTTTGGAATGGTATTGGCAAATCCTCCTTACTGGTGAAGTTGGATTTCATATCACTGTTTTAGAAATGGCACTTTTAGAAAGTGAACTTTTGTCTGTACTTACTGCTCTTTGTGCCTGACAGCCTGTCTCCAATACACATCAGGGTTGGTGACAGCTACAATTTGTGCATTCCGTCTAGACAGTCACAGAGAGGTGAGGCTCACCGGCCTTCTGAGCACTCATCTGATTTCATTTGCATTTTGATGGATCTTCCTGGGCAGGGTGGAATAGGAGGGGCTGACACACTTCAATAGGTAGTGTCCTGTCCACACACAAGCACTGATTTACCCCCCAGGGTAAGCCTGGCAGACAGGACTGGGATGAAAGGGATTCTTATGCACTTCAGAGAGATCTTTGAAGTCACCCCCTACATCAAATCAGATACTTCTGGATCTTGAACTGAACCTCTGTCAGAAGGGCTGTTGTGCTGCTTAAAGAACTCTACTGTACTGCTTTTCTGGAAGGACTGCTTTTCTGTTTGTTGCCCTGCTGACTGCTGCTCCCTGACTGCTGGAAGGACTCTTCATTCCCTCCAAGTGACCTCCAAGGGTTTTCTGGCTTGCCTTCTATTTTCTGAAGTCTCAGGAACACAAAAGACTTCCTACAATTCTGCTGGTGCTGCTGGCCCCCTCATATCTCTGGGCCTCAGAAGTGGGTTCTGCAGCAGTTTTCATCAAAAACCGACACATTGCAGTGACTGTGTTGAAATTCTGCCGCATTGCTCTTTGACGCCAACGTAGATGGCAGTGGTTCCACAGGCTGCGTGGCTCAAGGACGACGCTCTATGCGACTCGATGACGATGCATTGCATTCACTTCAACAGAGCTTGACGGGGACCCCCTTTGCCGACTTGTCAACAATGACGCAGTAGACTCTCGATGTCGACAAAAGCTCCATCCAAGGTATTTCTTCAGTGGGACCTGTCTGGGTACTGTAGCCAGCCTGCCGGCGAGCGAGGTCAGCCTGAACTTTTAACCACTAGTGACATCTAAGCACTACTTTTCATTTAATCTTTAAAAAGTCAAATCTCGACTTCTACTTATTGGATTCTTGTCGTTTTGGTCTAATTTTGCTCAGATAAATATTCTCTTTTTTTCTAAACCTGTGTAAACTCTTTTTGTGGTGTTTCCATTGTGTTCCTGTGTGTGTGTGTGTGTGTGTTGCACAAATACTTTACATTTTGCCTTTGTAAATAAGCCTGATTGCACTGTGCAAAGCTACCAGAGGGTGAGCACAGGTTATTTTATTTTGCATCTAACTTACCCTCACTAGAGTCATGGTTCCTGTCAGGCCTGGGTGCATACCTCAGCCAACCAGGATTCCCGTGTCTAGCAAGATGTCATCAGTGATGTTATCAATGATGTCATAGAACATGTCATGAGTGATGTAATATGTGAGATCATAATAAGTGCATTATGAGGGTCCACATTATACCTATTTGAAATACCTATAACTAACTGGTGAATTTCAGTGGTTTTTTTTGTTTAAAATGTTACATTTAAACTAACATTTTCACCTACCTATAAGATCTCTATAAATTTTATTTTTTCTGTTAATTTCTGAGGTTTTGTTTACTGCAAAGTAAGATATTAATACCACACCTAACTATAACGTCACTTTAAACTTTGTTGTTTTCAGTGAATTTCTAGTTTTTTTTAACGTAAGTTAAAATTTCATTATCATAGGTAACAATGACAACCTCCCGCCGTGCACAGTCTCTGGTAATGCACAGTGTCGGGTTGCATGTAGGCCTTCACCCAAACCCCCCATGACCAAGCCCTCATCTCGCATGGCTTTTGGCTGCATGTGGTGTGGGTAGGCTCCAGGGCCACCTGCCTTTATGTGGCCAACCCACCTTAGGCACTCACACCCTTCCCTTTTTTTTCTAAATTGTTTCATGATTTCGCTGCCCCTGCACTCCCATGGGACTCTTGCTGGAGCAGGGGAGTCCCATTGGTTCCCGCTAGCGTCCGGAGGATTAACCGAAACCTAAAAACATGTTGTATTAAATTTGACCCTCACAAGCTCCAGGAGGTCAGGGTACCCCTACCCTACCCATTTTTACCTTATTTTTTATTTTCAGGACAAGGGACCAAGTCCTCGTGTCCTGATATGGTGACTGCGACATTCCTCCACATGATGTGGCCAGCCAATCAGAGTGTGAGCTTCCGCGGTACTCACAGGAACAAGAAGGCGGACGGTAAAAGTGGCCTACTTGGCCAATTAGATTGCTCTATTATTTAAAGTTGCATGCTCACAGAACTTACACGAGAGTCCCACAAACCCAACTGACTAGATATACAGAAATGTTGAAGTTTAATATATCAACAGCAACTCACTTTTTCTCGGCTCCAGCTTGACGGATCACCCACAAAATATTAAGGATATATATATATATATATATATATATATATATATATATATATATATATATATATATTCCAGCTCCAAAGTCCACCTCGGCAATATATGCATTCTTGCAGACGGGTGCGGTTAGTATGGAGGTGGGTCCATACAAATATCAAAGCTCCGGTTCCAAAAGAAACACACCGCACTCACGGGGCCCAGGTTAAAGATGCTTTATTCACAAGGACGCGTTTCGGCATTCTGCCTTCATCTGCTTGTGTTTGAAAAGCGGCACAACCTATCATGATGGTTTATAACAGGTGAGTCCCATTGGATATGGCACACAAACACTGAAAGAGGACTCGGACCCAGCATTTTTCTTCCCTGATGTATTCTGGGATTCGAAGTCCGTGAAAAAAATATTTCTCCTTTTGGCGGCACAATTGCGTCCTCTTTTAGTGCCTTGTCAATCATACCAGCCATACCACCTTTGCGCCGTGGAGTGCATCTTCTCCGAGGACCCCTCGCCTTGCCACAGGGTCTCACTGCACTCAGCGCGGGAGCAGGTCAGATGGCCCTAGAAGCTAGGGCTGCGTTGCCCCCCTTCCCTCGGCCAACTTTTGGCCCCGGGGACCCCATCCCCCGGGGCCTGAGGATTTTCTTTAAATTAATAAAAACGGGAAGGGGGCCACGTGGCCCCCCTTCCCTGGGCCTCTATTGGCCCCGGGGACCCCATCCCCCGGGGCATGCCCTCTTTTTTTTATTTAAATATTTGGAGGGGGGCTGCGTGGCCCCCCTCCTCAGGCCATTTAAGGCCCCGGGGACCCCATCCCCCAAAGCCGGCCTTTACGTTTAAAAAAAAAAAATTATCTTTGGGGAGGGGGGCTGCGTGGCCCACCTCCCAGGCCACTAATAGCCCCGGGGACCCCATCCCCCGGGGCCTGGCCACTCGTTGGGGACCGTGGGGGGGGTCCCCAATCCCCGCACGGTCCCACCGGCTCCCCGCGTCCTGCGGGAGCCGGCATTGCTTTTCCATAAGGGGAGCTGCTGACATGCAGCTCCCCTTATGGAAAAGCAATCTGCTTTGCTTCATTGAAGCGAGAGCAGGTTTCCCTGCTCTCGCTTCAATGAAGCAAAGCAAGTTTGCAATCACAGGACGGTAGCCGCGAGGCTCCCGCCCTGTGATTGCAAACAGCAGTGTCCCGGGACACTGCAGGAGCCGGTCCCCAGGGCCATGGAGGGCTCCAGGAGGGGGGCCGCGCGGCCCCCCTCTCTTCATTAGTAAAGCCCCGGGGAGGTGGTGGTCCCCGGGGCTTCGGGGGTCCGAAACGGACCCCCACATTTCTTTTGTTAGTGCCCCGAGGAGGTGGCGGTCCCCGGGGCCTGTGGGGGGGCTGGAGCCCCCCACACAGGTCATTATTATTTACAAAAAGAAGCCCTGGGGGGTGGCGGTCCCCGGGGCTGTGGGAGGGCGGAGAGCCCTCCCGCACCATTTTTTTTTAAAGCCCCGGGGGGTGGCGGTCCCCAGGGCTTGGGGGGCCTTAGAGGCCCCCACATAAAATATAAAGCAACCCCCGCATGCCCCCAGGACTTGGCCCACCCGGAGGCAAAATAGCATCGAAGCGCGGGACACCGCGCTTTGATTTTTTTTTTATCACGGCGGGATCCGCGCACCCTAAGCGCATCCCGCCGATTTATTATTTTTTTTTAATGCTTTTTTCTGCCCAGGGGGTCCTTGTGGAACCCCCTGAGCAGACCTAGGGGGTCAGGGTGTTTCTACCCTGCCCCCTTTTTGCGTTTTGCAACTTGTTTCTGTGCCTCGGTTCAACAAATGGCTTCCAACACTTCCTGATTTGGAGTGTTGACAGCCACTTGACAGCCAATTAGCATGCAGCTCGTGATCGGGAGGGTACGCGGACCCTACGCGGCCATAGATATATATGTGATTTTACTTTTGATTTTCTCAGGAACTACTGAACGGATTTACACCATTTAAGCAAAAGGCACGACTCTGAACCAAGGGCTATGTTTTTGCCAAATTTGGTGTAATTCTGTTCAGCAGTTCGGGCTGTAGCTGCGATGAAAGGTTCCTATGGAAAATTGCATGGGGAAAACACGTTTTAGGACCCCCTTCTTTCTCGGCCCCCACTTGACGAATCACCCCGAGACTTTCAGGATAGGAGCGGACCGGAGCGCCCCACGAGATTTGAACATTTCGCGAAGATTCGTCAACCGGCGCCAAAGTTATTTCAAATAGAATGTTGCGGATTTCCTATGGAAAATAGGTCCTAACTATAACTATTTACTATATATATATATATATATATATATATATATAGTTAGATAGATAGATAGAAATCACTATATCACAGAAAATACCAAAGGTATGTGACTTTATAGTTAGGTGAAATTGACAGTTAACTCACTCCGTGCCATATACAGTGCTATCATCAATGATGTCATTTCAGAGGTCACATTGATGTCAATGATGTCATAGAGCATGTCTTGAGTGATGTAATATATGCGGTAATAGTGCATGGTGAGAGCGTGAGTAATAGTTACTTCAATAAACTACAACTGGTGAATTTCCTTCTATTTCAGGAAGGAGAAAGCATTGGAATCTTGGTGAACATTTAGCGAATTAGTGCATAATAATTAAATAGGAAATACACAACTATGGCTGGAAATGTTAGCTTTCATTGCTGGATATTCATATTCACAAATAAACCCTGTGAGAATCTAATCATGTCTCTGATGTGTTTTACTATTCTATTAGGTAAAATCTGATAATTTTCTCCTTAATTCTTTTCCGGTGTCTTGCCCCTCCTCACCTGTTATTCTGTGTACAATTCTCTCCGGGGCGTACTATAGACTAAGAGGGTATTTAAGTGGAGGTCCCACTGACCGTAATAAATAAATTTGCAGGAGGGTAGTCAAATCCAGGGTCTCACAGTCGAGTGTGCATTGTCTGTCAGTTTTCAGTTGCTAATCAGCAGCACTTTAAGTATCTACATGTTTCCCTGTAAACCTTTAAATGTTCCTCTAGCGAGTAATTAACAGTAGTGAGTCATGATGACTGTAAGCAGCTGAAGTCCAGAACACTTTCACATGATAAAAGTATGCTTCTTCCCTATTATTGTATAGAGGGGAGTTTTTTTCACATATCTACATGTTTATCAGGTAATGGGAAGTAGGGTCACTCATAAACAAGTTCAAAATATATTTGCTGTGAAGAGAAATGTGAAATAAGGTAGAAATACCATTGGTTCTCTGCATGACAGCTCTTTTGTGTTTGATTGAGAGTGGATAGACAGGACGAAAGTGCTCAACATCCCTTTCTCCATATCTGTATGTTTTTAGTGGCAAATTAGAGAATGTGAGCACAGTCCTCCAACTATTTGTCCATACTTTCTAGCAGTCCAGCGCTTAACTTGTAAATAAATAAGTGTGAGCTTTCAAACTTTTCTTGAGAGGATGAGTGAGTATTTAATGTGGGCCATAGAGACAACCATTGATCCTGAAAGTTTTCTGGCAGCACCTGCCGTCCTGCTACAAGCGTGGCCCCCTCTACCACCTCTGACAGCTGCTTTCCATTGACTCTGTGGGTAAACTGGCTGTTTCAACACCATCAAGGAAAGAGAGCAACTGTCGTCCCTCATATTTCCATTGTTTGTGGAAATAGAAGAAGGGCTGCCAGTCAGTACACTGACTGGTTGCCCTTCTTTATTTCTATGAAACTTCGTTCAAATAAATGAAAGCCCGATCTGCTGTGTACCACTGACTGTAAATTAAGGTAACTAGACCGGGAGGAGGATGGTGTGAAAGAGTCCCGGATCCCTGAAATAAATGCCAGGGCAAACACCGGCGCAAATTAACTAGTGCTGGTATCTCTCTTTAGGAAGAAAACCCAGACTTTCAGATTTATATTGGGCAAATGTTTATATATTTTACTCTCTTTAGTTATTAAAAATACATTCTAACATTTGCTGAAATGCACCCGTTTCTATTGGTGAGTGGACGGATGAACGGATAGCCTATTAAATGTCCACGTGCACCTATTTACAGTGTCATATTCAAATAAACTCAATACTACGACCTAAAGTCTAATCCTAGTTTCAGCGAGTGACAAAAATGCATGTGATTGATCATAGTATTTCCCTGTATCTCAAACTAGAGTTATGTCTCATGTAATGTAAAAACGAAGGGGCCGATTACGATGGCGGGCGGACTGGAGTCCGTCCGTCATTGTGGTGGTGACCGAGACCGTCCGCAATACATGCGGCGGTCCCGCACACCCAATTAGGATGCGACCGCCACCATGGCGGTCGCATTTTGCACTTTAACATTGCAGCGGGTGCTGCTGACTGCAGCACCCGCCGCGATGTTCAAAATGCACGTTGTGCATTTCACTGCACTACGTGGCAGGCACCACACAGTGCCTGCCACTTGGTGCAGTGAAATGTAGGGGGTACCATGGGTACCCCTCCAGTGCACAAACACCACCCCCAGACACAAGGGGGGCCTGCAACGGGCCCCCGAAACCAATCTCCACCAGCCTTTCAATGGCGGTTTATCCGCCACGGAAAGGCTGGCTGAAGACAGCATCCTAATTTGGTGGACGGTGCCTGCTAGGCACGCCACCATTTTATGGATGCAGACTGCTCCGCCAGGCAATCGGAACAATTGCCTGTGGCGGTTCCGTGGCCGACGGTCTTTGCGTCCGCCGTGGTCTGGATCCCACCGCCATCGTAATCTGGCGGTGGGAAAATCACGGTTCGATGTGGGAAGGACCGCCACCGCCGGGCTGGCGGTGACGGTCCTTCCGCCATCGTAATCGGCCCCTAAGTGTAGATTTCGTTTTTCTAGTAGTACCATGTGGCAGATGTATTTATTTTTAGTGCATTGCAGTGCAGCAATCAAAGCATCTGTGCTGTGTTGTGCAAGGGGAAGCAGCCCCAAGTCATGGCCCTGCAACTGTCATTACCGATGCTGGCGACAAAAGACGCTGCCTAGCAACCTTTGCACCATGGTGCAGGAGTGTGTGCATGCTGTCTAGCATAGAGTTTGTACTGGAAACATACCCTTCCAGCACAACTTCCTATGCCTAGACACACAATGGATGAGTGCTGTACATCTCAGCAAACATATACGGCCTTATTTAAGAGGCCTTGCGACACTTTAGCGCCACCAGTGCGTCACTTTTTGTGACGCACAGACGGCGTATAAAATGCGCCATGTTGCACCCTATTTATAAAGTGACACATCTAGGCAGATGCGTCACTTTGTTAACACCAGCGCCACATTATACCTGCACCAGGTATAATGTATGCAGGGTGGGGGTTACCCCCCAAAAAGCCTCGTGGAATTGGTGCATTGAAGTCTATAAGATTTTTACTGCGCCACTTCTAGGACGCTACTGCGTCAGTATCTTACGCCTGCCTCACAGCATGCGTAAGACTGACACAGGCCCTTTCACATGGGACCTGCCCCATGTGAAAGGACACATTGCTGGAGTTGCGTCTGTTTTCAGACACACCCCAGCAATACGCCATTTTTGCGCCTACAGATACGTCAGAAATACTGACGTATCTGTAACTCCTTGCGACATGGAGCGCCATACATTAAATACGGTGCATCCATCCTGTTGCAAGGAGGGCGCAGTGAAAACTGTCACATCACTGTTTTCACGCAGCAATGCAACAGTTTTCATAAATGAGGACCATAATGTGGGAAATATGTGGAGAAATAAAAACATTTGTACAAGTTAGCACCTGCTTCATGAACATATTTTTTTTTACTCAAAGCCTGATCTGACTAGGTAGATTGAGCTTTGCTTCAAAAACTATGCGCGTTTGCGGTGATCCGCCCACTGCATACCATATAATGGCCACTTGATTCAAGGGGGCGAAGGCAAAACACTATTTGACTCGAGAAAACGGCTCCTTTCCAGCAACATATTCATTTTGCGGTGGAAATAAATACACTTCCAGCACTTTGCACCAGTTTAAGTGACTTTGAAAGCGTTAGTAAATCTACTCCCATGTTGGTATTCCTCACCCTATCATTTTCTAACTTTTAAATGTGTTTTCAATTAGAAGCCACACACAACAATGTGTGTGTACAGCACTTTAAGTTTGTGATACCCTCATAAAAATGTTTTATACAAAACACTCTGCTGCTCCTTGGAGTTAAAATAATGCTATATCAAATATGTAAAAAAAATACAAACATCTTTGACATACATAACGTTGATGACACACACACAGCATATGCATTAACCCACAAAGGCTTCATTTCAGACATTGTAGCAGACACTGAGATCCGAAAATATCTCACTTGGATCGGAGCCTGTAACCTATTGATTAATGACTCAGTTTCAGTTGCATGAACTCCACTCACAAATCTATTTACACACTTTTCTTAAGTTCTTTTTATACAATACAATTATAATGTTCAATTTGCACAATATTCTCCACCCTCCCACTGGCACACCGAAACTCCCCATAATTTCTACTCTCCTATGCCCCTCACCTTCCCCCAGATTCAACAGACATTTTTTTAGTTGAATACACCTCTGTTCTTGTTAGGAGTGGAAAGTGAACAGAAGGACAGAGAGGTTGAGAGAATTGCATAAAGAGAGAGGACATAGCTGAGATGTGAGATAAAGACAGACAAATAAGGTAGCCTGAAAGAAATATGCAGGGAAGTAGAAAGAGGAAGAAGTAGGTAGAGTAAGAGAGATAAGAAAAGATGTAGAATGAGTTAGAGTGAGCGTCAGGCATGGAAAAAGAAATGTGTCAGGATGGTTGTGCAGTACACTGAGGAATGAGGCAGAGAGAGGTTGTTGGACTTGGCCCTTTTTGCAGGGTTATCCCCAAACTTTTTGCTTCTTCCTCCTATTTTTTCCTGACCTGTTGTTGTTGGTTTTAGGACTCTGGGCACTTTACCACTGCTAATCAGTGCTAAAGTGCATATGCTCTCTGTGTAAATTGTGAACATGATTGGTTATCCATGATTGGCATATTTGACTTACTGGTCAGTCCCTAGAAAAGTGCACACTCTGTGCTAGGGCTGGTAAATCAAATGCTACTAGTGGGCCTGCAGCACTGATTGTGCCACACACATGAGTAGCTCTGAAAAGCTAACTCAGACCTGCCACTGCAGTGTCTGTGCGCAGTTGTTAACTGCCATGTTGACTTGGCAAGTGCACCCACTTGCCAGGCCCCACCCTTCCCTTTTCTTTCATGTTAGTCATCCCTAAGGTAGGCCCCAGGTACCCCTGTGGGCAGGGTAGAGTGTATGTGAAAGGTAGGACATGCCCTGGTGTTTGTGGCATGTCCTGATAGTGAAATACTGCCAATTTCATTTTTCACTATTGAAAGGCTATCTTGCCCCAGAGGACAGAATGGGGAGTTTGTTTATAACATCTTATAAACATAACTGCCCCTGGGAACAAGGTGGGAAAATAAAGTTTAGTATGCCAGAACTAAGAATGTTAAAATGCATCTTTTAGTGAGGGTGATTTTTACATTCTGTGTTTGAAAATACCACTTTTAGAAAGTAGGTATTTTCTTGTTTAACCATTCTGTGTGCCTCTGCCTGTTTGTGTATTGACTGTCTGGTTTTGGAGTGACAGGGGCTAGGGAGGTGCATTCTCTCAGAGAGCCATCGGGGGGTTGATGTGTGTCCTGCCTTTCCTGAATGAGTCAGGGCTGGGATGAATAGACATGGGCTGCACTCAGAGTAGGGGAAGGAGATCTCACTAGCACCTGAATAGGCCCGGTCTGTATGTAGAGTGGTGGGAGGAGATTTCCCTTGCACCTGAATAGGGCCTGTCTGCCTTACACAATGCTGTCTCCACCTCCTGCCGGGAAGCTGAACAAGAGAGGACAGAACTGGTTTGGACTGGGCTCAGAGACCCTTGCACAAAGAGAACAAAGATATTTTGGGGGTATAAGTATTAGACCTAAAAAAAAAAAAAACTAAACTTTAGAGACTTCTGGAATCAAGAGGAACCTTTGCCAAGGAGAAGAGCTGGTGAAACTGAGGAGAAGTACAGCCCTTGCTGTGTGTCTGGCGTTGGCTTGCAGTTGCTGTTTTCTGCCAAGGAGAAGGACTTTGCTGTGTGCTGTGTCCCCTGCTTGAGGAAAGTCTCCAAGGGCTTGAGTAGAGCTTGCCTCCTGTTTTGAAGTCTCAGGAACACAAAGACTTCACCCCCAGCTCCCCTGAACTTCCTTGCTGTGAGTTCGGACCTGCCAAGAGGTGCCTGTGACTGTCTTGGGCCTCTGGAGGTTGTTTCTGCTGTTGGGAGCTGGAAAAGCAACACAACGACAAGAAAATCGACGCATCGCTCTTCTTGAAACAGTTTTTCCAATGCAACGCCATGGTGCGAGGAGAATCTCCCTGCATCGCTGCGCGGCTGCCGAAACCAACGCAGCACTCGTCGCCGCGGCAAGAATCGACACATCGAGGGATCGCAGCCAAAAACGTCGACGCAGCGCCGCTCGCCGCATCGTTTGCCGACGCATCCCGGATTTCCAAGCATCGTCCCTGTGTGGCAAGTTTTCCCCGACGCATCACCCGTGAATCGGAGTCGTCTCGGAATCGACGCATCGCTTCCCCCTACAGACCGGACCCGACGCATCGCTCCCATGTGTACAGCGGAACTGTCGCATCACATCCACGAAGGTCTCAGGAACCGACGCATCTCTTTGTTTTTCTACGCTTCCCATCGCTGCGGCAATTTGGCTTGGTGAATTTTGTTGCAACGACAGGTACTTTGCAAGAAATCACGCATCCATAGTTTTCTATGGACTCATTTGCTAAAACCTTTTGAAAGCCATTTTTCTTAATACTGTATGCTGGATTTCTGTCATTTTGGTCTTGTTAAGTTTAGATAAAGATACTTTATTTTTCTAAACCGGTGTGGTGTCCATTTGTGGTGTTTTCACTGTGTTACTGTGAGTGTTGGTACAAATAATTTACACATTGCCTTTGGGATAAGCCTATCTGCTCATGCCAAGCTATCAAGGGGGTGAGCAGGGGTTATCTAAAGTGTGTATCCCCCTTACCCTGACTAGAAGCAAGGGTCCCTATTTGGACAAAGGTACCTACCTCTGCCGACTAGAGAACCCCCTTTCTAACAGAGATTATGTAGAAGGAGGTCTGAGTTGGAGAGACAAAGACAGAGAAATGTAGAGAGGTGAGTTATTGAGAAAAGCATACCAAGATGCAAGGGGGAGAGAGATCGGTGAGGTAAAGAGGACCAAAATAAGCAAATGTATAGCAAGACAGGTCAGGAAAAGAGAGTGGAAAGGCAGTGGGAGAAGGTTGAAGGATAGCAAGAGAGATTGTTAGACCTGGCCTCCTTGGTGTGGTCTTCCCCCAAATTTGTTGCCTTCAACCCTCCTGTTTTGCTGGGTTTGTTTATGTTGGCTTTAGTATTCTGTGCACTTTACCACTACTAACCAGTGCTAAAGGGCTTGTGCTGCCTCCCTAAAACAAAGTACAATCGGCTTACTCCTGATAGGCACATTTAATTTACTCAGAAGACCCTAGTCTATGGTGCGACATGTACGCAAGGCCATGAAATGAAATGCTACCAGTGGGCCTGAGGCACCCCTTGTGCTAGCCACTGAAGAATCACTTTAAAACATGTCTCAGGCCTGCCATTGCAGCCTGTAGGGCAGTTTTAACCCGTGAGGTGTAAACCTTCCTTCCTAATACATATAAGACACCCTAAATTAGGCTAATAGGGCAGAGTGCATTGCATTTAAAAAGTAGGACATGTGGGTTTTGTTTTACATGTCCTGGTAGTGAAAAACTCCTAAATTCATTTTTCACTACTGTAAGGCCTATCTCTCCGACTGGATAACATTGGGCTACATTTAAGTGCTAATTTTTGATTGGGAGCAGGTAGAAATGCCATGGTTAGACTCAAATTAATTGTAATTTAAAATCCACTGTAATGGTAAAGTAGTATTTTAAGTCACAATTCTGAAAATGCCACTTTGAGAAAGTTGCAAAAACAACAAGGTGATGGATTAAATGCTTGAATTAATCTCAGCCACTGGCAATCGCTCGGGCCACATCCCAATACATCATTTTTCTCCCACCAAGCAACCTTCATATGCAAATCAGTCTTGACCCTGTTCCTCATGGGAACCGTCCAGCTCGAACTGCCAGGCAAGGTCCTCCCTGAACCAGAACACAAGCAACCCAGAACCAGCTTCACCCTTGTTATGGGCTTTTCAGCCGGATATAGTTTGGTTCAAGTGGCACAGTGAGCCTGGGACCCATGTCTAGGCATACCCGGCTCACTTAGGGCATCAAATGCAAAAGCAACAAGCATTGCAAATGCAGTAGGTCTCGCATTTGCTTGAGTTTAGAGCTATTGGCGTTGTAAATGACCATGTCATTTACCCATGGACACAGTAAACACACTTGATGCACACATCATCACACTGAGTTATGCTTTTTATAAAGGCCTGAACCTGCAACACTGGGTTGTTCCTGTTTGTTAAACTGTCCTGACAGTGGAACATAGAACCTGTCCAGTCACTTTATACATTTATACAGACTGTTACTGCAGAAAATGCACAACTCTACAGTTCTCGAGCTTTGATCTGACTTGCCCGATGTTTACTGCTCTTTTGCGATAGCAGTTCTGAGAAATGCCTGTTCAACTTAAATAAACGTAACGCTACTGATGAAGTGTTGGTACTGTTCTATTAAAAGCACTACTGGTCGCCATAGATAAACATAAACAGTGGCACTCCCCGGGAGGTTATGGCAGGGGGAGGGCAGCGCACGTCCTGCCATAGATAAACATAAAGAGTGCCGTGTTGTGAGAGGTGGTGGGGGGAGTGCACGGCATGGGGAGATTTTTTTTTTTATTTGGTGAATTTTATATAGCGCAAACTAGATCCGAAAGTATCAGATCGCTTTACATGAGCACTAGTTGCGTTACAGACTGCAATGTAAAAAAAAATTATCAAATGAACAGAAGTGGGACGTCCAAATTAAATCGAACTGGTGTCCAGCAGCCTGGCGTACATTAAAAAAAAAGTGCTGTAAAACAAAAGATGAAGAAATTGACCGTAAGGAGACCGTGCCTGGCCGGTGCTCCTTAGCTTTGACTGGAAGTGATGTATCGCTGTGTGAACGACTTAGGAGGCAGGAAAGAAGAGCGACGGAGGAGGGAACCATTGGTAAGTAGCGGGCGGGAATAAAGTGGTTTTATTCAGCACAACAGGACTTGCAGACAGCGCATGTGCACTGACGCTCAACCTAAAAAGGTGGTGAATTGAACGCTTCCATTAATCTCTTCCACTGGCAATCGCTAACTTCTCATGTACTTGTCTTCAACCGAAGGTAAGCCAAAACCGGGCTAAATCCACCTTGTGTAGCCAAACTGCACTCCACTTCAGTTGGTCTTAACATTTGGCTTTGCCCAG
Source organism: Calotriton arnoldi (assembly GCA_963921515.1). NCBI lineage: Eukaryota > Metazoa > Chordata > Amphibia > Caudata > Salamandridae > Calotriton > Calotriton arnoldi. The sequence continues at coordinate 718,168 of CAWUFW010005499.1, forward strand.
GTACCTGCAGTTGGCGCTTTGATCTATTAGGTACTATTTTGCACTAAAATGTTTAAAACTCATAACTCTGGTTCTACTGATTGGATTTGATTTGTTTGGTGTCATTTTATTCACAAAAGTTTACTGTATGTTTATAAATTGGTTTGAGATTTTCCTGTGTCATGTTTTCACTTTTTGGTGTTTGTGTGTTGAAAAAATAATTTACACTCTGCCTCTTAACTTAGCCTCATTGCTTTTGCACCAAGCTACCAGCGTGTTAAGCACAGGCTAATTTACTAACTTTTTTGTTTCAGCCTGACAATGATTATGGGTGCTACCTGAGTGGGGCTTCCACCCCCCTCAACCAATAACCGAATTTCTTGCAGACATGATCTGTAGAGAGAAAATAGGTGAGATAGAAAGACTGGGGTTTAAATAGAAAAGGAAGTGTATAGAGACAATGAGAGGAGGTAATAACAGATATAGTGAAAGAGGAGTAAGTTGTAAGGTAGAGAAAGGGTTGAGAGAGAAGAAGAGAAGGGCCAGGTATAGAGATATGAAGAGGAGGAGAGGAGGTAAAGAGAGAGGTGAGGTTGAGAAAAACAAAAATAAAGTAGGTGGAAGAGAAAAGCAGGGAGGTGAGATTGTAACAGAATTTTGGGGCTGCGAGTTATGGTAGAGATGGGGGAGAAAGGTAGAGAAGTCTAGGATTTAGATGAAGACCAATTGCAAACAGGACATCAGCCCAGCTGGCACTGTCCTTGCCCAGCCAAACGCAGCAGAGAAAAGGGAAACTGGGAAAAGTCACAGATTTGTGAATAGGGCGGCAGACCAGCTATGAACTGTACTGGTAATAAAATATATATATATATTTAGAAGGCAGAAACTACCTCCCTCCAACCTTAAGCAAGGCGGGAGGAGGGGGAAGTCGAGCAAGCAACCCGTCCGACCCTTCTGCACGGTCGCGAGAACTTCATGCCATTTAGCTGCAGAACTGTCTCAATAGAACGTGAAAACAGAAATAAAAAAGAATAGAAATGCTTTGTGGGCTTTCCATCAGCAGAGAGCGCTGACACTTTCAAACAATTAAATTTAAAAAAGCTGTTTTATATTTTTCAGCTCTCTCTAGGAGTTTGAATGACTAGTAGAGATTTAAGAAAACTCTATTTTTATTAAATTGTTTGAAAGTGTCAGAGCCCTCTGACGTTGGAAAGTCCCACAAAGAATTTTCTTTTGATTATACTTGTTTTACAGTCGATGCTAGAAGTGGCATCCTCATGGATAAATGACTTGCTCATCTTCTGGCCTTGCGCAGTAGAGGTGTTTGTCCACAGTTCTTTTCCGCCAGGGGTGGGTGAGTGGATGGGGGAATTGATTTGTGCGTTTTCCCCCAAAATAAATAAAATTAAGAATCATTGTAGGGTAGCTCATAGCTGCCTAGTGCCCGATTGCATTTATTTGAAGGAGGCCCAGGACATGTGGCGGTAACCTGTGTGCAATTCTCAAACTAATACTGTGGCTCCTGATTATGGTCCAGTCCTCTTTGCTCTAATCCATTTCATGGGGCAGATAGGCAGGGCTTTAAGTGGGCCGGGTCTCACCGGTGCTGAGCACCGGCAGTTTTTTAAAGGGGGCCTCGAAACGGGTCTCTATCGGGCTCTGTTTTGTGCCCTGGCCCAGACTGCAGTGACAGCAGGCACATCGATGTGCGCCTGCTCACACTGCTCACTTCTCACTAGTGGAGAAGTTACGGCATGACGTCATGCCAGGTGAGCGTTGTAGGGGAAGGGAAATCCTTTAAAGAGAGACATTTTCTCTCTGGATTTCTCTCTCTTTTGAAACTCAGGAGCAGCAACATTGTCGTGGTGTCACCAGGGCTTTAAGTGGAAGCTTTTTCAATATTATATACAAGCCATAGTTGCTGCTTATTTATCTTATGCAACTAACAACCATTGACAAAGCCAATAGTCCTGACTTGTTGTAGGTATGATGTTACTTGTTGTATCATATATCTGGATGCAATGACAGAAACAGCAAAATACAAGTCGGGTGGCACACTATGCTAAGCACAGATTTTTAGCTTATGTGTTTTTAAGCTACCCCCTTAATTACATTGGCCACGCCCCTTTGAGAGACCCCCCAGTTTTTTCATCCCACTTAAAGCCTTGCAGATAGGAGTGGGCCAGCTGACAGCTGGCCTGTACCCAGTTTGCAAACGATCAAAACATCGGGCTGCTTGCTACCTTCACCAGATCTCGACCCTCAAGAATTGATGGAGGCGGGCCAGGACTACTGCAGCTGCGCCGGTGCCAAGATCACTGTTGCGTCCTCATGGGGCCCAGGATTTGTTCGCTTTTGCAAACAAGGCCCGAGGGATGGAAGCTTCTCTGCGAGGTGCAATGCATGGTACTGCCACAGCATGTACTATATGGAGTTTAATAATAATCAACACCATATTTTAAATGTACAGTTTTCAGAGGTTAATTTTTATGTTCACTGTTTTCCTACGCTTCACGTAGAATCGCTTGTGCCTATTTTTACTGTATTTTGCCCCAGATAAGCGCTTGATCCCCTGATAAATTCCAGCAGAAAGCATCTAGTGCGCCTTGAATAAACATTCAGCCATTTAATCCTGCTTAATGCAAGCATTACAGCACTGCAAATCCTATTTCCATTACATTTCTGCGGTTCATGTCAGGAATAGCACTGCGCCACATTCCAAAGCAACCCACACTTATCTCATAAGCTGCACCACAATGATATAGTGGAAGCCAGAATGTATTTTTGATTTAAAAAAAAGTGACGGGGTGCTTCTGGTTTTTGAAGTCTTTTTGCCTTAGCAAACCACTGACTTGCTAGGGGGAAGAGATAAAGGGGAGGATTACAGTCTGGGAAATACATAGCAGGGCTTTTCTGCATTAATGCTGCTGCTCAAAATGTATTTGCTTTGACAAAGTTTAAAACATCAATGCCAGAGGACCTTTGTGCTGTAGGAGCATTAGAAAATGATGAATATATTACTTTTCTCAACATTTACAGATTTTTTTACAAATTCCCTGATCAATCAATGATTTCTAATCCCTTGAACCAAATACACTGTTAAATAACATATACAGAATTATTTAAAACGTGCGTTAACATTACCATGAGAAATAGTGGAAAAAAGAGAATTGCTTGTTTTCAGCTACAGTGTGGCTCATATTTAATGTTTAACTATTGTGAGAGCAGTTTATTAGAGTTTTCACATAATAATAGAACACAATGGTTAACACAAGAGTAACAGCGAGATTGATTGGAAAAGCACAAGTGACAAATGTTTTATACATTTCAGCTAAGACCCCGATTGCGTATTGGGTGGAGCAGTATCCCCAGATCCGACACAGCACCACCCAACCCAAGTGGACCAAGTGGAAGTGTACATTACAAAAAAGTCAATGTATTCACTTGAAGAATTAACATTTTCATCCACCCCAGTGGACCAAGACTCAATCTCAAGGTAATGCTTGATTTGGTGCCATTGTTTCAGCCACAAAACGTGCTCACTTTAAGCACACATTCTCTACTCATCAAATCAAGACAATCTTACTAGTAGGTTTAGCTAGGACTACAATTTGCTAATGGCAGCTGACTGTATCAACCTGCCTAAGGTGGAAATAAACAAATTTGTGCGTAGTCCAGAAGAGGAAAGCCAAACATACCTTACTTCCAAAACATAATAACACAAAACTGAACCTCTGAAAAGCTCATACCACACAGTCGCAGAATTACCTATACAAAGTTTTGCTTGGTACAAAAAATATATTGGGCACAAATATCGCCACAATCAGTCATGCCACATAACTGAAAGTTAAACCCATCACCACCCACAAAATAAACAAAAACCAGCAGAGTCTGGTCTGCTGCTTTTTGAACGATATATGAAGTGTAAATGTACAAAACAGAACAACGAGACATTATTGTTTATTAGATTGGGCCCTATTTTCAGAACAAAAACACAGAGGGGCCGATTCCGATCTCGGCCGGTAGTGCTCCGAATCGGATTCGGTTTTACCGGATCCGATCCGGAGCCCTATTTTCCGACCGAGTCGTACGCGCGTCCGGGCGAGCGAGTACGATGCGTATTCGCCGACCGACTCGTCCGGGCGACCCGACCGCTCCGACCGACTGGTTCCCGGATCGTACCGCTCCGACCGACTCGCTCGGACCCGATTCGCACCGCGCAATGGAGACGTTTTCCGGCCGGGTAAGTACGATGCGCACCTCGACCGCTCCGACCGACTCGCGCTGTCCGACTCGAACTCGCTGTCGGAGCCGTACTTTGGGGGTCCGTGTCGGTCCCCCCTGTACGCGTACCCGTGCGAGGCGCACACAGGGGGACCCATGGGTCCCCCTACCTGTGCGTGTACGCCGCGAGCGCTCGCGGCGTACTCGCTGTAGGGGGCGCCCTTGTCTGCCTCGCACCCATTGAGGCAATGGGAGCCCGCGTACGCGTTGTACGACCGGCTCCCATTGAGTTCAATGGGAGTCCGACCGACTCGTGTCCGGTGGCATACGAATGCATCGGACTCGTTCGGTCGGACTGCACGGGTCCGATTCGGTCGGAAATCTCTCCGAGGCCGGCTCGGTCGGAGAAATTACCGACACGAATCGGAATCGGCCCCAGAATTGCTGGAAGTGCTTTACACCTCTGCCTGAATGTAGTTTTATATTTTCTACTATTTACCAACATTCCTAGTAGTACACCTGGAAAGCTGAGCCAGTGCTGGCTTTCAAGCACCCTCCTGGGAATATCATGTGTCAGTTTTCCTGGATCCTATTCCTGCTGTGCAGATTTCTACATATAGTAGAATTCCGCACAGAGGGAATGGAGCCTGCTGTACAATAGCACCTTTTTTATTTTTCTCTATAGGGAAATAATGTTTTCCCAGTGAAAAACGTTCTTTTACTCTCCCCCTAGAAGATTTGGGTGTGATCTGTTCCCATTCCTAATCTGGAAGGGGAGTTACTCCAGCCCCTGAGTACAGAAAATCTTTCCAGGTGGAAAGGGTTGGATCGAATTTGGGAATGCTCACAAACATACTTGCTTCTTAGTATTACCAACAAAGCAGGTACAACCCCCTTGCTACTTGTACTTACACTACCTAAATATAGAGCGAAGATTTGCAGAATTTAATAACATTCCACCTAATCATCTTGATCAAAGATAGGGGTACGCAAAAGTCGCGTAGTATGCTTTTGAATAGTTACACAATATTTCAGCAAAATTCCATGAAATTGTTCATAATTACATAAAATACAAATAAGTCATTTCATGCTACATTTTATCATGAAATGCGAGCTAATATCAATTTTTTAGAGCAAGGGCATATTTCAGCAAAAGCACCGCGATCATTCGCGGCTTGTTGTTCCTGTCCCTTTATTGTACATTTTTACCACAAATGGCATATTTGCAGTAATTTCTTACCACAAATGGCACCTTATTATGTACAGTGCCATAATGGGGTAATTTGGGGCATTTTGCATACAAGCGTAATGGAAAGTTACTGTAATTACTCAAATTATGCCAGCATAATTTAAATTTCACCCATCCCTAATCAAAAGTACCTCAAAGAAACCAGAGGAAAAAAAAGTAACAAAAGAAACAGATTCTGAAGAAAAAGAGATAACCGTAGGAAAGTCGCTTTCTACCATCGGTACGTGGCAACCGAGGAGGGCTGGGGGGTTTTATTGACATTACAACAAGATAGCACAAATGGGGTAACACAAGATTTGGTTTGTTATCGCAAGAGAGCATACAACGTCTCTCCTTTGGTTTTTTTAGGTCATTATTTTAGTTTGTTATTTGTTCCCACTCCCCTTTCCCTTGGGATCACTCATGTCTATACCGAACCGATGACTGGGTGATTTCAAGAGATTGTTGGGCCTTGCTGTCCATGAGATACAGTAGAGAAAAGTCAGAGTTCAAGGCACATCTGACAGTAAGGGACGGTAGAAGGGGATGCTTGCCGGGCAGTTATCAAAAGCCCCAGTTTCAAATAGAGGTTACTTCCTATCAAGAAACCAAGTTTCAAATAGAGGATACTTCCTATCAAGAAACCCAGTTTCAAATAGAGGATACTTCCTATCAAAAGCCCCAGTTACAAATAGAGGATACTTCTTTGGATTTCAGGCAGCTACAGATATTTACTCAAAGATGAAAAAGCATTATAGGCTGAAGTTAAAGAAGGTAACGTCATATGCCAAATAATACCCAAGGTGAGTGTGGACACAACATTTAGATCTTAGCTCTTAAAGGCAGATGGCATATTAAATATGAGAATTGGATGCCAATAACAACAGATCCTTGGGTACTGGAAACTGTTTTAGTTTACAAGGTAGAGTTTTTAGAAAAACTGGACCAATAGGGATATGTTTTCAGAAGGATCAACAGTGGATTTAGAGGTGCTATAGATGAAGGAAAAGAAAACCACTGTGAAGGTGGAATGGAAAGACAAGATTTACATGAGTACAATATTTGTGATAAAAAAGAAAGTCAAGGACAGAATGTTGTGAAACATTTGGGAAGTTTGAAAGAACTCCACAGACAATTGAAGATGGAGGGAATTCATCCCTTGAGAGAAAGTTTATAAGCAAGAGATTGTTTGGTCAAGTTAAATTTAAACGATGCCTTTTGCTCTGCCCCATTTGCTCAGTAAAGCCAAGTATAGCTACAGGTTATATGCAATGGACATCTGTATCAATTTTTAAGTATGTCCTTTGACCTATCTTCAGCAATAAAAGAAGATCCTTTATCACATAGAGGTTTATTTGGGAGAAAGTGGAATTTGGTTATCTATTTACAGGAGAAAAAACAGTCATAGAAAAATTTGCAGTTGGTACAGAGGGTGTTGGAAAAATTTGTTTTTATAATCAATATGAAGAAGTCTGCCAAGGTTCCAAGCAGGGGTTTCAAGTTTGAAGATTTTAAATTGGGTACGATTGAAGCAGTTTTAAAGTTCAAATTCAAAGGCCTCTTACATTGCAGGACACTTGAGCAGTTAAAGGCAGAAAGGGAAAGAATAGTGATTCTCTAATTATTATGCAGAGAGAATGTTATGTCATTAAAGACATGTAGACTAGAATTATGCATACAATATTTGTTGCCACTTCCTGCAGCCAATCTTTAAAGACTTTCAATACATCACAAAAGCACATGTTCCAAAACAGAATGCTCTCATACTCTATATAAGCCCCATGCGTGCTCTCCTGTTCCTCTTTTACGCTGTGAGGGAGAAAAACAAAATCCAAGGAACTTCAGAAAACTGCTCTTCACGTTAGCCATTCCATATTGCAGCATGTCTTCTTTGTTGTCGCCTATTGTAGATTCTCTGAAAGGCAAAAACAAAATTATAAAATGCAATCATGACCTATTTTAAAACCTTATACAGCATATAAAAATATAAATACACATATATGCTTTTAATTCTTTATTAATATTTAAATGACAAATACATAAAACTTTAAAAACATATATATATATATATTCACTGAAAAAACCATAGGTTTCAGACACGTTATAGTTAGAAATTAGCATTTAAAAACCTTTGAAATTCACTGAAAAAACCATAGGTTTTAGGGACAGTTATAGTTAGTTGGACATTTCACTCGTACAAAACCATAGAAATTCCCCCGTTATAGTTAGTTCAGCTAACTATAACTCGCGCCCCGCAATGCACTGCTGATGACGTCACATATTACATCACTCATGACATGGTCAGTGACATCACTGATGACATCACTGATGACATCTCAAATGAAATCACTGATGACATCATCCAGTGACTGTGGGTTTCTGTAAAGTTTAAATATGTTTAATATATATAGGGAAAGGCGTATTGAAGAAGGAGTGGGTGTATAAGTGTCTGAATGGATGATTTAGTACGTGCGTGACTGACTCTACAAGTGAGTGATTAAACGTATCTTACTGAATGCATGGGTTAGTGACTAAACTGTGTGAATGTCTGTATCCGTCTGTTTGTTGGTGTGTAAGTGGATGCATGGATTTGCGAATAGCTACATGAGTGTCTATATGGGTTATTGATTGGTTCTCTGAGTATCTGTATGGCTGCCTGAGTGTTTGTGTGGGTGGGGTGTGTGTGACTCTGTACATAGATGTGTGAGTGGGTGATTCACTGGGTGCATGATTTCAAGACTGCATCTGTGATGGACTGCTTGGGTGGGTGAGTGTGTGTATGGGTGTGTTAGTGAGTGAATGTATATCTCAGTGGTACATGTGCGAGTAACTACATATGTAAAAGGCAGTATATATGTGTGTTAGAGTATTTAAATGGCTATAAGTGAGAGTGTGTGATTGTGAGAGTGGCTGTATGGATGCGTGTGTGCTTGTATCAGTTATTGTATAAGAGCGTAAGAATGTGCTAGTATTTGTATGAGTAAGTGAGCTGGTATGTGTATAACTGTATAGGTGAGTAAATGGGTGTGTGATTAATTTTTTGCATGACTGACTAGGTGTGTGAGTACCTCTATGGATGAGTGGCGGTGTGTGAGTGTTTATATAGGTGTATGAGTGCATATGATAGTCCTGTACTGAGTGACTGTAAGTATGAGTGACTGTACGGGTGAGTGAGTAGATGTGTGTGTGTAGACCTAAGAATCAGTGAGTGGGTATGTAGTTATTGGTATTGGAGTGTGTATGGTTTTGAGAATGGCAGTCTGTAATTTAGAGTGGGTGTATCAAAAGCTATATTAGGGTGTGAGAAGATGCATGAAATTATCACATGGATGATGTCATCAGTGATGTCATTTGAGATGTCATCAGTGATGTCATCAGTGATGTCACTGACCATGTCATGAGTGATGTAATATGTGACGTCATCAGCAGTGCATTGTGGGGCGCGAGTTATAGTTAGCTGAACTAACTATAACGGGGGAATTTCTATGGTTTTGTACGAGTGAAATGTCCAACTAACTATAACTGTCCCTAAAACCTATGGTTTTTTCAGTGAATTTCAAAGGTTTTTTAAATGCTAATTTCTAACTATAACGTGTCTGAAACCTATGGTTTTTTCAGTGAATTTCAAAGGTTTTTTAAATGCTAATTTCTAACTATAACGTGCCTGAAACCTATGATTTTTTAAGTGAATTTCAAAGGTTTTTTAAATGCTAGTTTCTAACTATGCCTACAGAGGTAGGACATGTGAAGAAAGAAGAAAAACGCACAGAAAGAAGCAAAAGAAATGCAGAAAGAAGCAACAGAAGTCCACAAAGACGAAGAAAAGTGCAGGAAGAAGCAAAAGATGTGCAGAAAGAACCAACAGAGAAGCAGAAAGAGGCCATGTTGCAAAATCATCCTGTGCCCACAACTTTTTCAGACGGGTACTGGTGGTAACTGACTCTGACTAACCAGAGTCAGTACTATGCTAAAAGACACTTAGAATACAGTGAAAACACCTACATACACTAGGGAACACTATGCGTTGGGGTACCCCTGTGATTAGCATGAACTCCTCTGTAAGTCCCTAGTACATAATAGGGCAGGGGGATTAAAACTACCTCTTAAAACGCGTGTGCAAACGCGCCCCGTGGCGCGTTTTAAGTTGCGGGATTAAGTCCCCTTGAATCCTGAGGGTCCCTGGGGCCCAACTAGCCCCCCAGGTACCTACAGTTAGGACCACAGAGCTGAGTTGCAGAGAGGCGTTCCGAGGCCACGCACCTTTTTTCACCTCTCTGCAACGCAACTCTGTTGTGCTTACTGAAGGTACCTGGTGGGCTAGTTGGCCCCCAGGGTCCCTCAGGATTCACGGGGGCGTGTTTGCGCACTTGTCACCTGAGGCCCCGCCCCCTCCCTTCACCACTGTGCAAACGCGCCCCGTGGCGCGTTTTAAGTTGGGGGATTAGGTCACCTTGAATCCTGAGGGTCCCTGGGGCCCAACTAGCCCATCAAGTACTTCCAGTAAGCACCACAGGCCTGCGTTGCAACGCCTGTAACAAATTGTGTAGTTGTGTTTAGGTAGTGAAGGGGGTCGTGCTGGGGGTAGTGTTTTAGGGTTTAGGGTAGTGCAGTGGTGTTTGTGTAGTGTAGGGGGTCATGCTGGGGGTAGATTTAGGGTTTAGGGTAGTGCAGTGGTGTTTGGATAGTGTAGGGAGTCGTGCTGGGGGAGTGTTTTAGGGTTTAGGGTATTACAGTGGTGTTTGGGTAGTGTAGGGGTTGTGCTGGGGGTAGTGTTTTAGGGTTTAGGGTAGTGCAGTGGTGTTTGGGTAGTGTAGGGGATCGTGCTGGGGTAGTGGTTTAGGGTAGTGCAGTGGTGTTTGGGTAGTGTAGGGGGTACTGCTGGGGGTAGTGTTTTAGGGTTTAGGGTAGTGCAATGGTGTTTGGGTAGTGTAGGGGGTACTGCTGGGGGTAGTGTTTTAGGGTTTAGGGTAGTGCAGTGGTGTTTGGGTAGTGTAGGGGTTCGTGCTGGGGGTATTGTTTTAGGGTTTAGGGTAGTGCAGTGGTGTTTGTGTAGTGTAGGGGTAGTGTTTTAGGGTTTAGGGTAGTGCAGTGGTGTTTGTGTAGTGTAGGGGGCCGTGCTGGGGGTAGTGTTTTAGGGTTTAGGGTAGTGCAGTGGTCTTTGTGTAGTGTAGGAGGTCGTGTTTTAGGGTTCAGGGTAGTGCAGTGGTGTTCGGGCAGTGTAGGGGGTCGTGCTGGGGGTGGTGTTTCAGGGTTTAGGGCAGTGCAGTGGTGTTCGGGCAGTGTAGGGGGTCTTGCTGGGGGTGGTGTTTCAGGGTTTAGGCAGTGCAGTGGTGTTTGGGTCGTGCAGGGGTCATGCTGGGGGAGTGTTTTAGGGTTTTGGGCAGTGCAGTGGTGTTTGGGTAGTGTAGGGGGTCATGCTGGGGGAGTGTTTTAGGGTTTAGGGCAGTGCAGTGGTGTTCGGGCAGTGTAGGGGGTCGTGCTGGGGGGAGTGTTTTAGGGTTTAGGGCAGTGCAGTGGTGTTCGGGTAGTGTAGGGGGTCGTGCTGGGGGAGTGTTTGAGGGTTTAGGGCAGTGCAGTTGTGTTCGGGTAGTGTAGGGGGTCGTGCTGGGGGAGTATTTTAGGGTTAAGGGTAGTGAGGTGGTGTTCGGGTAGTGTAGGGGGTCGTGCTGGGGGTTGTGTTTCAGGGTTTAGGGCAGTGCAGTGGTGTTCGGGCAGTGTAGGGGTCGTGCTGGGGCTGGTGTTTCAGGGTTTAGGGCAGTGCAGTGGTGTTCGGGCAGTGTAGGGGGTCATGCACGGGGTGGTGTTTCAGGGTTTAGGGCAGTGCAGTGGTGTTCGCGCAGTGTAGGGGGTCGTGCTGGGGCTGGTGTTTCAGGGTTTAGGGCAGTGCAGTGGTGTTCGGGCAGTGTAGGGGGTCTTGCTGGGGGTGGTGTTTCAGGGTTTAGGGCAGTGGTGTTCGGGCAGTGTAGGGGGTCTTGCTGGGGGTGATGTTTCAGGGTTTAGGGCAGTGCAGTGGTGTTCGGGCAGTGTAGGGGGTCTTGCTGGGGGTAGTTTTTCAGGGTTTAGGGCAGTGCAGTAGTGTTCAGGCAGTGTAGGGGGTCGTGCTGGGGCTGGTGTTTCAGGGTTTAGGGCAGTGCAGGCAGTGGTGCTCGGGCAGTGTAGGGGGTCGTGCTGGGGGTGGTGTTTCTGGGTTTAGGGTAGTGCAGTTGTGTTCGGGCAGTGTAGGGGTTCGTGCTGGGGCTGGTGTTTCAGGGTTTAGGGCAGTGCAGTGGTGTTCGGGCAGTGTAGGGGGTCATGCTGGGGCTGGTGTTTCAGTGTTTTGGGCAAAGCAGTGGTGTTCGGGCAGTGTAGGGGGTCGTGCTGGGGGTGGTGTTTCAGTGTTTAGGGCAGTGCAGTGGTGTTCGAGTAGGGTAGGGGGTCGTGCTGGGGGTGGTGTTTCAGGGTTTAGGGCATTGGTGTTCGGGCAGTGTAGGGGGTCTTGCTGGGGGTGATGTTTCAGGGTTTAGGGCAGTGCAGTGGTGTTCGGGCAGTGTAGGGGGTCTTGCTGGGGGCAGTGTTTCAGGGTATAGGACAGAGCAATGGTGTTCAGGCAGTGTAGGGGGTTGTGTTGGAGGTGGTGTTTCAGGCTTTAGGGCAGTGCAGTGGTATTCGGGCAGTGTAGGGGGTCTTGCTGGGGGTGGTGTTTCAGGGTTTAGGGCAGTGGTGTTCAGGCAGTGTAGGGGGTCGTGCTGGGGGAGTGTTTGAGGGTTTAGGGCAGTGCAGTTGTGTTCGGGTAGTGTAGGGGGTCGTGCTGGGGGAGTATTTTAGGGTTTAGGGTAGTGCAGTGGTGTTCGGGTAGTGTAGGGGGTCGTGCTGGGGGTTGTGTTTCAGGGTTTAGGGCAGTGCAGTGGTGTTCGGGCAGTGTAGGGGGTCGTGCTGGGGCTGGTGTTTCAGGGTTTAGGGTAGTGCAGTGGTGTTCGGGTAGTGTAGGGGGTCGTGCTGGGGGTTGTGTTTCAGGGTTTAGGGCAGTGCAGTGGTGTTCGCGCAGTATAGGGGGTCGTGCTGTGGCTGGTGTTTGAGGGTTTAGGGCAGTGCAGTGGTGTTCGGGCAGTGTAGGGGGTCTTGCTGGGGGTGGTGTTTCAGGGTTTAGGGCAGTGGTGTTCGGGCAGTGTAGGGGGTCTTGCTGGGGGTGATGTTTCAGGGTTTAGGGCAGTGCAGTGGTGTTCGGGCAGTGTAGGGGGTCTTGCTGGGGGTAGTTTTTCAGGGTTTAGGGCAGTGCAGTGGTGTTCGTGCAGTGTAGGGGGTCGTGCTGGGGATGGTGTTTCATGGTTTAGGGCAGTGCAGTAGTGTTCAGGCAGTGTAGGGGGTCGTGCTGGGGCTGGTGTTTCAGGGTTTAGGGCAGTGCAGGCAGTGGTGCTCGGGCAGTGTAGGGGGTTGTGCTGGGGGTGGTGTTTCTGGGTTTAGGGTAGTGCAGTTGTGTTCGGGCAGTGTAGGGGTTCATGCTGGGGCTGGTCTTTCAGGGTTTAGGGCAGTGCAGTGGTGTTCGGGCAGTGTAGGTGGTCATGCTGGGGCTGGTGTTTCAGTGTTTTGGGCAGAGCAGTGGTGTTCGGGCAGTGTAGGGGGTCGTGCTGGGGGTGGTGTTTCAGTGTTTAGGGCAGTGCAGTGGTGTTCGAGTAGTGTAGGGGGTCGTGCTGGGGGTGGTGTTTCAGGGTTTAGGGCAGTGGTGTTCGGGCAGTGTAGGGGGTCTTGCTGGGGGTGATATTTCAGGGTTTAGGGCAGTGCAGTGGTGTTTGGGCAGTGTAGGGGGTCTTGCTGGGGGCAGTGTTTCAGGGTATAGGGCAGAGCAATGGTGTTCAGGCAGTGTAGGGGGTTGTGTTGGAGGTGGTGTTTCAGGCTTTAGGGCAGTGCAGTGGTATTCGGGCAGTGTAGGGGGTCTTGCTGGGGGTGGTGTTTCAGGGTTTAGAGCAGTGGTGTTCAGGCAGTGTAGGGGGTCGTGCTGGGGGTCGTGTTTCAGGGTTTAGGGCAGTGCAATGGTGTTCGGGCAGTGTAGAGGGTCGTGCAGGGGCTGGTATTTCAGGGTTTAGGGCAGTGCAGTGGTGTTTGGGCAGTGTAGGGGGTCGTGCTGGGGGTGGTGTTTCAGGGTTTAGGGCAGTGCAGTGGTGTTTGGGCAGTGTAGGGGGTCGTGCTGGGGGTGGTGTTTCTGGGTTTAGGGCAGTGTAGTGGTGTTCAGGCAGTGTAGGGGGTTGTGCAGGGGGTGGTGAGTCAGGGTTTAGGGCAGTGCAGTGGTGTTCGGGCAGTGTAGGGGGTCATGCTGGGGGTAGAGTTTTAGGGTTTAGGGCAGTGCAGTGGTGTTCGGGCAGTATAGGGGTCGTGCAGGGGGTGGTGTTTCAGGGTTTAGGGCAGTGCAGTGGTGCTTGGGCAGTGTAGGGGTCGTGCTGGGGGTGGTGTTTCAGGGTTTAGGGCAGTGCAGTGGTGTTCGGGCAGTGTAGGGTGTCGTGCTGGGGGTGGTGTTTCAGGGTTTTGGGCAGTGCAGTGGTGTTCGGGCAGTGTAGGTGGTCTTTCTGGGGCTGGTGTTTCCGGGTTTAGTGCAGTGGTGTTCGGGCAGTGTAGGGGGTCGTGCTGGGGGTGGTGTTTCAGTGTTTAGGGCAGTGCAATGGTGTTCGCGCAGTGTAGGGGGTTTTGCTGGGGCTGATGTTTCAGCGTTTAGGGCTGCGCAGTGGTGTTCGGGCAGTGTAGGGGGTCTTGCTGGGGGTGGTGTTTCAGGGTTTAGGGCAGTGCAGTGGTGTTCGGGCAGTGTAGGGGGTCTTGCTGGGGGTGGTGTTTCAGGGTTTAGGGCAGTGGTGTTCGGGCAGTGTAGGGGGTCTTGCTGGGGGTGATGTTTCAGGGTTTAGGGCAGTGCAGTGGTGTTCGGGCAGTGTAGGGGTCTTGCTGGGGGTAGTGTTTCAGGGTTTAGGGCAGTGCAGTAGTGTTGGTGCAGTGTAGGGGGTCATGCTGGGGGCGGTGTTTCAGGGTTTAGGGCAGTGCAGTCGTGTTCGGGCAGTGTAGGGGGTCATGCAGGGGGTGGTGTTTCAGGGTTTAGGGCAGTGCAATGGTGTTCGGGCAGTGTAGGGGGTCGTGCTGGGGGCGGTGTTTCAGGGTTTAGGGCAGTGCAGTGGTGTTCGGGCAGTGTAGTGGGTCATGCAGGGGGTGGTGTTTCAGGGTTTAGGGCAGTGCAGTGGTGTTCGGGCAATGTAGGGGGTCGTGCTGGGGCTGGTGTTTCAGGGTTTAGGGCAGTGCAGTGGTGTTCGGGCAATGTAGGGGGTCTTGCTGGGGGTGGTGTTTCAGGGTTTAGGGCAGTGGTGTTCGGGCAGTGTAGGGGGTCATGCTGGGGCTGGTGTTTCAGGGTTTAGGGCAGTGCAGTGGTGCTCAGGCAGTGTAGAGGGTCGTGCTGGGGGTGGTGTTTATGGGTTTAGGGTAGTGCAGTGGTGTTCGGGCAGTGTAGGGGGTCGTGCTGGGGCTGGTGTTTCAGGGTTTAGGGCAGTGCAGTGGTGTTCGGGCAGTGTAGGGGGTCGTGCTGGGGCTGGTGTTTTAGGGTTTAGGGCAGTGCAGTGGTGTTCGGGCAGTGTAGCGGGTCTTGCTGGGGGTAGTTTTTCAGGGTTTAGGGCAGTGCAGTGGTGTTCGTGCAGTGTAGGGGGTTGTGCTGGGGATGGTGTTTCATGGTTTAGGGCAGTGCAGTGGTGTTCGGGCAGTGTAGGGGTTCGTGCTGGGGCTGGTGTTTCAGGGTTTAGGGCAGTGCAGTGGTGTTCGGGCAGTGTAGGGGGTCATGCTGGGGCTGGTGTTTCAGTGTTTTGGGCAGGGCAGTGTAGGGGGTCGTGCTGGGGGTGGTGTTTCAGGGTTTAGGGCAGTGCAGTGGTGTTCGAGCAGTGTAGGGGTCGTGGCTGGGGGTGGTGTTTCAGGGTTTAGGGCAGTGGTGTTCGGGCAGTGTAGGGGGTCTTGCTGGGGGTGATGTTTCAGGGTTTAGGGCAGTGCAGTGGTGTTCGGGCAGTGTAGGGGGTCTTGCTTGGGGCAGTGTTTCAGGGTTTAGGGCAGAGCAATGGTGTTCAGGCAGTGTAGGGGGTTGTGTTGGAGGTTGTGTTTCAGGCTTTAGGGCAGTGCAGTGGTATTCGGGCAGTGTAGGGGGTCTTGCTGGGGGTGGTGTTTCAGGGTTTAGGGCAGTGGTGTTCAGGCAGTGTAGGGGGTCGTGCTGGGGGTGGTGTTTCAGGGTTTAGGGCAGTGCAGTGGTGTTCGGGCAGTGTAGGGGGTCGTGCAGGGGCTGGTGTTTCAGGGTTTAGGGCAGTGCAGTGGTGTTCGGGCAGTGTAGGTGGTCGTGCTGGGGGTGGTGTTTCAGGGTTTAGGGCAGGGCAGTGGTGTTTGGGCAGTGTAGGGGGTCGTGCTAGGGGTGGTGTTTCTGGGTTTAGGGCAGTGTAGTGGTGTTCGGGCAGTGTAGGGGGTCGTGCAGGGGGGTGGTGAGTCAGGGTTTAGTGCAGTGGTGTTCGGGCAGTGTAGGGGGTCATGCTGGGGGTAGAGTTTTAGGGTTTAGGGCAGTGCAGTGGTGTTCGGGCAGTGTAGGGGGTCGTGCATGGGGGTGGTGTTTCAGGGTTTAGGGCAGTGCAGTGGTGTTCGGGCAGTGTAGGGGTCGTGTTGGGGGTGGTGTTTCAGGGTTTAGGGCAGTGCAGTGGTGTTCGGGCAGTGTAGGGTGTCATGCTGGGGGTGGTGTTTCAGGGTTTTGGGCAGTGCAGTGGTGTTCGGGCAGTGTAGGTGGTCTTGCTGGGGCTGGTGTTTCCGGGTTTAGTGCAGTGGTGTTCGGGCAGTGTAGGGGGTCTTGCTGGGGGTGGTGTTTCAGGGTTTAGGGCAGTGCAATGGTGTTCGCGCAGTGTAGGGGGTCTTGCTGGGGCTGATGTTTCAGCGTTTAGGGCAGCGCAGTGGTGTTCGGGCAGTGTAGGGGGTCTTGCTGAGGGTGGTGTTTCAGGGTTTAGGGCAGTGCAGTGGTGTTAGGGCAGTGTAGGGGGTCTTGCTGGGGCTGGTGTTTCAGGGTTTAGGGCAGTGCAGTGGTGTTCGGTCAGTGTAGGGGGTCTTGCTGGGGCTGGTGTTTCAGGGTTTAGGGTAGTGCAGTGGTGTTCGGGCAGTGTAGGGGGTCGTGCTGGGGCTGGTATTTGAGGGTTTAGGGCAGTGCAGTGGTGTTCGGGTAGTGTAGGGGGTCGTGCTGGGGCTGGTGTTTCAGGGTTTAGGGCAGTGCAGTGGTGTTCGGGCAGTGTAGGGGGTCGTGCTGGGGGTGGTGTTTCAGGGTTTAGGGCAGTGCAGTGGTGTTCGGGCAGTGTAGGGGGTCGTGCTGGGGCTGGTTTTTCAGGGTTTTGGGCAGAGCAGTGGTGTTCGGGCAGTGTAGGGGGTCGTGCTGGGGGTGGTGTTTTAGGGTTTAGGGCACTGCAGTGTTGTTCGGGCAGTGTAGGGGGTCTTGCTGGGGGTGGTGATTCAGGGTTTAGGGCAGTGGTGTTCGGGCAGTGTAGGGGGTCTTGCTGGGGGTGATGTTTCAGGGTTTAGGGCAGTGCAGTTGTGTTCGGGCAGTGTAGGGGGTCTTGCTGGGGCTGGTGTTTCAAGGTTTAGGGCAGTGCAGTAGTGTTCGTGCAGTGTAGGGGGTCATGCTGGGGGCGGTGTTTCAGGGTTTAGGGCAGTGCAGTAGTGTTCGGGCAGTGTAGGGGGTCGTGCAGGGGGTGGTGTTTCAGGGTTTAGGGCAGTGCAATGGTGTTCGGGCAGTGTAGTGGGTCATGCAGGGGGTGGTGTTTCAGGGTTTAGGGCAGTGCAGTGGTGTTCGGGCAATGTAGGGGTCGTGCTGGGGCTGGTGTTTCAGGGTTTAGGGCAGTGCAGTGGTGTTCGGGCAGTGTAGGGGGTCTTGCTGGGGGTGGTGTTTCAGGGTTTAGGGCAGTGGTGTTCGGGCAGTGTAGGGGGTCTTGCTGGGGGTGATGTTTCAGGGTTTAGGGCAGTGCAGTGGTGTTCGGGCAGTGTAGGGGGTCTTGCTGGGGGTAGTGTTTCAGGGTTTAGGGCAGTGCAGGGGTGTTCGTGCAGTGTAGGGGGTCGTGCTGGGGATGGTGTTTCAGGGTTTAGGCCAGTGCAGTAGTGTTCGGGCAGAGTAGGGGGTCGTGCAGGGGGAATGGTGTTTCAGGGTTTAGGGCAGTGCAGTGGTGTTCGGGCAGTGTAGTGGGTCATGCAGGGGGTGGTGTTTCAGGGTTTAGGGCAGTGCAGTGGTGTTCGGGCAATGTAGGGGGTCGTGCTGGGGCTGGTGTTTCAGGGTTTAGGGCAGTGCAGTGGTGTTCGGGCAGTGTAGGGGGTCTTGCTGGGGGTGGTGTTTCAGGGTTTAGGGCAGTGGTGTTCGGGCAGTGTAGGGGGTCTTGCTGGGGGTGATGTTTCAGGGTTTAGGGCAGTGCAGTGGTGTTCGGGCAGTGTAGGGTGTCGTGCTGGGGGTGGTGTTTCAGGGTTTAGGGCAGTGCAGTGGTGTTCGGGCAGTGTAGGGGGTCGTGCACGGGGTGGTGTTTCAGGGTTTAGGGCAGTGCAGTGGTGTTCGGGCACTGTAGGGGGTTGTGCTGGGGCTGGTGTTTCAGGGCTTAGGGCAGTGCAATGGTGTTCTGGCAGTGTAGGGGGTCGTGCTGGGGCTAGTGTTTCACGGTTTAGGGCAGTGCATTGGTGTTCGGGCAGTGTAGGGGGTAAGCTGGGGCTGGTGTTTCAGGGTTTAGGGCAGTGCAGTGGTGTTCGTGCAGTGTAGGTGGTCGTGCTGGGGCTGGTGTTTATGGGTTTAGGGTAGTGCAGTGGTGTTCGGGCAGTGTACGGGGTCGTGCTGGGGCTGGTGTTTCAGGGTTTAGGGCAGTACAGTGGTGTTCGGGCAGTGTAGGGGGTCTTGCTGGGGCTTGTGTTTCAGGGTTTTGGGCAGAGCAGTGATGTTCGGGCAGTGTAGGGGGTCATGCTGGGGGTGGTGTTTCAGGGTTTAGGGCAGTGCAGTGGTGTTCGGGCAGTGTAGGGGGTCGTGCTGGGGGTGGTGTTTCAGGGTTTAGGGCAGTGGTGTTCGGGCAGTGTAGGGGGTCTTGCTGGGGGTGATGTTTCAGGGATAGGGCAGTGGAGGGGTGTTTGGGCAGTGTAGGGGGTCTTGCTGGGGATTGTGTTTCAGGGTTTAGGGCAGTGCAGTGGTGTTTGGGCAGTGTAGGGGGCCGTGCTGGGGGTGGTGTTTCAGGGTTTAGGGCAGTGCAGTGGTGTTCGGGCAGTGTAGGGGGTCGTGAAGGGGGTGGTGTTTCAGGGTTTAGGGCAGTGCAGTGGTGTTCGGCAGTGTACGGGGTCATGCTGGGGGTAGTGTTGTAGGGTTTAGGGTAGTGCAGTGGTGTTCGGGCAGTGTAGGGGGTCTTGCTGGGGCTGGTGTTTCAAGGTTTAGGGCAGTGGTGTTTGGGCAGTGTAGGGGGTCTTGCTGGGGGTGATGTTTCAGGGTTTAGGGCAGTGCAGTGGTGTTCGGGCAGTGTAGGGGGTCTTGCTGGGGGTAGTGTTTCAGGGTTTAGGGCAGTGCAGGGGTGTTCGTGCAGTGTAGGAGGTCGTGCTGGGGATGGTGTTTCAGGGTTTAGGGCAGTGCAGTAGTGTTCGGGCAGTGTAGGGGGTCGTGCAGGGGGACTGGTGTTTCAGGGTTTAGGGCAGTGCAGTGGTGTTCGGGCAGTGTAGGGGGTCGTGCTGGGGGTGGTGTTTCAGGGTTTAGGGCAGTGCAGTGGTGTTCGGGCAGTGTAGGGGGTCGTGCACGGGTGGTGTTTCAGGGTTTAGGGCAGTGCAGTAGTGTTCGGGCAGTGTAGGGGGTTGTGCTGGGGCTGGTGTTTCAGGGTTTAGGGCAGTGCAATGGTGTTCTGGCAGTGTAGGGGGTCGTGCTGGGGCTAGTGTTTCACGGTTTAGGGCAGTGCAGTGGTGTTCGGGCAGTGTAGGGGGTCATGCTGGGGCTGGTCTTTCAGGGTTTAGGGCAGTGCAGTGGTGTTCGTGCAGTGTAGGTGGTCGTGCTGGGGCTGGTGTTTCAGGGTTTAGGGCAGTGCAGTGGTGTTCGGGCAGTGTAGGGGTCATGCTGGGGCTGGTGTTTCAGGGTTTAGGGCAGTGCAGTGGTGCTCAGGCAGTGTAGGGGGTCGTGCTGGGGGTGGTGTTTCAGGGTTTAGGGCAGTGCAGTGGTGCTCAGGCAGTGTAGGGGTCGTGCTGGGGGTGGTGTTTCTGGGTTTAGGGTAGTGCAGTGGTGTTCGGGCAGTGTAGGGGGTCGTGCTGGGGCTGGTGTTTCAGGGTTTAGGGCAGGGCAGTGGTGTTCGGGCAGTGTAGGGGGTCGTGCTGGGGCTGGTGTTTCAGGGTTTTGGGCAGAGCAGTGGTGTTCGTGCAGTGTAGGGGGTCGTGCTGGGGGTGGTGTTTCAGGGTTTAGGGCAGTGCAGTGGTGTTCGGGCAGTGTAGGGGGTCGTGCTGGGGGTGGTGTTTCAGGGTTTAGGGCAGTGGTGTTCGGGCAGTGTATGGGGTCTTGCTGGGGGTGATGTTTCAGGGTTTAGGGCAGTGGAGTGGTGTTTGGGCAGTGTAGGGGGTCTTGCTGGGGATAGTGTTTCAGGGTTTAGGGCAGTGCAGTGGTGTTTGGGCAGTGTAGGGGGCCGTGCTCGGGGTGGTGTTTCAGGGTTTAGGCAGGGCAGTGGTGTTCGGGCAGTGTAGGGGGCCATGAAGGGGGTAGTGTTTCAGGGTTTAGGGCAGTGCAGTGGTGTTCGGGCAGTGTAGGGGGTCGTGCTGGGGGTGGTGTTTCAGGGTTTAGGGCAGTGCAGTGGTGTTCGAACAGTGTAGGGGGTTGTGCAGGGGCTGGTGTTTCAAGGTTTAGGTCAGTGCAGTGGTGTTCGGGCAGTGTAGGGGGTCGTTCTGGGGGTAGTGTTTTAGGATTTAGGGTAGTGCAGTGGTGCTTGTGTAGTGTAGGGGGTCGTGCTGGGGGTAGTGTTTTAGGGTTTAGGGAAGTGCAGTGGTGTTTGTGTAGTGTAGGGGGTCATGTTTTAGGGTAGTACAGTGGTGTTTGGGTAGTGTAGGGGGTCGTGCTGGGGGTATTGTTTTTGGATTTAGGTTAGTGCAGTGGTGTTTGGGTAGTGTAGGGGATCGTGCTGGGGGTAGTGTTTTAGGGTTTAGGGTAGTGCAGTGGTGTTTGTGTAGTGTAGGGGGTCATGCTGGGGGTAGTGTTTTAGGGTTTAGGATAGTGCAGTGGTGCTTGTGTAGTGTAGGGAGTCGTGCTGGGGTAGTGTTTTAGGGTTTAGAGTAGTGCAGTAGTGTTTTTGTAGTGTAGGGGGTCATGTTTTAAGATGCAACGCTCCAATACCTGACCAGTCTGCACTACATAAAACTGCAAAAAACTAAAAATAAAAAGTGTTTTGCACACTTTTGTCATTGGGCTATATGTGGGCTACATCTGGGTAATATTTGTGCTACATTTGGGCTCTTTTTTCTCTGGTGGCCATCTTGGAAGACTTCTTTGTTATGAAGTTTCCTAATTTCCTCATTTACTGCAGTCTCCTCAGTAGGAAATGCTTTCAGTTTTTTACTTTGATTCCATCAAGAAGGCATTCAGATGTGTCTCACATTTGCCATAAATTCAGAATGTTAGCACTCTAGTTGCTCATTAGATCACTGTACTAAAGCTACTGCTCACCAGGGAGTTAACTGGAAGTCTGCTGCTGGTATTGAAAGTGATTGTTTCAGTCTGCATGTCAGAATTTTCTAATGAAATAGAAGAGGATTTGAGATCTCACTTAAAACATGCCCTCATTTTTCTTTCTGCAGCACTAACCATAATTTCTATTTAAAAAAGAACCCCTCATTTTGTTCCTTTTTAAATTAAATGTTTTAAGTATTAACGGTTTATTCCAATCAAGATGGCTTCCGGTGTGCCATACTTTTGTCATAAGTAAGGCTGTTAGCGCTCTAGTTGTTCTTTAGAACACTCTGGGAAGCTGCAGTAGAACACAAAGGCATCAACTGGCAGGCTGCTCCTGTTGAAATATAACAGGAAGATATTTGAGATCACACTTGAAACATGTCCTAATTTTTCTTTCTACAGCACTACCCATAATTTTTATGACAAAATTAACCCCATCATTTTGTTCCTTTTTAAATTAAATGTTTTAAGTGTTACCAGTTTATTCCAATCAAGATGGCTTCAGGTGTGCCATACTTTTGTCATAAGTAAGGCTGTTAGCACTCTAGTTGTTCTTTAGAACACTCTGGGAAGCTGCAGTAGAACACAAAGGCATCAACTGGCAGGCTGCTCCTGTTGAAATATAACAGGAAGATATTTGAGATCTCACTTGAAACATGTCCTAATTTTTCTTTCTATAGCACTAACCATAATTTCTATGACAAAATGAACCCCATCATTTTGTTCCTTTTTAAATTAAATGTTTTAAGTGTTACCAGTTTATTCCAATCAAGATGGCTTCAGGTGTGCCATACTTTTGTCATAAGTAAGGCTGTTAGCACGCTAGTTGTTCTTTAGAACACTCTGGGAAGCTGCAGTAGAACACAAAGGAATCAACTGACAGTCTCTGCCCTTGTTGGATGTACATGTTTTACTGAGAATGTCAGACTTCATTCTCACATGACTGAGAAAGATAATGTGAATTTACAGAAAATATGCTCTCATTTTAGCTTCTGGAGCACCTTCCAAAACTGTATGGGACAAGCATGTGAAAATAGTTTTCTCTCAAACATGATTCATGATATCCCAGCAGAAGGTTTTTCACAGGGTAAAATCACCTTAGAACACACCACAATTCCTGAAATTAGTATGGTACCATCAACAAATGAATTCTAATGTAACTAAAGTCTGTTATCACCCTTAATAGTTCTCCTTTTGGTAACCCTCAAAATCTTTGATTCACTACAAGGCATTTCAATGGGGTACTATCATGTATATTGGTCTCAAGATGGCTGCCAGCAATTCCAGGATGAAGTGCTGACAGCCAATCAGATCTCACGATGACATGTGTGGTTAGGCTCCGCCCAGATATATATGTGTTTTTACTTTTGATTTTCTCAGTAACTACTGAACGGATTTACA
The DNA here is from genome assembly GCA_963921515.1 of Calotriton arnoldi. Lineage (NCBI taxonomy): Eukaryota > Metazoa > Chordata > Amphibia > Caudata > Salamandridae > Calotriton > Calotriton arnoldi. The sequence goes on from CAWUFW010005499.1 coordinate 740,661, forward strand.
CCATTTAACAAAAGGGTTCTTTCTGAACCAAGAACTACCTCTTTGCCAAATTTGGTGTAATTCCGTTCAGCAGTTCGGGCTGTAGCCTTGCATAAAGTTTCCTATGGGAAATTGATTTTTTGACTCTTATTTTTTTAATTTCTCCGCAACTACTGAACGGATTTACACCATTTAACAAAAAGGGTTCTTTCTGAACCAAGAACTACCTCTTTGCCAAATTTGGTGTAATTCCGTTCAGCAGTTCGGGCTGTAGCCGTGTCTAAAGTTTCCTATGGGAAAATGAATGGGGAAAACACGTTTTGGGACCCCCCTTTTTTCTCGGCCCCTGCTTGATGAATCACCCCGAGACTTTCAGGGTAGGAGCGGACCGGAGCGGGCCATAAAGTTTGAAAATTTTGCGAAGATTCGTCAACCGGCAAGAGAGTTATTTCAAATAGAATGTCGCGGATTTCCTATGGAAAATAGGTCCTAACTATAACTATCTACTGGCGACCGCCAGTAGATTATATATATATATATATATATATATATATATATATATATATATATATTATCACATTCACCAACGCTGCTCCTTCTGCTCAGCAAGGTATCCACGGCACCGTGAAGAAATCAGGTCTGGGCAGTTGTTTCTTTTTTAAATATTTATTTCAATCCACCATTTGTGCAGAGATATGGACGGTCTACGCGTTTCGGCGCTATGCCTTCAACTGGCCCACTGAGGGTTTTATTGTGCTATAATTAACATGTTTTGTCACACAGAACCTACTAGAGGAGAAGAGTTGTCCTGGGCAGGACTACAGGTCCCAGGAATCACTGTGCGCACTGAGCGAGCCCACGAGGGTCAATATTCAAATAAATACGCAGCCCATCAGCTGATACAACTCTCTGCGAAACATGGACATTGCTAGCAACCTCTGAGGAAGAGGAGAAGCCTCGAAACGCGTCAGGTCAAGCAACGTTACCCAGGAATGGTGATGCAAGTTTCCTCTATTGAAAATAAAAAACCGGCTGGTTTTAGTTTGCTGTTGTGTGTGCCTCCAAAGATCTTGGGCGATTGTTGGAATATTGAATTCACGGCGGTCCTGCCATGGGGGGCGGCACCATCCACCTAACTGAAAGGAGGCTGCGAGTTGGGAACAGAGTCCCGACTCAGTATGTAGCAAGGCAAACAAGGACAGTTGAACTTGCACAGCATTTAGGGGCCCACTGAGGGTGTTATTGTGCTATAATTAACATGTTTTGTCACGCAGAACCTACTAGAGGAGAACAGTTGTCCTGGGCAGGACTACAGGTCCCAGGAATCACTGTGCGCACTGAGCGAGGCCACGAGGGTCAATATTCAAATAAATACGCAGCCCATCAGCTGATACAACTCTCTGCGAGACATGGACAATGCTAGCGACCTCTGAGGAAGAGGAGAAGCCTCGAAACGCGTCAGGTCAAGCAACGTTACCCATGAATGGTGATGCAAGTTTCTCTATTGAAAATAAAAAACGGCTGGTTTTAGTTTGCTGTTGTGTGCGCCTCCAAAGATCTTGGGCGATTGTTGGAATATTGAATTCACGGCGGTCCTGCCGTGGGGGGTGGCACCATCCACCTAACTGAAAGGAGGCTGCGAGTTGGGAACAGAGTCCCGACTCAGTATGTAGCACAGCAAACAAGGACAGTTGAACTTGCACAGCATTTAGGGGCCCACTGAGGGTGTTATTGTGCTATAATTAGCATGTTTTGTCACGCAGAACCTACTAGAGGAGAAGAGTTGTCCTGGGCAGGACTACAGGTCCCAGGAATCACTGTGCGCACTGAGCGAGGCCACGAGGGTCAATATTCAAATAAATACGCAGCCCATCAGCTGATACAACTCTCTGCGAGACATGGACATTGCTAGCGACCTCTGAGGAAGAGGAGAAGCCTCGAAACGCGTCAGGTCAAGCAACGTTACCCAGGAATGGTGATGCAAGTTTTCTCTATTGAAAATAAAAAACCGGCTGGTTTTAGTTTGCTGTTGTGTGTGCCTCCAAAGATCTTGGGCGATTGTTGGTATATATATATATATATATATATATATATATATATATATATATATATATATATATATATATATATATATATATATATATATATATTCACTGAAAAAGCCATAGGTTTCAGGCACGTTCTAGTTAGAAATTAGCATTTAAAAAACCTTAGAAATTCACTGAAAAAACCATAGGTTTCAGGGACGTTATAGTTAGTTGGACATTTTACTCGTTCAAAACCATAGAAATTCCCCCATTATAGTTAGTTCAGCTAACTATAACTCACGCCCCCGCAATGCACTGCTGATGACTTCACATATTACATCATTCATGACATGGTAAGTGACATCACTGATGACATCACTGATGACATCTCAAATTACATCACTGATGACATCATCCACGTGAAAATATGATGCACCTCCTCACACCCTAATATAACCTTTGATACACCCACTGTAAAATACAGACTGCCATTTTTGAAACCATCGACACACCAATACCAGTTACTACATATGCACTCACTGATTCCTAGGTCTACACACACATCCACTCATTCACCCATACAATCACTCATACATACAGTCACTCATCAATACAACACTATCATATGCACTCATACACCTATACAGACACGCATACACCGCCACTCATCCATGGAGTTACTCACACACCTAGTCAGTCATGCAAAGAATCAATCACACTCCCATTTCCTCACCTATACAGTTATACACACACCACCTCACTTATTCAAACATATACTAACACATACTTACTCTTTTATACAATCACTGATACAAGTACACACTCATCCATACAGCCACTCTCACAGTCACTGACTCTCACGTATAGTCATTTATATACTCCAAGTCTCACATACACTGCCTTTTACATATGTATTTACTTGGACATGTACCACTGAGACATCCAATCTCTCACCAACACACCCATACACACACTCACCCGCCCATACAGCTGTTTCCACATGCACTCTTGAACCCATACACCCAGTGAATCAGCCACTCACACATCTATGTACAGAGTCACACACCTCCCACCCACCCACACACACACTCAGTCTCCCATACAAATACTCAGGCAACCAATCAATAACCCAATCAGACACTCATGTAGCTACTGACCAGCACATGCCGCAGCTTACACAACAACAGACATACTGATACACACATTCAGACAGTTTAGTCACTAACCCATGCATTCAGTTAGACACATTTAATCACTCACTTATACAGTCAGTCACGCACATACTAAATCCTCCATCCAGACACTTATACACCCACTCATTCTTCAATACACCTTGGCATATATATAAAACATATTTAAACTTTAGAGTAACACACAGTCACTGGATGATGTCATCAGTGATGTCATTTGAGATGTCATCAGTGATGTCCTCAGTGATGTCACTGACCATGTCATGAATGATGTAATATGTGACATCATCAGCAGTGCATTGCGGGGACGCGAGTTATAGTTAGCTGAACTAACTATAACGGGGGAATTTCTATGGTTTTGTACGAGTGAAATGTCCAACTAACTATAACGTCCCTGAAACCTACGTTTTTTTCAGTGAATTTCTAAGGTTTTTTTAAATGCTAATTTCTAACTATAACGTGCCTGAAACCTATGGTTTTTTCAGTGAATTTCAATGGTTTTTTAAATGCAAATTTCTAACTATAACGTGCCTGAAACCTATGGTTTTTTCAGTGAATTTCAATGGTTTTTCAAATGCTAATTTCTAACTATGCCTACAAAGTTAGGACATGTGAAGAAAGAGGAAGAAAAGCGCAGCAAGAAGCAAGACAAATGCAGAAAGAGGCAACAGAAGTCCCGAAAGACGAAGAAAAGTGCAGGAAGAAGCAAGAGATGTGCAGAAAGAACCAACAGAGGAGCAGAAAGTCCTCCTGTGCCCCCAACTTTTTAGAGACGGGTACTGGTGGTAACTGACTGACTAACCAGGACCGGAGCCAGTGCTATGCTAAAATACACTCAGAATACAGTGAAAACACCTACATACACTAGGGAACACTATGCGTTGGGGTACCCCTGTAATGAGCATGACCTCCTCTGTATTTGCCATGAGTTAGTGCCTGGGTCATTGCATGAGTACATGGGTAGTGACTGGATGATTAGAGTGCTGCAAGGACAGTGCATGGTGATTTTATAACTGCTTGGGTTTTGGCAGAGTGATTGGATAAGTACATGATGCTGGATGGGTGAATGGAGGAGTGCATGGGTAGTGACAGAGGGATTTCTGGAGTGCATGGGTACAACCTGGGTAATTGGAGGAGTGAATCAGTACTGTGTAGGTGGTTAGAGGTCTGCATGGGTAGTGCACAGGGGATTGTAGCAGTGCATGTGTTAGTGCCTGGGTCACTCCATGAGTACATGGGTACTGACTGGAAGATTAGAGTACTGCAAGGAGAGTGCATGGTGACTTTATAAGTGCCTGGGTTTTGGCGGAGTGATTGGATAAGTACATGGTGCTTGCTGGGTGATTGGAGGAGAGTATGGGTAGTGACAGGGCAATAGCTGGACTGCATGGGTACTGCTCAGGGTATTGTAGGAGTGCATGAGTTAGTGCATGGGTCATTGCATGAGTGCATGGGTAGTGACTGGATGATTAGAGTGCTGCAAGGAGAGTGCATGGTGAATTTATAAGTGCTTGGGTGTTGGTGGAGTGATTGCATAAGTACACACATGTCACATCAGGCCCCGTCCCCTCCCTTCACCACTGTGCAAATGCGCCCCCTGGCGGGTTTTAATTTGGGGATTAATTCCCTTGAATCCTGAGGGTCCCTGGGGCAAACTAGCCCACCATGTACCTCCAGTAAGCGCCACAGAGCTGCGTTGCAGAGAGGTGGTCCGAGGTCACGCCCTTTTACACCTCTCTGCAACGCAACTCTGTGGCACTTACTGGACGTACCTGGTGGGCTAGCTGGCCCCCAGGGACCCTCAGGATTCAAGGGGACTTAATTCCCCAACTTAAAACGCGCCACAGGGCGCGTTTGCACACTTGTCACATCAGGCCACGCCCCCTCCCTGCACCACTGTGCCACCACCCCCCTAAAAGCCCCAGGAGGTGGTGGTCCCCGGGGCTTGGGGGGGCCTTGGAGGCCCCCCCACACATTTAAAAATTAGCCCCGGGGGTTGGCGGTCCCCAGGCTGCAGGGGGGCTGCGTGCCCCCCACAACTCATAAATCAAGCCCCGGGGAGGTGGCGGTCCCCGGGGCAGTGTGGGGGGGGATTGGGCCCCCCCACACATTTTTTTCAGTGCCCCCGGGACCTGGCCCACCCGGGGCTTCAATACAAAAAAGCGCGGGAGACCGCGCTTCGTTTTTTTTAATTTTCTCGGCCGGATTCGCGACCCCAGCGCGAATTCGGCCGATTTTTTTCAAACAAAATGCTTTTTTTGGCCCTGGGGATCCTTGTGGGACTCCCTGAGCAGGCCTAGGGGGTCAGGGTGTTTCTACCCTGCCCCCTTTTCTTGTTTTTCGCGTTTGTTTCACTGTTTTCTTGTGACTCGGTTCTACCGAGTCACAAGATGGCTGCCAACACTTCCTGGTTTGGAGTGTTGACAGCCAATTAGAATAAAGCTCGTGGTCGGGAGGGTCCGCGGATCCTCCGTGCCTCTAGATATCGATATTTTTATTTTTTTAATTTCTCAGCATCTACTGAACGGATTTACACCATTTTTAAAAAGGTCACTTTCTGAGCCAAGCAGTACCTTTTTGCCAAATTTGGTGTGATTCCGTTCAGCAGTTCGGGCTGTAGCCTTGGCTAAAGTTTCCAATGGGAAATTGATTTTTTGACTCTTATTTTTTGAATTTCTCAGCAACTACTGAACGGATTTACACCATTTAAAAAAAGGTCGCTTTCTGAACCAAGCGCTACCTTTTTGCAAAATTTCATGTAATTCCGTTCAGCAGTTCGGGCTGTAGCCCTGGCTAAAATTTCCTATGGAAATTAACATGGAGAAAACACTTTTTGGGACCCCCCTTTTTTCTCAGCCCCCACTGGACAAATCACCCCCAAACTTTTAGGATAGGAGCTGACCTGGAAGAAACATTTTTTGGGAGAATTTCGCAAAGATTCGTCAAACGGTGCCAAAGTTATTGGCAAAACAAAAACGCATTTCCTATGGAAACTAGGTTCTAACTATAACTACCTACTGGCAACCGCCAGTAGGTAATATATATATATATATATTTTTTTTATTTCAAAGGACCAGCGCTTCGAAGTGCACTCAAAATTCAGTCCCACTAACTGCTCAGCGGCTTCCTTTCCCTCGGGGAAATTGATTCTGCCTTACTCGCTTCAGAGCCATGATGCTCCTTGTTCACAGGCATACATGAGAGGCACAGGAAATCAAAGAAGGCACATTTCCAGCACGTCTTTATTTCACCGTTATCCGGCACTTAATAACACAATGTTCCATGCTGGTACTCGAGTCTTGGTAGTCTTCCTATAGTAGGCTTTGTGCCCTTTGTAATTTTACACCATAGTGGGTCCTGCGCATCTCCATGCGATAAATTACTTTATATTTTAAAACAGCCCTCCAGTGGGCTCCCAGGTGAAGTCTTCCGACAATGAAGCTTACTGAATTCCCAACCGAGACTTTGCATAGTTCAGGTGTCTCCGTGGCCCTAGTCCGGGTGGTGTAACTTCGCGACAGTGGACTGCCGCACATCATTTTTATTTCAAAGGACCAGCGCTCAAGTGCACTCAAATTCAGTCCCACTAACTGCTCAGCGGCTTCCTTCCTCGGGAAATTGATTCTGCCTACGTCGCTGAGCCATGATGCTCCTTGTTCACAGGCATACATGAGAAGCACAGGAAATCAGAAGGCACATTTCAGCACGTCTTTATTTCACCGTCATCCGGCACTTAATAACACAATGTTGCATGCTGGTACTCGAGTCTTTGGTAGTCTCCTATAGTAGGCTTTGGTGCCTCTGTAATTTTACACCATAGTGGGTCCTGCGCATTCATGCGATAAATTACTTTATATTTTAAAGCAGTCCTCCAGTGGGCTCCCAGGTGAGGTCTTCCGACAATGAAGCTTACTGAATTCCCAACCGGAGACTTTGCATAGTTCAGTGTATCTCCGTGGCCTAGTCCGGGTGGTGAACTCGCGACAGTGGATTGCCGCATCATCATTTTTATTTCAAGGGACCAGCGCTCGAAGTGCACTCAAATTCAGTCCCACTAACTGCTCAGCGGCTTCTTCTCGGGAAATTGATTCTGCCTACGTGCTGAGCCATGATGCTCCTTGTTCACAGGCATACATGAGAAGCACAGGAAATCAAAGAAGGCACATTTCCAGCACGTCTTTATTTCATCGTCATCCGGCACTTAATAACACAATGTTTCATGCTGGTACTTCGAGTCTTTGGTAGTCTTCCTATAGTAGGCCTTGGTGCCCCCTTTGTAATTTTACACCATAGTGGGTCCTGCGCATCCCCTTTCGATAAATTACTTTATATTTTAAAGCAGCCCTCCAGTGGGCCCCCCAGGGTGAAGGTCTTCCGACAATGAAGCTTACTGAATTCCCCAACCGGAGACTTTGCATATTTCAGGTGTCTCCGTGGCCCCTAGTCCGGGTGGTGCAACTTCGCGACAGTGGACTGCCGCACATCATTTTTTATTTCAAAGGACCAGCGCTTCGAAGTGCACTCAAAATTCAGTCCCACTAACTGCTCAGCGGCTTCCCTTCCCTCGGGGAAATTGATTCTGCCTTACGCGTTTGTGCGGCAGTCCACTGTCGCGAAGTTGCACCACCCGGACTAGGGGCCACGGAGACACCTGAACTATGCAAAGTCTCCGGTTGGGGAATTCAGTAAGCTTCATTGTCGGAAGACCTTCACCCTGGGGGGCCCACTGGAGGGCTGTTTTAAAATATAAAGTAATTTATCGCATGGGGATGCGCAGGTCCCACTATGGTGTAAAATTACAAAGGGGGCACCAAAGCCTACTATAGGAAGACTACCAAAGACTCGAAGTACCAGCATGCAACATTGTGTTATTAAGTGCCGAATGACGGTGAAATAAAAGACGTGCTGGAAATGTGCCTTCTTTGATTTCCTGTGCCTCTCATGTATGCCTGTGAACAAGGAGCATCATGGCTCCGAAACGCGTAAGGCAGAATCAATTTCCCCGAGGGAAGGGAAGCCGCTGAGTAGTTAGTGGGACTGAATTTTAAGTGCACTTCGAAGCACTGGTCCTTTGAAATAAAAAATGATGTGCGGCAGTCCACTGTCGCGAAGTTGCACCACCCGGACTAGGGGCCACGGAGACACCTGAACTATGCAAAGTCTCCGGTTGGGGAATTCAGTAAGCTTCATTGTCGGAAGACCTTCACCCTGGGGGGCCCACTGGAGGGCTGTTTTAAAATATAAAGTAATTTATCGCATGGGGATGCGCAGGACCCACTATGGTGTAAAATTACAAAGGGGGCACCAAAGCCTATTATAGGAAGACTACCAAAGACTCGAAGTACCAGCATGCAACATTGTGTTATTAAGTGCCGAATGACGGTGAAATAAAAGACGTGCTGGAAATGTGCCTTCTTTGATTTCCTGTGCTTCTCATGTATGCCTGTGAACAAGGAGCATCATGGCTCCGAAACGCGTAAGGCAGAATCAATTTCCCCGAGGGAAGGGAAGCCGCTGAGCAGTTAGTGGGACTGAATTTTAAGTGCACTTCGAAGCGCTGGTCCTTTGAAATAAAAAATGATGTGCGGCGGTCCACTGTCGCGAAGTTGCACCACCCGGACTAGGGGCCACGGAGACACCTGAACTATGCAAAGTCTCCGGTTGGGGAATTCAGTAAGCTTCATTGTCGGAAGACCTTCACCCTGGGGGGCCCACTGGAGGGCTGTTTTAAAATATAAAGTAATTTATCGCATGGGGATGCGCAGGACCCACTATGTTGTAAAATTACAAAGGGGGCACCAAAGCCTACTATAGGAAGACTACCAAAGACTCGAAGTACCAGCATGCAACATTGTGTTATTAAGTGCCGAATGACGGTGAAATAAAAGACGTGCTGGAAATGTGCCTTCTTTGATTTCCTGTGCCTCTCATGTATGCCTGTGAACAAGGAGCATCATGGCTCCGAAACGCGTAACACAGAATCAATTTCCCCAAGGGAAGGGAAGCCGCTGAGCAGTTAGTGGGACTGAATTTTGAGTGCACTTCGAAGCGCTGGTCCTTTGAAATAAAAAATGATGTGCGGCAGTCCACTGTCGCGAAGTTGCACCACCCGGACTAGGGGCCACGGAGACACCTGAAATATGCAAAGTCTCCGGTTGGGGAATTCAGTAAGCTTCATTGTCGGAAGACCTTCACCCTGGGGGGCCCACTGGAGGGCTGTTTTAAAATATAAAGTAATTTATCGCATGGGGATGCGCAGGACCCACTATGGTGTAAAATTACAAAGGGGGCACCAAAGCCTACTATAGGAAGACTACCAAAGACTCGAAGTACCAGCATGCAACATTGTGTTATTAAGTGCCGAATGACGGTGAAATAAAAGACGTGCTGGAAATGTGCCTTCTTTGATTTCCTGTGCCTCTCATGTATGCCTGTGAACAAGGAGCATCATGGCTCTGAAACGCGTAAGGCAGAATCAATTTCCCCGAGGGAAGGGAAGCCGCTGAGCAGTTAGTGGGACTGAATTTTGAGTGCACTTTATGTGCGGCAGTCCACTGTCGCGAAGTTGCACCACCCGGACTAGGGGCCACGGAGACTCCTGAACTATGCAAAGTCTCCGGTTGGGGAATTCAGTAAGCTTCATTGTCGGAAGACCTTCACCCTCTGGGGCCCACTGGAGGGCTGTTTTAAAATATAAAGTAATTTATCGCATGGGGATGCGCAGGACCCACTATGGTGTAAAATTACAAAGGGGGCACCAAAGCCTACTATAGGAAGACTACCAAAGACTCGAAGTACCAGCATGCAACATTGTGTTATTAAGTGCCGAATGACGGTGAAATAAAAGACGTGCTGGAAATGTGCCTTCTTTGATTTCCTGTGCCTCTCATGTATGCCTGTGAACAAGGAGCATCATGGCTCCGAAACGCGTAAGGCAGAATCAATTTCCCCGAAGGAAGGGAAGCCGCTGAGCAGTTAGTGGGACAGAATTTTGAGTGCACTTCGAAGCGCTGGTCCTTTGAAATAAAAAATGATGTGCGGCAGTCCACTGTCACGAAGTTGCACCACCCGGACTAGGGGCCACTGAGACACCTGAACTATGCAAAGTCTCCGGTAGGGGAATTCAGTAAGCTTCATTGTCGGAAGACCTTCACCCTGGGGGGCCCACTGGAGGGCTGTTTTAAAATATAAAGTAATTTATCGCATGGGGATGCGCAGGACCCACTATGGTGTAAAATTACAAAGGGGGCACCAAAGCCTACTATAGGAAGACTACCAAAGACTCGAAGTACCAGCATGCAACATTGTGTTATTAAGTGCCGAATGACGGTGAAATAAAAGACGTGCTGGAAATGTGCCTTCTTTGATTTCCTGTGCCTCTCATGTATGCCTCTGAACAAGGAGCATCATGGCTCCGAAACGCGTAAGGCAGAATCAATTTCCCCGAGGGAAGGGAAGCCGCTGAGCAGTTAGTGGGACTGAATTTTGAGTGCACTTCGAAGCGCTGGTCCTTTGAAATAAAAAATAAAAAATATATATATATATATATATATGTAGAAACGAAAGTGCCCCAAAGCATTAAGAACGCACTCAACTTCAAAAGCAAACCTTCCGGTTTATTTACAGGAAAACGGGCTACAGCATTCATGTACATTCTTCTCCGACGCGTTTCGAGGCTCCTGCCTCTTAGTCATGGATAATTGACACTCCGCAGATGGCTCCAAATCAGCATGCTCATTTAAATACCCTTAGTGGGCGTCGCTCAATGCGTAATTATTACAATGCAGGCTGGACCTTGTAGTAAGGATCAGAGTTCGTTTTTGCCCTCCAGTGGGCTCCGCTAATTGTCAATGTTTAAAATGAATTGTTACCCTCCGGTGGGCCATGTTTGCTGTGCACGTTTGTATTATCCTCTTCTGAAGTGCTGGAATAAGTCAGGCATGGTTCCTGCTCACAGCCTCTCACTCGATAGTCTGGAGATGGTGTAGTTCTCTCACGGCAGGGCCGCCGTGTAAATATGTAGAAACGAAAGTGCCCCAAAGCATTAAGAACGCACTCAACTTCAAAAGCAAACCTTCCGGTTTATTTACAGGAAAACGGGCTACAGCATTCATGTACATTCTTCTCCGACGCGTTTCGAGGCTCCTGCCTCTTAGTCATGGATAATTGACACTCCGCAGATGGCTCCAAATCAGCATGCTCATTTAAATACCCTTAGTGGGCGTCGCTCAATGCGTAATTATTACAATGCAGGCTGGACCTTGTAGTAAGGATCAGAGTTCGTTTTTGCCCTCCAGTGGGCTCCGCTAATTGTCAATGTTTAAAATGAATTGTTACCCTCCGGTGGGCCATGTTTGCTGCGCACGTTTGTATTATCCTCTTCTGAAGTGCTGGAATAAGTCAGGCATGGTTCCTGCTCACAGCCTCTCACTCGATAGTCTGGAGATGGTGCAGTTCTCCACGGCAGGGCCGCCGTGTAAATATGTAGAAACGAAAGTGCCCCAAAGCATTAAGAACGCACTCAACTTCAAAAGCAAACCTTCCGGTTTATTTACAGGAAAACGGGCTACAGCATTCATGTACATTCTTCTCCGACGCGTTTCGAGGCTCCTGCCTCTTAGTCATGGATAATTGACACTCCGCAGATGGCTCCAAATCAGCATGCTCATTTAAATACCCTTAGTGGGCGTCGCTCAATGCGTAATTATTACAATGCAGGCTGGACCTTGTAGTAAGGATCAGAGTTCGTTTTTGCCCTCCAGTGGGCTCCGCTAATTGTCAATGTTTAAAATGAATTGTTACCCTCCGGTGGGCCATGTTTGCTGCGCACGTTTGTATTATCCTCTTCTGAAGTGCTGGAATAAGTCAGGCATGGTTCCTGCTCACAGCCTCTCACTCGATAGTCTGGAGATGGTGCAGTTCTCCACGGCAGGGCCGCCGTGTAAATATGTAGAAACGAAAGTGCCCCAAAGCATTAAGAACGCACTCAACTTCAAAAGCAAACCTTCCGGTTTATTTACAGGAAAACGGGCTACAGCATTCATGTACATTCTTCTCCGACGCGTTTCGAGGCTCCTGCCTCTTAGTCATGGATAATTGACACTCCGCAGATGGCTCCAAATCAGCATGCTCATTTAAATACCCTTAGTGGGCGTCGCTCAATGCGTAATTATTACAATGCAGGCTGGACCTTGTAGTAAGGATCAGAGTTCGTTTTTGCCCTCCAGTGGGCTCCGCTAATTGTCAATGTTTAAAATGAATTGTTACCCTCCGGTGGGCCATGTTTGCTGCGCACGTTTGTATTATCCTCTTCTGAAGTGCTGGAATAAGTCAGGCATGGTTCCTGCTCACAGCCTCTCACTCGATAGTCTGGAGATGGTGTAGTTCTCCACGGCAGGGCCGCCGTGTAAATATGTAGAAACGAAAGTGCCCCAAAGCATTAAGAACGCACTCAACTTCAAAAGCAAACCTTCCGGTTTATTTACAGGAAAACGGGCTACAGCATTCATGTACATTCTTCTCCGACGCGTTTCGAGGCTCCTGCCTCTTAGTCATGGATAATTGACACTCCGCAGATGGCTCCAAATCAGCATGCTCATTTAAATACCCTTAGTGGGCGTCGCTCAATGCGTAATTATTACAATGCAGGCTGGACCTTGTAGTAAGGATCAGAGTTCGTTTTTGCCCTCCAGTGGGCTCCGCTAATTGTCAATGTTTAAAATGAATTGTTACCCTCCGGTGGGCCATGTTTGCTGCGCACGTTTGTATTATCCTCTTCTGAAGTGCTGGAATAAGTCAGGCATGGTTCCTGCTCACAGCCTCTCACTCGATAGTCTGGAGATGGTGTAGTTCTCCACGGCAGGGCCGCCGTGTAAATATGTAGAAACGAAAGTGCCCCAAAGCATTAAGAACGCACTCAACTTCAAAAGCAAACCTTCCGGTTTATTTACAGGAAAACGGGCTACAGCATTCATGTACATTCTTCTCCGACGCGTTTCGAGGCTCCTGCCTCTTAGTCATGGATAATTGACACTCCGCAGATGGCTCCAAATCAGCATGCTCATTTAAATACCCTTAGTGGGCGTCGCTCAATGCGTAATTATTACAATGCAGGCTGGACCTTGTAGTAAGGATCAGAGTTCGTTTTTGCCCTCCAGTGGGCTCCGCTAATTGTCAATGTTTAAAATGAATTGTTACCCTCCGGTGGGCCATGTTTGCTGCGCACGTTTGTATTATCCTCTTCTGAAGTGCTGGAATAAGTCAGGCATGGTTCCTGCTCACAGCCTCTCACTCGATAGTCTGGAGATGGTGCAGTTCTCCACGGCAGGGCCGCCGTGTAAATATGTAGAAACGAAAGTGCCCCAAAGCATTAAGAACGCACTCAACTTCAAAAGCAAACCTTCCGGTTTATTTACAGGAAAACGGGCTACAGCATTCATGTACATTCTTCTCCGACGCGTTTCGAGGCTCCTGCCTCTTAGTCATGGATAATTGACACTCCGCAGATGGCTCCAAATCAGCATGCTCATTTAAATACCCTTAGTGGGCGTCGCTCAATGCGTAATTATTACAATGCAGGCTGGACCTTGTAGTAAGGATCAGAGTTCGTTTTTGCCCTCCAGTGGGCTCCGCTAATTGTCAATGTTTAAAATGAATTGTTACCCTCCGGTGGGCCATGTTTGCTGCGCACGTTTGTATTATCCTCTTCTGAAGTGCTGGAATAAGTATATATATATTAGTGTAAAATTTATCCACCCCCTTTTCCTTTTTTTTTTTTTTTTTTTTACAGATGGTAAAGCCAGGTATGAAAATGCTAACCTCCATGTCTTTAATGAAATCTTAACTCTCTTTGCATAGTAATTGGAGAATTGTCCTTTCATTACAAGACTGCAGGCTATCATCATGCATACTGAAAGCCCTGGACAGCCACATTACTCACATGCTCTTCTGGCCGCAAATAAAACCTTGAAAACACACTTGCATTAGACCAATCAGTCACTTTCAGAAGCTTGCTTGGATTGGATCCAGACCAAAAACATCCTTACTTACCATATGATCTGAACTCAGGCATCCTACTCGTATACCCTCATACAATCCACACAACACGAAACATTTTGCACTTCTCAAAACTAGGATAAAACTCATCAGGCACAGTCTTAGTTCTCTTCCACACTTCAAAATGTGCTCCACCAGGACTATTGCATCTGTGGCAAATCTCTAGTGTTTTGATATTGAATACCTTTCGAAAAGATATTAAGCAAAGCAAAGTTACCAACTTTTAACTCAATTGTTTCAAGCTTAGGAAACCAATAGTTGACCATTAAAAAACAAACTGAAAACCAAATTTATATCTCATGAAAAATCATAACTTTCATTACTCTAATGACTAAAACATCACTGCCTAATGGACACCCATTCACCTAAGAATGACCTGCTGAAACCGCTGGCCTATAACATTTTTCTGTTACGTAAATGAGACCATTTTTAAATAATTCAGCTAAAGAAATCTTCAAGAGCCTTAATGGAATCCAGATTTCTTTCTGTGCACCAACCACACCTAATACCTGTTTACTTTTTCTTATTCCCTGGAGCCCAGGATTCATCCAGTTGCTCCTCAGCCTTTCTTGAAAGACCTGAACACCTGTCAGTTCCCCAGACACTTTCCAATCAAGACAAATCAGCACTCCTGCCAAAACCAAAGGATGCTCCACATCGTCTTGAATTAACAACAGCCCTGATGTCATTGGAATCATAAAAGACTCCTTTATCACCATCTTGAATACACCTAGAAACCACACCTGCCAAGTCCAGAATGGAGTCACTAGAACATGGCATTTCTCTCTCCCCTCCTTCAACAAAACCCTCTACATCATAGCAAACGGAGACAAAGCATACACTCTCAAAAGATTCCAATTCTGTTGCAAACTATCCATAGCTGTCACCTCTGCATCTGGCCTTCAACTGACATAATTACTAATTGCAATGTTAACCTGCTCCAAATCAAATCCAGCTCTATTAGACTATTCCTTTATAATTAACTGGAAATAAAAATGATTCAGTCTCCAACCCCTGAAGCCCCTGAGATATCTTGAATTCCAATCCAGGATCAGATTTTCTATTCCAGGTAAACACTCTGCCTTTAAATAAATCATGTGTTCTATACAAAAATGCAACAAGTTCCTTGTCAAGTCTGCCAGTTCTGTCTAATGCTTCCACCTAAACAATATATATAAGTTACTGCAGACGCATTGTCCATGCACAGCAAAACAATGTAGCCCATCAAAAGTTCCTTGAAACTCCTGAAGGCATTCAACCCTGCTATCATCTCCAGAAAGATTACATGCAATCCTTGCTCTTCTTTTGACCATTTTCCACCAGTTTTCAACTCTCCATTCGAGCACTGCAGCCCTGGCTGCTCGCATCTGTCTCCAACACAAAAACAGGAGCCAACTCCCAAAATTACTCATTTGTTCTACATTTTCTGAGCCAGAACACTAGCTCTTCTCTGGCCTCTATTGGAAGACAAATGTGTCTGCATTCCACAAACCTTTTCTTAAACCTGAAGTCTTCAATCTCTGTAATGCCCTGTAATGCAGAAGACCTGGAGAAATTGCCTAGATTGAATAAGATAGAAGCCTAATCAATTGATATAACTCCCTTCACTCTCTTAAAGTAACCTGCTTCTTTGTAAAAACTAAGCATGGGTTTGGGTTTGACAGTGGTTATGGCCAGGTAAGACATATATTCAGGAGGAGTACGAGTAGGAGGGGTGGGAGAAGATTGGGTTTGGGAGGTAGAGGGAGCTGCAGTGTGTGATGTGCATGTGTCTGTTGGTTTTGCAGTTGCATGTGGGTCTGGTGTATGTTGTATATGTTTGTTTCATGGCAGGTGTATGCTGTTCGGGTGAGTGTGTGCATTTGTCTTTGGTAGGTGTTGGTTTTAGGTGTGCTTAAGAGGGAGGCTGTTGGCTTGGATGAGTGTGTTGTGTAGGTGGTTGGTATGGTTGTGGTGACTGTGGGTGTATGTTTTGGAGTTGCATGTGGGTCTGGATGTGTGTGGTTTCTCTGGTGTTTTGTCTTTGGGTGAGTGTGTGCGTTTCTGTTTGGTGTGTGTTAGTTTGCATGTAGGTGTTTGTTTGGATGAGGCTGCTGTTGAGGTGGTTGGTGTGGTTGTGGTGCCTGTGGGTGTATGTTTTGCAGTTGCATGTGAGTCTAGTGCATGTTTGGATGTGTGTGGTTTCTCTGTTGTTTTTTATTCCTTGAGGGTGTGTGTTTGGTGGGTGTTGGTTTGCATGTAGGTGTGTGTTTGGATGAGTCTGATGTTGAGGTGATTGGTGTGGTTGGGGTGCTTGTGGGTGTGCTGGTGGTTGTGAGTGGGGTGGTGGTTGTGGTTGTGCTGGTGATTGTGGTGCTAGTGGGTGTGCTGGTGGTTGTGGGTGTGCTGGTGGTTGTGGGTATGCTGGTGATTGTAGTGCTTGTGGGTGTGCTGGTGGTTGTGGGTGTACTGGTGGTTGTGGTGCTTGTGGTGCTTGTGTGTGTGTCAGAACTGGTGCCTGCAAAGAAGTGAGTGTGCTTTGGATAGGGCTAGGACTTTGAAATTCGGATGAGGAAAGGAACTGAGTTGGGGCACAAGGTTGGGCTGGTTGGAAGGCTTCAGTCAGTGTGGAGGCTAGTGCTGCAAATAATCTCTGCAGGCCAGACATTGCACTATGAATGGCTTTCAGGTATGCTACCATTTCTTGCATTTGGTAACTATGGCCCAGGTTGCCATTCAGGAGTGCAGTCTGGCCTACAGAAATGCTGCATAAGATGTCAATAGCCTCCTCACTCAGCCCAACCGGAGTGACGGGGGCAGGTGGTGTGGTACCTGTCGTGAAGGAGACACCAGCCCTTTTGGGGGGGCGGGTTGGGCCAACTTGGGGGAGCAAGAGGGAGGATGTAGATGGGTCTGTGGGTCGCAGACAAGGATGCAGGTTGTACAGTGCCTGTAGGGTCCACCGCCGCTAGGGACTGGTCGCTTGTAGAGGCCTCCGAAGATGTTGATGGGCTGGGTGCCTCTGTTCTAGTCCCCTCACCCTCCGTGCCACTGTGTTGATTGGTGTCTGTGGTTTCAGCACCCGAAACACAGTGGCCAGCTGCTTCTCAGCCTTTGTGGCCACAATCCCCTTCGCATACTCCTGAAGATGTTGATAAGACGTATACAATAGTTTTATTGTATCTGTGTAAACAGAACTAATCATTAACTTTTTTCTCAAAACTTTTCCCACGTTTTCAGATTTCACTTGCTTCAAAGCTTCCTAAATTTGGTTCATTATCAACATTATCTCGTGCATGTAGGGAACATCTTCAGAAACCATTTTGTCAAATGTTTATAAATTCATAATATTGCTCCTATATCATTTATGATCTTGTCTCTTAACCATTGCGAATTCACTCCAGGAACTTTAGAACATCTCTGAATGGCTCTGATTAGTTGTTTACAATAGTTAACATATGTCACAAAAAAATATATGAAGGGAAAAGACCTTTGCACAGTGTGTGTACAAGGCAAAAAAGCTGAAATGTATATATTTAAAAAAAAAAAATCAAATCTGAGTCAATGTATGTTAACAATTACTGCAATGTTCTACCAATATATGTAGAATCTGAAAGCCTGTTCCCTTTGTTTGGGCATTCATAATGGTAACACTTACTGCAAGTAACTTAAGTGTCTTTCAAATGTTTAAAATATTGAATGTATTCAGTACTGAAGTTGCTTAGTAACATATCACGACCTATTTATTCACTTAAGCTGTAGAACAATTTAAGAAATCATTTTTGGGGGATTGGCAACTGACTTCTACAGCATAAGTAAACACATAGGGCTTGAAACATTTCTATTTCACTTTAGTACAGAGCAAAAACATTTTTACATTTGACTACAAAATATCTTATGTTATTTCCAGTTTGTTTTCCAATTGAGAAAATGTTTAAAAAAATGCTGGCTTTCACTTTAGGCAAAAATTGGTACAATATCACTGTAAATATTTCATACACTGATTCATATACAATATATGATTCAAAAATTAAAATGCAAATCACAATATGCAACAGATCAACCTTGATGCATTCCTAGAATTTCATAATGAGTCGTGAGTTGTGTCTGATTTTGAGTTTTCAAGATGAGATACCATAACATATACATGACGGAACATTCCATCTGCAAAAATCCCTTTAAGTATCCCATTTGTGTTCATCATAGATTTATCCTCTGGACATAACAAAGGAAATTTAAAACACATTTTTGGATATGTGTTACTCTGTCACCAATGTGTACACATTCCTGTCTGTTTTTTCAAACAATGTATGCCAATCAAAATTGTTTTCCAAAAAACAGACGGGCTTCCATGCATGCATGCTTGTGAAGGAGTAAGACATTAGGCAAATCTGTCACCTTTAGCGTAAATTAAGTAGCCTTTTTGATTCAAAACATATTTGGGAGATATTTTTCAACAAAAATGTAGGCATATAATCTAATGTTTCTAGTAGTTTTGGCTCACATGCTCACTATTGTTTGTTTACAATACCAACTCACCAATGTGATGTTTGTAACTTCCACTGTATCATAAGCACATTTAATGCAATGTCACCTGTATTAGGGATACCGTAACATCCTTCAGAATTGTGACAGAGCATCACACCTGACCCAGTGATGACTTGTGGTCTGTTTGGTACAATTGTCCCGTATAGCACCTTACATCTCATGTGTACTTGTTGTTTAGGCAGGCATTTGCCTGCTCTAAACAGTCCTTTGGAATTGAACAGAAATATAGCGGAATTATTTTCCACAAATTCATATACAAAACACATCATCATACACCTTGTGCAAAACGTACACCTCCAAGAACTCTTTTTGTGCATTGGACATGTGTCAACCTTTATGTGGATGCCATAATTAGCTGCTGTAACAAAAATAGTAATGTCACATGCAAAACTCCAAAAATAACTTACCCCCTTGATGTTGCTGTTGGGCTCTCAACTTCCCATCAAGCTGGGGATAGGCCACCGCAAGTATACGGGCCATTAGGGGGTCAAGGTGGTACAAACACGCTTCCCATGTTAGGAGGACTACCCAAGGTGGAATTCAGCTGCCTTTTTGGTCCAGCGTCGTAGTTCCTCCCACCTGGCAATGGATGCTGCACCGCTTGTAAACTCCCAAGGTCTGCACCTTCTTGCCGATTTATTTTTTTACTGGTGTTGACCTGTATGGATACAAAAAAAGACAGAAAAATATATTTTTGTGACTTTTTAATTGTTTGTATTGATGTAGAACAATTTTGAGAAATCAATCACAAGCATTAGTATAAAGTTCCAACTGTATTTTTAAGAATTTGTTTTCTTTCAGTTAAGCAAAATTGTACTAACCTATTGAGTAGCCTTGTCCACTGACATCATCTAGGCCAGGGGTCTAAAACATTTTCTGTAGTAAGAGCTACTTCTGATCAGTGAAATTCAGTGTGAACTACTGAAGGCTAAACAACTTGCACACTGCTACGAGACACTCCCACGCCCAGCTTCATTTACTTTAAGGCAAATGTCCATAGAGTCAGAAACTATGTTTTGAGCAACATACTATGACTACGGGCACTATTAAAGGGCTTCCATGTGTGTCAGTGAGAGTGTGGTCTTTGGGGGATGTATGAAAATGTGTGCGTATGAATGGGACATATTTGTACAGGTGACTGACAGTCTGTGTCTTATGTAGTTGCAGCACAGGGCATATCTTTTGCCATATGTGGCACCATTAAATGAATAGCACAAACATACAGTGCAAAAACCATTTCTGCCAAAAAGTTCATAATATGGAACATTTTTCTGTACTTTAAATGTCTCTCTTTTTAAAAATGGCTGCATTTCTCATTATACGTATGGCACAGTGTCTACCGACCACTGGGAGTAAGGGGCCTGCTGTTTGTGAATGCAACACTTTGAAATGTGAAAAAATTCACATGAAGAGTTAACTTACTCATTAAAGTAACTTTCCATTTCCAATTTCTCCCGTTTAAAAGCATTCAGGCACATCGTTTTGTTCACAGCTCCAATATTGAGCTGACATGGACTTTTATTTTACAGTTACATACCTCAGTGCTTCAGTTGTTCACCTCTGTGACCCAGCCCCAGGCTGGGGCATGAATCTGACTGTGCACTGCTCATTGTCAGACCCTGCTATCTGCAGCCTGATAACAATAATGTCAAATTAACACAGCCTTCCCTTAACTTTTAAAGGAAAATAAGTCCATGTGCTATTTTGTAAATTAACTTAAGGTTGTGAGCTACTCTGAAGGTATCTGGGAGCTACTGGTAGATCACAACCAACTGGTTGGAGGCACCTGATCTAGGTTGAGTGATTTTTGGGATAATACAAATAACAAATTTCAAATGTATTTGGTATTAAATATATATATATATCTGTATATATGTTGATTTGTATTGAAAATGTAATGTGTTTTCTAAATTAACATGATTCAAATTTTGTAGAATTCACATGAAATTATCAAATCTACACATATATATATATACAGGGAGAGTAATGAGGATGACTGCAGTGGGAGACCTGGGGCCCGCAGCGGGCGGTTTTCGCGACTGCCAGCACGGGGTCGAAGTTTCCCCAGCAAGAAATGCCTTGTCCAGGAGTCTGGCGCCATCTGGTGACTGGGCACCAGCGGACCCCAGTGTGAGGCTGCTATTACCCTGTTTTTGTGCCTATTAATGTTTGGTGTTCGGGATCGTGACATCTGCAGCATAGCAGGTGTTAATACTGATTCCGTAGTATGAGGTTAAAGGCCATCAACCGGAGGTTCTGTTATCAACTCGTGATGAGCACTCCGTGACAGTGGCTGTTTTCATTTGGCAATTTAAGCGCGGCAGCATGTTCTTTTAATGTATTCAATATATTTTATGCATTACATTTTTTCAACACATGATGAGAAATTTGGCGGCGCATTTTATATGCTAGCAATGTACCAATTACGGCAGGCGATATACATTTTGAGCATACTGAATCATTTGCCCATTCAATTTAGAATAATGGGATTCTATGTCAACTATTTAAATGCACTGTGCAATTTAGACAACTAAATATGTTTTACCTTAAACATTGCTGATACCCAGCCGTAGGATGCATGTATCTATTTGCTGCATAAGGCCCACTCCATGGTTTCATTTTTAATAGTATGTCTTTTATGTTTACTTATGACGTAATTGGGAAGGGCTATATATGATGCTTTTTTTAATGGCGCCAATCAGATTGATTAAGGCTTCCAGCAAGCCGAAACGCTCTTACCTCTGGGATTGAGGGTGACCCAAGAGAATAAATAGATGCCGAATCCGGACTACCTCGAGTCTGTGCCTTCTTCCGTGGATGATTCTTGGGATGATTCTGTGGGAGCTGGATGGAGTGCATTCAAATTCAGCATGAGCGGTCATCACGCTTTTCACGGAACACCAGTCGTTTGTGGCTCTCCCCTTGTGACCGCATGTTTTTGGTGGAGTACGGGAGTGCTGGAGGGTGAACCCCCAGTTTGGCTGCCAGGGAGAGGAACGAGGATGACTGCAGTGGGAGACCTGGGGCCCACAGCGGGGCGGTTTTCGCGACTGCCAGCACGGGGTCGAAGTTTCCCCAGCAAGAAATGCCTTGCCCAGGAGTCTGGCGCCATCTGGTGACTGGGCACCACGGACGCCAACGCCGAAGCGGTGAGGTTAGTTTGGCGTTATCACTTTGTCCATTGGTCCCCTTCAATCCCAAGTCTGTGTCTCAGCAGAACTGAATTTCATGCTGCCTGACTATTAAGATATTTTGACTTTTGCATTTGCCCTGGCTGTACGAACTTGGATATTGACTTGACACCGGATATTTGGATGCAAACCTCTGTGTATTATTTGACCAGCGAAAGGCACTATGGGAGTGGTAGTCCCGTGGGGTTTCAAGCATGTGCTTGAAGACTGACATTAAAGTCGAAATTCCACACTTTGTGTGTATTATGACCCCAGTGTGAGGCTGCTATTACCCTGTTTTCGTACCTATTAATGTTTGGTGTTCGGGATCGTGACATCTGCAGCATGCAGGTGTTAATATTGATCCCGTAGTATGAGATTAAAGGCCATCAACCGGAGGTTCTGTTATCAACTCGTGATGAGCACTCCGTGACAGTGGCTGTTTTCATTTGGCAATTTAAGCGCGGCAGCATGTTCTTTTAATGTATTCAATATATTTTATGCTTTACATTTTTTCAACACAGGATGAGAAATTTGGCGGCGCATTTTATATGCTAGCAATGTACCAATTACGGAAGGCGATATACATTTTGAGCATACTGAATCATTTGCCCATTCAATTTAGAATAATGGGATTCTATGCCAACTATTTAAATGCACTGTGCAATTTAGACAACTAAATATGTTTTACCTTAAACATTGCTGATACCCAGCCGTAGGATGCATGTATCTATTTGCTGCATAAGGCCCACACCGTTGTTGCATTTTTTATAGTATGTCTTTTATGTTTACCTATGACGTAATTGGGAAGGGCTATATATGATGCTTTTGTTAATGGCGCCAATCAGATTGATAAAGGCTTCCAGCAAGCAGAAACGCGTCTCTCTTACCTCTGGGATTGAGGGTGACCCAAGAGAATAAATAGATGCCGAATCCTGACTACCTCGAGTCCGTGCCTTCTTCCGTGGATGATTCTGTGGCGGCTGGATGGAGTGTATATATATATATATATATTACTCCACTCTCCCCCAACTCGTAGAGGAAATGAGCACACGCGGGACTCCAGGGGAAATGCAAAATCCTTCTTTATTATGGCGTAAGCATGACGCGTTTCGTTTTGGATAAAACTTCTTCAGATGCCGCCAAGGATATAGCAAGTGCTTCTCCCGCCCTCTCTTTAAACAAGATGCCTCGCTCCGATTGGACAGGCTTCACTGGTGTTTCAGGCACTGGGAAAGGCGTAAACCCAGGAATCTGGATCAGCGCGGAGCAGACACCAAGCGTCACTACTAGCCCCAGTGGGCGGTGTCTGCTCCCTTCACCCCAATGCTCACCGAGTTCTTTACAGTGGGTGGTATTGCAGTTCACCTTGTCCCTCACCCCGCCGCTTTGCTTCCCGGCAGGAGCTCGTGCACGTCGCCTCAGTAGGCAACAGCGTCCCTCACGAAGTCGTAGTCCACTGTTAATGGCCGAGCTGATTACAGGTAAGCGGCGTGTCCAGGCGTTACCACAGAGCCTGTAGTATGTCCAAAGTTTGCCACCAAGATCGCCGGACTCTGAAGGGGTTTGTGCTCCTAGGGACGTTCGTGGCCGCATCCCAAAACATAGACTCCACTCTCCCCCAACTCGTAGAAGAAATGAGCACACGCGGGACTCCAGGGGAAATGCAAAATCCTTCTTTATTATGGCGTAAGCATGACGCGTTTCGTTTTGGATAAAACTTCTTCAGATGCCGCCAAGGATATAGCAAGTGCTTCTCCCGCCCTCTCTTTAAACAAGATGCCTCGCTCCGATTGGACAGGCTTCACTGGTGTTTCAGGCACTGGGAAAGGCGTAAACCCAGGAATCTGGATCAGTGCGGAGCAGACACCAAGTGTCAGTACTAGCCCCAGTGGGCGGTGTCTGCTCCCTTCACCCCAATGCTCACCGAGTTCTTTACAGTGGGCGGTATTGCAGTTCACCTTGTCCCTCACCCCGCCGCTTTGCTTCCCGGCAGGAGCTCGTGCACGTCGCCTCATTAGGCAACAGCGTCCCTCACGAAGTCGTAGTCCACTGTTAATGGCCGAGCTGATTACAGGTAAGCGGCGTGTCCAGGCGTTACCACAGAGCCTGTAGTATGTCCAAAGTTTGCCACCAAGATCGCCGGACTCTGAAGGGGTGGGTGCTCCTAGGGACGTTCGTGGCCGCATCCCAAAACATAGACTCCACTCTCCCCCAACTCGTAGAGGAAATGAGCACACGCGGGACTCCAGGGGAAATGCAAAATCCTTCTTTATTATGGCATGTCATGAGTGATGTAATATGTGACGCCATCAGCAGTGCATTGCGGGGGCGCGAGTTATAGTTAGCTGAACTAACTATAACGGGGGAATTTCTCTGGTTTTATACGAGTGAAATGTCCAACTAACTATAACTTTCCCTAAAACCTATGGTTTTTTCAGTGAATTTCTAAGGTTTTTTAAATGCTAATTTCTAATTATAACGTGCCTGAAACCTATGTTTTTTTCAGTGAATTTCAAAGGTTTTTTAAATGCTAATTTCTAACTATAACGTGCCTGAAACCTATGGTTTTTTAAGTGAATTTCAAAGGTTTTTTAAATGCTAGTTTCTAACTATGCCTACAGAGGTAGGACATGTGAAAAAAGAAGAAAAACGCACAGAAAGAAGCAAAAGAAATGCAGAAAGAGGCAGCAGAAGTCCACAAAGACGAAGAAAATTGCAGGAAGAAGCAAGACGTGCAGAAAGAACCAACAGAGGAGCAGAAAGAGGCCTTGTTGCAAAATCATCCTGTGCCCACAACTTTTTCAGACGGGTACTGGTGGTAACTGACTCTGACTAACCAGGCCTAGAGCCAGTGCTATGCTAAAAGACACTTAGAATACAGTGAAAACACCTACATACACTAGGGAACACTATGCGTTGGGGTACCCGTGTGATTAGCATGACCTCCTCTGTAAGGCCCTAGTACATAATAGGGCAGGGGTATTAAAAGTACCTCTAAGTCAGAGGTGCAGAAATATGCTACTTTAACTAGTAGTCGTGTTTGCAGAGTGGTGGAGAAAGGGTGCTGGGCATCCAACCAACGCTCAGGAATTCTGCTGCGTAGGACTTACAGGAGGTACCAGGAGGGATTCTTGGCCCCCAAACTCCCTCAGGACTAAATTGGACTTCATCCCCCATCCCGTAGTCTGCCACGAGGCACGTTTGCAGAGTGGTAGAGAAAGGGGGCCATGGCCTCCTAAGACGTCTTAGCAATCCCACTGTGTGGGACTTACTGGAGGAAACAAGAGGGGTGGTTGGCCCCCAAGGACATCCTTGGGGGCCAACTTCCCAAACTATTACCTCCAGTCAGTCCCACACAGCAGCACTGGTAAGTACTCGTACCAGGCCATGCCCACTTTGCCCAGCACTCTACAAACGCGCTCCCTGTCACGCTCTTTGATGGGGATTGAAGTACCCTTCACTGCTGGGGGTCCTTTAAGGGCCAACTAGCCTACCTTTTACCTCCAGTAAGCCCCACGCAGTGGGATTCGTGAGAGGTAGACAAAGGCCATGCCCCCTTTCTCCACCACTTTGCAAATGCGCCCCCTGGCGCGTTGTAAGTTGGGGGATTAAGTCCCCTTGAATCCTGAGGGTCCCTAGGGTCCAACTAGCCCACCAGGTACCTCCAGTAAGCGCCACAGAGCTGAGTTGCAGAGAGGTGTAAAAAGGGGCGTGGCCCACCTCTCTGCAATGCAGCGCAGTGGCGCTTACTGGAGGTACCTGGTGGGCTAGTTGGCCCCCAAGGACCCTCAGGATTGAAGAGGAATTAATTCCCCAACTTAAAACGCCCCACAGGGCGTGTTTGTACACATGTCACCTCAGGCCCGCCCCCTCCCTTCACCACTGTGCAAACGCGCCCCGTGTCGCGTTTTAAGTTGGGGGATAAAGTCCCCTTGAATCCTGAGGGTCCCTGGGGTCCAACTAGCCTACCAGGTACCTCCAGTAAGCGCCCCAGAGCTGCATTGTAAGTTGGGGGATTAAGTCCCCTTGAATCCTGAGGGTCCCTAGGGTCCAACTAGCCTACCAGGTACCTCCAGTAAGCGCCACAGAGCTGCGTTGCAGAGAGGTGTAAAAAGGGGCGTGGCCTGGACCACCTCTCTGCAACGCAGCCCTGTGGCGCTTACTGGAGGTACCTGGTGGGCTAGTTGGCCCCCAGGGACCCCCAGTATTGAAGGGGAATTAATTCCCCAACTTAAAACATGCCACAGGGTGCGTTTGCAGAGTGTTGCTGGGAGGGGGTGGGGCCTCCGGCACGATCGCGTCTTTTTTTTTTTTTTTTAAGAAGGGGGGCTGTGTGGCCCCTCTTCCTTACCTATTTTATGGGCCCTGCGGACCCCATCCCTCAGGGCCTGACCCCTATTTTTTTTTTTAAATGGAAGGGGGCCGTGTGGCCCCTCCCGAGGTGTTTTTTCCAGGGGGCTGTGGGGTGGGGGAGGGGATAATTCAGGGGGAAATTTACTACAATGTGAGGTAACAGCTCAGCAGCAAAAGTTGTGGCACTGTGCTGTGCTGTGTGATAGGGAGACTGTGAGAAGTTGGCCTGGTATATGCTGTTCACTAATTAAAGTGGACACCTTGCACCAGGGCAAATCGACTCTTATGGTAGATAGGTTTAAGACAACCTTTTAAAGAAAGCTATCCTAGTGGTAGCTGTGGAGAGCAGCCTTCAGGCTAAGTCTCGGAGGAATGTAAAGCAGCTTGTTTTACCATATAATCTCTTGAATCACCAAATGAAAAGACACCACACAGGTATATATATCAAATATATATGTATTTATTTCTAAATAACTCTCTACTAATCTCTTTATGAGATTAGAAGACAAACATATGCACAAATCAACGTTTCACAATAAGTTAAGCACAAAATATGGCTGGGGCCCTAGGGGCGTACTCAGACCATATACTAAGTAAGAGACTTAGGGACAACGACTTGCAGGGAGACAAGGCCTAGGGCCTTCAGAAGTGCAGGGGCCTCACGAAACCACCCAAGGCAGGTAAGTAAAGGACCCACGGGGGACGCGTGCAGTGTGGATACACAGGCGCGGATCGCCGTTAACTTCAATGGGGCAAGTCGCGGTTGGAAATAAAGAGTTTTAGGATACTTCGGGAGAACCTACAAGCAAGTCACTTACAGGGTAAGTAGTTCTAGGGCCCACACCCACAGGAGCACCGTAGTGCTGGAGTTACCTCACCCAGGGAAGCCGGGTGCACAGGTGTCCTTTGGTGTCGGGTCGCGGCGTCGTTTTCAATGGCGACCAAAGAAGACTTGCTGCTTGCGGGAGCTGAAGAAGTGTCCGGTGGAATCCAAGCCTGGATTCTGAAGAAGGAGGACCTGAAAGCAGAGGGGACAGTGTTCAAAGTCACTTGGCAGTGACCCGGGGCAAGGAAGATGGATGCCCACCGTCGTCAGTCGCTTCAGGTCGGTTGCGGGTGCCTTGACTCTTCAGCCACGTGGTCCAGGAGGCGTCGACGACGACCAGGAGCTGGATTCGGTGTGTCCCTCGACGTCTGCAGCTGACTGCGGTGTCGGCAACTCGATCGGAGCCAACAAGCCTTGGCAGCCGCAAGTCTCGGGAGATGAAGAAAAGTCGATGGCGCAGACCAGCAAGGTCTGTGGAACTCACCCAGCGAAGGTAAGTCAGGGCAGGCCTGGAGCAACCAGGGGAGCCCTTTGGTTTCTTTAAGAAGTCTTCTGGGGACCCACAAGCCAGCGGGCAAGGGATCGCAAAGACACCTCGGGCGGAATCACTCAACAGGGGCCCACGGTCACTCGGGACAGTGTAGACCTCTGATCTTCGGAGGGATTCCTACTGGAGGTCGGGACCACACGTGGTCCAAAGCACAAGTTCGTAGAACGTTGTGAAGGGGTTGCACTCGACAATAGTGCACGGTACCCAGGGGTCGCGGTTCCTCAATACTCGTGGGGTCCACTTGCCTCAGCTTCGCTGGGGACTCACGATGGCCTGGGAGAGGTCAGGAAATCCACTTCTTGGGCTGCAGGGACTTCGGACTCCGGCGGGAGCGGCGTAGTTTGCGACCGTCGTTGTCGTTTTTGGTGCCTGCCAAGCAGGGAGTCACTCCTTGACTCCAAGGGAGATTCTTCTGTCTTCCAAAGGTAGTGGAACGTCGAAGGGCCAGGATTCTTCTGTAGAGCGTCGTCCAGGGGTTATCTGCTTTGCAATGGCAAGGTTCCCCCTCTTATACTAAAAAGAGGGGATGGACTAGCTCTATGACCCCACCTATGGGAGGGTCAAGGGAGGGGTGGCTACACCCACTTCCCTTTGTCCAGTTTCGCGCCAGAGCAGGGGCAGGTAGCCCCTGAGCTGGTTTGAACTGGCATATGCACAGAGGAGCCTTCTGCTCCCCCAGTGCAGGACTTCAAAGCACTCTAAGAGTGCACCCACCCAGCCCCAATACACTAAACCCTGTCTGGAAGGTGGTTACACCTCCCTGTGACAGGATGCCTATTGTTGGGCTTCCTCCACTGTGAGTTTCGGTCATCAGCAGGAGGGCAGCCCAGTGTCTGTGACTGGTGGCATCCATTTTGTGATGCCAGGGCTCTGCAGGATTCTACCGCGTTTCCACAGCAGGTACATGTCTTATCCCTCTAGAAGGGTGGAATGCTACCCCCGCCGCCAGGATTGGCGGGGGGTAGTATTCCAAGATGTTTGACACCAAACACGACATGTTTTGATGCAGCCATTCCAAAGTTAGCATTCTACCGCAAGGATATAATGCACTTAAGAGTATATGGTTTAACCGCATCCACAAACAGCACCAGAGAATGGACTCTGAGAACTGCAGAGGGGCCCTGCTCATGCAGAGGCACCCCCTCACATAGAAGCCAAGCACCCTGCCCTCAGGATTGATAGGGCCTGCCATAGGGGTGACTGATAGGTTTATATGTGTGTGCAGGAGAGATATAGGAAACCTATATCTCAGTGAGGGGTGCTAGCACCACCTCACCCAGGCTGCAGTAGCAGGCCTGTGGTGTCAGATTTAGTCTGCTTCCCAGGGGTGGCATAATATATGCTGCAGCCCCTGGTAGGCCTGTGAAGTACCTATGCCCTTGGCACCTAAGGTACCATATACTAGGGACTCATAAGGCACCACAGTATCCAATCACTAGTGCACCTAGAGTGCACTCCATGTCATTTAGAGAGAGCAGATAGACTGGGGCCCTGAATAGCAGGGTCCCAGTCCAACTAAGTCATAAACCAGCAAAACACCATAAAAAAGTGGGGGCAACCATATAGTCAGATTCCACCTTCCTACATAACCCCCCCAAACGAAAGGAGATAAGGCTAACCTTGGCCAGTTGAGCCTTTATTGACTAAGTGGCCATATAAGGAAGCACCTGCACTAGCATGGTTGCCCCCTGTCTTATGGTCCACTAAGCAATCCCTCACCCTAAGGGTATGAGAGGGTCTCCACCATGGGGAATCACTACCTGTGGTGTGCTTTGGTAAAGTACCAGGCTGGTGAGGTGTCTGAGTAGGGAAGTGTGGCCCTAGGAATGTTGGCCTCAGCTTTCTCAGCTCACTGGTCACCATGTATGCCTGTCTTTCCATGACTGAGTGGTACTCTGCTCTAAGGGTCAACCTTTGACTGCCTACAGCCGGGGGTTGGGTCCCTTTGGGTGAAACACTGGAGGGACATGGCATGTTTGGAACCTTTGGTCCCAGGTTTGCCCTTGCCTAACAGAGTCCTTCTGGGGGAGGTCCCTACATAAAGGTATGGGGGATCCCTCAGTGGGTTGAGGAATTTCTACCTGGCTAGGGCTACTAGCCTGGGTGCCCCTAATCTGCTGATGGGGGTTCCTCTGGACAGGGGGCCCTGGGGGTCCACTGACCTCCCTGACCTCTGCAGCCCTGGGCTGACTGAGGCAGGGTAGAGAGGGGCAGGTTACCTGCTCCAGACTGGG
The DNA here is from genome assembly GCA_963921515.1 of Calotriton arnoldi. Classification (NCBI taxonomy): domain Eukaryota; kingdom Metazoa; phylum Chordata; class Amphibia; order Caudata; family Salamandridae; genus Calotriton; species Calotriton arnoldi. Next base: position 770,575 of record CAWUFW010005499.1, read on the forward strand.
TACCACCTTGTAAGGGTCCTCTGCCATCAGGGGTGGCCAGGCCAGGCCTGACTACCTCTGTGGCAGTTCCTTCACTAGGGGTAGGGTCAGTTCCCTGAGGAGGCTGACCCTTACCTACTGTCTGGAGGGAAGAAGACTTTTCTTCAACCCTTGTGCTCTCTTCTGGGGGAGAGTGGGCCATTCTTCCAGGCTCCATCTCTCCAAAATCTTGGGCTGGGGCTGTGGCCATCACAGCCCCACTAACTTTTACAGGGACACCCAACATCTTCAGATGGGTTTGGTGTTCAATTTCAGCCCAGGCTGAAATTTCCAGATCATTGCCCATCAGGCAATCTACAGGTAAGGTTGGGGACACTGCCACTCTTTTTGGGCCTGTGACCCCCTCCCAGCTGAGATTGACTATGGCCATGGGGTGATCTGTTCTGACACCATCAATGTTGGTCACCTTGTATTTAAACTCAGGTAAAAGCTGGTGAGGGGGACTAGTTTCCCTGCCACCATGGTGACACTAGCCCCTGTGTCCCTAAATGCCACAGCTTTCTGACCATTAATTATTGGCTCCAGTCTGTACCTGCCCAATGCTGTGGGACCCATGGTAAAGGTGGCAAATCCTATACCACCATCAGAGTCTGAGGAGTCTGTTGAGGGGGTCCTGTCTAAACTAGGGCCCACCTCTGTTCCTCTTGCAAAAGCACCTAACTTTTTGGGTGCACTACTCCCAACTGGAGGATTACTACTGGTAGTACCAGGAGGGGTGGTAGTAGTTGTTGGAGGAACATTTTCTTTATTGCCAATCCTGGGACAACTGGGATCAGATTTCCAGTGCCCAGGCTTTTTACAGACATGGCAATAGGGTTTCTTTTCAGGAGAGGAAGAAGTTTGGGACCCACCCCCAGAAGAGGACTTTTGGGGCCCTGTAGTGGACTTATCCTTAGATTTATCCCCACCTTTCTCTTGGGACTTGGTAGAATCTTTTGTGGTCACCACCCTGATTCTTAGGCCTTACTCTGGTTCTGACCCATTTGTCTGCCTTCTTTCCCAATTCTTGGGAAGAGGTCAGATCAGAGTCCACCAGGTACTGGTGTAAAAGCTGGTTTTGACAATTATTAAGGATCTGTTCTCTCATCATTAGATTATAAAATCCTTTGAAATCAGTAACCCTACTGCCAACCAGCCAACCCTCCAGAGCCTTGGATGCACAATCTACAAAGTCTGTCCAGTCCTGAGTCTGTGCCTTCTGGGTATCTCTGAACTTCAACCTGTACTCTTCAGTGGTTAAGCCAAACCCATCTATCAGTGCACTCTTCAGGACCTCATAATCATCAGCATCCTCCTCTCTAACAGTGAGGAGCTTGTCTCTTCCTTTATCTGAAAAGGAGAGCCACAAGATTGCTGCCCACTGCTTTTGGGGGACCTGCTGTACTCTACAGGCCCTCTCCATAGCAGTTATCCACTTGTGGATATCATCCCCACTCTGGTAGGGAGGAACAACCTTGCTCAGGTTCCTATGGTCAGGAATATATTCTCTGCCTCTAGGGACACTGTTGCTGCCACCAGGGGGTTCTAACCCCTCTTTTCTAGAAGCTCTCTGGATCTCCAGGGCTTCCCTATCCAGTGCCAACTGCTTGGTTCTGAGGGCCACTCTGGCTTCCTCATACTGGAGCAGTTTGCACCTTCTCTCAGAGGAGGTCTCTCTTAAGGAAAAGTATGAGCTCCTCTGCTGAACAAATTCTCTGCCAGAGTGATAAGAGTGGTCAGATTCCCTGGAAGGGGATCTGTGCCTCTCCTCCTCTCTGTCAGTTCTCTTAGGGAGAATTCCTCTGTCCTTTTCAGGCCCCTTGGAGCCTGGCCCTTCAATCACAGAGTCTTGGTCATTCTGATTTTCATCATCTGACCCAGATACTATGACTGACCCACCCACTGATTCAAACCCTTTAGCTCCTAGAGCCAATCTAAGGTCATCTGCTGTTAGCAGATCTATCAGGTGCAGGGTTGAGGGACTCTGTCCTAGCCTCAGGTGTCTGTCAACACACATGGCTCTCAAGTCAGAGAAAGCCATGTCCTTATACTGAGGCTGAGTGGATCCACTGGGTCCACCCTTTAAGGACATTCTAGTGTTGTGCAGTGTTGTACTACCTACACTAGTTTGTGGCCTACTGATCCTAGCTTGAGCTGTGGAAAGGGTGTGCTATCCCTTGGCACACAGCTCTAAGTTCAGTAGAACTTATTGATACTAAGCTTGACTTTATATGTACCTTGAGTACCTATAATGGTTTTCAGTTAGTAATTCAAATAGAGATTTTCTGGTAAAACAATGGCAAGCTGGAATCCCACACGCTGCCCACCAATGTGAGAAGTTGGCCTGGTATATGCTGTTCACTAATTAAAGTGGACACCTTGCACCAGGGCAAATCGACTCTTATGGTAGATAGGTTTAAGACAACCTTTTAAAGAAAGCTATCCTAGTGGTAGCTGTGGAGAGCAGCCTTCAGGCTAAGTCTCGGAGGAATGTAAAGCAGCTTGTTTTACCATATAATCTCTTGAATCACCAAATGAAAAGACACCACACAGGTATATATATCAAATATATATGTATTTATTTCTAAATAACTCTCTACTAATCTCTTTATGAGATTAGAAGACAAACATATGCACAAATCAACGTTTCACAATAAGTTAAGCACAAAATATGGCTGGGGCCCTAGGGGCGTACCAGACCATATACTAAGTAAGAGACTTAGGGACAACGACTTGCAGGGAGACAAGGCCTAGGGCCTTCAGAAGTGCAGGGGCCTCACGAAACCACCCAAGGCAGGTAAGTAAAGGACCCACGGGGACGCGTGCAGTGTGGATACACAGGCGCGGATCGCCGTTAACTTCAATGGGGCAAGTCGCGGTTGGAAATAAAGAGTTTTAGGATACTTCGGGAGAACCTACAAGCAAGTCACTTACAGGGTAAGTAGTTCTAGGGCCCACACCCACAGGAGCACCGTAGTGCTGGAGTTACCTCACCCAGGGAAGCCGGGTGCACAGGTGTCCTTTGGTGTCGGGTCGCGGCGTCGTTTTCAATGGCGACCAAAGAAGACTTGCTGCTTGCGGGAGCTGAAGAAGTGTCCGGTGGAATCCAAGCCTGGATTCTGAAGAAGGAGGACCTGAAAGCAGAGGGGACAGTGTTCAAAGTCACTTGGCAGTGACCCGGGGCAAGGAAGATGGATGCCCACCGTCGTCGGTCGCTTCAGGTCGGTTGCGGGTGCCTTGACTCTTCAGCCACGTGGTCCAGGAGGTGTCGACGACAACCAGGAGCTGGATTCGGTGTGTCCTCGACGTCTGCAGCTGACTGCGGTGTCAGCAACTCGATCGGAGCCAACAAGCCTTGGCAGCCGCAAGTCTCGGGGAGATGAAGAAAAGTCGATGGCGCAGACCAGCAAGGTCTGTGGAACTCACCCAGCGAAGGCAAGTCAGGGCAGGCCTGGAGCAACCAGGGGAGCCCTTTGGTTTCTTTAAGAAGTCTTCTGGGGACCCACAAGCCAGTGGGCAAGGGATCGTGAAGACACCTCGGGCGGAATCACTCAACAGGGGCCCACGGTCACTCGGGACGGTGTAGACCTCTGATCTTCGGAGGGGTTCCTGCTGGAGGTCGGGACCACACGTGGTCCAAAGCACAAGTTCGTAGAACGTTGTGAAGGGGTTGCACTCGACAATAGTGCATGGTACCCAGGGGTCGCGGTTCCTCGTTACTCGTGGGGTCCACTTGCCTCAACTTCGCTGGGGACTCACGATGGCCTGGGAGAGGTCAGGAAATCCACTTCTTGGGCTGCAGGGACTTCGGACTCCAGCGGAAGCGGCGTAGTTTGCGACCGTCGTTGTCGTTTTTGGTGCCTGCCAAGCAGGGGAGTCACTCCTTGACTCCAAGGGAGATTCTTCTGTCTTCCAAAGGTAGTGGAACGTCGAAGGGCCAGGATTCTTCTGTAGAGCGTCGTCCAGGGGTTATCTGCTTTGCAATGGCAAGGTTCCCCCTCTTATACTAAAAAGAGGGGATGGACTAGCTCTATGACCCCACCTATGGGAGGGTCAAGGGAGGGGTGGCTACACCCACTTCCCTTTGTCCAGTTTCGCGCCAGAGCAGGGGCAGGTAGCCCCTGAGCTGGTTTGAACTGGCATATGCACAGAGGAGCCTTCTGCTCCCCCAGTGCAGGACTTCAAAGCACTCTAAGAGTGCACCCACCCAGCCCCAATACACTAAACCCTGTCTGGAAGGTGGTTACACCTCCCTGTGACAGGATGCCTATTGTTGGGCTTCCTCCACTGTGAGTTTCGGTCATCAGCAGGAGGGCAGCCCAGTGTCTGTGACTGGTGGCATCCATTTTGTGATGCCAGGGCTCTGCAGGATTCTACCGCGTTTCCACAGCAGGTACATGTCTTATCCCTCTAGAAGGGTGGAATGCTACCCCCGCCGCCAGGATTGGCGGGGGGTAGTATTCCAAGATGTTTGACACCAAACACGACATGTTTTGATGCAGCCATTCCAAAGTTAGCATTCTACCGCGAGGATATAATGCACTTAAGAGTATATGGTTTAACCGCATCCACAAACAGCACCAGAGAATGGACTCTGAGAACTGCAGAGGGGCCCTGCTCATGCAGAGGCACCCCCTCACATAGAAGCCAAGCACCCTGCCCTCAGGATTGATAGGGCCTGCCATAGGGGTGACTGATAGGTTTATATGTGTGTGCAGGAGAGATATAGGAAACCTATATCTCAGTGAGGGGTGCTAGCACCACCTCACCCAGGCTGCAGTAGCAGGCCTGTGGTGTCAGATTTAGTCTGCTTCCCAGGGGTGGCATAATATATGCTGCAGCCCCTGGTAGGCCTGTGAAGTACCTATGCCCTTGGCACCTAAGGTACCATATACTAGGGACTCATAAGGCACCACAGTATCCAATCTCTAGTGCACCTAGGGTGCACTCCATGTCATTTAGAGAGAGCAGATAGACTGGGGCCCTGAATAGCAGGGTCCCAGTCCAACTAAGTCATAAACCAGCAAAACACCATAAAAAAAGTGGGGGCAACCATATAGTCAGATTCCACCTTCCTACAGAGACTGAAAAACACGTCACATCTGCTAGGATAGGGCCTGTTTTTCTCCAGCAGAGCTGGCGCGCTTTAGGATGCAAGGGTATGGGTGTTCTGTCAGGCCTTCCAGTACAAACACTATGCATTAAGACCCACAGGTGATTGCATGGGAACCGCACTGTACCACCCATGGACGCCCCCTTGGCTCAAAGCAGTACTAAGAGCTACTTTGTTTTTTATTTATTTATTTAATGCAGTTTTATAAAGCGCGAACTTTACCAAAAGGTGTCAGAGCGCTTTACAAAAGACCAGATAAGTTACAAAAGGTACACAAGATAGACTAAACACGCTATAGACTAAACATGCTAACAAGTTACATATATTGCTTTATTTTGGCCAACTTTCCCATGGCAATCTTTCTATGCATTGGAAAGTAAATACCACCACAGCGCTTTGCACAGGATTTGCTTTATATAAAGTAATGCAAACCCTGCACGTAGCATTAGTAAACCTATGTGGCAGTGTGTGACCCTGGCCCTGCTGAGGGGAACAAGTCTGTCTGCCAAGGGGTTATGGGGAGAGTAACACAGGCCAAGAACCAGAGTACTCCCTGGGCTGGGTGGAGGTATTAATACAACATGTGTGACCCAGGTGTGACTCAGGTCAGGGAGACATGAAGGAAAGCATACTGCATTTGTATGTCGTGGACACATGCCTGGGATCAGAGTCTTACAGGGGGCTGCGTAAGTATTAATACAGTATGTGGGTGCGCCACTGACCAGGCTGGTGGGTGAGGAGGGAAGATAATACAATATCACCCCCAAGCGCAGGCCTGTGGGCTCTGGAGGGGATACATAGTGTGCATATGTCACTCACCCAGGACAGAGGGCATGGAGTGTAGAACACAATTCACCCCCACCCCAGGGGGCTGTAGGGAGACTGCACTGCATGTACCAGTGTCACTCTCCCAGGTCAGGCAGCTGTAGAGAGAAGAATACAATAATACAATGTGTGTCCCCCGGGCCAGTGGGCTGTGGAGAGAATGCAACGTGTGTATGTGTCACTGACCCAGGCCAGAGGGCATGGAGTGTGGAAGATACTGCCCCCCCCACGAACCGGGCCAGAGGGCATGCATGGAGTGTGCAATATAATGTGCCACTCCCCTAACCCTCCTCAGCTCTCCCCCTAACCCAGGCCAGTGGGCTGTGGAGAGAATGCAGCATGTGTATGTGTCACCGACCCAAGCCAAACAGCATCGAATGTAGAACACAATGTGCCCCCCAGGCCAGGGGGCTGTGGGGAGAATGCAGCATGCTTATGTGTCACTGACCCAGGCCAGAAGGCATGGAGTGTGGAACAAACTCCCCCATGGAACAGGCCAGAGGGCATGGAGTGAAGAAAACAATCCCCCCATCCCCCGTCCAGGCCAGGAGACTGTGGGGAGAATATAGTGCATGTACCAGTGTCACTCACCCAGGCCAGTGGGCTGTGTAGAGAATGCAGCATGTGTGTGTGTCACTGACCCAGGCCAGACAGCATGGAGTATAGAACACAATGTGCACCCCCCCCACCACCACCCCAGGCCAATGGGGTGTTGGGAGTATACATTGCGTTTACCAGACGCTCACTCACTCAGGGTAGGGAGCTGTGGAGAGGAGAATACAATAATACAATGTGTGTCCCCCGGGCCAGTGGGCTGTGGAGAGAATGCAATGTGTGTATGTGCCACTGACCCAGGCCAGAGGGCATGGAGTGTAGAACACATACCCCCTCGCCCCTCCCCCACACACACGCCCCCGGCCAGGGGGCTGTGGGGAGTATACAGGGCGTGTACCAGTGCCACTCACCCACGATAGGAGGCTGCAGAGGGAAGAATACATCGGGTGTAAGTGTCAATGACCCAAGCCGGTGAGCTGTGCTGTCAGTGACTGAGTGACCCAGGCCAGAGAGCTGTGGTGTGAGTGGCCCAAGACGGAGAACTGTGAAGAGAAGAATATAGTGTGTGTGTGTCGCTGGCCAGACCGAAGGAGCTGCGTCTCACGGCGCTGGAAGCGTAAGGATTAATGTAGTGTCGGTGTGTGCACGTGCCCTGGTCCTGGCTGGGGTGCCGAGCTTGCAAGAGTACACTGGTGTGTTGCTTTGGACAGGCGGAAGTAGTGTGCTCCCCATGTATCCTCGGTGCCTGTCTGGTAACCCCCAGCCAGTGCTTCGTTGGTCTTTTTTCTGGACAGATCGCCTTTGTCACGCTCTTGGACAACGTCTGGTCGTGTTGCAGAAATAAGAACATGTATTGCTTGACAGCACCGGGTTGTGTCAGTGGTCAAGCGTGGGCTGTGTTGGCGGGCAGACCATGGTTGCGAATTAGCGATGCTGGCACGCGATGGTGGTATGAACTGATCCTGGGTGTGCTGCGCTTGTTGGTTGTCAGACTGTGTTTATGTAGCTGTTTTTTGTTGCTGTTTAGACCCTGTTTCTGCTTCTGGGTAGACGCTCTCAATGCTGCTGTGAGAGCCCTAGCCATGGTGCTGCACAGACTCTCGCTGTGTTTCTGTCAGGCAGAGGTGATGTGTTGTGCATGGTGTTGTATTGTTGCACTGGGTCGCTTGCTTGCATAGGCAGCACGCTACGCCGTGAGGGGTGTGTGGATGGAAGGGTGTTGTCTTTGTTCTTTTATCTAAGGTGGGCAGTATTTCCATGTGGCACGTGTTTGTTTATGTTCCCGGCCAGGCTCGCCAGTGTTGCCGTTCAGCCTCTCGCTGTAACGTTGGTCAAGCAGTGGCTGTGTTGCTTGTTAGACCATGTCAATGTTGCTGGGCAGACCCTGGCTGTGTTGTTGTTCAGGTTGTGTTGGGTTGTTTTTCTGCAGTAGATACTAAGCAAAAACTGTATGGTACTTTTTGGATCTAACGTTTTCAAATAGCCGCGTTCGTGCGTATACTGAACCATATTCTAGGCACCTTTAAAACATTTTGTTTACATGTGCCACAGGTTTGCTTTCCCAACTGTCCCACCATGCCCCCCACCCACACCCCGATAGACTCATTAGTGCTATAACTCTGCCTGCGGTCCCCGGGTCAACACACCAAATATTAAAAAAGTGGGCCTGCAGTCGACTTGATTTTTCTCCCATCCCAAACAGAGGATGCGCGACTTCTGCAGTGCAAATGCGTTTTGTTTTTTAAATCGAATTAAACCTCAATTTGTGCTTGACAACATAGCAACACGAACGGCCTGTAAGTACACATACAATTGGAAGATAAACATTATTCCATGTTATAAAACACTTTAAAATACAGATTTGCGCAACGCAGACAGTCTTATAGGCTCAAGAGGAGAAAAAAAACAATTCCCTGTCTCCTGCCTTCATTGCGCCTTCAAGCGTCGCCTCGTGCCCTGTCTCTCTGAGGCTGCATGCGTGGCTCGCACTTCCACACACTGACCCTCAGTGGGCATAAATCTGAGGGACAGTCTCTCTGTCTCTGTGAGGCTGCGTGCGCGGCTCGCACTTCCACACACTGACCCTCAGTGGGCATAAATCTGAGGGACAGGAGCAGTCTGAACAGCCTAGCCGAGACCACACTGAGCGTCTCTTCTCAACCCGAAGGTGTTCAGGACAACCCTGTGTTAAACTGTGCCAACTGGAGACCACATATCATGCATCTAATCGGCAGCTGCAAAATAGACTCTATTCCTTATTTTATTTTATTGTTGTTCAATTTTTTTATTTCTATTTCTGACTTTCTTTTCTTACTTTCTTCACTTACTTTTTATGTCATCTTGCTTTACTTCCTCTTTCGTTTGTTTCTGATTTATCTTTTTTCTTTAACCTTCTTTTTTTTTTCTTTTTTTTTTTTTTTCTTTCTTTCCTCTGATATTTCACCTGTATGTGTTTATTTTGTTCTCCTATCTCTATTATTTTTCTTTTTTTCGTTTCATGTTTGCTGCCTTCTTTTTCTTACAGACTTTCTGTCGAATAATTTATTTTTGGTTGACTTACTTTCTCTCTCTTGCTTGCTTTTCACCAAACCTCACCTACAGCTGTTAGAAGTGGACTTCTGTGTCTCTGCTTGCTTTGCTCTGCTGACCTACTATAAGCAGTGCTAGCGTCTGTCGGTTTGCCCCTCTTCAATTGTCTGTGAATAGAATCAGATATCTCCCCGTAAGGAACACCCTTTTCTTCTGCCTTGCAGTATTGTTTTCATTCTTAACAAAAGCGTTTATGTTCCCGCATTATTGGTATCGGCTCCACGTTCACCCGGGGATCGATGCTTTTAAATGTGACATGTAAACAGGGAAGTGCTGTCCATTCGTGAAATACAAACACCGAAGGAGGCGGAAAGCAGTCAATGTGCGGGGGCCGCTAAACCCAAGGAGGGTGATTCAAAGGGGAGCCTGCTGGCTGCCCTCAATGCCGAGAGGGTGTTTGCCATGCAGTTCTCTAATGAAAACTTCTATTTTCTATTTTCCGTGATGAGCAGATGCCACAAGACGCAGTGGTTCTGTGCACCTCACAGTTTTAGGAACGGTGTCTGCGCTCGAGGTGGGAGGGCACGGCATGTGTTGAGGTTGGTGAGCCTCGGGCATTGTTCGTTTTTGGTAAATTTCCTGCAGAGACGGCTGGCCCAGGGTGCAAACACCAGGAGGACGCCCGTGATGCGGTGGCGGGGAAGGACGCCATGTTTACAGATAGTTATTTGGGGAAAGTACCGGAGCCAGCTACTGATGTTGTACGCCTGCCTGTGTAAGGAGTGACTCCTCACTCTCCATCAGTACACGGCCTGGCCTGTTCGCGAAGTTAGCTTAGTCTTTTTTCTCTCTTTAAAATTGAGTTTGCATTTATATAGCACTTATTACCCCTGACAAGACGGTGTCGTGTTATGTGACAGAGAACGCATCCCGGTGAAGTTAACTGCGAAATAGCGCATTTCAATTCAAAAACGTGTGCTTCAGCTTTCATGTGACACCTGCTGATCATCAATAAAAGACAACTGTCTATCTGAGAGGTTATTTATGAAGCGCGGTTACACACACACACACGCTGCCTCTTGGCGCTTGAAAGTACGACAACATAGGCAAAACAGGATAAAAGTCCACAACTTCTACACAGCGGATTAGAGTTTTACAGCGAACAAATAAGACACTGTAATCGAAGAATATAGGCCTGTCTATGTATACAGAGGCACTTAGTTTTTTTTTATCTTCGGCCGAAATTCGCGCTGGGTGCGCAAATCTCGCCGATTTAAAAAAAAAATGCTTTTTTTGGCCCTGGGTGTCCTTGTGGGACCCCCTGAGCAGGCCTAGGGGGTCAGGGTGTTTCTACCCTGCCCCCTTTTCTTGTTTTTACGCGTTTGTTTCCCTGTCTTCTTGTGCCTCGGTTACCGAGGCACAAGATGGCTGCCAACACTTCCTGGTTTGGAGTGTTGACAGCCAATTAGAATAAAGCTCGTGGTCGGGAGGGTGCGCAGATCCTCCGTGCCTCTATATATCGAAACTTTTATTTTTTGATTTTCTCAGCAACTACTGAACGGATGTACACCATTTAAAAAAGGGCGCTTTCTGAACCAAGCACTACCTTTTTGCCAAATTTGGTGTAATTCCGTTCAGCAGTTCGAGCTGTAGCCGTGTCTAAAGTTTCCTATGGGAAATGCATTTTTCGACCTATTTTTTTTAAATTTCTCAGGAACTACTGAACGGATTTACACCATTTAACAAAAAGGTCTCTTTCTGAACCAAGGGCTACCTTTTTGTCAAATTTGGTGTAATTCCGTTCAGCAGTTCGAGCTGTAGCCGTGTCTAAAGTTTCCTATGGAAATTCACATGGAGAAAACACGTTTTGGGACCCCCCTTTTTTCTCGGCCCCCGCTTGCCAAATCACCCCGAAACTTACAAGACAGGAGCTGACCGGAGCGGGATACGAGTTTTGAAAATTTCGCGAAGATTCGTCAACCGGAGCCAACAATATTGAGAAAACAAAAAACGAGTTTCCAGTAGATAATATAGCAATTCACACCAAATAGAATATAGGGCCTCAAACACACAACACATACTAATGTAATGGTGTTCTACAATTATAATGTGTTTTAAAATACACACCATCATAGTTCAAGGTAATTTAAAAAGAACTGATTCTTCATTTCAATCACTACACTTCACTCATGAACTAAAAGGGACATTGTAGCCTGTGTTCTTAAAAAAGATAATAGTTAGTCAGAATTACATATTCATTTACCACATGTACCTGTTCCTCTGGTAAGCCATACAGCTGGCTGTACAGGGACAGGAGCTCTGCGGCCAGAAACTCCAGCTCCTCTGTCTAGAAGGCTAGGGCCCTGACACCTGCTTTCCCGGGTATTGTGGCTTCCAGAGGCTGGAAACAGCAGCAAAAGTTGAGGAGATGCTGCTGGCTGCAGTGTTAGGAGTCAAGTGAGCTTTTTTTTAAATGCAGTGTAGATGTACACGATATATGCGATCGTCAACGGAGATGGGCACATCTATTGCCTTTTGTACATTGCTATCACATATGTTAACCTATGGCTGTGCCCGTCTTGGAGTATCACACCCACTACATGGTCAACTTCCGCCGTGGCTGTCTGATAGCAAATGTCCTGATGGCGAGGTCAGGTGCCAGCCATTTTAGATTGTGAAGTAGTGTGTTTGTGAATGGTAAGTGCATAACCACTACTCAAAATGGTGGCTACTTGTTTACATATACAAAATGCTAATGTGAATTTGTTTTTCTAAAAAAGTGTATTGGAGTGGTTAGATGCAATATATGCACGGTGATGTTTATACCGCCATTGATGGATTTTTCTATGAATTAAAAAACTATATATATTATTGTGCAAATAATCCGTTAAAAATGTATTATTTACACATTTAAACATAAAATATTTACACATGTAAAAAATGTTTTTATAACAAAATATTTAGACCAAACATATTAATTGTTCTGTAAAATTACGTAAAAAAATGTATGTGTATTGAAAACTAGATGAAATGTGTGTTTTAATTAAAAAATATGTTAGCAAACATTTACAACAGCCTAAAGTTTTCAGACCATTTCCAGACCTTGCCACCATGGAAGAACAGGATATTAACAACAACAAAATTCAGATTGAACAGGCAAAAAATTCTTGATTTATGTCATCAGCTGAAGCCATATCTTCTGCCTCACAATAGGAATCCCATACCAATAACACTAAAATTGAAAATAATGGCAGTACTCCATTTTATGACCACAGTATCATTCCAATACCCTGTAGCAGTATCTGGTGGAATGTCACAACCAACTTTCAGTGGTGTGCTACAAAAAGCTCTTTCTTCAATGATGAGACACATCAACAGCTTCATCCGGTTTCTCACAAACAAGGATTTTGCCAATGTGAATGGAGATTTTTATGCTTTGGGTCACCAACCACATGTCATTGAAGCAATTGATTGCACACATATTGCCTTAGTGCTACCACACACCAGAGAACAAAAGAACTTTCCATTCAATCAATGTGTAAATTGTCTGCTTACCAGATTTGTATATCACAAGAATGTGTGCACATTTTCCAGGATCAACCCATGATTCCTTTGCACTATGTAACAGCAGCATACCCCTGCACAGGACCTGAGAGGGCCTGGCTTGTTTGTAAGTACAATCTGTCAGTATGTTGTTTGATTAATTTCAAGTTTTTTTAGTAACATATTTTATTGAATTTTATGCCATAGCAAGGCCCAATCGGGCCACACATATATACGGATACATTGGCATATATCAGTGAAATGTCACAATTTGATAATATAAATACAGAACAGTTCAACATACTGCGATAAAACTTGTCTCTTCGCTTCAACCCCAAACGGGACCCTACGCTCCTGACTGTCAAACAATACAACATGTCATGTGTCCCGACCATATGACCGAACCTCTGCGTCAAGTGTTGGAGCCAATAGTGGCTGAGGCTCCAAAGTGAGACCCTGATAGTCTGCCCACCGCTTCCAGATTTTTGAGTGTTTCTGGGGACGTCCTCTGGCTCAAAAAACTGGCACCTCGAGCCCCATGCAGAAGTCCAGGCCTCTCTTCTAGATGCCCACCAGGGGCAGCGTATCTGCCCTCCATAGTCTAGCTATATCTGGCTTGGTGAGTGTTAGGCCCAGGAATAGGAGATGGCCTCTGTACCTATTACCCCCGATACCTTCCATGTTGTGGAACAAAGCTAATCTAGGAGATCTAGGGAGCTTCCACCCCAGGACCTCTGCAAGACAGGCCATCACCCCTCTCCAAAACCTATCTAGGGCGGTACAGGCCCATACAGTGTGCAGGAAAGTGCCTTCAGCATTGCCGCACAGGAGACATATGTGTGATGCCAAAAACCCTACGCTCCAAAGCCTATGGCATGTGTAGCAAGCCCTATGCAAGTATTTGAATTGAATTAATCGCAAACATGACGAGATCGCCGCACCCCTGGGGGACTCCAATACCTCCGTCCAGTCATCATTATTGATGGGGCCGAGATCTGATTGCCCTGTTGCCGGGAGGGCCTCTAGTGTTGAGGCTCTATTCGTGACGAGCGATTGGTATATTTCGAGATGTTATGCTCCCCAGATGCCTCAGGAGTTTGCCTTCTAGTGGGTTAAAGTCCGGGAGGGTCGTAAGGTTAGCAATGTATGGCATTCATGTATGACGTAATGGCAGGTATTTGTAGAATTGACTACGGGGCATGGAGTATTCCACCTGCATCTCTTGGAAAGATTTAAGAGTGCTGCCATGTAGAACATCACCTAAAGAGGAGATCCCAATCAGATCCCAGCTCCAAAAGCGTTGGAGATCAGGTAGATGAGGGAGGAGTCTATTGCGCCACAATGGAGTTTCATGCGTGAGGCGACCCCACTACCCCATCCGGTGGAGAGATTGACGCCACACCAGTATCACATTCGTAGAGGCTGGGGGAAGAGCCCACACATCCAATCTGTCATATAGGTACGCATATAGGGTGGGGTCCTCTAACAGCAAGCATTCCATGGCATAGGCTGGGTCATCCCTGGACCCATACCACCAGTCATTCAGCACTTGGAGGTGTTAGGCCGTATGATAGGACTGAATATCAGCTGCCGCAATGACCCCACTGTACGTAGAGTGAAAGCATTTACATAATGCCACCAGAGAAGCTCCCCCCACAGGAATTGGCCCAGCATAGCACGGAACCATGACAGGGGAATTGGATATGGGTGGTTTTGCAGATGATAAAGTAAGCAAGGAAGAGATACCATTTGAAAAATGGCAGAGTGCCCATATAGGACAGCGGCAATCCCAACCATGATCTAATCTTGCCTCTGACCTTATCTATTCATGGGCTCATGTTATGCTCCCAGGACACCTCTTGTTTATCTGAGAAGAAAACTCCCAGATACCTCATACCCTCTTTAGTCTGCAGCATATCCCCCTGCCATCGGCTATCGTAAAGTGTCCCCCTCAACGGGCATATGATGGATGTGCCTACATTCATGTATAAGCACGATGTCTCACCAAAGATCCGCATAATCTGTAGTATCCTAGGACCCGATCTGTGGGGGGGTCTGTAAAGAAGAATAGGACATAATCTGCAAATAAGGCGATGCAGTAGGAAATTCCCGTCGACCATTCATAGCCCCGGATCAAGGCATCCAAGCGGATCGATGCGGCCAGAGGCTCGGTAGCGAGCGCAAACAAGAGAGGGTACAGGGGACAGCCCTGCTGAGTGCCGTGGCCAATGGGGAAGGGGGGGAGACATTACTAGCTATTTGTACGGACGCCGTCAAGCCAATGTAAAGCAGTCGAATATATGTCAGAAAGGGTGGACCAAAGTTCAGATGTTTTAGCAGTATGAAAAGATATGTCCAACTGACCGAATCGAACGCCTTATCTATGTCAGCTAGCAGCAGGGCGGCAGGTCAGTTTAAAACAGGCTTCTCCAACGAATAGCTTGTGAGCTACTGGTAGCACTCCACCTACTGGTAAGTAGCTCTCCTGTGTGCAGCCCAGCCTACTAAATTAGACACTTTTGAGTGGTTGAATTATTCTACGTTGACCAAAATTTAAAAGTGTATATTCAAGACAAACATGTATATTTTGAAACCTCATAAATTCCAAAATATATTTAAAGCTGATATTTGAGTGATAAATCAGTTGGTACTGGGTAGACTTATTACTAATATTAATACCTTGGTGCCAGGTGCATTGCAGCTACTGCTGTTATGTCTTTCCCATGTAGATATATTCCAAATTGATAAAGGCTTATTAACATTACTGCCGGCAACCCTGCCTGAAGAACTGATGAGATCACTGCTAGTTAACTAGCATATCGTGACCACTAATGTAATCTCATCTGATATGGTCACTATTACAGCACTAATATTAGTAGCTTGGGATGACTTTTATTGAACATAAGTAGCTCTTATTACTGAAAAGGTTGGAGACCCCTGGTTTAAACAATCAACAGTGGCAATAGCATTATGGGCTCATCTGATGTTGTGGCTGTTACCCGGCGGGGCATGAAGCCTGATTGACCTGGGTGTATCAGATCTGATAAATGAGGCTGAAGTCTATTGTCAAGGGCTTTAGCCAGAAGCTCTGCTTCTACGTTCATGAGGGATATCGGACAGTATGATGCATGATGTTCCGGGAGGCGTACTGGTTTCAAGTAGACCACGATTTCCACATGCCACCAGTCTGAGGGCAGGCGTGTAGCCTCAACCACAGCTTGAACAACTGCGAGGTAATGTGGGCTTAGTTGGGACATGTACACCTTGTAAAATTCACTTGGGAATCCATTAGGGCCTGGCGCCTTTCCGGGGGGCAGCTCCGACAGCGCCGTTGCCAATTCCTCCAATGTTAGAGGAGCCTCGCAGGCCTTCGCCGACAGGGCCTTCGTCGACAGGGCCTTCGGGAGCATATCCTCGCAGAATTGCACAATCTGGGAGGCGCTCAGCACCTCTTTGCGATTATATAAGGTCTGGTAGATGGTGGCAAAACTACACGCCAATGCAACCGGGACTTTGAGCATGGCACCAACCCCAGGAAGTTGGGTCGACATCACTGCTTATCGACACACTCTATGTAGTGTGGAAAATGTATTCTTTACCTTGACACTCGCTCAGCCATTTTGTACTCTTTTCCCCATCTTGTCTCTGCATACAACAGCTTGTGTTTAGGAATGTTCACCCCTGTTTGCCCTTTCTGTGCCTCACAAGTCATCTGACTCCTATGTGACTTCCCGAAGCGAGAAGTTTCTTGTGTTTTGCAGAAAGCTACGTTCTTCTCCGTATGCCTGTGGCGATCATTCAACCGTCACATGGAACAACTGCTGATGTGTTTTTCACGTACACCTCTCCTGACTTTGTCTTCTTTGTCAGCTCGTGCGCAGAGGGAAAAGGGGGGGTTAAGGTTATAAGAACTATGAAGGCTCTGCTGTGTTCAGATTGCCTCCTCAGATAGCTACGGGTGTCTGCTGTTGATGCTCTCTCTCTCATGAGACTAAAATAAATATCCTTTCTCTCGGTGCTCCAGTGTTGGTCTCACTTTGTTTCTGGACCTGAGGACGAAGGGTGGCTCTGCACCTTTGGGTGGTCCCTAAGGGGGGCCCCCAAATCCGCAATTGGCGCCCAAGAACAGGGACCCATCAAAGACGCGGCTGCCCAGTCGAGGGGTCTCAACGAAGAAGATTGAACGGACGGTAGTGGGGTGCACCTACGCAGAGAGACCCTCCTCTTCGTAGCCACTACCCAACTTTCTCTCCATCCGCGAAGACCCCGCAAGTGGTGCCGGTCCTGACTGGGGCCCTTGATAGATTTGGACGATTTCTGTAGTAAGAGACCACCTGGAGGACGAGACAAAGGATTCTGGTAGGGTCGCTGAATTGCGACACCCTTATGTTCTGGTTATAGTTCTGATTCGTTATTGTTTCATTTTTTTAGATTCACTCTTTGCAAAGATTGAAGGCAAGCAGGTAATGTGGACTTTTGTCCAATACAGGATTTTTGATAATAAGAAAAAGGTTTGGTAGAAACAATTGTAAACATGCCCGTGTGCAGTAAATTTGTACGGATATGCTGTTGTATATCCCAGTCAGATGTTTTGGAAGAAAGTCAACCAGCCTCCCGGAGGGTACCCGAATAAAGAAATGTACATAAAGTACGGTATTTCTCCCATAATGTACAGCACATTATGGAACAAATACACGTCAAAGGATAGGGATAGTACCTGGCCAAAATATGGCTCTTTTGACCCTCAGAAAATAGAGGCAGTAGAAGCCCAATTGCATAGGCGCAGATCTAGACAATCCATGTTTGATTCCTTGGGGTTATGGAAGAAGGAAATTATAGAAAGGGAGAGGAGAGCTCAGGCTTGATCCCAGAAGGCAGTATGGAAATCAGAGAAACAAAAATTGGCGGAATTACAACAAGAAAAGGTGGCTTCGAATATTGCCTGTTTAGATAGAGAACACCGGCTAAATGCCTCTGGCCAGTATCCTATGCGATATACCCCCTTGGCACAGTCAGACCCCAATGAGGACAAATTACTCCTACACCCCCCGCCACCACCATATCACGTCCCTCCCCCTCTACCCCCGCTAATGGACCTCATCGGAGAAGCGGCCATCCAAGGGAGTGGTCTTGACGGGAGGCAGGAATCCACTGAGGAAGGTACCCTGCATGAGGAGACCCTTTGTCTTTGCAGACCAACGTGTTTTCCGGTTTTCCCGATCTGACCCTCCAGGTGTTGACCGCTCCCGACTGAGATCTTCTTTGGCGTGAGTATTTCAAAACGACCGTTAGGTCACTCAGAACTTGGCAGTTGGAAGCTGGAGACTTTGGTTTGGTAAGGTTGCTGTAGCAACACTTTTTGTTTGGATTAGCTTGGCCAAGATTCTGGTTTGTTTGTTTGTTTGCTGCAGCAAATTAAGGCAGGTAATGAGGAGATTTTTCTCTAATTTTAAGTCTTGAACGGTACACTTTGTGTTAAGAACCCCTTGGATTATAATATTATATATGCTATAATATTTTTGGCATGCCTGCTCCTAGCACACTTCGTAGAAAGTGTTGCTGTCTTGGTGGTACCAATATGGATTTACAAAGTACTCAGCTGACTCCCCTAGAGGGGATACCTAATAGGTTTATGTACATTAAATATGGTATTTCTTCCATAATGTATAGAACACTGTGGAACAACACTAAAAAGGATCCTGCTCTACGCACTTAGTAAAATTCATAAGTGGTGATATGGAGCGCTTTTGAGTGTTCTGCCAACCAAACTTGTAATTTGGTGTATTATTGGAACAGGTCTGAGGCGCGAGCCTGTTTGTTTTTTTTAACATGGCACAGCCTTTTGGCTGTCTATTTGTCTTGGTGTAGTCTCTGTACTATTTTTGAGAGCTCTTTTGTAAATATGACTTACAATTGGTATCTACAAATGGTTTGGTTTGAATAGAGTCTGTGGGCTGTCTCTTGCTTTTGTCCTAAGTGTTGATTTGTGGGTTAATTGGTTTTTTTGAGTGTCTAAATGGTTTGTGGACTGACACCGGTGGTGATTCTTGTGAAGTACTTGTTTCAGTGAGTAGTGACTATGTTTTTTGTGTGAGAATGGCTTGCCTAGCAGTGTTGTGTGTTCTGAGTGTGTGGCCCCCTTCTTGAAAATGTCTAGAATGAACTCAATTTGGTTTGTTGTCGTAATTTTGTTCTGCAAATGTCATTGAAAGAATTACGTTTTAAAATTCAAGGAATGAATTATGTAACATATGCTAAGTAGCTGCAAGCTACCATTAAAAGTCAAATAGTAACAAAGTATAGATGTGTGAAGATTGCAACAATGGTAAAGAAATATTAGAATTAACACTCAATAGGAAAAAATAGGCCTCATAGCAAAAAAAAAAGGAAAAAAAAACTGACTACATGTAAAAAATTATTAAAAGTTATTGCACTAAAATCGTTTTTACATAATTGTGATCCGTATAATGTCTAATAACACAATTGTGACAATTCAATAATATTTAGCACTGTAGAAAATTATCTTGTGCCAAGTGTGTGTCAAGATTTCAATGTCTCAATGGTTAAAATATACTGTGCATCAAAATTAAAAAGGTGAATATTAGTTTCTCTAGCAATGACAATATTACTGAATCTTAGGGCACTTACAAAGTTATGCAATGAGTAGCTGTGCAGACATGAGAATTACATTGCAAGGGCTACAATAAGGAGGCAATGAAATTCAGTTTGCATTCATGCGCCCTCATGTTAAACTAGTACAATTGCTAAAGGAATTGGTAGTTGGTTATTAATGTTTTCTAATTAGCTCACTGTGCTGTTTACCTCCTACAAGTTTGTTTGTGCTTAGCTGCCAATGTCGACAGGAGGTCACCTGTTTCAGGTTACCTACTGTCGCATGGGGGAGGAGATTAAGGAGATTAGCTCCTGGGCAAATTAAGGGTAAGCAAATTTATGTTTTCTCTCTCTCTCTCTCTTTTTCTCACACTCTCTTGAGCCTGTCTAAGATGTCTAGGAACGGCTATGAGACATCTAATTGGCTATTCAGTAATACTGTTTTAGGGCGCATCCATACCGGAGTACTCCCCATTGGAGGACCGGTTACTGCTTGATCCTATTGAGGGGAAGCCCACATCCACGATCTACCGGAAGCTGCTTAATAACAGCCCAGACCCACTGATCTCTCTAAGAAAAGCGTGGTCTATTGACCTGGGCAGTATCACTGACGAAAATTGGCAAGAGGCGATACAAAGTCCTAGAGAGGTAGCAATACGAGCCAGATTCCGACTGATACAGTTGAAAATCCTGCACCGCACATACTATCCCTGCACACTCCTTCACAAATGGGGTAGAACTCAATCGGGGCTTTGCCTGAGGGGGTGCAATCAAGAGGGATCCTTCTTCCATATCCTGTGGGAATGCCCTGAGATAGCATCATTCTGGGCTGGGGTTACAGACACTCTGTCCAGAGTGATGGGGAAAATGGTCCCAATCGACCCGAAGTGGCTGCTTTTAATGATCAAGGGCGAGGAAGCCTGGCCCGGTACGCGGAAATCTGGCTGGTCCTGGCGGCGGGGGTGGCAAAACGTAACATTGCCCGATGCTGGGGCAGCAGGCACCCCGCAATTAGAGGACTGGAAGCGTGACCTAGACTGGTGCCAACGGGCCGAAGCAGTTGTGTACAAAAGCAGGGGTGTGCCAAAAAATGGGGAAAGGTCTGGGCGCCCTGGAAACAATATAGAAATCCTGGGGCAACCGGAGATGAGTGAGAGGAAATGTCATTGGTTCTCCCCAGAGCGGGGCTCTCATGCTTTTGCCCCCTGTTGATATATGTATTCGGCGTAATAATGAACTGTTATTGTAAATACATGTGGTATGGTCTCATGAGCTTTGTTAATAAAAAGAGTTTTAAAAAAAAAAAGTAATACTGTTTTAAAATTGTTAAGATTAATGTAATAAGAATCCCTGTTAAATTAGCAGTTTTTAGATTTTCCCGCTGCGCCTATAACATGAGAGCATGGTCCTAAGCGTAAAATGAAGGTGTTTTTACATAAGAAAAATAATTTTAGAAGTGTTTGACAAGTAGTGGAAGGTTAAGTGTAGTGAACTATACGTTTTACTCTTGTCAGTTCACCCAAAAGTTCCTTTTATACTCGCTATTAGGTCCAGGTTTTTTTTTTACTCTCAGATAGATGAAGTGGTTCTTGGGTGCCTTGCTAATAGAGTATCCTCTCTGTTGATAGATTATTTGTATGCCTTGTCTAAAGATCTTTTGTTCTGACCACCAATAGATATCTGCTGCCCTACAACCATTGCCAGAGGGGCCCCAACATCAGATTCAGCCTGGGGAATCAGCGCCGATCCAGCTTGGAGTCGAGGTAAAGGGAACCAGCACAGGCATTGCTGGCAACTAGGACCGCAGTGAAGGTAGAAGGCCGGAAGCACTGGGACGTGAAGTGTGTACCCCTGCCACTGTCTTGGACGAAAAGGTGGGGTCACAAATCAGGACAGAGCAATTCTTTGCGTGGATCCAGCTTTTGATGCCCAGCTGAGAGAGTCACAAACCGACAAGTACGGCAAGGAGGCTTTGCTTGAGGTGACCCCTTTTGAAACAAGGGTTGCCTCAGATATTCTAGCATCAGGCCTCTGAGTCCTGGTCCCCAAGTGAATGCAAGTCTGCACCTCTCTTTGTTGATTGAGAGTTGTCTGAGCACACTGGGTACAATCTTTGGCCCCAACAAAAGAGCAGTGCGCCAGCTGAGCAACATAGGAGTTAGGGAAGGACTTGAGTTCAGGGTACAGGTGCTGTGCCTTTGGTGCCTGTTAGATTAAAGTGAAGAAAACTGGTGCACTGCCTAAGACACTGGACAGGATCGTTGAGGGTGTTTGCCCCGGAGGAGATTACCCTATCCTGAAAGAAGAAACTTTTCCCATAAAACTGGGCCGTGATTGTTTTCTTGAGTTGCAAGTTGTGCAGCTCCACCGTTGGAAAATAACTTTTATAGGAGCCTGCCTGTGAGGCTCAGACGGACACAGGGAGAAGACTCCCTCTGGCTGGTTGTACAGCGGCTTCTATTCTTCAAGTACTTTTTAGCAATGTATCCCTTTGGTCGTCCCATTTTTGAGGAGGAGCAACCCTTTGCGGCTCCTCGTCCTAACTCCTATGTCCCCGTTTGGTCCTCCTGGTCCCCCAACACGAAGATTATTTTTGTGACAATATGTCGAGTTGCTTTAATATTTGCATTAGGAATGTTTATTCTGCAAGAGAAACGTTTTTGAACAGTTGAAAAATGCTACTCTACCCTCCTCCTGAACATATCATTGGTACCCTAGCCCTCATAAAAAGAACACTGGAAAGTTTATTAAAAATGTTTTTATGTAGACATTGCATCCAACATGTGCTGTTGGTTATTTCTAATCGGCCTAAAACAACCACTGAAATTCATCCCGATATAGGAACTTAGACTTTAATTGGCTGGTTAAGTTAGGGACATTGTTTGTTACTTGGGGCTGGAAACTGTTGACAATCTTATGTATATTCTTTGCGATCCTGCTGTTATGTTGCTTATGTGTACAATGTGGTCCAATGCTTTGCTCCCTTTGTATCACTGCTTGTATGCCTACCAAACGTAAATTAAGAATGTGAACGCCCAATATGTATTAGACCAAGAAGTTAGCAATATGTTGAGAATAGATGTGTATACTCATGTTTCTCCTTATTCCTGTTGCGCTTCCCTTTGTTGCTGCCTTTGCCTGCACTGTGGGCCTCCCTTGTGCAGTTTGTGTGCTCAAGCTCTCAAACCTCCCCCTATCCATGGCCACTCCGAAAATGACAAAATTATGATGGCCCAACAGATACAAGAATTGATGGACATTATTGTTGACTAAATTGCTTCGCTCCTGTCAACAGGAGGGACTGTGGAATATGTATTCTTTACCTTGACACTCGCTCAGCCATTTTGTACTCTTTTCCCCATCTTGTCTCTGCATACAACAGCTTGTGTTTAGGAATGTTCACCCCTGTTTGCCCTTTCTGTGCCTCACAAGTCATCTGACTCCTATGTGACTTCCGAGCGAGAAGTTTCTTGTGTTTTGCAGAAAGCTACGTTCTTCTCCGTATGCCTGTGGCGATCATTCAACCGTCACATGGAACAACTGCTGATGTGTTTTTCACGTACACCTCTCCTGACTTTGTCTTCTTTGTCAGCTCGTGCGCAGAGGGAAAAGGGGGGGTTAAGGTTATAAGAACTATGAAGGCTCTGCTGTGTTCAGATTGCCTCCTCAGGTAGCTACGGGTGTCTGCTGCTGATGCTCTCTCTCTCATGAGACTAAAATAAATATCCTTTCTCTCGGTGCTCCAGTGTTGGTCTCACTTTGTTTCTGGACCTGAGGACGAAGGGTGGCTCTGCACCTTTGGGTGGTCCCTAAGGGGGGCCCCCAAATCCGCAATTGGCGCCCAAGAACAGGGACCCATCAAAGACGTGGCTGCCCAGTCGAGGGGTCTCAACGAAGAAGATTGAACGGACGGTAGTGGGGTGCACCTACGCAGAGAGACCCTCCTCTTCGTAGCCACTACCCAACTTTCTCTCCATCCGCGAAGACCCCCGCAAGTGGTGCCGGTCCTGACTGGGGCCCTTGATAGATTTGGACGATTTCTGTAGTAAGAGACCACCTGGAGGACGAGACAAAGGATTCTGGTAGGGTCGCTGAATTGCGACACCCTTATGTTCTGGTTATAGTTCTGATTCGTTATTGTTTCATTTTTTTAGATTCACTCTTTGCAAAGATTGAAGGCAAGCAGGTAATGTGGACTTTTTGTCCAATACAGGATTTTTGATAATAAGAAAAAGGTTTGGTAGAAACAATTGTAAACATGCCCGTGTGTAGTAAATTTGTACGGATATGCTGTTGTATATCCCAGTCAGATGTTTTGGAAGAAAGTCAACCAGCTCCCCGGAGGGTACCCGAATAAAGAAATGTACATAAAGTACGGTATTTCTCCCATAATGTACAGCACATTATGGAACAAATACACGTCAAGGATAGGGATAGTACCTGGCCAAAATATGGCTCTTTTGACCCTCAGAAAATAGAGGCAGTAGAAGCCCAATTGCATAGGCGCAGATCTAGACAATCCATGTTTGATTCCTTGGGGTTATGGAAGAAGGAAATTATAGAAAGGGAGAGGAGAGCTCAGGCTTGATCCCAGAAGGCAGTATGGAAATCAGAGAAACAAAAATTGGCGGAATTACAACAAGAAAAGGTGGCTTCGAATATTGCCTGTTTAGATAGAGAACACCGGCTAAATGCCTCTGGCCAGTATCCTATGCGATATACCCCTTGGCACAGTCAGACCCTAATGAGGACAAATTACTCTCTACACCCCCGCCACCACCATATCACGTCCCTCCCCTCTACCCCCGCTAATGGACCTCATCGGAGAAGCGGCCATCCAAGGGAGTGGTCTTGACGGGAGGCAGGAATCCACTGAGGAAGGTACCCTGCATGAGGAGACCCTTTGTCTTTGCAGACCAACGTGTTTTCCGGTTTTCCCGATCTGACCCTCCAGGTGTTGACCGCTCCCGACTGAGATCTTCTTTGGCGTGAGTATTTCAAAACGACCGTTAGGTCACTCAGAACTTAGCAGTTGGAAGCTGGAGACTTTGGTTTGGTAAGGTTGCTGTAGCAACACTTTTTGTTTGGATTAGCTTGGCCAAGATTCTGGTTTGTTTGTTTGTTTGCTGCAGCAAATGAAGGCAGGTAATGAGGAGATTTTTCTCTAATTTTAAGTCTTGAACGGTACACTTTGTGTTAAGTACCCCTTGGATTATAATATTATATATGCTATAATATTTTTGGCATGCCTGCTCTAGCACACTTCGTAGAAAGTGTTGCTGTCTTGGTGGTACCAATATGGATTTACAAAGTACTCAGCTGACTCCCTAGAGGGGATACCTAATAGGTTTATGTACATTAAATATGGTATTTCTTCCATAATGTATAGTACACTGTGGAACAACACTAAAAAGGATCCTGCTCTACGCACTTAGTAAAATTCATAAGTGGTGATATGGAGCGCTTTTGAGTGTTCTGCCAACCAAACTGGTAATTTGGTGTATTACTGGAACAGGTCTGAGGCGCGAGCCTGTTTGTTTTTTTTAACATGGCACAGCCTTTTGGCTGTCTGTTTGTCTTGGTGTAGTCTCTGTACTATTTTTGAGAGCTCTTTTTGTAAATATGACTTACAATTGGTATCTACAAATGGTTTGGTTTGAATAGAGTCTGTGGGCTGTCTCTTGCTTTTGTCCTAAGTGTTGATTTGTGGGTTAATTGGTTTTTTTGAGTGTCTAAATGGTTTGTGGACTGACACCGGTGGTGATTCTTGTGAAGTACTTGTTTCAGTGAGTAGTGACTATGTTTTTGTGTGAGAATGGCTTGCCTAGCAGTGTTGTGTGTTCTGAGTGTGTGGCCCCTTCTTGAAAATGTCTGGAATGAACTCAATTTGGTTTGTTGTCGTAATTTTGTTCTGCAAATGTCGTTGAAAGAATTACATTTTAAAATTCAAGGAATGAATTATGTAACATATGCTAAGTAGCTGCAAGCTACCATTAAAAGTCAAATAGTAACAAAGTATAGATGTGTGAAGATTGCAACAATGGTAAAGAAATATTAGAATTAACACTCAATAGGAAAAAATAGGCCTCATAGAAAAAAAAAGAAAAAAAAACTGACTACATGTAAAAAATTATTAAAAGTTATTGCACTAAAATCGTTTTTACATAATTGTGATCCGTATAATGTCTAATAACACAATTGTGACAATTCAATAATATTTAGCACTGTAGAAAATTATCTTGTGCCAAGTGTGTGTCAAGATTTCAATGTCTCAATGGTTAAAATATACTGTGCATCAAAATTAAAAAGGTGAATATTAGTTTCTCTAGCAATGACAATATTACTGAATCTTAGGGCACTTACAAAGTTATGCAATGAGTAGCTGTACAGACATGAGAATTACATTGCAAGGGCTACAATAAGGAGGCAATGAAATTCAGTTTGCATTCATGCGCCCTCATGTTAAACTAGTACAATTGCTAAAGGAATTGGTAGTTGGTTATTAATGTTTTCTAATTAGCTCACTGTGCTGTTTACCTCCTACAAGTTTGTTTGTGCTTAGCTGCTAATGTCGACAGGAGGTCACCTGTTTCAGGTTACCTACTGTCGCATGGGGAGGAGATTAAGGAGATTAGCTCCTGGGCAAATTAAGGGTAAGCAAATTTATGTTTCTCTCTCTCTCTCTCTTTATCTCACACTCTCTTGAGCCTGTCTAAGCTGTCTAGGAACGGCTATGAGACATCTAATTGGCTATTCAGTAATACTGTTTTAAAATTGTTAAGATTAATGTAATAAGAATCCCTGTTAAATTAGCAGTTTTTAGATTTTCCCGCTGCGCCTATAACATGAGAGCATGGTCCTAAGCGTAAAATGAAGGTGTTTTTACATAAGAAAAATAATTTTAGAAGTGTTTGACAAGTAGTGGAAGGTTAAGTGTAGTGAACTATACGTTTTACTCTTGTCAGTTCACCCAAAAGTTCCTTTTATACTCAGCTAATAGGTCCAGGTTTTTTTTTACTCTCAGATAGATGAAGTGGTTCTTGGGTGCCTTGCTAATAGAGTATCCTCTCTGTTGATAGATTATTTGTATGCCTTGTCTAAAGATCTTTTGTTCTGACCACCAATAGATATCTGCTGCCCTACAACCATTGCCAGAGGGGCCCCAACATCAGATTCAGCCTGGGGAATCAGCGCCGATCCAGCTTGGAGTCGAGGTAAAGGGAACCAGCACAGGCATTGCTGGCAACTAGGACCGCAGTGAAGGTAGAAGGCCGGAAGCACTGGGACGTGAAGTGTGTACCCCTGCCACTGTCTTGGACGAAAGGTGGGGTCACAAATCAGGACAGAGCAATTCTTTGCGTGGATCCAGCTTTTGATGCCCAGCTGAGAGAGTCACAAACCGACAAGGACGGCAAGGAGGCTTTGCTTGAGGTGACCCCTTTTGAAACAAGGGTTGCCTCAGATATTCTAGCATCAGGCCTCTGAGTCCTGGTCCCCAAGTGAATGCAAGTCTGCACCTCTCTTTGTTGATTGAGAGGTGTCTGAGCACACTGGGTACAATCTTTGGCCCCAACAAAAGAGCAGTGCGCCAGCTGAGCAACATAGGAGTTAGGGAAGGACTTGAGTTCAGGGTACAGGTGCTGTGCCTTTGGTGCCTGTTAGATTAAAGTGAAGAAAACTGGTGCACTGCCTAAGACACTGGACAGGATCGTTGAGGGTGTTTGCCCCGGAGGGGGATTACCCTATCCTGAAAGAAGAAACTTTTCCCTTAAAACTGGGCTGTGATTGTTTTCTTGAGTTGCAAGTTGTGCAGCTCCACCGTTGGAAAATAACTTTTATAGGAGCCTGCCTGTGAGGCTCAGACGGACACAGGGAGAAGACTCCCTCTGGCTGGTTGTACAGCGGCTTCTATTCTTCAAGTACTTTTTAGCAATGTATCCCTTTGGTCGTCCCATTTTTGAGGAGGAGCAACCCTTTGCGGCTCCTCGTCCTAATTCCTATGTCCCCGTTTGGTCCTCCTGGTCCCCCAACATGAAGATTATTTTTGTGACAATATGTCGAGTTGCTTTAATATTTGCATTAGGAATGTTTATTCTGCAAGAGAAACGTTTTTTTGAACAGTTGAAAAATGCTACTCTACCCTCCTCCTGAACATATCATTGGTACCCTAGCCCTCATAAAAAAGAACACTGGAAAGTTTATTAAAAATGTTTTTATGTAGACATTGCATCCAACATGTGCTGTTGGTTATTTCTAATCGGCCTAAAACAACCACTGAAATTCATCCCGATATAGGAACTTAGACTTTAATTGGCTGGTTAAGTTAGGGACATTGTTTGTTACTTGGGGCTGGAAACTGTTGACAATCTTATGTATATTCTTTGCGATCCTGCTGTTATGTTGCTTATGTGTACAATGTGGTCCAATGCTTTGCTCCCTTTGTATCACTGCTTGTATGCCTACCAAACGTAAATTAAGAATGTGAACGCCCAATATGTATTAGACCAAGAAGTTAGCAATATGTTGAGAATAGATGTGTATACTCATGTTTCTCCTTATTCCTGTTGCGCTTCCCTTTTGTTGCTGCCTTTGCCTGCACTGTGGGCCTCCCTTGTGCAGTTTGTGTGCTCAAGCTCTCAAACCTCCCCCTATCCATGGCCACTCCGAAAATGACAAAATTATGATGGCCCAACAGATACAAGAATTGATGGACATTATTGTTGACTAAATTGCTTCGCTCCTGTCAACAGGAGGGACTGTGGAATATGTATTCTTTACCTTGACACTCGCTCAGCCATTTTGTACTCTTTTCCCCATCTTGTCTCTGCATACAACAGCTTGTGTTTAGGAATGTTCACCCCTGTTTGCCCTTTCTGTGCCTCACGAGTCATCTGACTCCTATGTGACTACCCGAAGCGAGAAGTTTCTTGTGTTTTGCAGAAAGCTACGTTCTTCTCCGTATGCCTGTGGCGATCATTCAACCGTCACATGGAACAACTGCTGATGTGTTTTTCACGTACACCTCTCCTGACTTTGTCTTCTTTGTCAGCTCGTGCGCAGAGGGAAAAGGGGGGTTAAGGTTATAAGAACTAAGAAGGCTCTGCTGTGTTCAGATTGCCTCCTCAGATAGCTACGGGTGTCTGCTGCTGATGCTCTCTCTCTCATGAGACTAAAATAAATATCCTTTCTCTCGGTGCTCCAGTGTTGGTCTCACTTTGTTTCTGGACCTGAGGACAAAGGGTGGCTCTGCACCTTTGGGTGGTCCCTAAGGGGGGGCCCCCAAATCCACAGTAGGAGGCTCCCTGACTTATCACCCCATTGGTAGATGCTAATCTGCGTAGGCAGCCATGCGCATCGTGCTTCTTCCATCAATTGTCCTCGATATTGCTGTTGGGTAAGACACAATTGCCGAGGCACCGTGGCCCCACCACCCTCTCGTCCCTGCCTCTCCAGTTCAAAAATGCAGGCTTCCAATTGTATTAAAGTGTGTCTGCATCACCTGAGCTCAGTTGCACAGAAACTGATGTCGACCCCCCAAATAGTGGGCTTCATAGCCTCCCATAGTGTGTCTGGGGAGAGTGCTGCTGCCACATTATGAGAGAAATAATCATTCAAAGCCTGATGGATATGGGTTCGATAAGCCTGGTTCTGTAGATGCCATGGGGAGAGCCTCCACCGCAATAGGGGTTGACCCAGACTAACTAGGAGCCAGATGGCTGTTGGAGAGTGATCCAAGAGACCTCGGGGCAGGATCGTGGCCTCTGCTACTCTGTGTACAAAACTTTGTGGAGTGAAAATGTAATTGAGTTTGGAATTGGATTTTCGGACTGTGGAGTAGAAGGTAAAACCTGGGTCTTTGGGTGGTGGGCTCTCCATATGTCCCCCCATCCCACTAAGTCCGCTAGGGACCTCAGTCGGGACTCTCGAACCCCTCCTTCAACCCGGACGCCCGCCATCTGTCCCTATCAGGCACATCACGTCATTCCAGTCCCCGCCAATAACCTCCAAACCCTCCGATAGGGATTCCCGCAGGTCCACCAGATGGTCCACATAGATTTGGCCAAGGGGCGGAGGTGCATAAATGCTACCCAACACAATGTGTTCCCCAGATATAGTCCCATGTACCAATATGTACCTGCCCTGTGTGTCAGTCCACACCTGCTCTAGAGTGAAGGGGATTCTATGGTGTATCATGATGGCTACCCCACTGGATCCCCTTGTGAAGCCAGTGTGAAATGTATGTGTATATCCATATCGGGCTAGACAGGGAGTCTTGGTACCCATTAGGTGTGTCTCTTGTTATGCATTCCCCGGACATTCCAGCTCACCACATACAGCCGTCCGCAGGTGGCCTCTACATCACGGTCTGTCATATAGACATTGGGTGAGTACATCGCATCTAGTCAGGAGGAAGGGTCCCCGCCATGGGGGAGCACAGACATCGCAGCCAGTGTGAGAATGAACAATACCAATACAACAACCATCAACCTCTGTCCCCACCACCTCCTCCCCAATACCTTAAAAAAGCTGATGTATCTATCACAGAGGGCACCCCTCGCTGGTTAAGTTCAATGATCTGTAATATTGTTACATTTTTTAGGTAAAGAGTTTTTCTCTCTTATAGGAGACTCAGCTTATCCTAACCGATTATGGTTGTTGGCACCGCTGAGTAATCCGACAACGTCAGGGGAAGTTGGTTTCAATGAGGCCTGTGGAAAAACACGAAGGCCGGTGGAGTGGGCTTTTGGGCTCCTAAAGGCCAGATTCTGAAGTCTGGATAATACTGGTGGAGCTCTCCTCCACTCACCCGATAAGGTGTGCCACATCACCATGGACTGCTGAACGTTACACAACATAGCCCTGCGACAGAACATCCCATACATTGCAGAGGATGGAGACCATGAAGAGTCACCGCGTCGGATGCCGAAATGCCAAATGAAGAAGATAGTGGTGCAGAGGAAGGAACTGACTTAGTTCAAGATGTTATTGACAACTTTTTCACATGATTGTGAGTACATACTTACAGTGTAATTACATTACATGTTACACCAGCCTTTAATCTGATGAGGATGACAGCCTGTACTGGATTTTTTTATAGAAAGGGCAAGTTATGGAAAATACAGTGCAATGATGTTTGTTTTGACAAATTGAGTACTTTGTTCATTTACATGGTTTATCTTTGATTGTTCTTAGAAAATGTGTCCTAAAAATTATTGATTTGTTATGTGAAAGTTTTGTAATGTAATCAACTAATTACTTTTTTTTTTAAAAATGTTTTAGGTTTTTACGCCATGCCAGCTTCATTTGGACATTTCAAAGTTGTGACATTTGCAGATATATGCTGCTGTTGCAAAGTACAAAGAAACACGGGCTGATCTTGTGAAAGACACACACACAGACGTTGGGAGTACATATCTTGTGCAAAGACAACTTTCACAGTCATTGAATAGAGGTTTTTAAGATTGTGTGGAATGTTGGCTCCAAGGCAATATGTGCTGCTTAAATTACTCAACCACATGTGAGAGTCAACACAAAGCATACTAATCTCCCTTCACATTTGCAAAATCTTCATTTTGTGTTATTCTGAGGCTGTTGATGTGTGTTATCAATGTTGAAAGAACTTCTTGTAGCACAACACTTAAAGTTGTTTGGGCATTGCACCAGATACTGCAACCCTGTATTAGAAACATCCTGTGGCCACTAAATGGAGTAGTGCCATGATTTAGACTATTGGTGTTATTGATGTGGGATTCCTATTGTGGGCCAGGAAATCTGGCTACCGCTGATGACATAAATCAATAATAGCTAGCCACTTTGATCTGATGTATTTGAGTCTATTCCATTCCTCAATGGTTGCTAGGTCTGGAACTGTTAACGAGAAAAAAGCACTAAGTATTCGGGTTATGCATGGGTTGTAATTTTTAAGAAAAAATGACAAAAATGTATTTCTTCCAATTTAATAAACTACTAGTTAATAATCTTTGTTTTTTGTTATTTTTGCTCGTTTCTAAAAAATGTGGGACACATTGCATACATGGAAATTATTTATGACTAAACAATTGTTTTAATGTGTACATTTTAAAATGTATGATGTAAAGAAAAAAAGGACCCGTTTGAGAAATGAACTACAACAGCCTTTGACTTTGTCAGTTTTGTTTTATTCAACATACCCCCCAAAAAATAACACAGGCTGAAATAAAATACCAAAATGTAAAACAGTCAATGATGGTGAATGAAACTATTATTGCAGTGACAAAATTGTTTGAAGTCCAATCTTCAAAATTCTATTGGCATTGGTAAGGTAAATTTGTCCAGAAAATAGTCCACAGAGTGAATGGTAGTCACACACTGGAGTAAATTAGGTTCTGTGTCTCTTGCTGGTGGTGGAGGTGTTGCCATCCTCTCCTGCTAGTCCGCCTGATAGTACCCTCCTTAGGGTGGGGGGTTGGATCCACAGTTGCAGAGACTGTGTTGGGAGCAGGTGTTTCCTGTTGTGGCAGGGTCTGCCTTTCTTTGGCTGAGGCAGATGTAGATGGGCCAGATGTAGTTGGACCACAGAAAGGGGAAGTTGTTCCTGGAAAGGCCTCGCACATATGGGTTAAAATATAATGCACCACCCAAGTCAGGAAGCTGAAATTGGAGTTCAGATTCCCCATCTGCCCATTGTGCTCCCTCTGCAACTGTTTCATCTCCCGGAGCTCTGTTAGGACCTGGCCTATCATGTTTTCGGACTGATGGAGGAATCCCAAGACTTGGTCAAAGGTGGCCTGGGTTACAGTTAAACCAGTGGCCTCACTATGCTGGCCCACAGATTCCCTCCCACGGCGCCTACGCCCGCTACCCTGGGTCCTTGACCCAGTGTGCCGCCATCCCACTGCTTTCTGGCTGAACTGGAGGTAGTGGTGATGGTGTACCAACAGCACTCAGAACTGGGGAGCAAAAGATTGGTGTGATGTTGGTTGGGACACAGGAAGTAGAGGTATTCATAGGCTAAGGTGTGGCAACAGCTGGGGTGGGAGGTGTAGGTGTGAGCTGAGTGAGACTCACAGAGGCTCCATACCCAAACAGACCAGATGGATCAGGCTGTTCCCTGTTAACCGTACTTTCAGGAGTGTAGTCCTCACTGAAGGCTTGATCCTTGTCTCGAGTGGAGGTATCCGCATTGGTAGATCGTTGTCCATGTACTCTGTCTGTTGGACCTATTGTAAAGTAATGAGAAATCAAAAAAATTTAATCTGGATAATACATCTACTTTTTTGAAGCAAAAATATGAAGTAATTTAAAAGTAGAAAGTAAAAGATTATAATGAATGTAATTTTCAGTGGTATAATAGGTTACACAAACAGTTAAATGACATACTAAACTACTTCAAAAAAGCACGGGAAAAGTTGTCCTGAAATGCAATAAGATGATTAGAAAGTATATATAAAATCTACCAAACATTTCATGCAACACAGTAGAGAGGGGGATTGTGAATTCAACCATTCCAAGGCCTAGTGGCTAATATTCAGACCTTTACACAACATAAGAGGATAGATAGCATTAGTACATGTTCACAAAAATAACCACTTATATTAAGCATACAAAATTACCTACCTTACAATTTTTTATTAAATAAACTTTGATTTGTCAAACACATAACACCAATTTCATCAAAAAACATGGCTAGGACAGCATACTAAATTAAATACATAAACATTTCAAAACATAGCATGATACAGAAATTGATCAATATATAACACTTTGACATATGTTAAAATGTGATAGGAAAGAGAGAATGAGCAAGATAACATTGCAATATGATTTTCACAAACCTAAAACAAGGCATCATGGTAGTTATAGTCATTTCAATTAAACATTAACAACACTTGCAAATTTGTAAGTTAAACATACCTAGTGAAATTATGCTGTTAAAAAGAACAGACATTTACAAAATAAAAAACATATATGCAATATGTTATTTGGTGTAAAAACACTTACATGCAACATAATGTCATGTGAAATGTTATGGACATTGATGCCTGTAATCTGATATTCAACAAAACACATTCAAAAAAACAAACAAGACAACAAAATAATTGATAACATTATATGTATGATTACATGTTTATAAAAAGTGCAAACCACATTAGAAGCAGCTAACTGAAAATCAAAAACAAGATTTAAGTTTAGTGACAAATTCAAAAGTGTAACTTACCAGTCTCCACTCCTCCAGGGATTTCTGTCAAACTTTTAGGATGTAGGATCTGCAAGACCGTCTCCTTCCAGGGAACTAGTTGCAAAGGGGGCTGGGAGAACCATCAAAGTCCTCTGGGTCTCCAGGTGACCCTTGGAGTCCAGGGAACCCATTCTCACCCGCAGGTCATTTTACCTCTTCCTAATTTCCTCGTGTGTGCGCATGTTGTTTGCTGCAGCATTGACTCGGCCAACTATTTTGGTGCACATTTACCTTTTCTGAGATACGGTTGTATTTTGTAATTGGGCTCCAAACAATTGTGGCTCTACTCTAATAATTTAATTCACCCTGACTGACAATTCTCCTTCTGTAAAATGGGCGATTTCTCCTCACTGCCATTATCACACAAATAAAAATAAAGTGAATGTTATGACCCTCCAAAAAATAAATGAGAGGAGAAATAAGGGACAAGAAACAGAGAAAGCTCAAAAAATAAAACCTGACTTAACTGGCAAGAGATCTGCTTGAAAATGTTGTGGTGCCATGGAATGGCAAAGGATCATGGTCTGAAATGGAGTGTAGGGCATATACTGCATATAGTGTGGTATTCAGGTGAACACAATTAGCCAAAACACATCAGCTGCGTGATGCTATGATCCATGCTACAGCCACAGGAATAGTCCAATGTTGACCACGTCCCACGACAGAATCACTTCATCAGCAATCTGCCGCTAGAACACCGCCAGCACAACTGTAATATTGTTATACATGCTGCTCAGCCAGTGTGAGTGTGAAGTGGAATATTGGTGCGTGCTGATGCATGGAATGTTGGATGTTTTTTTTCTTCATTACTGTGCATATTCTTTGGGAGCTGCAGTTGCGAATTGGAGATGCACCCTTTCTGTGGCGCAAGATAAGTGCGAGCCTTATTGGATTTTAAACGTTGCTGCAGCATGCATTCCTGGCGCGAGACAGTGCATGCAGGCTGTAAATGATGTCAGCATGAGAAGGAAGGTCAAATCTCCATCAAAAATTGACACAAAATGATGCACTGGCGGCCGTCTTTGGCCACTGAGCAGAGTTACATGTACTTTTGTGTTGGTTACAACATTGTGGGAAAACTCTTTAGTGTTGATTGGAGCTTGTCCATGTAAGCACACCATACCGTCATCATGCCGAAGTAGACTTGTGGTGTATATCGAGGGTCTGCCCATTGTGAACTTCATCACTATGAGGGTGATCGGTGAGGCATTTGGAGGAAGTCGGAAGAGTCTTGAAAATTGGTGAAGCACCCTTTCTACCGGTAAAGTGAGGTATCTCCTGGTTTTCTCTTTATGGAGGGACGTCGGGTGAGAGATCACTTACCGGTGGGTGAAATACTTGCAATCTGCTTTGGAGATCATAGTTATGCTGCTTTACTTCTATCATGCAATTTACTGTGTTGAAGAGTTTCATCTGAATATACTAAGCGTGTATTGGCAGCTGTTTGGTTTGACCATGATTGGTGGGTTTGATGAATTGTGTCTCACGGAGGCCTTTGTAGGGGTATATTATTTCTCTTCATTAGCATTTGTTGCTAGTCTGCCGTCATGGTTTTTGTTTTCATTCAAGTGTGTGGTGGGGTGTTCTGTGCTTACTGTGATTTCACTCCGGGCGGGAGACATATGTTGCGTTTCTGCGGTGTTATTTTTGTAGGTATTTTGTTCATTCCGTGTGTTGAGATTGGTAGAACTGTCATAGTGTATGTCACTTATTTTTGCTTATGTGTGGGGTGCTTCTGAGTTGGTTGCCCATTTATAGGTTGTACAGTTGGGATGACTCTGTTGTATTATGTGTTTGACTGCTGTAGATAAATCTCTTACTGTTGGTGTTGTGTTTGAGATGACTGTTCATGGTTAAGTCACTCTGGTCTACCACTATTGTGTGATTGTGGCATGATCATAGGTGAATCATCCACATATATAGGTGTTTTGTTGTTGTATCGAGATGACTGTGCATGTATTAAGTCACTCATTTCGTAGGTATTACAGTTAGGATGACTGTTGTGTTTGAGATGGCTGTTTGTGGATTGAGTTACTCATTTCGTAGGTATTACAGTTAGGATGACTGTTGTGTTGAGATATCTGTCCGTGGATTAAGTCACTCATTTCTTAGGTGTAACAGTTGGGAGGTATAGTGATGTGTATCATCTATATATTTAAAATGGCAATATGTTTGCTTTCTGAGTTCTGCATCATGTGTGCGATTTTTCCACCTGATATTTCCATGCACGTTTATAGCTTTTGTAAAGAAGGGAGATGTGTTATACCTGCTGCTCAGCCAGTGTGAGTGTGGAGTGGAATGTTGGTGCGTGGTGATGCATGTAATGTTTGGTGTCTGAGAGAGTCAGTTGGAGTATGGGCTGAGCAGCAGGAAGGCTGCTCCTGGTGGGGCTCTTCATTATTTTTATTTTTATTTATACAATTTATTAAGCGCACAAATACCCAAGGGTGTCTCGGCGCTACGGACAGCAAGCATGAACCGAGATCTGTTGACTACTGGCTAAAAAGCCATGTTTTTATCCTTTTCCTGAAGATGAGCAAAGTCGGGCTAGTCTTGATTTGGAGAGGGAGAGTGTTCCACAACTTGGCGGTGGCGACAGTGAATCGTCTGTCACCCCATGAGGCTTTCTTAGTGCGGGGAACCCTCAGCAGGTTCGCCATTGATGAACGTAGGGATCTATTGGGGGTGTAGGCACCAAAGGCTTCCTTCAAGAACATTGGTCCAGTATTGCGCATGGCCTTATAGGCGATGCAGAGGGCCTTAAATTTGATTCGACTTCTTACAGGTAGCCAGTGAAACTGTCGCAACACCTTTGAGATCGATTTATACTTAGGGGTGCCTGATAAAATCCTAGCAGCTGAGTTCTGCACCAACTGTAATTTGTTGAGGACCTTACTTTGTGCGTTCATAAAAAGACTGTTACAATAGTCAATTTTAGACATTACTAACGTGCTGACAAGGGTTTTTCCTGCTCTAAGTGGGAGGAATGGTAAAAGTTTTTTTATCATCCTCAGTATATAAAAAGACGATGAGACAACAGTATTAACATGATGTGCAAAGGACAATTTGTCATCAAATGTCACACCCAAATTTCTGACCTTAGATACCGGGAGTGGAGGAGGTCCTAGTTTGGTAGGCCACCAAATGGGGGACCAATCCGTGGAGAGGTTGCCAAAAATCATCACCTCTGTTTTTCAGAGTTTAACTTTAGGCAATTGTTGGCCATCCACGTACTGATGGCCACCATTCCATCCTGAAAATTGGCCGCGACTACTCCTCCATCATTATGTACTGCAAGCACCAATTGTGTGTCGTCAGCGTAAGATGTGAGACCCATCCCGTGTGCTTTGATGACTCTGGCCAAGTCCGACACATAGATGTTAAATAATGTCGGACTCAGAGATGATCCTTGTGGCACACCACACGGGAGGGTGAATGATGGGGAGTGAAAAGCGCCGAAACTCACTAATTGGGTGCGGTTACAAAGGAAGGAGGCTAAGAGGGCTTTAGCCTTGTGTCTAATACCAATGGTTGAGACACGATCGATCAAAGTAGCATGATCGACCGTGTCAAATGCTGCTGACAAATCCAGCAGCACCAGGATAGCGGCACCACCTTGATCTAGTATCGTCCTGATTTCCTCTGATGCCTTTATAAGGGCTGTCTCGGTTCCATGGCCTTTACGAAAGCCGAATTGCGTATCATCCAGTAAATTGTTATCTTCAATATATTTAGATAACTGTGAATTCATGATTTTTTCGAAGATTTTTGCTGGGAATGGAAGACTAGTGATAGGCCTATAGTTTTTTGTATCTGTAGGGTCAAGATTGTGCTTCTTAAGCAAAGGCTTAATAATGGCCTTTTTCCATATGAGCGGATAGTTGCCTGTACTGAACATCGCATTACAGTTGTTTGAAAGATTGGGGGCTATAAGATCGGAAATCAGTTTCAAGACTGAAGGTGGACAGGGGTCAGTGGCGGATCCTGACTTGATAAGGGAAATTAAGTCTGCAATCTGTTGCGGTGAAACTTGACTAAATTCTGAAAGCGAGGGGGAAATTTCTACCATGTCATGAGCCGAAATCTGGTAGTCTGTCTTGGGTTGTGATGAGAAGTTGACATATATTTGATTGACCTTTTCATGGAAGTAACTAGCAAGTGAGTTACATAGGGATTGTGAGGGGGCTGTGGTGAGATTCATCAACTGCCCTGATAACTTGGCCACTACCTGATACAATTGTTTATTAGAATCTTGAGCGGATTCTATCTGCCTAAGGTAATACTTACTTTTCTCCTGGATGATAAGATGTTTGTATTTAACTAGTGCTTCCTTGTAGCAAATTTTTACATTATAGCTTTTGATCTTAACTTCTTAATAAACCATCTACCTAATCTACACCTGGACAATTGGGTTTCATTTGTTCACAACAAATATATAAATAGGCATGGTACAATCCTGACACCCTGACGGCGACGGAGTAATCTTAGAAAGCAGAAACGTCCGCCGTGCCAACAGCAGTGAACCTTTTAAGCGACCAGGCGCAGCCGGTACAGGTAAGAGCGGTGGAGTGGGGCGGGGGAGGAGTCGACATACGATGGGATAGGGAAAAATAAATAAATAAATAAAACCACTTACCTTGCATTCGCCGCATCGGCAATGCAGTGCGCGCATGGTAAGTGGTTTTATTTATTCTTTTTATTTTGCCTATTCTGTCGTGTGTCGCCTTCCCCCGCCCTCACCCCACCCTATCGCCCCACCGTTCTTACCTGTACCGGACGTGCCTCTACTCGGCTGAAAACACTCTGTTGATGCAGACGGCGATTCAGCCAGCACACTTCTAAATACAGCTAGCGGGATTCTGTCAGCTTGACGGAGTACTTATAAGCTCCGCCGCAGAGGGACGACCGGAGTCCTGTGAAGATCTAAATCAGGCACTATGTCTGAGAACTTGGTAATGAACTACCAGTAGATATTTGTAAAACCAAAATAACTCTGGTTTTCTTTATCACAGGAGTGAGATGGCCACTGAACAACTGCATCTACCCTATTGGTGTCCAAGTGAATCCCAGATGGACTTAGAAAGAATACTAGGAATTCCACAGAGGTAGAATGGAATGCACAAATATCGCGCTTGGCATACAGATTATTGTGCAACAAGGTTTACACATAAATTACATGTTCTTGTTTTATTTTAAAGAAGATCAGAATGTCTTCAATATAGGCAACCACATCAATGTTCAGAAGGTACTGCAGGACCTCATTTATCAAAAATTGGAAAGGGGCGGGTCTTAAAGGCATACACAATACCTGTACAGACCGAAGTGCAGTGTTCCACTCATTTCTCTAGCTGACTGTCATAAGGTGGCAATTCCCACA
Organism: Calotriton arnoldi; assembly: GCA_963921515.1. NCBI lineage: Eukaryota > Metazoa > Chordata > Amphibia > Caudata > Salamandridae > Calotriton > Calotriton arnoldi. The sequence continues at coordinate 809,365 of CAWUFW010005499.1, forward strand.
CAAATCTTATTTATTTTAAATGATAGCATTTTTTAACTGTATTTTTTGACCAGCAACATAGGGTGTGAAAATAGATGCCAAGCACTTGGTTTTTGCAGTTGGAAGAGATCTAGGATTCTGATATTTGGGTATGTAGGAGCTGGACATGAACTGAGGAGTGATAGCGCATATGCAAACACAGGGTAGCAAGCCTCGACCAGCAGCAGCTGTACACTTTTCACATAGCTGCAGGAACAGGTGTTGAAATACCGCTTGCTGCAACCCTCAAGAAACCTGTCCAAGATACAATGGCACAAAGTCTGATGTGTGTTTTCATTTTGGATAGTGACAGGGAATTAGCATAGTGTATGTTGTAGCATTTGCCAACCAATAAATAAATACTGAAGCTGTCACAGTTTATTGTCTCTCAGATGCTGTGATATGTGGATGGATAGAGTCCTATGCATTGCGAGAGGTAAATGTCCCAAAAACCGATTCATTTTTATTTACAAGTAGCTCTTTGTTCATGTTCTATATTTCTCCCCATATTCCAGTGGCACAGTATAAATGGCATGTTGTATTTACATACATAAAGAAGAAGAAAACAGTGTCTTTATCTCACATTTTTCCCATGGTTCAGTTGCTATTTGCTAAAATGAATGAAAATAAAAAATAAGAACCCATGAACAACAAACAACAGTTTTGCACCTTCAACTAGGTGGTAACCAGAAACTGGTGTTCCACGTACACCACTGGTAAAATACATAGGGGCAGATTTACAACCCCTCTGCGCCACCAGTACGTCCCTTTTTGTGACGTACTGGAGGCGCATTTCACTTCTCCATATTTACAAGGAGGAGGAAAAGCCACCCTGCGTGACTTTTCCTCTCCTTGTAAATATGGCCCCTTCACACGCAGCACTTTTGCGGGGAAGGGGCATTCCATGGGTGTTGCTGTGGGTGTTCCCACGCAACACCCATGGAATGAGACACATTTCCAGATTTACGAGGAATCGTAAATCTGGAAATGTGTGTCAATGCTATGCGTCCCCAGGGGAGGCGTAGCAAGGCGCAACGAGGAGAAATGTTTTCATTTCTCCTCGTTTTTTCCTCTTTCAAAGCGTGCTGCATTCTACAGCACGCATTGAAAGAGGAAAATGCCTGTAGTGATTGTTTTTGTGCAGGAAGGTGCACCTTCCTGCACAAAAACAATCTCCCCACGACGCAGGCACCCTTGCACCATGGTGCAAGGGTGCCTGCGCCAGCGCATGGCTGCAGTTTGTGTGCCAGCGCAGGGTAGAGCACAGGAATGCGACATATTATTGTAAATATGTCGCATTCCTGTGCTTCGGAAGTGCCACAGTGTGGCGCAGCCAAAGGGCTTGCGTTGCCGCGCTGCGGCACTTCCTTGTAGATCTGCCCCTTAGTGTTATTGAGTGTTTTTCGATCTTATGCATGCCTGGGCGCCACCTTCTGCCAATTGCAACTAACTGTCTTTCAGAATGTACCATTATGTCCGGTGTTGTGTTATTTTATGCTATCCATTGTGTTCCTAGCATTTTTTCGTTGTCATGATGTTGATAGTATGTGCAGATTGCTTCATCTAACGACACTTCTCTACCATGAAATAAGAGTCTGCCTGTGCAGCCTGGCACCTCAAGCAGCCGGGATTAGATGTGCCAGGATGTATTCTAACTTTCCTTTTCGGGTATAGATACGTTTGATGCAAATAATTACATCGTGTGAACTTGAATTTGGGATTTCTACTCATGGTCTTGGTGCATGTCAGTGTCTGTACCCATTCCTGTTAGCATTTGATACATCTAGGGATGTGACCAGAGTTGAGTACAAAATGGTTATGCCATGTTCACATTTACCATAGGTAAGGACCTAAGTTACCAGTTTAGATCTAGGGGGTTTGTTTAGCCCTTCATTGCGTGTCATATTGACGGCTTTCATCAGAGCATTATAAAGGAGTAATTGCTTGCTGGCCAGTCTCTACTGTACTATGAGGGATTCATATGAGAAGTGATATCCCCTTGATTAGCGGTCGCTAACAGTACGTATTCCTGCTTCTTCCCAGGGCGCCTTGTCAAGTTTTCAAGAGTGCTTGAAATGTAGTCAGTGACCAAACTGGTATTTTTAAGGCATACAGCACTAGGAAACTGTAAGAAATTTGGTTACTGATTGATTGATATGTGAACCCTGTTCAAGCAGAAACCACAGTCCTTGTCAGGGTGAGGCAGAAAGCAGCCCTAAATTAACCTGCACTCCATCCTCTGGTAGCTTGACAGAGCAGTCGGCTTAACTTAAAGGCAACGTGTAAAGTATTTATGCAGCACTTCAGACAGTAATAAAAGGAAAAGACCTCACAAAAAGGATCCCACATCAGATTAGAAACATAGAGTAATTTTAAATAAATAACACAAGACCAAAGCGACAAAAATCCAATTAGTAGAACCGGAGATATGCAAGTTCAAAAATGTCAGTGAAATAACGCCAAAAGCACAAAGCGCCAACTTTGGATATCTGGTTTCACCGGACTGAGACAAAGTCACAAGTTCAGACTGACCACGGTGGAGTGTGGGCCGGCTACAAGGACCCAGTTAGGCCTGCTGAACAAAGTACCTTGAATCCTGTTTTGTGAAGCGTTGCAAGAGTCAACATTGAAGATGCGTTGGTCAGCCGAAGCAATGCTGTGGTTCCGAGATGCTGCAAGGCTGCAAGGCTGCGATGTGAGGTCTTGCATCGTCTCAAGAATCCCGTCGATGAGGGCTTGCAATGCAAAGCCTAGTGTTGAGGATGCATCTCGCAGTCGGGAGGATGCTTTGGTTCCGAGGAGCTGCAAGGCTGTGATGCTGAGGCCGTCATCGAGGCTGCCGTCGATGAGGGATGCAGGGCCTGTGCCAAGGATGCATCACCCAGTGACGGTTCCAATAAAGCTGCAGGTTACGATGTGATGTGGGTCTTTGCAACGAGGAACATCCACGCAGCAGTGCTGATGCGTCAGTTCTGCTCAGGGTTGCACCGTGCAGCAAAGAAGATGTGCCGGTTCTGCTGGATCCAAAGAGGCTGGTAGACCACTTGGCAGGATAGGCTTACAGATGGCAGAGTCCAGGTGCTGGGGTCAAGGTTAGTAGAGCCTTCTGTCTCTGAGGCTCAAATGAGGAGGATAGCCATCTTGCCATTGGAGTGACTCAAGGGTCCTGGGTACAACAGATGCTGGTCCAATCCTTCTCATCCAGGCTAGAAGGCAGCAGTCAGCAGGGCAGCAGTCCTTCATAGCAGAAGTCCAGCAGAGTGGCATTCCTTTCAGAAGCATAGCAGTCCTTCTTACTGGCAGAGTATCCACAGGTTCAGAAGTGTACTGAGGAGTTGGTGTCTGAGGCCCAATATTTATACCCAGTTCTGCCTTTAAAGTGGGAGAAGCCTCTTGAGGCGTACCTCTGAAGTGCACAAGTGCCCTGCCTTCCTTGCCCTGGCTCCAGACTAACTACAGGGGGTATGCAGTCCTTTGTGCGGAGGCAGGACAAAGCCTATTCAAGTATAAGTGGAGCTGCGCCGGAATGATGTCCCATCCAGGCACACCTAAGTCCACTATTGTGTGTGGCTGTCTAGCAGGAATGCACAAAACCCAGCTGTCAACTACCCCCAGTCATGTGACCTAGAGATAGGCTGCAGGAGAAAACCACGCCAAGGATGTCAGGTCTAACAGGAGCCATTTCTCTGCATATATTTTATTCAGCAGTCTTGGTGTTTGCAGCACCTTGGAGTGCATGAAGCCAACCCTATATCACCAAATAAGGCCCACTGGACAAACACCACCCTCAGGCCCACTATTCTCTCAGTTTCGTCTTCGGTGCCCAACTATCTCATCAGCCAAATCAATTGAGCTGCCAGATTGGATACTTCGAAGCTCCCCTCTGCAAGTTGTCAAGTTGCTTTTCCTGTGGCAAGTTATTTAGTGGAACTCCATAACAACCCTGATGGTAGTCGCTGTAGCTCCTTAATAGATCTCCCCTTCAGTATCACTGGTACCACCATGAAAGAACATAATAATCTAAACAATATATTAGCAGATTCATTATTGCCACCCTCCAAAGAGGTGGCAGTGTAAGTTTGTGGCAAAATGGGATGGACTATCTAATCCCTGATATTATTTTATCATGATTACCTGTGACTAATTGTGCATCAGAATGTCAAATTTCTACTCATAAACTTTTGAACATGATGGACTCCCAATGCAGTGAGGCCCGATGTGCTACCAGATTAGCGTGGTCAGACATTGGATTTAAAGGGGAAGAACAAGACTTACTTCAATTGATCCACAGCCAAACATACTAAAAAATGTATCCATTACTTTAATTATTTCAGGTAGGCTATTCAGCTGATCGGGCAAGTATAAGAGGGTACAATTTGCATACAGCAAAACCATTTGTACTCCACCCTATAACTAAAACCCCCACTTAAGTGACCTCTGACACAGTATATTTGCAAGTGAAACCATAGTGAGGGCGAACAACAGAGGCGGGCAGGGGTATTGGCACCTCTGTGTTGGCCACCAAGAGGATGTGACCCACCATGGCTAGCAGGCTAGTGTACAACATTTCAGCACACCTAAGGCAGGACAAGCCCATCCCCATTCTCCGTAGTACTGCAAATAGGTGACTGCCGGATCCCGTTGTTCTTGAGTGGTCTTATCAGGCCAACTAAACAGAAGCCGCAAATTGACATAGGTATTTTGACCCAGGGTGAACTCGTACTGATCAGATTGTACCAGTGTCCAATGCAAGGGCATCAGTCTATTGGCTATTACTTTTACTAAAATTATTAATTTTCTGTTTAGCAAAGGTAGTGGTTTATTGGAATGAAAATCTCATGGGTCTCTCTTGGGTTTGGTCAATACCACTTTTATTGCTTCCCTTGTGGACACTGGTAGAATTTCCTTATCAAAGACCTTTGTGTACATGAATAGAAATTAAGGAGTTAGTTTTGCCTAATATGTGACATAGAGGTTTAGGGCTAGGCTGTCAGTGCCTGGAGGTTTGACCTTGGCAGGTTAATCAATTGCAGTTCCTATTCCTACCAGGGATAGGGGAGTCTGCTTGTTGATCCTGCTGGTCCCTGCATCAGTAACATCATGGGCCCCCCGTATAAATAATTAACTATATGTTCCAGCTCAACTACCGGGGGTAGCGTGTACAATTCAGCATAATACCCTGCAAGCACTTGATTTATTTCATTCTTTGTGTATAGTGCATCCCCTGTGTGGGAGTGGGTTAAGCAAATGGGCTATTTATAGACATCTGGATCTATAGACCAACCAGGCAAGAAATTGTCCTGCTCATTTGCCACACTCATATTGTCTGCACTCAGTTTCCGGTGTTTGGCATCCGCGTACCATAACTCTTTTCGTCTACTCAGGTCAAGCGTAGTTAGTTGCTGAAGATGTAATAGGTTTTACTAACTCCGGGAACTTCATCCCCATTGTGAGTTTTACAAAATATATTGTGTTTATACACAGTCCTCGGGTGACCAGTTTAAGGCGTCCCATTCATTAGCCAAGTCTAGTGCTTTGCCCTTATTTTCTTTAAAATAATGGTCTTTTTAGTACCCTATTGTGGCTCAGAAGGGAGTGCCTCTAGCATCTTCCTCTGAAGTCTCCTGGTCAGCACTGCCACAATCAGCCTCCCCCACTGAACGACCTTCAGTAACGGAGTATGGTCTGACTAGGTGTGACCCAAGTAATTGGTGCTTGTGATGATATGCCCTATTACTGCATTAAGTAGGAACATGTCTAGTCACATGTGAATCCCATGGACAGTGCTGAAAAAGGATTGTTCTAAGGCCTCTGAGTGCTGTTTTTTCTCCCAAAATCAACTAACCACCAATATTGAACTAATGTGGAGAATTTATGTGGTGTGACACTAGCTACTGCCCTTACAGGGGAGGAATCTACCTGTCTTTCAATGTATCTAGTACTGTGTTATAGACATCACCCCATCCCACACTCAAGAGACATCATGGCACAAATCTAATTTAGGAGATAAAGAATCATAGAACTGCATTTGGTAGTGGATTGTTGTCAATGTGAGGTCTAATTCATCTAGCCTTCCCTCCAATATTGTGAATCTGCTCTCATTATGTAAGTCCTGTGTCCATGTCATGAAAAGCACCCTGGATGCAATCCATACGAGTGTGCCACGGAAGTAAGCAGAATACATAGTAGCCACTAATAGGCCTCGTACCTTTACTTTAATTTCTCAATTTCAGTCTTAGTGAGGTGGGTTTCCTGCAGACATGCACTATGTGTCTACCAGCTCTTCAAATATGAATAACCCTGTATTTGAAAATGGTGCTCTCTGAAGGGTCACCCCAAACCTTTTGGCTTCCTCCTCCTCTTTTTGCTGAGCTCTTTTTGTTGGCCATAGGACTCTGAGCACTTTACCACTGCTAATCAGTGCTAAAGTGCATATGCTTCTTCCCTAAACATGTGTAATTGGTGTATACCTGATTGGCCTAATAAATTTAGTTGCAAGTCCCTTGTAAGGTGGTATTCCAAATACCCAGGGCCTGTAAGTCACATGATACTAGTGGGCTGCAGCACTGATTGTGCCTCCCACAGAAGTAGCCTTTCAAACCTGTCTTAGGCCTACCACAGCAGTGCCTTTGTGTGCAGTATACCTCCACTTCAACAAGGCATTTAAAACTACTTACCAAGCCTTAAACTCCCCTTTAATACATATATGCCACCCCTAAGGTAGGCCTAGGTAGCCCTAAGGGCAGGGTGCTATGTAAGTAAAAGGTAGGACATGTACTTTTATGTTTTGCATGTCCTGGCAGTGACAAACAGGCAATTTCGTTTTTCACTACTGTGAAGCCCACTCCTCTCATAGGCTAGCATGGAGAAATCCTTAATACACTTTTAAGCTGTAATTCATGATCAGACAGGAGTAGCTTTTTCATGTTTCATATGTTTGGAATGGTACTGATAAATCCTACTTACTGGTCCAGTTGGATTTAACATTACTATTTTTGAAATGCCACTTTTAGAAAGTGGACATTTCTTAGCACTTACTGCTATGTGTGATTGAGCCTCTCTCCAATATATGTCTGGGGTGGATAGTGTCCTGCCACACACAAAGGGTTGATTTACCCCTCCATTGATAGCCTGGCAGACAGGACTGGGCTGAAAGGGGAACATGTGCAGTTCAGAGAGCTGTTTTGAAGTCACCCCCCCACATCAAAGACACTTTTGGGTATAAATACTGGGTCTCTGACCCCGTAAAATCAGACACTTGTGGATCTTAAACTGAACCTCTGTCAGAAGGACTGCTGTGCTGCTTAAAGGACTCATCCATGGACTGCAGACCTGGAAGGCCTGCTTCTCTCTTGTGTTGCCCTGCTGCCTGCTGCTCTCTGACTCTGCTGAAGGAAAGCTGGACTCTGTCTTCACTCCAAGTGACCTCCAAGGGCTTGTTGGCTTATCCCTGTTGCTTGAGACTCAGGGAAATCATAGTCTCTACCCCTGCTCTATTATATGTCTTATTGGAAGAGGCCCAGATACTTGCAAAATGGATTTTGACGCATCTCCTGTCTGTGTGTAACAGAACCTACACATTGACCCAGTTGCGGGAGTAAAATTGTTGCATCACCTCGGAACCAGCACTTTGCCTCCAGAGATCGACACATCGGCCAGCATATCGCCACTGCTGCAGCTTGGTGAGACTGGCGCACACCCTCAACTACGTGGCAGAATTCGGCGCATCAGTCGATGCCTCTTGATTACGGCACCGTCCTCAGAACTGATACATCGCCTTCACTGCGTGGAGAAGATCAATGCATCTCGTTGCTTGCGACCAGCAAAGGTACTTTGTGGGTCCTGTCACTGGCCTGCCCTTCCACGAGGATGGCACTAACTTTGACTCTGCCCCAGTCCCACACAACCTAAAGTAATCTTTTTAGCTCTACATGCTCCTATGCGCTTTACTCCATTTATTCTTTTAAAATTCAATGTCTGAACTTCTATACATTGGATTTTTTTTCATTTTGGTCTTGTTTTGTTTATAATCTAATAATCTCTTTTTATAAACCTGTGTGGAGTCTTTTTGTGGTATATTCATTGGGTTACTCTGTGTGTGTGTTGCACAAATACTTTACACATTGCCTCTTTAGATAAGCCTGACTATTTTGTGCCAAGCTACCAGAGGGTAAGCACAGGTTATCTTTTAGTGTGTCTCTCGCTTACCCTGGCTAAGATTGTGGCTTGTGCTTGGACAGAGTGCATACCTTTGTCAACCAGAAACCAAATTTAAAACACCCTGTGTCACTTAGTAAGTGAGCCTAGGCTCTTCACAATCCACATGATACAGTATTTGTAATTACATACTTTAGTCATTTGTATCAGGATTCAATGAAGTGTCTTGTTTTCTGGCACACAGGGTCTTCACTCTAGTTAGTTCTGTATCCCTGTCTTCTGTTTGCCCTTGCGGCTGCATCTGATTGTCTGCATTTATATAATTCATTCCTAATTGAAATATCAACACATTCCCCAGTGGGAGCATGAAAACCTGCCTTGCCTTTGTAACTAGCTAACAGGAAAATAATATTAACCATGTCTATTCAGACAAGCAGTGGTGTGTGTATCAAAGGATTTGTGCTCTTATTTTCCAAACATAAATTGCTCCATGTGTGTCACCACTGGGTGTCCTCCTCCATTCCTATCTGCTCATATCCCCTAAAACTTGCATTGCTCTTTATGAAAATACAGCACTGCAGCTGGCAAATTAACCACCAGTTGAACAGTGAACAAGCCTTGGTTTTATGTGATCTTACTAAGTTATGTGTTCAGCAGTCTTTGGAGTCACTTTTGGGCTGTTGCCCAATATCTCCTCATTAGAGGCACGATCTCAGCTGCTCTCTTCGTTGAGTTTTCCCCTTTGGGTCCTTGTACTTTGGAACATCTGAAACTAGTAATGAATGCTCTTTCTTGTGCTGCTTGTTCTTTGGTCGCTGTGCCTGGGATTCAGTTCTTTTTTCAACATCATGAATGGTGCTTACCGGGGTGCCCCACTGTTCTACGTCTAAATTAGAAAGTTTGAAGTTTATTGATGTTGCATTAGTTAAAATCATTTCATCTTGACTCGATTAATTAAAATCATTACATCTCGACACATAAAACAATTATAAAACAAGGGTAAGCATTTTAAAATTAACAATTGCGGCATACATACATTTTCCAGCTGGCAGGATTTTTTTTAGAAAAACCCTTGTTTGCATTCAAAAGGAGTTGTAACCTTAGAGATAGTCTGGTCCATACCAGACCAAGTCCAATCCAGACTGTCAGACAAAACACTCTTTGGGGTCTCCCACCCGTCCAAGGACATTATCCGTGTGGTTAGTGTGGGGCATGCGCACAGACCTCTATCACTAAGTCAATTGATATTGGAACAGGAAAACCCTGGGTGCTCAAACAGCACACAAACTGCAACAGTGAGAAACTCATATATCAGATTACATGACCTTGTGGCCTCAGGTATGTGGGCATGACCACACGGAAAGTCAAAATCCGTATATTGGAACACAAAAGCACCATCAGGTGCGAGAAACAAACAACCAAACTGATGAGACATTTCTTAGAGAAAAATCACAAAGCGGATGATTTTAGCTGGACTGTCCTGGACAAACCCAACTTGTCACCTACTACATCCAGTTTGAACAAAACTCTTCTGAGGGTCGAGCAGAGATGGGTGTTCATGCTGGGGACAGTAGAAAATGGAACGATGATATACCCTGGCTGTCGCTTGCATAACACGCCTGCAGTTCTCATTGTCAGGGATCACTATATACCCATGAGATAGAACTACAGAGTCTATAAGTATATTTACTCATTCCCTTCACAACACCTGGGTATAGTTCAATCATGCTTTATAATATACCATCACATGCATCGCTCTTTGATACTGCTTCAGAGTGACTGTTTACCTGTCATCTAGCATTGCCAAAATTCTTAATTTAATCGATTTTCAATGCTCAATCTGTATTTGATTAACATCCCTCTTAATACCTATCGAGGGTGTATGACCATCACTAATTAAGAAAGTACTTGTGATCGCCTCATACTTCTCCATACTTCATCTTTCAAACACACCTTACGTGTGCCTTTTTCCTTTTAAAAAACCTCAATGACTAGGCTTTATTCAAAACATTTGCCTTACACATCTTTGGGTTGCAGGCGAGACTCCCCTTTCCCCCCCTTTTAAAAAAACGCTTGTCAAAGCATTTGATTGACACATCTCTAGGTTTCAAGCGGGACTCCCTTTCCCGACACATCTCGCTGGAGTGACCTCACGCTGCCTACTGGCTCGGGACTGGAAGACCATCGATCCCATCAGCCCCTGCGCCCTAACCAGGAAGGAGTCAGGATACGGGTTAGTCTGCACTATTAATGACGAGCAGGCTCCCGTTTCTGTCGGCATTTCTGTCCTCCCGGCAGCGCGAAGAGGTATCCACCTAAACAGGATGGTGAGTAGATAGGTTTTTGAACCGTGTCCTACCGGCCGACTATGTTTTCTTAACCACAGCTGTGTTTTCTCCATGACCCGCTGGTATTGGGTTTATGTATTTTAACTTGGTCTTCCATTGTATGTCACGGGGACAAGGTAGTACAGCTGTAACACCCGCAATGTGTAGATTGCACTGGCCCCACTAACCCATTATTACCTGGTGTGTTGCGTCACGGCTCGGGTCCGGTCACCGGTATATAATTTTTTCATATTTTCCTTACTACTTTCTCTCGCCCCATTGCGACACCTGCTTAAAATTGTGGTTTGTCACGCAGTTTGTACCCTCCAATTGCACGTCCTGTAAACCTCCTCAAATGCTGACACTTAGTATGGCGGTTGCTCAGTTTGTTGTCGTCTCACAGATCGACCTATGGCGTGCCTCGGCCATGTTCCGGGCACTTTTGTTCGTTTGGAATGTTCCCAAGATCTTCCTTCAGCACAGTTCTCTTGATGTTAGTTGTTCTGGTGATGCCTTTTACATCCAGCATATGTTTTATTCCCGCCACATCGTGGTACCTATGTAATGGTGTTTCTCTGTTGCACAACTGGCAACTTCCCTATGTGCTTATACGTTGCATGGTGGTTGCAGAACCCCCACCTTTCTACAAATTTGACCTGTTGCCTGCCTTGGCCATGTTCTGGGGATTATTTGTTTGGGATGCCCCCAGGATTACGAGCGCTCTGTCTCCTGCACGCCATTCTCCTGTTGCGCGATGTTTATATCCAGTATATGCTCTTCAAGGTGATTGATCGATACTATGGGGATAGTATTAACGTACCCACACAGATTAGATTTGTCCAGGGTACACCCCTGATAGCTACCAACTAGTTTGCTGAACCTTGCTGTCCTCTTCGGTTTGATCCCATTTGCTCTGCTCTGGTCTACACCTCTGCACTGATGGAACGGATAGTAATCTGACTTTTAATTTTTATTGACCAAACAGACTAATTCAGACTAAACTCTGCATCTAAAATAAATTCATCCCTTCATCTGTGGCAACAATTACACAGTAGAAGGGCCTTTGCTTTCCATTTGAGATGTTTTTAATACACATAGGAAGTTGATATGGTCTTTGTTTTTTTCATCATGCGTGTTGCTTCATATTAGAAAACTTTTTGAACCTAGATGGGGGCATGGATCAGCCCTTTTTCAATTGTTTATTTGTATAGATTGTCCCTGATTTCCCAGTTAGCAGATAGTGTAACTTTCACCAACGTGTTACTGTATAGTGACATTGTACGATTTCCACTTTTTCAGTAGGAAGTGTTTATTTGTTGAACAGCATAAACATTGGGTTGGTGCCAGACTGATTCTAAGCACCCCCTCAGGATATGTTAGCCTATGGTCCTGCTAGCTCATAGTGCCACCATAAGTAACCCTAAACCTAGTAAGGTAACAAATGGTTTGGGCAACCTCAAAACATGACAACCTTGATTCCCCAAGAAATCGTGGTAACAGATCAAGAACCGTTTTGCTCAGGCACTCGTGCATACTCAGAAAAATACCAAAGAAATACACAAAGGCGCATTTCAATATTTATTGAACCATTGTGATTCTTGTATAAAAGATATGTGCTGCAATGGTTAATAGACAGAAGCAGATAAAAGTGATTAGCAGTACAAGGACAGTGAAAAGGATAAATTATTCCACCATGGTGCTGGCATATAAGTACTGGGTATAGTGTACTCCTCCTATGCACTCCCTACCTAGGTGCTTAGGCAGGTGTTCTACCAAGAGTTCCCTACTGGATGATCTAACTCCTCATTACCTGAAGGTAAGTGTATGAAGGTCCCTGTCTTGGTCACAAGTTGGACATCCATCTTGGCAGAGGGTAAACGGGAATCAGCTGGGGTGAGACTCTGACAACAGCGCCCTCGCATTGACAGCAGAGTGCTCCTTTGATTTGAACACGGAAATGTGTGTGTATTTATAATAACAGTATCCATGCTTCCTTGTCAAGGCTTCGGCCAGGCTGACATTGTTTATTCTCTTGTGATAGCCATGTCGCCTCCTGGACAAATAACAAACAACAACATTTGCAAAATGTGTGTACAGGCCTTGTACTAAATGTTCAAGGTGTCGTGATAGTGGAATTACGAAGTGGAATTGTAAGCCATGTGGTTTCAGAAAAACTAATCCTCCACTGTCACGCAAGCAAATGAGTAACAAAAGTCATTGTGTAGAAAAGAAGGCAACTTAAGAAACGTGTTCATGTAAAATGGCAGTGTTTCTTCCCGGGCCTAACCTAGCTTGTGACAGTGATTCTATGGCCTTCAGGAGGTGCGATGGTATTTCCCACTTCTTTAGCTTCACCCCAAGCTGGCCTCTTGGGATATTGTCGAAAGCGTTTGTAAAATCAATAAACACCACATTAAGAGGTCAGAACTTGATGAGCATAGCTTCATCGATTAGGCAGGTTAAGGTCAGGAGATTATCCTCAATGGTACAATGCCTTTGAAAGCCAGTCTGAAACCATGGGATCAGTTTCTTCTCTTTTGCCCAGGTTTCCAGCTCATACAGTAACCTTGAGTAGCACTTTCCTTCCACATCTATTAGTGCTATCATTCTGTAGTTAGCGGGCAAGACTCTGCTTCCCTTTTCATGTATAGGTACCAAGATTGTACCCCTCCAGCTATCGGGGACTGTGGCCGTGGTATAACATTCTGAGAAAAGTGAGGTTAAGATGAACACCCAAAGGCTCAAATCTGATTTTAGTAGGGTCACCGGAAGGCTGTTTGGGCCTGGTGCCCCATCTGCTCTCATTTTCCTTAAGGTTGATCCCACCTTTCCTATACACAGCCAAATACTGATATTGGGAGGCGACTGTGCTTTGCTCGCTTCCTTCACCCCTAGTGGACCGTCCATTGTGTCTGATGTATCTGAGATTTATAACTCCATTTAGAGCGTCGTGGAGAGTTCAATCCATTGATTGTCATGTTCTACGCCCATTCATCATACTTATTTTGCCTGCCGTCTGTACCAGCTGTTATGCTGTAAAGTTGCTTTATATGGTCAGTCCACTGTTTCGGGGAAATGTTGCAGACCCTTGAGTTTCGATTTTGAATGAGCTTATTATCTCCCAACATTTTCTTGAGTCCTTCGGGTTCAGTGCACCATGCAGTTTCACCCAGGTCCGTTCTTCAACGTTTCTTTTGTCTACCCATAGCTGTCTCCTATATGTTTTCCTGAGAGTTTTCACTTTTTCTTTCATTCCCTTTACATCAGGGTTTTTATTCCTGAGACTGCAGAGGGAGCTATTTAGCTCTTTCCTTAAACTTCCTATTGTATGGCCCTCAGAGTACCCCTGCCTATTTTGTTCCACCTCTCATCTTTTTTTGTGTACCTCTGTTATGTTGTCTTGGAGTGATGCGATTAGTATGGCCCAGCCTGTCATTACTTTGTTCTCCTTCTTTTTTCCAAGATCCCTTTCTATTGAGACCAAGCTTTGTTTTACTTTATTTATTTGGGACTGCTCTGTCTGCCAATTTATTATTTTTAACGGGGCAGAGGCTTCTTGATGGCCCATCATCCTTGCTGCTTGGTACCTATCATTGAACTGCTGCATGGTCATTCGAGATTTTCGGAATTATCTGAAAGCCATCTATATTACGAAAACGTTCTATAGAAGACCATAGGTAGCCCAGGATTACTAACCAGAAAGGGAGGATGTGAGTGTATGTCGCTGGTGCTGTCTGATTTTATGCAACCATTAATGCATTGCATCTCTAGGGCTTCTGGGGCTCTTGCCAGGTATTCGCCAATTGTTTTCCTGCCACTGATCCTGTGCAATCACTTGTGGGTGCTCCAGTATTTATCCTCCCTGTCTTTCCATTCCTCATGATTGTTGTTTCCGAGTAGGTTTAACTTTAAATTAAAATCTCATCCAATTAGCAGGTGTGAATTGGGATATTCTGTCCTTAGGTTTTCTAAGCAATCCAGCAATGAACTTGTGGACTCACGTTTCCGTGTGATTAGTGCCGATAGATGTTTCCGATGATAAGGGTTTGATTCACTCTGTTCTTTTGGCTTTTGAGTGGATCGATTTTTATGATGATGGTATAACCTTTTCCTGCCCAAATTATGGATATCTTTATTGCCAGATCGCTTTTTATTTGAATTGATACCCCCCTCCCACTTGCACGGCCACCAATTTGTGATGGGAGGGCAGGAGATGCAAAGTTTGCATAATCCTGAAGAGGCTCAGGCTCCATGCACCATGTTCCCTGCAGGCAGATTACGTTGTTTTCAGTTAGTTCCCCCAGCTCTCTTTGTTTATCCTCTTCCCTGCCCAAGTTCAAGCCTTATGTGCAACGGGGAAGATATGTATGCGCCCTTCTGATATCACTCTCAGTTTTTTCCCCAGACATAGCAATGCATGTTGTAGTTCATGTTTGCACAGCAGTTGTTTATATTTCCGGAATACACAGCTTCTGTTAAAAGGCTACGAAGATCATTTGTTGACATTATTGACCTTGTTATTCATAGTCGTGCTGCATGTTTTATTCCGTCTCTGTCTCTATAGTCCAATAAACAGGCCACCGTCATTCTTGGGGCATCTTTAGGTTCTAGGTGTCACCTCAGAATCTTGGGCAATCTTTCTACTGCTAAGAACTTTCAGGGCACACCATCATAAACATTTTCAATCAATCAGTTTTCCAACAATGTCTCTGCACTGTTTCCCTCGGTCTGCTCAGGTAGTGCCACCAAATGTATATTATTATGGTGGTAGTGCTCTTCAGTGTCATCCACTCTTTGTTATAGGAGGTGTATTCTGTCTATCAATTTTTTCACCTATGATTATAATACCTGCGCTGAGGGTCTAAAGGTGGCCAGTGTGGATTAATTATATGTGACTCTGTCACTGAGTTTGTTGTGGCCTGCTCGCAGCAAGTTTACATCTATGGTCACAGTATCAATAGAGAGGTTTTCTTTCCAGTATGGCCAGCAGGAAAGAGTAAAACCTTTGATTTTGGCCATTGGTATAGTCTCAACTGTTTTTAGTAGGGCAACGTTATCTTTGTCCCCTTCAATCTAAGAGTCAAAATTTGGCTGCAACATTTAAGCGTTTGGTTTAGCCTTTCTGCCTATGTCCTATCATCTGTCAGTACTAATCGTATCCTTGGTTCTGGCAGCTGGACCATTGCAGGAGGTCACACTCATGAGGTTGGTTGCCACAGTGACCCTATATACAGTCTATGATTGCAGCAGTGCATCTTTTTATCTTTGGGTCCAGGGATGTACAGTATAGCAAAAGTGAAGGCCCCTAGCTGCTGCAGCTGGTTACATTAAAAACACTGCTGGTGCAGCCTCTCACAGTTCAGCCTTCCTCACCGCCCTTGCTCCTGGGTAATTGTGCGAAATTGGGTTGTTGGTTGAGGGTGCATGTGAGCCCTTCTCAAGAAATAGCCACAATCCTTGTCAGGGTGAACCACAGACAGTCACTAAATTAACCTGTGCTTAACCCTCTGGTAGATTGGCACAAAAGCAGTTAGACTTAACTTAGAAGCAATATGTACAGTTTTTATGCAGCACACAAATAGCAATAAAGTAAAACCACACCACAAGATAAATCCCACATACATTTAGAAAAAGAGAGTATAATTTAATACATTATTTGACACTAAAACAACAAAACTCCAATTGGTAGATCTGGAGATATGCAGTCGAAAAGTTTTAAGATAAGTATAGTGTCTAAAGGCACAAGGCACCAACTGTAATTATCTGGTCGTGCCGGACAGGTGACAGCTCTGCCCCCTCATCAAGTCAGGACGGTCCATCCTGACAACACCTGCCAACACCAAGGCCCTATACTGTGATACTGGCTGGGAGGAATACACAAAAGGCCCCTGCCAACCACAACTAGTCATTCATCCCTGGAAACAGGCTGCGGGCACCAAACGGTTAGGACAAGAAAATGCCAACTTGCTAAAAGTGGCATTTTCAGAATTGTAACTTAAAATCCAACTTTATCATTAAAGAGGGTTTTAATTTACCATTCCTCAGACACCAAACATGACATTCCAACCTTCAGCCACACAAAGGTTATCTCTTTTTAAATGTAATAAGGTAATAAAATGCTATCTTATAGGAGAGGTAGGCCGAGAGGTAGTGGAAAAAATATTTGAGAGTTTTTCACTACCAGGACATGTAAAACTTAAAACTACATGTCCACATTTTTAAATACAATGCACCCTGCCCTATAGGCTATTTAGAGCCTACCCTAGGAGTAACCTATGGGAAACGGCCCTAACAATGAATTTTTTACAATGAGTAGCCTTAACAACGACTCCTAAACAAAGACCTGGACCTGAACCACGACCTCCTTAACCACTACTTCATTTACAACGACTGATTGAACTACGATTTTCAAAGGTAAGTTTAATTATTATTTTCTTATCTGACCTCTAACAGAGGCAGCCATCATCCATTCAGGAGAGATAGATTTTCTGGTTACACATTTTAGATTAATTTTCAATTAATATGTATACAAGAAATGTACAGAGTTACTGTTGTAATGGGAAACATAGTCTATTCCTTAGTTCTTCTACACCGATTTTCATTGACATTTGCCTAGTAACGTTTTTTTTGTAACTTTGTGATAAGTGAGAACCTCTTAGACATATTTATTTGTTTAGTAAGGAGAGTCACTTCGGAGCTGTGGCTTCCATGGCGGATTAATGCAAAGGTTGCGGGGAATACACATCTGGCATGGGCCACATTGGCATCATTCTTGAGCATCACCAGAGCCTGTAAATCGGGCCCATGCTATGTTTTTTTTTTTTTAAATTGTATTTATTCGGTTTTGTAACAGGAAAGAGAAACAAAGGAAACAGATCACATTATCGCATACATCACAGTTATAGGATCACATGCGTCATCAGGCAGTTGATTACAAATCGTTAATGTGGAACACACTGACAGCAGACACTTCTAGAAAGGAACAAGCAGCAGACCGAAGCATTGTCAATCAATTATAGTACGATCTAATCAAACCATAACTCACAGACCAATCAACTTATGAAAGTAATAGGTGGTCCGCGGTCCCTGAAACAATGCATGTGCCCCTCTTCTCATGTATGCCGGATCGACACAGGTCAGCTTATGCTCATACATTATCAGTATCACTTCCCTGTTTCGTCACTAGATATTGCGCAAACAGTCCCCAAAACCTTTTAGGTCAACTGAGAGGGGGCAGCAACATCAGATTGGGTATTACAATATACCATATCTCGCTCCCACTCAGCAATAGTTGGGACAGGTCCCCGCATCCATCGTATCGCGATCCTACGCTTAGCCAATAGTAAACCTATAGAGGCCAGTTTTCGGACACTCTTACTGAGGGGCTTCGTGTAACCTAGAAGCACTAGGAGGGGATCAGGAGTGAGGGACAGACCAACTATATCATTCAATGCTTGAAAAATGTGTTTCCAAAAGACCGCCACTGGAGAGCACACCCATGCAACATGTAGAAAACCCGCCTGATCCATCCCGCACCTCTCACAGTGATGTGTGTCCCTTAGCCCATATCGAAACAACCTCAGTGGTGTGTAGTGGACTCTATTTAGAAACTTGAAGTACACCAATCTATGCCTGCCATTGAGTGAGACCGTTTGTGTAACGGCGCAACAGTAGTACCATATATCGTCGGCCAGGGGTGCACCAAGGTCGTGCTGCCACTCGAGCCATGCTTTAGAATAGTGTGTATTATTTGTTATTTGTGAAGAGGCATAGAGTTTCGAAATCAGTTTAACTGGGGACTCTGAGCGTAAGAGAAGGCAGGAAGCTCCGAGGGTTCTTGGAGATCATCACCAAGCAGAGCCCTCAGAGCATGGCGAGTTCTAAAAAAGTGGAATTGTGTTAAAGTTGTATAGTTAGATATACCAGCACTCACCTCCTCCCGTGCGCGCACCCTCCCGTCCTTAAAGAAATTGCCCATTACATTCATACGCCGGGAGTTCAATGAGCGAAGTGCACCGTGTTCCGAGCTGAGAGCGAACCATTGACACCAGTTTACTGGCAAGAGAGGAGAGTATAACTGGGCCCCTGCTTGCTTTTTCAGTAATACGTGCCAAGCGTGGACTATAGAGTTAACAGAGTCAAGAACTCTGCAGCGGCTGCTTGGCTCCTGGGTCAACAAACGTGGGAGAGGGCCAGGGCGAGCGGACACCTGTTCTATTTGAAGATGCGGAAGATCCTGCGGCCCATGAACCCAGCTATGAGCGTGCGAGCCTTGCGCCACCCTGTAATATAGTTCTAAATCAGGCGCACCTAGTCCGCCCGCAGTGTAGGGCAGAGTGAGTATGTCCAGCTTAACGCGCGGAGTCTTGCCTGCCCAGGCCAGTTTGCACATCAGTGTCTGTAGCTCTCTAAATATGTGTTGGGGTACCACTATAGGTATGTTGACAAAGAGGAAGAGGAAACGGGGGAGTACAATCATTTTCATCAAGGAAACCCACCCAACCAGCGAGAGGGGAAGCCGAATTCACCTATCTATATCCTCCGCAAGCTTGGCAATGGCCCTGCCATAATTCGCCCTAAGCACTTGCTCCGCATCAGTGTGGACTAGGATTCCCAAGTACCTAACTGGATCGGAAGTCCACTGAAGAGGATAATCTAATGGAGTAGGTACTGTAGTCGGAGTGAGTGGGAAAATTATTGACTTGTCCCAATTGATTTTGAGCCCCGAAAGGCCGCCAAATCGCAGCACCTCACGAATTATTGGGGAGAGATTAGAGTCCGGATTCCGAATGTATAGAAGCATGTCGTCCGCATATGCAGAAACAATTAGGTTGTAGCTGGGAAAACGGAGACCCCTGTGGACGTGATACTTGCGCAGCGCCCTCAATAAAGGTTCAGCTGCTACCGCGTAAAGTAATGGGGACAGGGGGCACCCTTGTCTGGTGCCCCTAGATATCTGGATAGGCGAGGAGACCATATCCCCGATGCGCACACGAGCCGAAGGAGAATTGTATAGCACCAATACCAGTTGAAGAAAAACCTCCCCCACGCCCAGGCGTCACAGAACCGACAACATGTATTTCCATTCGATCAAATCGAAGGCTTTCTCGGCGTCCAAAAACACCGCAGCCGCCTTAACCTCTGGTCGCACATGCTGAAGAGCGCCAGAGACTGTTCTCAGATTCCAGATAATGAGCGGCCCGGAATAAAGCCAGCTTGCTCCGTGCCAACCAGCAGAGGTAAAAGAGGGGATAAGCGATTAGCCAACATCTTGGCAAAAATTTTAGTGTCGAAGTTTATAAGCGACAGGGGTCTATAGGATGAGCACTCTTGAGGAGCCTTGCCAGGTTTTAAAAGCGTTACTATCAGCGCCTCACGCATGGAAGGAGGCATGATACCAGTTTCACCCATCGCCTGAAACAGTGTGCTCAGGTGGGGAATCAGCATGTCGCTAAAAGCCTTATAAAAGGGCACCGTGAGCCCATCCTGACCCGGGCACTCCTATCCCGCATGGAGTTCAACGCAGTACGAATCTCAGCCGCATCAAGGGGTCGCATCAGGTATTCCTGGTGACTATCTGTCAGCCACGGCAGCTTGATATATTCCAGGTACTTCAATATATTGTCATCCCCTGGGGCAATTTTAGAACTGTATAAATCCTGATAGTACCTACAAAATCGACTAGCTATATCCCTTTGTTCTTTTAAGACGGAGCCATCCTCGCCAAGGATCTCAGTAATGACCCCAGATTCAAATCTACGGCGTGCCAACATCGCGAGTACCGAGCCCGGTCTGTCCCCTTCACCCTAGGTTCAGGCCAGAGCGTATTTCCCCATATGTTTAATTTCGCTATCCGCCTCCTCGTGGTACTCATCTAGTGTGGTTTTAAGTTGTTCTAGAATCTGTGAATCAGTGTTTTTAACCAGAGCAGCCTCTAGCTCCCCCAATCGGCCTTCCAGCAGGGCGAGCCTACCTCTAATGGAGCGGAGCACCTCTGCATGCTTACTGATAGCAACTCCACGGACGAAGACCTTAAAGGTCTCCCACACTGTGGCAAAGGAGTCAACGACCCGATATTAATAGCAAAAAATTCCTCAATGGCAGCAGCTAAGTCAGCCTTAAAAACCGTATCTAGCAGGGAATAGGGCGGGAATCGCCACTGAAAAGGGGGAGGGCCCCTGGGGGAAACCTCAAGCGTCAACATCACAGGAGAATGATCTGAGAAAGAGCGAGCCAAGACTGCGCAGTCCTGCACCCTGGCCAGTAACGTCCCTGAAATGAACCAATAATCAATACGGTTATGAATATCATGATAGGCTGAATAGTGTGTAAATCCGCCCCTAACAGAGGACCTAACTCTCCACACGTCCACCAGGTGCATCTGTAAAGCTATATCAGCCACAGCTCTAGCGGCAGCCGACGGGGGTCTAGGCGGGCCCTTCGAACGATCCAGCGCAGGATCCATAACCAAATTGAAGTCTCCTCACCAGAGCAACGGCATTGCAGTACTGTTTTTGATAAGTGAGAATATTGAGTGATAAAACTGGGGATCATCATAATTCGGCCCGTACGAATTGACAATTAGGAACTCAACGCCCCTCCTATAGCATTTTGATACAACACATCTTCCAGCAGGGTCTGTTGCACGACTCTCCAGCTGAGGACCCGATCTAGGGTTCACCCGTGTTAACACGCCCCTGGAGTGCGAGGTGAACTGAGCAGCATGAGTCGAGCTTAAAAGATTACGCCCTGTGAGCATCGCACAATTAGGAGTAAGATGCGTCTCTTGGAGCAGGGCGATATCGACCTCTTGTCGCTTAAGATATGCCAGAATTTTACGCTCCTTTCTGTGGTCATTAAGACCTCTCACATTCCATGTCACAAGGCGCAAGCGCCTGCTATGGCCTAGTCTTGGGTCCCGTTGTGACATTCCCTACAAACCTCGATGTAGTATACCCCTACTGCACTGTGAAGTGTCTTGCCCTGTGCTTTGATGACTCTGAAATGGATGTGATCTTTAAAAAAGGAAGAAAAAACCCCTCCCCACCCCCCACCCACGCCGTGCCGTCCCCAACTGAGCACCGGCGATCTCTCGCCCTCCCTACCAAAAGACCCCGCTGTACATAGAAGAAGAACAACAATTATGCAACAATTGACACTGATTAACAGACAATCAAGAGGCGTGAAACGCATTGGGGCGGATGTTGCCCGCCTGAACAGTTCTATACCATCGTCCCGCCCCGCCACTAAGCTTCTGAAATGTAGCTACCATTGGGAGAAAAACGGTTTCCAAAGAAAACACCGGAACAATTCCAGTATAATTGAACCTCCCGCCTACCGAGAACACAGCAACCCAGCACGGCCCCTCCCGCCTAAGCAGAATGAGGATAACTGTTAAAAAGACAAAACTCAAACTAACAAGTGGATCGTGAGACCGTGCAGTCCGTTAGTGATGCAAGCACTAAAGCGCCCACTCTTCATCCCCCAGATACTAGTAATATATTCAACACATGGGGGTGAGTACCCATCGAGGTCCAGAGTCAAGGATTACTCTTCAATCATTGTCATCCAGGCTGCCGCTAGCACCCTCCGCCCGGTCTCCCACCGTCGAGCCCGTCCTGTGTTTGTCAGGTTTGTCCCAGTCTTTGAGGGCTTTCTGAAGAGACTGAGGATCTGTAAAAATCTTGGCCTTCCCATTGAGGATCACTCTCAGTCTTGCCAGATATAGCATCGCGTATTCAATGCTCTGATTTCTCAGCTTACGTTTCAGCGGCACAAACTGTCTCCTGGCCTCCTGGACCCTGAGAGTGAAATCCGGGAACAAAGAAAGAGAAGATCCTTCGTACGACAAGTTACCCAGTTCTCTCGCCCGTCGAAGAGCTGCATCTCTGACCCTGTAGTTCAATAGTTTGGCAATGATAGGGCATGGAGGGGCACCAGGAGGAGGTTTAGGGCCCAACGACCGGTGCGCCCACTCCACAACGAACATGGGAGAAAATGTATTGGCGCCCAGCAACGTGGTGAGTAACCTCTCTATAAAGGACTCCATGTTACCCTTTGCAGTAGATTCGGGAAGGCCTGTAATGCGCAGGTTACTACGCCTCGATCTAGCTTCCAAGTCCTCGGCTCTGTCCTGCAAGGCAACCAAGGTCTTCTCCATCTGTTTCTGGGCATTGTTGGAGTCAGTCTGGGCCTCTTCGGTTTCAGTGATTCGTCGCTCGGCCATGTCTAGACGTTCCGCATGCTTGTCCACCCTCTCGAACATTCGATCCATCCTGTAGGCCAGGGTGTCTATTTTTGCATCTATAGCGGATAAACCCTTCTGCATGGAGGCTATAATCGATTTGATGTCGCCAACCGGGTCATCAGTACCCGCCTCCGACTCCGACATCACAGAGTCCGCAGCTTCTTCCCGATGTCTAGATTTTTGCTGCTCAAAGTTCAGCTTTGGTTGCGATTTGTCTGGCTTACCCATTGTAGCGCCTCTTCGCATTCGTATCGTTCTCGCCGGGGCATCAAATCCAGGCCCCTCAGCCACCACCACAGCAGTTATGCCTCCAACCCTGGCCGCAGGTCCCAGGCGTGCACAACCAGGAGAACACTCCAGCCAGAGAAACGCAAAAATGGTACACCAAGTAGGGGACCGTGAAGCTCAGGTCACTGTAGTGAGGGTCCTACCTCGCCGTTAATCGCCGGAGGGGGGGGGCACCTGACGTCTGCTTACACAGTCCCAAGAAGTTTTAAGATCTATGTGCAGGGCAGCCAACACTACAGGCACAGGCACAGGCTTTGCCTATGCTGGTTTCTCGCGTGGAAGGACTCGGGAGGCGCAGGAGCGACAGGTCTCACCAGCAGGCACTCAATAGTGCAGAGGGGGGTGCCCACAGCAGATCAAGACTTACCGTCCAGCGCGGGGGGGCAATAGTCTGGAGCGGTAGTTCACACGGAGCTCCGCCCTCCGCCATCCGCCAGATGACGCGGGGACTCCGGTGCTCGCTCCCGCTGCCGCATCCAGCGCCAGGCCAGTCGGGCCGTTGGGGGAGCCGATCACCCTTCACCATCCGAGGCCCATGAAGCCAGGCGTAAGCGTCTGCGCGGTCCCGCAGGAAGCACGCCCAACGCTGACCGCGTACCAGGCCGACGCCGGGGAAGGCGACGTAGTTGTCCGTAACTTCGGACTCACTGCAGCTTTTTCACCCGCTCCTTCAGCGATGGGGGCACCAGGAGAAGGACTACTCTCGCCCAGCTCTCCAGTCGGGAGTACTTCTCTCCCTGGCAGCAAATTCTTGTCAGATTGTGTTGGCGGTGCGCGGAGCTAGCTTAAGGAGCGGCCATCTTTAGGCCAGGCAAGCTCCGCCGGGCCCATGCTATTCTTCTGGTTCCTGCGATGGCCTTTTATCTGCTTTTATGATAATTTGAAGTTACATATCAGAATGTCATAAAATGTGTGAGACGTTCTGAGATTTCCCCAGAGACAAAGACGGCCTTATGTGATGTGCGATATCATTGAGACCAAAACAAATGCCACTTCCTGGATATGGCAAAGGGGTCAAAGCTCACGTGATGTGCCTAACTCTGCCTGTTATTTTGAGGAAATGCTGCCATTCTTCCTCTGTGTGTGGAGTATCCAGGCTGTTGTTCATGTATGAACACGTCAGCAGCTCCTGGCGCAAGGCAGGGGTCTCCCGATTTAAGTGTATGGAGGAACAACGCGATCGCTGCTACTACTGACAATTGGAGTATTACTACTAATAGTAATTGTAATAATTAGTAATAAAATAATGAGAACAGTAATAATAATAACGCTAATAATAATGACTATTCTAGAGGGAAAACTGACTGTTCTGGTCTGAAAGGCCGGCATGGCATGGGGGAGTGTGTCATCTGTCATGAGACCAGTTACGCCTTAGAGAGGCGGCCCGCAGTGTAATCTCCACACACACAGAGGAAGAATGGCAGCATTTCTCCAAAATAACAGGTAGAGTTAGGCACTCAGCGCTGATTTAAAAAAGTACCGGGCAGACCTCTAACATAAAAAAAAAAGCACACCGCTGATAACTCACATGGCTACAAGTGCCCAGTAGATCTTTGTATAATAAGCAGTGTCTCTGGGGCTCACCCTTGTAGAAAGAAATTCAGGAGGTAAATCCTTTGGCACATAGTGGAATTCAAATTAAAAAAAATGTAACACAGATCGTTGCCAAAGAGGCCCACGGAAGGTTCATTACAAATGAGTGAAGCAAGATAACTTAAATATTGCAAGTCCGCTAAACCACTGCCAGAAAGAAAGTTGCTCATGGTATGTTCTGTTTAAGGTAGTGGTAGATTCGGTAAATATGTAAATTGAATATGTTTCGTGGTTCAGGAAGTCGTGGTTCAATACTTAGTGGTTTGGCTTTGATCATTGTTTAACCTTCATGGTTTAGGTACTCGTGATTTAGGAGGTAGTTGTATACTCATACAACCGTAACCTATATGTATTAAAAGGAAGGATTAGGCCTGGTAAATGATTTATTTCATTTTTGCTGACTTTAGGACTCTGCACACTTTACTACTGCTAACCAGTACTAAAGTGCTTGAACTCTGTCCTGAAAATATGGTAGAATGTGCTTATACCTAACTGACATAATTAATTTACTTGTAAGACCATAGCAACATGATACTACCTGTGCCCAGGACCTACACATTAAATGCTACTAATTGGCCTGCAGCACTGGTTGTGCCACCCACTCAAGTAGCCTTTAAGTATGCCTCAAGTCTGCCATTGCAGCCTGTGTGTGCAGAGTTATACTGCCATTTCGACCTGGCTAAAGAAACTTTTTTGCCAGACCCAAACCTTCCATTTCAATACATATAAGTCACTTCTAGGGTAGGCCCTGGACAGCCCAGAGGGCAGGGTGCAGTGTATTTAAAAAGTTTGACAAGTACTTTTCAGTTTTACATGTTTGCGTAGTGAAAAAATTTTTTTTCACTATTGCAAGGCCTATCTCCCCATAGGTTAACATTGAAGTCACCGTAATACATTTAATAATCTGTAACTTCCAGATGTGAACAGGTAAACAGTTCGTGTTTTGTGTCTTTGGAATTGTAATGAAACTTTTTCTTTAATGGTAAAGCCAGATTTCAATTTAGAATTTTGAAAATGCCACTTTTAGAAAGTTCGCAGTTTCCTGCCTTAGCCATTTAGTGCCTTCAGCCTGTCTCTGGGTCACATGACTGGGTGTAGCTGACAGTTCGGCTGTGACTATACCTCCTAGACAAAGCAAACACAAGGAGATGATGGACGGAGCGCTGAAACTTTTCAGACACTCACCCCCAGTCACAGATCTGGGTTGAATCCATCATCGTTCTTTAGCTCACTTTGCCACCCCAGTTCAGACACAGCTATATGCAAATCAGTCTTGACCCTGTGCCTCATGGGAACAGTCCAGCCCGAACTGCCAAGCCATGTCTTTCCTGGACCGGAAACAAGCATCCTGGGACCGGTTTCGGGCTAACAGCCCTCATCAGCCAGGCTAGCTTGAATCCAGTGGCAAAGTGAGCAAGGGACCCATGTCTGGGCATACCCTGCCAACTTAGGGCGAACAAAGCAAACACAAGGAGATGATGGACGGAGCACTGAAACTTTTCAGACACTCACCCCCAGTCACAGATCTGGGTTGAATCCATCATCGTTCTTTAGCTCCTACCAAGTATCAGTATCAGAAGGGGCCTGCAGCCCATGCATCATTGCGGAGACCACGCGCCGCCCATGGACCCATTTGCATCAGTGGGAGATACTACAGGACCTATGACCTGGAGACAGTGTGTGCCTCCCCTGAGTCCCCCCTGCGGCTTTCGGGAGTGCCACTGGATGTCGGAGGGATGGGCTAGGAGTGGCAGACCATAGGGAGCCCTGAAATACACTCAAGGCCCCTAACGCCTACACCCATCGCTGGCTCGTCCCCCTCCAGCCCACGCTGCCAAAGCCCATCCCTGGGACTGGGCGGAGCCTTTGGGAGACAAACAAGCACTGGGAGATCACGTTGTCATGTACAGAGGCAAAGCATTACGCAATAGAACAGAGGAACCATTTGTGTGTCATGGGTCTTTTGCACCTCAGCGCCTGCCAGACATTGCCAGGGGCCTACAGTCCAACCACCATGGCACAGGCCACTCCTGCATTGGTGAGGGATGCTGGGGGAAACCAGGCACCTCCCCAGAGCCCTCTTCTGTGACCCCCCTGAGTGCTATAAACCGAGAAATACCAGGGCCACCCCCTGTGGCCCCCCATTCCTTGTCCACCTCGAGCCTTCCCCTTGTGGCTTGGCCAACTTCCTACATCTTCAAAGTGGGGCCCTTGCTGGAAGCACTCTGCCGACGATCAATCCTGCAATGGGACTATGACTGCTGCCCAAAGTTACCTCACCAGCAGGAATGTACAACTTGAGCTTTATCTCAGTCATCCCCATTGCTGAGCCTGCCTTCGGGGACGATGGAGTCGGGCAATCCCTCCCGCCAACTGATCATCATGGAGGCTGTGGGGGGAAGCAGGGCTACATTAGTGACTGCTTCACCAGATGAGCCCTTAGACACCATCCTCAAAGATTTACTTCTATAGTGGCCCTTCTGTCTATGATGTGCCTAAAAATCATGGACTTCACACATGATGATAAAACCATCAGGACCGACATAGGCTCCTTTCAAGCCCAGGTGGAGTCTATAGGCCAGCGCTTGGGCACAGTGGAGGACCGAGTGGAGTGCAAGGGGGCATTGGCCTCAGACGTCCAATTACTCAAACGAAAGCTGATGGACCTGGAGGACTGGTCACAGTGTGACAACGTCCACTTCCACAGCATACTGGAACACTTGGAGAACAAGGAGGCCAAATCGTTCCTCTTGGAACTCATCCCTTGTATAACTGGCTTGCCCTTTGTCCCCCTGCTGGAGATCCAGAGGGCATATAGGATATGGATTCACAATCCTTTTTGCAGATGTCAACAGACCCCGCCCCTTAATTGCCTGCTTTTTACACCATGCTCACACAAGATTTGCGGCACGCAAGCATGGCCCTACAAGATCAATGAATACAGAATGCACCAACACCAAGAGGAAGGTATTTGTAGCCCTGCTCCACAGTTGAAAAAAATGTAACATTAAATATGGGCTCCTAGAGGCGGCCAACATGTGGATCACGATGGATGGTCGGTCCTGGGACTTCCTCGACCCTTCAGAACTGTTCTGCTTCTTGGACTCCTCAGACACCCCGGACATGGACACTGTGAGCCCTGTGTCTCAGCGTGAGGGCCAGGCCGCATCTGGAGGGGTGGAGCAGCCTCTTCGGGCCACCTGTCTGATAGACCACAAAGGCATCAATCTGAGAGAGACTGCGTGCTCAACTCTGTGGACAAAATCAATCAGGTAGACCCAAGAAACAAGTCAGGCTCATGCCTAAAGCCCTCAACCTCCACAGATGCAGATGCACACTTGTCCCTTCACTCAACCACCTGATGGTAGCGGCCTGAACATGGTCAACACCCTTGGTCAGATGAGTATGGTACTCCATGGTGATGTCTTCCCCTCGGCCCTGTTGCTCCTTCATGCCACCCACATAACATATATCTCTTGTACATGGAACCTCTGTCCCAATCCCTATTGATTGCAACACCTGTTCTCCATTGATCCCATCTTACTATCCTGCTGGCTGTTAGGTCTCTTTGTGGCCACAGTGTTTATATTGTTCACATTGCTGTTACTGTCGCTGTTTATGCTTACATCATGGTGATTGCCTGTGTCCTAGAAAATGTATCAGATCTCTTGTACTAGGAGTTCCTGTTAGGGTGCCACCCCAGGACAAATCCTCCTACCTAATTGCCCTTGCTCCTCTCATGTATACGGTTCTCCTTTTGCCCTCCTCCATCTGACCCAGTTGACTTGACGGTGCCACTGAGGACACAACCAAATACATACCACCCCCATAACCCCTGAACCACCCATATACACTGGCCCATAAAGGACTCTGACCTTTGCACCTCTACACCCAAAATGTCTACCTGGACCACCTCCCTCTCCTCCCGCCTTACAGTTTGACAATAGCTACGGATACCCTCTAACCTGACGGCTATTGTGAGTATTCCTCGGTGCTTCCAACCTCCCTGCATGACACTGACCCACCAACGAATCCACTGTACATCTACTTGCCTTTACAGCTACCTCCTTCTCACCCATTGCAGCATTTGCAAGGAACAGCAGCACTCACCTCCTTCCCCTCTCCCTACTACTCTTCACTGAATCAGCTTTTGGGCCACCACCAGTGTACGGACCCTCCCGGGCCTGCTATCCCCCTCTCTTCATTGTGTGTGACCTCTCGCCTTACCCCCAACTCCACCCCCACCTTCCCTTGGCCCACTCTTCACCCGACATCCTAGCCTCCCTGTATTACCACCCACACTGCAGGTTGGCTTATAGCCTTCTACCATCCTCCCGCCCCCTTACTGTGGACTCTACCAGTGCAACTCTACAACATCTGTCACTATTGTCACACTTTATGTCAATAGAATGCCTTCTTATGTCAAACATAAAAAGATTCAGTCATTTATAGCTTCTAGGCATACTGATGCAGCCCTCGTATAGGAGGCCCACCTTTCTGTGAAAAAGTCGGAGAGGCTTAGGAGGGACTGGGTGGGGACATTTATCTTTAGTTGCCAGACGACAGCTCGTCCCACAGCCGTGGAATTTATTGATACCGTGGCTGGATCCAAGAAATACATAGTGGCAAACCTTATCCTTAAATCCTTTCCCTGAACAGTCCCCCAGACTTGGTTGGATGAGCCGCGCCGGTAAGTATTTGCCAAACTCAGGGGCGGCATTATGGTGTCCAGTGGAGATTCTGCCTATGCTTCCAACAGCGGCAAGTCCGCTTTCTTTCCTCACCTTAGTCACCCCATCACAAAACTTCGCACTTCCCATATACTGGAAGGCGATTAGAACTTGGCCCTGGATGCCATTCTCAACTGCACAGCCCTATCGATACTCATAACAACAGAGACAGGACACTCCTACATGATCTCTATAATGACCAGGACCTAATGGACATCTGGTGTCTCCTCCACCCCACCCAGAGAGAATACTCATACCCCTCTCCTATCCACAGCACACCGTCTCATCTGGATTATTTCCTTACCTCACGCCGGGTAACCCCTACAGTCCTAAATTGCACCATCCTCCCAGGCTCTCTGTCAGACTATGCCCTGGTTGGCTTAGCTATCAACTGGAACATTTAGAACCCCTTCGAGAAACCATGGTGGCTAAATACTGTGTGTTTTACGCTTCCCCAGGAAAATGCCCACCTGGCTGCTTACATCTTGGACAACAAAGGTTCTGTACAGCAGGCGCAACTTTTCTGAGTGGCGGCCAAGGCAACCCTCTGGGGTCAGCTGATGTGAGATGCTGCAATGGCAAACAAGACCAGGGCGCAGAACAGGTGATCAAAGAGGCGGTCATTCGCACCCATGCACGAACACCCAAAAAATGTTCTGTGCCTTTCGACGGTTTGGAATTGGACGGACTTCACTGCAATAGTCAGATGGCTGTATTCTACACCCACGTTACAGGTCAACTATCAAATACATTTTCAGTGCACCTGACCGGGCTGCCCTCTCTCTCTCTGCAGTTGTCCATCCTCACAGTGGAACCACTGGCAGCAGCCATCCACCAAGCCCCACACATCATGGGTATCCCTACCCATGCTGGACACTCTGAACTTTTTTTGTGTGCAGATGATCTCCTGCTCACCCTCACAGACCTTGATGACTTCCTCCCAGCCCTATTGTCCCTCATTGCAGACTTCTCAGCCTGTTCAGGCTATAAAATAAATTGGGACAAGAGTGAAGCCCTGCATATGTCATGGGTCATGACCTGAGCAGTCAAAGCCGGCTTCCCCTTTAGTTGGGCTCCGCAATCCCTGAAATACCTGGGCATCTTCGTATCCAGAGGCCTGGACGGAATGGTCTCATTTAACCTGGACTCGCTTATAGCTAAGACTGCCGTGGACTATGCAAAATGGAACCACCTCCACCTATTGATGTGGCCCTCCTGACCACTGACTGTGGCTTTCACAGGGATACACCAATAATAAGAAATCTGGGAGCAGTTCAGAAAACGTCTGATAACTTCT
Organism: Calotriton arnoldi; assembly: GCA_963921515.1. Lineage (NCBI taxonomy): Eukaryota > Metazoa > Chordata > Amphibia > Caudata > Salamandridae > Calotriton > Calotriton arnoldi. The sequence goes on from CAWUFW010005499.1 coordinate 840,022, forward strand.
CTTGGTGCTCACGTGAGGTGTGTCCCCAATTTTTCACTCCATGATTAAGTGATTTTTGCTGCTTTTTTTTCTTACCCGGTCTTCCTGAGGAATACATACCAATTCCTCCTGTCATCCGTTATGGGTTCTAAGCAACAATAAGAATAGGAATTGGACTGAACAGATCAAATTTTGGGTGGTTAAAGTTCAGGGGTCTTTTTTCATATATTTATATTTGTTGGGAGGATGACTCTGGGAGTTGTTTTCTCTCTTTTCCTTGAGTGTTACATCCTTACATATTTCCCCTCATATGCTTTTAACTGCTATCCCTATTTCTTTAAAGTTGCAGTATGGTGAGATGCTGGCATTATGTAAAACAAATTCACATTTAAATTATCTGTATTAGGGAAACAACAATCTCAGAAGCTATGGCCTGCACTGAGAAATTATTTGTTTAGTCAATAAATTAATAGCTATTTGCAGGCTAGAAATGGAATATTGAGCAAATTGATGCAAACTGTTGTAAAGAAAATGTTCAGAAATATACACATGAATGTGGTGACCTTCATTCATATTTTCGTACTTAGGGCCTCATGTACTATTATTCTATTTGCAAAAGTGGTTGCAAATTGCACACCGACTTTTGTGAATGGAATAGTATTTTGTGAGCTAACCTATGTGCTAATAGGTGAGTTCACAAAGGGCCACATGTACAAACAATTTTGCCAGTCGTAAACGGGCCGATTCGCAGAATTGGCCCATTTGTGAATGCAAAAAAGGCTTTTTGGGATGTAGAAAGCCGATTTGCGATTCAGTAACCTACTAACGAATTGCAAATTGGGTTTGCGATTCGGTATTAGAAAGGTGCATGTTTAGGGCGTCCCTTCCTAATACCGAATTGAAGTGGTATGTGTGAATGTTTTGCGACCAAAATGTAAAACATTCGCAATGTACCACCAATTTCAAATTGGTGGTAGCCCATTCACAAATGGGAAGGGATCCCTAAAAGACCCCTTACCATTTGTGAACATTTGTAAAGAATTTTTTAAGAGCAGTCAGTGTTCCCACGGACCACTGCCTACTCTTAAAAAATGAAAAGAAAACTTTTCATTTTATTTTTCAAACGCTTCCCGTTTTCTTTAAGGAAAACTGATTGCATTTTTTAAAAAATTTCTTTGTTTAAAAGCAACACAGACATGGTGGTCTGCTGACCCAAGCAGGCCACCATCCCTGTGATTTTAGCTATTCCTAATGGGTCGCAAACAGAGACTTACCTCATTATTATTTATGAGGTAGGTTTATTTGTAACCCACTGGGAATCACAAATGAAACACAAAAGAGTTTCATACATTTGAAATAACGATTTCCTAATTGCGATTTGCAGGAAATCGCAACTAGGAACTCTCTGTTTCAAAGCTTCCTACATGTGGCCCCAAATCCCAAATCACATGGGGGTAGCAAAACAAGCGGCCTAATTAATATTCATTAGGGAGGTCGCAATGGGCGACCCCTGTGTGTGGTTGCAATCACTGGGATGGTGGCCTGTAAGAGACAGTGGACTACCAGCCCTATCATTCCATTTCAAAACAGCCAACAGGATTCCCAAAGGGAAAGGGCTCCTAAGGGGACTCCTTCCCCTTTGCGAGTCAGTTACCATCCCTACTCGGTCATCAATAAATGGTCAATGGTTCACAACTACAAATGCGGTTATAAAACACTGATGCTTTTAAGTCCGAATTAGAAATAGAACCGGAGCGCACCTTCCACGCCCCCTCCTATTTGCGATCTGGAATGGATTGTTAAAGTCCTTTTACCATTTGGAAAGAAATTTCCAACTCTTAAAAAGCACTTTTGTACATACAGAAAACTGTTTTTGCATTCGCAAACCTGTGGTGATGCCAATGGCACTGTTTACGACCACAAAAGGGCTTTGTACACGAGGGCCTTAATTCGTGTGTAACACTAGATCCAGTGATAACACTACCACCATCAGGGTGTTCAGTATTACCTCTAGATTTAAGGGGTATGACACATAAATGGGCAATAAGTTGGGTTAGTATACGGTATTCTGCATTTATGTGCACTAGTTACCCACCACCGCTGGTGGGACCCTGCCACTGTCGTTCTGGGATGTCATTTGGTATTCTGCTTTTCGCTAATGCTGTACTAGCAGCAGAATAGTTGAAATGTGTGGTAATGGATTAACCTCAGTAGTCTAGCTTTTAAATGCATCAATTAACACGCACTAAAATACATCCTGTTCGCTTATCTTTCCTAAAAGCACACGTGGTTCTATTTCCGAGAAATCCTAGGGGTGTTTAAATATTTCATATTGACATAAAATGTGCTGCCTGGTACAATTTTGTACCTGTCCATTATGCTGGGGGCAATCCAGTTAAAGGAGCGTTAACATATTTATAGCAGACATTTAATATGAATGGCATTGTCTTCTATATGCACTGAAAATAACAAACGACTTCACACGTAGTGACATCGGCGTCTTAGTTAGACTTTAGGAAAACAAAATGTAAATTCGGGCACTGACATGTTTTTTTTAGCAGATGCTTATCCAGTTTTCAAAAATGAAACGCTTTGAGATACTACTGTGAACACTTCACTTCCTACTCACTGGTGGCCTCTTCTAGGCAAATGCAGCTGCGAGTGATGCTATATTCGTCCTCCTGTTTATCATACTATGCATAATATTTGCATATTACTAGATTCATTCAGACACTGTGAAATACAGAGATACCTGAAATTAAGAATAAAACTGAATAATTTCCTAGAATTGTTATAGGTCTATTTTTAAATGCCACACTGTTGAAGTAGAATTCTTTGTTATTCACTGGCAGCATGAGCCTTCCAGAATATAAGAATATAGGTTTATCAGCCAACTCCAAACAAAATGTAATTACTTCGCTATTGTAATTCTGTACAAAGGACACAGTGGTAAAATTGAAGACAAACCTGAACTATTCATGAAATTATGAAAAATAAGTTGAAAAACTGTATTATACACTATTCACTGGCTTACAGAAACGTTCCCTTAAATAAGTGTTTAGTGCACACAAATGCCACAATTGAATGAATGAATAAAATGTATACAGTGCAGCAAATACTCAAGGGAATCCCGGCAATAAAACTTTTAAGAATCAGCTCAGTTTTAGTACAACCATGTCCTGATTTTTGTTTCTAAATAGTGAGTGATCGGAGATCTGTCTAATGCAGTCCCTAATTTGTAAAAAACATAAGTGCCAGGGCCCTCGTCAGGAACCACTTCATCCTGCACTACCCATTGTCACTGTCAGCACTGCCAACTACAGTAACAACTCAACTACTAACCATCATACTCCTACAGTTGTGACAATTCTGACTATTCCAGGCCTCTCAAAGAGCTAAGTATGGCTTTGGCAGCAGGTATTAACAATTTTTTGTTGGATACTGAATTAATAAAACAACTGTTGTGCTCATCTCTAAATCAGGCAAACAGCGCCAGCAAGCGGCACACTGTCATAAGTGCCAGTGTTGACAATTAAGTGCCGGTGCAGAGCACCGGAAAACACCGGCTCAAATTAAGCACTGGTCTAATGGCTAATAGAAGTGGATTACAAGCTCTAACGTAGAGGTAGTAAAAAGACTTTCCTTCTTATCTGCTCAGTTGAGCTTTGGGCACTGAGGCCATAGACAAAGTGAAAGAATGAAGGGAGCAGTGGGAGGCACACCAGGAGCATCTGTGCCTGATATAGAGGGGGCCCTTGATATTGGACAAATCTATGGGTGATGCATAATTCCATGAAAACAGTACGTTTCTGTACCTGCAGCTGATAAAGTGACTAGCGATGACCCTGTATATAATGGTGAGGGTGATAGGTTAGGAAGGAGTCTCAAGGATGCATTCTGGAAATCTCCAGCTAGTTCACCATGTAACGGGGGAGACCAAGACACAAAGATTCAGAGTGGTCCAGATGAAACAAGAGCCTGCACCATGTGAAGAAATTTGAAGGAAGGGGAGAATCTTCCTAAGCACCCGAATAACATTAAAAAAATGTGGCAGCTCTTTTGGTAACGTGGGCAGCAAAGGTTAGTTTGTCATCAAACTAAACATCTACATTTCTGGCAGAGCTACGGGGACCGATAGAGATCCATATTCTTAAGGCTAGCAGCTAGTTGACCAGATCAAAAGAAGTAATGTCGAGCTCATAAAGTCGGGCTCAGGGAAGAGCCTTGAGACACTCCACATTGTGCTGTAAAGTTGTGAGATTCTTAGGGTGGACAGATAACTGATTGACTTCTGTCACTAAGAAAGGATTGAACCCATTTCAGAGTATATTTACAGATACCTAACTCAGCAAGTTGGGCTAATATAACTGTATGAGAGACAGCGTCAAAGGCTGCAGAGAGATCTAGTAGGACCAGGGTTGTAGCCCCCTCTGTGGTCCAGAATGCCTTTGACGTCACCTTCACTGCCAGCAGGGTCGAGTCTGTGGCATGAGCTGCTCCGCAACTGGACTGCAACATGTGCAAGAGTTTGCTGTTCTCAAGATAAACAGATAGCTGTAAATCCACTGCTCTGTCAAGAATTTTGGCCAGCACATGGAGTAGTGAGATGAGCTTGAAATCTGAGAGTAAAGGGGTCAGAAGATGCTTTATCAAAAGCTATACAATCATCACTTTTTTCCACAAACCTGGAATTGTGGTGGTGGAGAGCGTTGCATTATATAAAGCAGTATGGCTGGTGCAAATTTGATAGGATAATAACTGGAGAATTTTAGAGGGACAGGGAACAATCGGAGAACCAGATTTAGTTTGTTCTAGTAAGTGCTCAATTTGTTTCTCAGCGAGGTAAGCTCATACAGAGGATCACCAGTTTTAGAGACAAAGAATTGATCTAGCAGGGGAACAATGTCATAGGTAGAGTTAGGGAAATCACAGTAGATATTCATAATCTTTTCCTTGAAAAGATGGCAATATCATCATAGAGAGACTGCGAAGGCAGCATGGCAGTATCATTAGCCTTAGGGTGGGATAGGGTGTGGACTATGGAAAAGAGATCACATGTAGTGTTTTGTGATTCTTCTATTTTCAATGTGTAATAGTCTTCCTTAGCTTTTTTTTACAAGGTGTTGGTATTCCCTAATTGCTGCCCTTTAATCCGATTTAGATTTTGAGTCATAGAATTTTCTCCAAATATGCTCCTTGTGTTTATAGTGACGTTTAGCAGCCGCGAAAGCATCAAAGTACCAAGTGACAGAAGGGCTAAATCTATAGGGTGTTTTAAAGTGCATAGTTGTGATACTGCCCAAAGTGGGCGAAATCTACTTATCAAAACTGGTTGCAGAATCCTCTGTCTGTGCCCCTCTAATAAGTATTGGGGTTGAGAGGGGAGCTGAAATTTCGCATGTTAATGTTAGCTCATGGGTGAGAATGTATAGGCCTAGGAGAGGGTAATGGCTAGTCTGAAGTGCCCCATGTTTGACCTAGGCTCGTGCAGCACAGGCTCATGTGAGACATTTGGAATACATATCCTAGAGGAACAAAAGGTCCCTTCCAGAGAAATATTTATAACAATACATATAGAAAACAAATAATTTCTATAACACCCTAGAATAGGATCATATAATCAATAATTTTAATAAATATTCAGAAAAAACAAAGCCATAAAGACTTGAAAAAAAGGCAGGAAAACTGAACAAATTATATAAACAAAACTCAGACATTTGCAATGTGGCTCCACAAGTGTTGAACAATTAGTACCACTTATTTTCCTAAGGTAGCCATACTATTTTTATCTAGATAGAACACATTTACAATAGTCATGGTCATTTTTGTCGATGTACGTGCATGGTATGAGAGACGGCCGTTTTATTTGCATCGACTATTTCTTACTATTGATTCTGATTTTTCGTTTTCTCCCCCCCCCACACCTTTTTGGGGCAAGCCTTTGACAGCACCTGTTGTATCTTATGCTATTGGCTGTGGCACACCCACCGATTGCCATTGGTTCTTTCTTGTGCCATTCCGAAATTACAGTCTTTGTATTGGTCCATTGCTCTTAATTGTCCCTCCTTTGGGTGCCTGTTTCAGCTGAGGCAATTTTACTAAGGTGTTATTTTTGTTGGCCATCGCATGCTTCCTCCTCGCATAGCGCACAATGGCCCCTCCTCCCGTCTGGCCATTGAAGCTCTGCAGAGCAACCAATCACATTGCCTTGTTTGCAGGCCTCCACGCCTATTCTGGTTTTTATTTCTTTCTCCCGTCTTTGCGCCACTATTAACTTCCTCTCACTTGGCTATGGTGGAGAACGCAGACTTGTAAAACGTGTCTGTGCCTTATAGATGGGTAAGGAATACATTAAAGAAATGTGGTCTATTAACCCATACTAGACAGTGGCGTCATTATAGCGCACCCTTCTCTTTTTCTTACACTGCGCTGTAGGAATTGGCACACATTTTAGTGACCTTGCACAAACCGTTCTAACGTGCACGAAAGGATTTCACAAATCCGCGTAATCTGCAATTCAGGATAGTTTGGCACAGGCTGGGCAGTTATTGCTTCAGCCTGGAGCCCAGCGGGTGTTTTGTGGGTCTGTGGCACCCACATACAGTGAGTGCACTTACCCGGGTGTTTGGGGGGACCATCTGTTGTGCTCTGCGATTACTCAGCAGCCAGACCTTCCCAGGATACCCTGATCCATCCTCTTGGAAGGACGCCATCCTAAAACAAACACAGATTAAAAGTGTGCAGAGTCAAGACCAATTGCCCTACACATGTACTTTTATTGCCCTGGCATTTTGTGCCTCTTGTCACCATGGAAGCTATCCACCCAGGTAGTTTTATAGCGACATTTCTTTCAGTTTCATCAGTCTTAACTGGTTAACACACTACTTTATCTGCAGAAACTTATAGTTGAGACATGAAAATGTTATATATATATATATATTACAAATTCTGTGTCCTTGTTAGAACTGGTTATTGGTTAGAGTTGTTTTTATCTAACTAACACATCTTCTGTTCTTTCTCATAGATAGTCAACTCCTTCTAAAAGCCATCTTCTACTAAGGGATTCTATAGAAACCATTTGTAACTGGTGATGTGGATTTTACAGCTGAGTAGTAAACTGAATTTTATTTACTAAGCCTACACATTCTTTGCATAATCGCAGAGAGCATCCGAGAGTGAAATAATGAGGGAGATACAAGTAAAAAAGAAAATGAATTGTTCTTGTGCAAAGTAACAGGTACTCATGTAAAGCGCTCCAATCCCATCTGGCCGAGTTAGCGCTATATAAAACTGCATAAAAACCTGTGCTTCAAACAAGAAAGGGTGCGAGGAGCCCAAAAACCAATGTTGCTCTCTTGTATCTTGTTAATGGTGATGACACCAAGCTTCGTCCGGAGAATGTTTTGCTTCATTGCCCCTTTTGTCAGGAACAAGAGAGACTCTCCATGCCCACCGTCTCCACTTGCCCCCGGAAGAGCAATTACCTTTCATGGCAGGGCGCCGTTCACTGCTACGTAAATGTGTCAGCTAGAGACCATACCGGGCTCCTTTTGCTGGCAGGCAGCGGGCATTCCTAAATTGTTTGCGTGTGTCCTTTGTAAATAATAGAAATCCAAACCAAATCCAGTGGATATTTCTGGCACAGCAAATAAAAAGGTATGGGCTGGCAATTCCTAATGCGGATTTCAAAGTGGACTCAATTTCAACACTTCTACAATATATTGAAACCTGCAAGCTGTACCTCTGAAGTATGAATGCCTAGTGACGCCCATTGTGGTATAAATCAAAAAAAGGTGCAATGGAATTTAATGATTGTTTCCAATTTTCACTCATCTCCTGAAATGCTTTATAATTTTTTACAACTTCTATTTTATTTGAATCCACATTTCTTTATATTGTTAGCCTTTCATCTTTCATTTTCTTTGTTTTAAAAAAGAAATCATGTAACTCATATATTGCACACAACTCTCTCTCTCTCATTTTGACTCACAGCACTATCTCGCTCTCTCACACACTAATCCAGCATTTATACCATTAGTACACTTTGTGAGAAGTTGGCCTGGCATATGCTGTCCACTAATTATAGTGGGCACCTTGCACCAGTCCAAACAACCCCTTATTGGAGATAGGTTAAAGACAACCTTATTGAAAGCTATCCTAGTGGTAGCTATGGAGAGCAGCCTTCAGGCTAAGTCTTGAAGGAATGTAAAGCAGCTTGTTTTACCAGTCTATAATCTCTTGAGTGATCAAATGAAAGAGCACCACACCAGGTATATATTCAAAATATATGTATTTATTGCTAAACACACCCCTCTAGTCTCTTTATGAGGCTAGAGTTCGAAATACATAAGTTAGAAGTTATTTAAACACAGTAATAGCACAAATACACGTTTGGGCCCTAGGGCGTACCAAACCATATACCAATAAAGTGGTATAAGAACCACGACTGAACTAGACACTAGGCCTAGAGCCTCTAGAAGTGCTTGGACCACAAGGAACCACCCAAGGTAGTGACACAGGGGACCCACGGGGGACGCGTGCAGTGTAAATACACAACCGCGATACGCCGTTGACTTCTATGGAGAAAGTCGCGATCAGGAAATTAAAGAAAAGGGACACTTAAAGGAGGACTTGGAGCAAACCCTTTGAGATCTAGTACTTTGAAGAGTCTCTACCCACGGGAGCACCGGAGTACTCGTGTTACCTCACCCAGGAAGCCGGGTGCATAGGTGTCTTTCGGGGTCGGGTTTCGTCGTCGATTTGAATGGCGATCTGCTGCAAAGTGCTGCTGGCGACCAAGTGGAAAGTGTCCGGGTGGATCCAAGAGTGGATCGGAGATCTGAAGAACCTGAAAGCAGAGGGGACAGAGTCTGGGTCACTAGCCAGTGACCAGGAAGGCGATGGACAGATGCCCACCGATGTCGAGTGCTTCAGGTGCATTGACGGTCGTCTTGACTCTTCAGCCACGAGGTCCAGGAGGTGTTGTTGGCGACCAGGAGCAGGATTCGGGCTGGTACACGATGTCTGTCGAGTGCTGAGATGTCGGCGACCGGATTGGACCCAACAAGCCTTGGCAACGGCAAGTCTTGATGCAGAGGAAGATCGTCGATGGTGCAGACTAGCAAGGTCTGGGGAACTCACCCAGCAAGGGTAAGTGAGGGCAGGCCTGGAGCAACCAGGATGCCAAGTAAGAAAAAGATTGGCCTTCGTTAAGGGCTGCTAGCCAACGGGCTAGCAACCGCGAAGGAGCCTCGAGACGTCGCACGTGGATCTGGCTCACAGGACACTCGTGGAGTGGAGGCCAGTGATCTTCGGTGCAGTTGGTGCTGGAAGCTAGGGCTACTCGGAGCCCAAAGCACGACTTCGTGGGAGACCCAGAAGAGGATGCACTTGCAAATGTGCTCGGTGTTTAGGGGTCACGGTCTCACGTCGCCCACGATAGCTACGGGCCTCAGCTTTGCTGTGGACTCAGGCTAGCCTCGGGAAAGTCTGAGAATCCACCTCTGGTGATGCGATGACTTCGGCGTCCGACGGGAGCTTCAGAAATGCGAACCGGACAGATGCTTCTTTGGTGCCTGCCAAGCAGGGAGTCACTCCTTGACCCCAAGGAGATTCTTCTGTCCTCTAATCGTGAGTAGAGCGTCGAAGGTCCAGGATTCTGTTTCAGAGTTTCGTCCAGGGATAATCTAAAGTCCTAAGGACTGGGTTCCTATACTTATACCAAGTTTAGGGGTTGGACTACTCTGTGGCCCCACCTATGGGTGGGTCAGGGCAGAGGGGTGGCTACACCCCTTTCCCTTTGTCCAGTTCGCGCCAAAGCAGGGGCTGCAAGCCCCTGATCCGGTTTGAACTGGGGTATGCACAGGGACACCAAGTGTGCCCCCAGTGCAGGACTTCAAAGCACCCGAAAGTGCTCCCGCCCAGCCCCAATACACATTATCCTGTCTGGGGAGGTGGTCACACCTCCCTGGGACAGGAAACCTGTTGTCCAGGCCTCCCCTGCCGGAGTTTCGTCCAGCAGCAGGAGGCCAGACTCGTGTCTGTGGCAGCAGCATCCATTTTGTGATGCCAGGGCTTTGGAAAGAAGTTACCGGGCTAGCCAGAGTTAACATGTCTTTCCCTCTAGAAGGGTGGAATGCTACCCCCGCCGCCAGAATTGGCGGGGGGTAGTATTCCAAGATGTTTGACACCAAACACGACATGTTTAGGTGCAGCCATTCCAAAGTTAGCATTTAACGCGAGGTTATAATGCGCTTAAGAGTATATGGTCAGGCTGCACTACAAACAGCATCAGAGAAGGGTCTCCGAACGCTGCAGAGGGGCCCTGCTCATGCAGGGGCACCCTCTCACATAGGAACCATGCACTCTGCCTTTAGGATTGATAAGGCCTGCCTTAGGAGTGACTTATAGGTTTATATGTGTGTATGTATTTAGTGATATAGGTAACCTATATCACAGTAAGAGTGCATGCACCACCTTACCCAGGCTGCAGTAGCAGACCTGTGGTGTCAGTTTGGATGGCCTTCCAGGGGTGGCATAATACATGCTGCAGCCCCTGGCAGGCCTCTGAGGTACCTATGCCCTTGGTACATAGTATACCATATACTAGGGACTTATAAGGGCACTCCAGATTCCAATCAGTGATGTGCCTAAGGCACATGGAAACCATTTTAGAGAGGAAGCAGCTAGGCTGGGGTTCTGATTAGCAGGGCCCCAGCCAGACTAATGTCGAAAAACAGTGAAGCATCAGCAAAAAGTGGGGGTACCCATGTGAAGCAGATCCTACTCTCCTACACAACCCCCCAAACGTAGGGACATTAAACTAACCTTGCCCAGTTAAGTCTTCATGTTCTAAGTGGAAGTACCTAGAGAGTCCATCTGCATTGGCATGGTTACTCCCAGGTCTATGTTCCACTGTAAAGTCCATCCCCTGTAGGAAATGGACCACCTAAGCAGTTTGGGGTTTTCACCCTTCATTTGTTTTAGCCATAAGAGGGGCTTATGGTCTGTCTGAACCAGGAAGTGTGTACCAAACAAGTATGGCCTCAACTTCTTCAGAGCCCAGACCACAGCAAAGGCCTCCCTCTCTATGGCTGACCAACGTTTCTCTCTAGGGGTCAGCCTTCTGCTAATGAAAGCTACTGGCTGATCCTGACCTTCTTCATTCAATTGTGACAGTACAGCCCCTACCCCCAATTCAGATGCATCAGTTTGAACAATGAACTTCTTGGAGTAATCAGGACTCTGTAGAATGGGAGCAGTGCACATGGCCTGCTTCAGGTCATCAAATGCCTTTTGACAGCTAACTGTCCACTGAACCTTTTGGGCATTTTCTTAGAAGTTAAGTCATTCAGGGGTGTCACTATTGATCCATACCCCTTGACAAATCTCCTATAGTACCCAGTCAGGCCTAAGAAGGCTCTCACCTGAGTCTGGGTAGTGGGAGCAGTCCAGTCCATGATAGTCTGGATCTTGCTCTGCAAAGGTTGAACCTGGCCTCCACCCACAAGGTGGCCCAGGTACACAACCTGACTCTGCCCTATCTGGCACTTAGTGGCCTTGATAGTCAGGCCTGCCTTTTGCAGGGCCTGTAAAACATTCCTGAGGTGGACCAGGTGATCCTCCCAGGTGGAGCTAAAGACAGCAATATCATCTAGATATGCTGCACTATAAGCTTCCAGACCTGTGAGAACTGTATTCACCAACCTCTGGAAAGTGGCAGGTGCATTCTTCAGACCAAAGGGCATTACCACAAATTGATAATGCCCACTAGGGGTTGAGAATGCTGTTTTGGGCTTTGCAGTATCAGCTAGTCTGATCTGCCAGTAGCCAACTGTCAAGTCAAATGTGCTGAGATATTTGGCTGAGGCCAAAGTATCTATGAGCTCATCTGCCCTTGGTATTGGATGGGCATCAGTCCTAGTGACTGCATTGAGACCCCTGTAGTCCACACAAAACCTCATCTCTCTTTTTCCACCACTGGTGTGAGGTTTTGGCACAAGGACCACTGGACTAGCCCAAGGGCTATCTGAGGGTTCAATAACTCCCAATTCCAACATTTTCTGGACTTCAGTCCTGATACAGTCCCTGACATGGTCAGGTTGCCTATAAATCTTATTTTTAATAGGCAGACTGTCCCCAGTGTCCACTTCATGAGTGCACCAGGTGGTCTGACTGGGTGTCAGTGAAAACATATGTCTAAACTGATTGAGCACTTGTCTACAATCAGTTTGTTGCTGGGTAGTGAGGCTGCCTGCCAAGGCTGCACCATCTACTGACCCATCGTCAGGGTTCTGTGAGAGCAGGTCAGGGAGTGGGTCACTCTCTTCCTCCTGCCCTTCATCAGTAGCCATGAGCAAGCCCATGTCTGCCCTGTCCACATATGGTTTTAACCTGTTGACATGGAGAACCCTGTGGGGACTCCTGGGTGTTCCTAGGTCTACTAAGTAGGTAACCTCACCCTTCTGCTCAACAATAGTGTGGGGTCCACTCCATTTGTCTTGGAGAGCTGCTGGGGCCACTGGCTCCAACACCCACACCTTCTGTCCTGGCTGGTAAACAGTCAGAACAGCCTTTTGGTCATGCCAGGCCTTTTGAAGTTCCTGGCTAGCCTCAAGGTTTTTAGTTGCCTTTTTCATATACTCAGCCATCCGGGAGCGGAGACCAAGTACATAGTCCACTATGTCTTGCTTTGGGGGCTTGAGAGGTAACTCCCATCCTTCCTTCACCAAGCACAGTGGACCCCTCACAGGGTGGCCAAACAGAAGTTCAAAGGGCTGTAACCAACCCCCTTCTGAGGCACCTCCCTATATGCGAATAAAAGGCAGGGCAAGAGTATGTCCCATCTTCGCCTAAGCTTTTCTGGGAGCCCTTTAATCATGCCCTTCAAGGTTTTGTTGAATCTCTCAACTAAACCATTGCATTGTGGGTGATAGGGTGTGGTGAACTTATAAGTCACTCCACACTCCTTCCACATTGCTTTTAAGTACCCAGACATGAAGTTAGCATCCCTGTCTGATACTACCTCCTTAGGAAAGCCCACTCTTGAGAAAATTCCCAGGAGGGCCCTTGCCACCACAGGTGCTGTAGTGGTCCTGAGGGGAATAGCTTCTGGGTACCTGGTGGCATGATCCACTACCACCAGGATAAACCTGTGCCCAGATGCTGTTTGGGGATCCATGGGACCAACAATGTCAATCCCTACCCTTTCAAAGGGCACCCCCACCACAGGTAGTGGTATCAGGGGGCCTTTGTAGTGCCACCTGCCTTGCCACTGGCCTGGCAGGTTACACAGGAGCGACAAAACTCCTTGGTGTCTTCAGACATGTGGGGCCAGTGAAAGTGAGGGACAATTCTGTCCCAAGTCTTGTTCTGGCCCAGGTGACCTGCCAAGGGAATATCATGGGCTAGGGTCAATAGGAAGCCCCTGAACTTCAGAGGTATAACCAACCTCCTGGTAGCACCAGGCTTGGGGTCTCTACTCTCTGAGTACAGGAGTCCATCATCCCAATACACTGTATGGGGACCACTAGCTTTCCCAGCAGCCTCAGCAGCAGCTTGCTGTCTGAGGGGTTCAAGGAGGGGCAGCTCTGCTGCTCCTGGCTCAGATCTGCCCTAGAAGGTCCCCTGTCCCCAAGAACTCAACCTGGTCAGGTTCAAGTTCCTCTGGGACAGTTCCTTCTTCAGGACTGAGATCATCCCCCTCAAGGGACTGATCTTCCTCCTGAGCCAAGGGGAAGGCACTGCCTTAACCCTACTACTCCTCCTCTTGGAAGGCACTTGGTCCATTCTTCCAGAATCCAAGGCCTGTTCAGTGCTAGACATTTTGGCTTGTGACCTGGTCACAGCAAACACATCTGCAGGGATCCCCAGCATTTCTGCATGGGTCCTGAGCTCCACTTCTGCCCAAGCAGAAGTCTCTAAGTCATTGCCAAGCAAGCATTCGACTGGTAGGTTTGCACTCACCACAACCTTCTTAAGGCCAGTTACCCCTCCCCAGGAGAAGTTAACAACTGCCAGAGTATGGTCTGTTCTGACATTGCTAGCATTGGTCACTTGGTACATCTCACCAAGTATAACTTGCCCAGGATTCACAAGGTCTTGTGTCACCATTGTGACACTTGCCCCTGTGTCCCTAAATGCCAAAGCCTCACGTCCATTGATTAAAGGCTGTTGTCTGTACTTGCCCAGATTACTGGGACTCACAGAGGAGGTCACATCCATGCCTCCATCACAGACTAACACAGCCTGAGTCAGTTCTCTGACTAGGTCAGAGCCCAACTCAGTACCCAGGGTGAACCCTACTAAACCCTTGGCTGGAGCACTCCCACCAACTGTACTAGGGGAACAGGTGCCTTAGGGGCATTGGTGGGTGCTGGACTTGAGTCTTTGGACTTGGTGCAATCACTGGTCCAGTGGGTCTTTTGCTTACAGACCTTGCACCATGGTTTTCTTTGGCCTTTCCCTTTTGTAGACTGTGAATCCCCACCTGAAGAAGATTTTTGGGGGCCTGATGAAGACTTTTGATCTTTACCCTTCTCCCCACCCTTTTCAGAGTTCTTAGCATCTTGCTTCTTGGTTTCCCCACCTTGGTTCTGTACCTTCTGCTTCACCCTGGTTCTGACCCATTTGTCTGCCTTCTTTCCCAATTCTTGGGGAGAGGTCAGATCAGAGTCTACCAGGTATTGATGCAACAGCTGATTTTGACAGTTATTAAGAATCTGCTCCCTCATTATCAGATTGTACAATCCTGAGAAGTCACACACCTTACTGCCCATCAACCAGCCTTCCAGAGCCTTGGCAGAACAATCCACATAGTCTACCCAGTCTTGAGTCTGTGCTTTTTGGGTATCTCTGAACTTCAACCTGTACTGTTCAGTGGTTAGGCCAAACCCATCAATAAGAGCACTCTTCAAGACCTTGTAATTATCAGCATCCTCCTCTCTAACAGTGAGGAGCTTATCTCTACCTTTGTCTGCAAAGGAGAGCCACAAGATTGCTGCCCACTGCTCCTGAGGGACCTTCTGTACATTACAGGCCCTCTCTAGAGCAGTTATCCACTTGTGGATGTCATCCCCATTCTGATAGGGAGGGACAATCTTGCTCAGGTTCCTATGGTCATAGGACCTTTCCCTATCTCTAGGGACATGGCTGCCACCATGGGACTCTAGTCCCAACTTTCCTTTCTCTCTAAAGAGATCTAGGGACTCCCTGTCTAAGGCTACTTGCTTCCTTCTGAGTTCAAGCTGAGCTTCCTCATATTGAATCAGCCTCTTTCTTCTCTCATGAGAGGATTCCCTCCTATGAGATGAGACAGAGCTCCCTATTGAGGTGCCAGAGTGGTTAGACTCCTGAGAAGGAGATCTAGACTTCCTGGGCACACTCATAATCCTTCCTGGGGGGACAAAGAGGGCATCATCCTGATCATCCTCTTCATTTTCCTCAGGAGGGATTGGGTTATCCAGGTCAGGGTCATTTTCACCCTCCTGGCCAGTTTCAGAGGGGGGGCTGGGGGTATTTCTACCCCTGGTCCCATCCTCATCTTCTGCCCCACCCTCAGCTCCTACCCCTTCAGTCCCCAAGGGCTTACTAAGGTCATAAGCAACTGACCCGCTACCCCGCTACCTCGAGGAGAACAACATCCTGGACCCTTCCCAGTCCGGCTTCCGCAGCAACCACAGCACCGAGACCGCCCTCATCGCCGCCACCGATGACATCAGGACCCTGCTAGACAACGGAGAAACAGCAGCCCTCATCCTCCTGGACCTATCAGCCGCCTTCGACACGGTCTGCCACCACACACTACGAACACGCCTTCACGACGCCGGGATCCAAGAGAAGGCCCTGGACTGGACCACATCCTTCCTTTCCGGCAGAACACAAAGCGTCCGCCTCGCCCCCTTCCGATCCAAGGCCACCAAGATCATCTGCGGCGTACCCCAAGGCTCCTCCCTCAGCCCAACGCTGTTCAACATCTACATGGCACCCCTCGCCCACGTCGCCCGACAGCACAACCTCAACATCATCTCCTACGCCGACGACACCCAGCTGATCCTCTCCCTCACCAAAGACCCTCACACCGCCAAAGCCCACCTCCACGAAGGAATGAAGGCCGTCGCCGAATGGATGAGGACCAGCCGCCTGAAGCTGAACTCGGACAAGACGGAGGTCCTCATCCTTGGTTCCAACCCTTCAGCCTGGGGACGACTCCTGGTGGCCAACATCACTGGGAACAGCCCCGCCACCCACCGACCACGTACGCAACCTAGGGGTCATCCTCGACCCCACCCTCTCCATGACTAAGCAGGTCAACGCCGTTTCCTCATCCTGCTTCAACATCCTCCGAATGCTCCGCAGGATCTTCAAGTGGATCCCCACCGAAACAAGAAAAACAGTCACCCAGGCCCTCGTCACCAGCAGGCTGGACTACGGAAACGCCCTCTACGCAGGAACGACGGCTAAGCTCCTGGAGACGGCTGCAACGCATCCAGAACGCCTCTGCACGTCTTATCCTCGACATCCCCCGACGCAGCCACATCACACCCCACCTGAGAGACCTGCACTGGCTCCCTGTCAACAAGAGGATAACCTTCAAGCTCCTCACCCACGCACACAAGCACTCCACAACTCCGGACCAGCCTACCTCAACAGACGAGTCAGCTTCTACACCCCCACCCGCCAGCTCCGCTCGACCAGCCTCGCCCTCGCCACAGTCCCCCGCATCCGGAGAACGACCGCCGGCGGCAGATCCTTCTCCCACCTCGCCGCCAAGACCTGGAACACCCTCCCCACCAACCTCCGACAGACCCAAGACCTACTGGCCTTCAGAAGACTCCTCAAGACCTGGCTCTTCGATCAGTAGCAGCACCACCCCCCTCTTCCCCCAGCGCCTTGAGACCCTCGCGGGTATGTAGTGCGCTTTATAAGTGACCTGATTGATTGATTGATTGATTGATTGATTGATTGATTGATTGATTGATAAGCCACCAACAACTCTTTAAGGTGTTGGGTGGTGGGACTTTGGCCTGTCCTTATTTTTCTCAAGTTACATAATGCTCTCAATTCCAAGAATGGGAGTGTATCATACTTGGAGGGTGGAAGCTCAGTGGCTTCCTGCAAGGATTCTTGAGATCCTACCCTTAAAGACATTACTAGTGTGGTGTGGTGTATGCACTACCTACTCTAGTGTGGCCTACTAAACTCTCTTGAGTTGTAGAAAGGGTTGTGCTATCCCTTAACACACAACTCTAAGTTCAGTAGAACTTACTGTATTCTAAGCTTAAATTATATGTACCTTAGGTACCTTTAGTGGTTTTCAGTTGATCAATTCAATTGAGATTATCTGGTAAAACAATAGCAAGCTGGAATCCCACACGCTGCACACCAATGTGAGAAGTTGGCCTGGCATATGCTGTCCACTAATTATAGTGGGCACCTTGCACCAGTCCAAACAACCCCTTATTGGAGATAGGTTAAAGACAACCTTATTGAAAGCTATCCTAGTGGTAGCTATGGAGAGCAGCCTTCAGGCTAAGTCTTGAAGGAATGTAAAGCAGCTTGTTTTACCAGTCTATAATCTCTTTAGTGATCAAATGAAAGAGCACCACACCAGGTATATATTCAAAATATATGTATTTATTGCTAAACACACCCTCTAGTCTCTTTATGAGGCTAGAGTTCGAAGTACATAAGTTAGAAGTTATTTAAACACAGTAATAGCACAAATACACGTTTGGGCCCTAGGGACGTACTCAAACCATATACCAATAAAGTGGTATAAGAACCACGACTGAACTAGACACTAGGCCTAGAGCCTCTAGAAGTGCTTGGACCACAAGGAACCACCCAAGGTAGTGACACAGGGGACCCACGGGGGACGCGTGCAGTGTAAATACACAACCGCGATACGCCGTTGACTTCTATGGAGAAAGTCGCGATCAGGAAATTAAAGAAAAGGGACACTTAAAGGAGGACTTGGAGCAAACCCTTTGAGATCTAGTACTTTGAAGAGTCTCTACCCACGGAGCACCGGAGTACTCGTGTTACCTCACCCAGGGAAGCCGGGTGCATAGGTGTCTTTCGGGGTCGGGTTTCGTCGTCGATTTGAATGGCGATCTGCTGCAAAGTGCTGCTGGCGACCAAGTGGAAAGTGTCCGGGTGGATCCAAGAGTGGATCGGAGATCTGAAGAACCTGAAAGCAGAGGTGACAGAGTCTGGGTCACTAGCCAGTGACCAGGAAGGCGATGGACAGATGCCCACCGATGTCGAGTGCTTCAGGTGCGTTGACAGTCGTCTTGACTCTTCAGCCACGAGGTCCAGGAGGCGTTGTCGGTGACCAGGAGCAGGATTCGGGCTGGTACACGATGTCTGTCGAGTGCTGAGGTGTCGGCGACCGGATTGGACCCAACAAGCCTTGGCAACGGCAAGTCTCGATGCAGAGGAAGATTGTCAATGGTGCAGACCAGCAAGGTCTGGGGAACTCACCCAGCAAAGGTAAGTGAGGGCAGGCCTGGAGCAACCAGGATGCCAAGTAAGAAAAAGATTGGCCTTCGTTAAGGGCTACTAGCCAACGGGCTAGCGACCGTGAAGGAGCCTCGAGATGTCGCACGTGGATCTGGCTCACAGGACACTCGTGGAGTGGAGGCCAGTGATCTTTGGTGCAGTTGGTGCTGGAGGCTAACGCTACTCGGAGCCCAAAGCACGACTTCGTGTGAGACCCAGAAGAGGATGCACTTGCAAATGTGCTTGGTGTCCAAGGGTCACGGTCTCACGTCGCCCACGATAGCTACGGGCCTCAGCTTTGCTGGGGACTCAGGGTAGCCTCGGAGAAGTCTGAGAATCCACCTCTGGTGATGCGATGACTTCGGCGTCCGACGGGAGCTTCAGAATTGCAAACTGGACAGATGCTTCTTTGGTGCCTGCCAAGCAGGGGAGTCCCTCCTTGACCCCAAGGGAGATTCTTCTGTCCTCTAATCGTGAGTAGAGCATCGAAGGTCCAGGATTCTGTTTCAGAGTTTTATCCAGGGATAATCTAAAGTCCTAAGGACTGGGTTCCTATACTTATACCAAGTTTAGGGTTGGACTACTCTGTGGCCCCACCTATGGGTGGGTCAGGGCAGAGGGTGGCTACACCCTTTCCCTTTGTCCAGTTTGCGCCAAAGCAGGGGCTGCAAGCCCCTGATCCGGTTTGAACTGGGGTATGCACAGGGACACCAAGTGTGCCCCCAGTGCAGGACTTCAAAGCACCCGAAAGTGCTCCCGCCCAGCCCCAATACACATTATCCTGTCTGGGGAGGTGGTCACACCTCCCTGGGACAGGAAACCTATTGTCCAGGCCTCCCCTGCCGGAGTTTCGTCCAGCAGCAGGAGGCCAGACTCGTGTCTGTGGCAGCAGCATCCATTTTGTGATGCCAGGGCTTTGGAAAGAAGTTACCGGGCTAGCCAGAGTTAACATGTCTTTCCCTCTAGAAGGGTGGAATGCTACCCCCGCCACCAGAATTGGTGGGGGGGTAGTATTCCAAGATGTTTGACACCAAACACGACATGTTTAGGTGCAGCCATTCCAAAGTTAGCATTTAACGTGAGGTTATAATGCGCTTAAGAGTATATGGTCAGGCTGCACTACAAACAGCATCAGAGAAGGGTCTCCGAACGCTGCAGAGGGGCCCGGCTCATGCAGGGGCACCCTCTCACATAGGAACCATGCACTCTGCCTTTAGGATTGATAAGGCCTGCCTTAGGAGTGACTTATAGGTTTATATGTGTGTATGTATTTAGTGATATAGGTAACCTATATCACAGTAAGGTGCATGCACCACCTTACCCAGGCTGCAGTAGCAGACCTGTGGTGTCAGTTTGGATGGCCTTCCAGGGGTGGCATAATACATGCTGCAGCCCCTGGCAGGCCTCTGAGGTACCTATGCCCTTGGTACATAGTATACCATATACTAGGGACTTATAAGGGCACTCCAGATTCCAATCAGTGATGTGCCTAAGGCACATGGAAACCATTTTAGAGAGGAAGCAGCTAGGCTGGGGTTCTGATTAGCAGGGCCCCAGCCAGACTAATGTCGAAAAACAGTGAAGCATCAGCAAAAGTGGGGGTACCCATGTGAAGCAGATCCTACTCTCCTACACACTTCATATCTTTCTACACACTTTCAGTACCATAACTTTTAAATAATAACAACAAACACACACTCTCCTCCTTTTCTTTCACTAACTTCTACATACACAACCACAGCCTTTTTATAAATATATAACATTCTCTCCCCTTCTATCTCTCTTTCTCACACACTATTTATACTATGTTGTCTACAGTTCATTCACCACTTCATACACAAACTACCTATCCCTCTCATTCTTACTTTCTATCTAATTTATACACCTCTCACCCCTATCTATTCACCATACCACATATTTACAATACACAAATACACTGCACACCACACAATTCAAACCCACACAATTCCACAACTAACAACTCCAATTCAAAGCATATAATTCCACTACAAACAACATACATCCACTCCACTGCAAAAAAAATAAACATAACTAAGAAACAAAATAATTTACAATGCCAAAAACTCAAAATTCCCAAATGTGAGACTGATTGCATTGCAAATGCTTGTTTCTTTTCTTGCATCCTTTTATTATTTTTTGTTCTCCTTTACTTTTCTCTCTTTCATATTCTTCCTTATGAACAGGCATTTCTTCTCTCAGGCAAATATTTGAAGTCCTGATGATGGTCCCCATTTTTCAATAAGGGATCAAAACGTAGTCGACAAAAAGTACCATGACTATTGTAAATGTGCTCTATCTAGATAAAAATAGCATGACTACCTTATGAAAAAAAGTGGTACTAATTGTTCAATACTTGTGGAGCCACATTGGAAATGTCTGAGTTTTGTTTATATAATTTGTTCAGTTTTCCTCATTTTTTTCTCGTCTTTATGACTTTGTTTTTTCTGAATATTTATTGAAATTAATTAATATAACCTACTATAGGCTGTTCTAAAAATGATTTGTTTTCTATATGTATTGTTATAAATATTTCTCTGGAAGGGACCTTTTGTTCCTCTATGAATAACCTCACCCATGGTCCCTGTCACATCATTGTGTTCCCTTGTCCTAGGCTTCACATTTACTTTCTCACTACTCCAACAGCTAAATCCTTGCCACAATCCAACATTGTACCCCTAACCAGCTCGACCTATATGACATCCACCTACTTTAGTAACATGAGTCCTAACTGGAATATAACATTTACATTTTTGATTTTACTATTAGTTATAAGCTATTTTTACTGTGTTTTGGAGAAACCTGGCTACATGACTCACCTGGGCCTCATATCACAGATGCTATATTGTCAAATTATGCTGTAATCTGGCACAACTGTTCCGATGAATCTGAAGGAGGTATTGCAATAATTTAACACAAACCCATTTCTTGCTCATTTTTAGCTACTATGTACCTCATGTTGAGAATGCCATACTTACTATAAAACTGAACCCCACCTCCTCCATAAGAGCAGTTTTTTATTTACCGCCCCTCAGGTCTATGATCTGCTTTCACTCAGGGGTTATCAAAAGTCTTCAAACCCTATATTTCTAACTTCATAATCTTAGGATATTTGAGCTGCCAATTTGATGACCCATCCAGCATGTAAACAGGTAGTTTAAATGACTCCATGTTGGTGCCTAGTGTCTCTCAAATAGTTGAACATCCCACCCTTGTAGTGGTCACAGTCCCAGTATTCGCTAACAATGGCTCAGTTACAGTCAGGACTCCCCTTTCTCTCCTATGGTCCAATCATGCAGCAATTACTTTTGATGAATGCACCACTTTAGATGTTAATTTGGCAGTAGTAAAAGAGGGTTCAATGACGCTGGATACCTTCTCCATGAGGTCCTGCGAAAGCCTAGAACCCAGGGGATTGCACTTGGGGGTCAAGACTCACACCAGCAGAGTCCAGCAGCAGGGTCCAGGGCAGGTCCAGTTAGAAATAGTCAGCTGGGCAGTTGTAAAAAAAAGGCCTCTTGTAGCTTGTTGTGTCCCTGTAGTCTGAACAGTATGTCAGCATTATCACCCTTTGAGTCCACTTCTTTGTCCTGGGTGCAAGAGGGAGAGCAAGCCCAGTCGTCTAGGCTCTTCTCCGGTCACAGACAGCAGGTCCAGTCATCTTCTGTTCTTCCACTGGTTCACAAAGCCTGCACCCTTGTCCCACTGAAAGTATCCAAGTTCCAAAAAGTCACTAACTCTAAAGGTAGAAATCTTCACTGGTTTAGTTTAGTAAGAAAGAAATCCATGTAAAATACTTTGAAGTGCCACACTTTACATGTAAAAGGAAAATATTTATATCTACCCATAAAATAAACACTTCCCATAGGGAAGAACACAATATACCGACAGAGCTACAATGATCAACAACTGAAAAATGCAGTACACAAAATATTAGGCCATAACACACCTAATAAACTAAATATAATACTTCCTGAAAACAACTTACTAAACCATTTTCACTAAACTAAAAAACACAAACCTTACTTCTGACCCACAGACCCGCAGCTAATATTTAAAACCTTAAAACGAATTCCCTTACCTGAGATACAGGGTCCCATTACTGAACTTCCATCAACACTAACCACCACTGTGCACCGATGACAAAAAAGACTAGTAGCTAGTGGTACAAAAATGGCTCTGAAATTGAAACAAAATGTTATAACATCCCCTATACTCAAACCCTTCGTCAAGCCATGTCCCTCTAGCACGTGAACATAGTGAAGATATGAAAGTGCTTAACTCCCTCTTTTATAGGACACCAAAAAAGAACAAAAGAGAGTCAAGATGCAAAACTGATTGTGTTTATATATATTGGCATGCAAACAATAATTAACTTCTGTAGGAAAGTAGGATCTACTTCTATGGTTACCACCACTTTTTGCTTGATGTGCTGCTAATCAGGACCCCAGTCTATCTGCTTTCTCCCTAAATTGTTGTGTTCAGTACTTGGGTACATTGCAGACTGGATATTGGGGTACCCTTACAAGTCCCTAGTATATGGTACCCATGGTACCCATGTACCAAGGGCATAGGTACCCCAGAGGCCTCCCATGGGCTGAAGCATGTATTATGCCACCCATGAGAGACCATTCAAAATGGAACTACAGGCCTGCCATTGCAGCCTGTGTACGTTGGTGCTTGCACCACTTACTAAAAATATATGTTTACTATATCTAAGGGTCACTGCACTTAAAACCTATAAGGTCCTGAAGGCAGGGTGCTTGGTTCTAAGTGAGAGGGTGCCCCTGCTTGAGCAGGACACCCCTGTAGCCTACGGAGCGCATTCTCCCGGGTTGTCAGTGAAGCAGCCATATACTATATAGAGGGGCACTGCGTAATCGCGCGATGACCATCTGGAAAACAGATGCAACCAATCCTATCATGTTTGGTATCAAACATGTTGGAATCATACCTCCCACTGTGGGAGGTATGATTCCAAGCACTGAGAGAGCCCTCTGTTAGGCTCTCAGTGTTCCCGGTACCAGCCTTCTAGTCCCGGACAGCACAAAATGGTTGCTGCCGACCAGAGACACATTTCTGCCCTCCTGCTTCTGAGCCAAGCTCGAGCAGAGGAAGGTAGAACAATAGGCATCCTGTCACAGGGAGGTGTAACCACCTCCCAGGCAGGATTTAGTGTATTAGGGCTGGGTGGGTGTGCTTACCAGCGCCAGAAAGTCTGCATGAGGGGCGTATTTGGTGTCCCTGTGAATAGTCCAGTTCAGACCAGTCCTGGGAGCCATTGGCTCCCGTTCTGGCACAAAACTGAACAAACGACATGGGAGTAACCTCCCCCCTGTCCAGAGCCTCCCCTAGGAGGGTCCCCTGAATCTTCCCAACCCTTTCCCTAGGGTCCTTAAGGGCTTACCTGGGTGTAGGTCTTGGGATTCGCTGTGGGATAAGATTCGGATCAGACACCATTGCACTTCTACCGTCTGGGCACTCTGGACTTTGCTGGACTTCGTTTGGGCCTGACTTCGTCTCCCTTCCAGTCTGCTGCAACGTCTGTGCCTGTGCATCATACAGGAACCTTCCAAGGTCTGTGAAGCATCAAAGACAACCAAAGTAATCTCCCTTGGAGTGAAGGAGTCACTCCCCCGCATTCGCAGGCATCACAACTAAGTCGACGATCAGCAGATCCGGAGCTCCTCCGGACTCAATGGGATCTGCAACACAGGTGGTGGTTTTCCCCAGCTTGCGAGGCCTGCCCTCTGAACAAGTTTGAGGCCAGTATCCCTCGTGGGGGTTGCAATAACCGAACCCCTGTACACTGTGTCCAACTTGCAGCTGCAAAGGCTTGTTAGCTTCTTTGCAAGAAGATCTTCGGGCTCCAAGTAGCCCAAACCTCGAGCACCTCCAGTGACCAGAGCCTTTAGCCACACCGTATCGTGTGCATAATGGCCTGCATCTTTTGGTGAGCTGCTTGAGGTCCTCTTGTGACTGAAGTGCCTCTGGCCTGTGGGTCCACTTGAGGGTCACACTTGTTACTTTTGGGCTCCGCTGATTGCTCGGGGCCTGCCCTGACTCCCCTGCTTGTGGTGAGTCCCCTTGACCTTGCTGGTCCCAACTTTGCACCTTCTCGACTTCCTGTGTGGGTTGTATTTGCCAAAGTTTGTTGATGCTTCCGCCGGACACCGACCCCTCAGCACTAGACATCCTTCGTGGGACAGCTCGTATCTGGACCCTGGTCTTCCTCAGCATCGCCTGGTCCTCACAGCTGCAGAGTCAAGGTCATCGACATCTTCCCTGAAGCACCCGCCATCATAGGGCATTCGTCTTCCAAGTCTCCTGGTCACCCCTGAGTGACATAGACTCTGTCCCCTCTGCTTTCAGGTACTCCTCCTCAAGAATCCACATTTGAATTCCTCCGGACATTTTCTCCTCTTCCAGCACGGCACTTTCCTGAAATCCTCCATTGGGTTCGACGGCGGTTTACGACGCCACTTCACACCTATGCATCCAGCTTCCCTGGGATAGGTAACTTGGGTACCACAGTATCCACAGGTGGGGTGGCTCTCCAACCTTCTGTCTTCCATGGGGTTTCTTCAGGGTCCACTGGGGAGGGTCGCTAATCTTTAAAAACCCAACTGCGACTTGCATATAGACTTGTACGGAGCACGCAGTCATGTTCACACACTGCACACGCTCCTCGTGGGGTCCCTATCTGCTTACCGTGGGTGGTTCTGTGGGTCCCCAGCAACTCTATGTCCTCTCGACATCCTCCTGACTCAAGTCGTGGTTCTTATACCACTTTTTTAGTATATGGTTTGGTACCCCCCCCCCGGTGCCCACTGTGTATTTTGTGCTATTTACTGTGTTACTTTGCTAAAGTATTGTATGCA
Source organism: Calotriton arnoldi (assembly GCA_963921515.1). Taxonomy (NCBI): domain Eukaryota; kingdom Metazoa; phylum Chordata; class Amphibia; order Caudata; family Salamandridae; genus Calotriton; species Calotriton arnoldi. Next base: position 865,401 of record CAWUFW010005499.1, read on the forward strand.
TTGTGTTTATCTCCATGTTGGAGATATTGGAACATACTAGAGAGTATTATATAATAACCACATATTTGCATAAATACTTGGTGTGGTTCTTTTTATTTAATCTATACTATAAGATTGCATTCTGGTAAAACAAGCTGCTTTACGCTCCTTGGAAACTAAGCCTGAAGGCTGTTCTCCACAGCTACCACTTGGATAGCTTTCTAAGGTTGTCTAAGACCTCTTAAATCACCATAAGGGTTGTCTGGACTGGTGCAGGGTGTTCACTTACATCAGTGGACAGCATATATCCGGCCAGCCTCTCACAACTTCCCACTCAACCTATCTACCTCAATCCAAGGAATGAATCCCACCAGAAGTGACCTGAAACATTTTTTTTTACATTTTGTTACATTTATTCGTAAATTGGTCTCTGCAAATTTTGTGTTCAAGTTTTCATTTTTAACAGTTAATCGTGTGAGATATAATGCTAAATAAGCTTATACATAAATCTCACAAACAGAAGTACAACAAATACAATGTAAAATAACGCAATACAAAACAGTGCATCAACAAATCTCCCCACTCACCAATCACTCTCTCTCATTTATACTGCAGTTTCATACACCTTTTATGTACTAGTATAATGGACAGATAACAATAATTTCAGACAGGCTACCAATGAGACCATATCCTCTTTAGCCCTCATTGATGCCTTTTGTGCTGGGTACTCCTATAGATTGGTAAATGCATGTTTCAGTAGAATAATAGCACTTTCATCCACCTTCTTAATGACCTATTTGTTTCATAAATACCTCAGTCCAACAAGTGGGGGGAATCTACTTGCTAAGGTTCTTATCTGGATGGGAAAAACTACCCAGATCCTTCGTTTCCAAATATATTTGCGTGATGCAATCTCACTTTAACTGGTGCGTACGAACACTGCCTTCAAAAAGGTTCATTATCCAAATCTTCTATTACTAATATTCATGCTGCAGTCTAGGCATCAGGCTGCAATAATTACTTTCTTAAGCATTATCCCTTGTAGGGTTTCGCAGAGGAAAATAATGAGGAGAAATAAACATATTTAATGCCTCCCAGATTTACAAGTCTTTGAAAAACTGGGAAATCCATGTGTGGTAGATGGAAAAGCTCATGCTTCACCCATGGAATGCCTACCCAATGCAGAGTAATGCAAGGCAGTGATTTGTGCTACATTGTGTTACTCAGGATTTAGTAAGACACGCAAGGTGGTTTCATGCAGCTTACTTCATCCCACTAAAGAACTTGCACTGACTTGTTTCACCTTGTGTGGCACAAGGGCAATACAAGCCATTGATAAATCTGGCCCTAAGACCCAAAAGATGTCTTGGCTTATCCACAATCATGACACAGAATACTTCATTACCTTAATATGTGTCACACGTCCACAATAACACAAGTATGGGTGTATTTTAAAGTACAAACATACTCTTTGCCATGTTTAGGATCATAATTTTATGGAATGTTAATAGTTGGTAAGTGAGGGAACAGGACCTCTCAACAACATAAAGTTGAAGTAGAATCCCTATGGATCTTAATGTAACATCTGGCGAACATGGTTAGAGTAGGGATCTACTATCAAATGAGTATGTACCAGTTTATAAGCTGCAGGGAACATATAGGCTTGTCTACTAATGTCCACTGTCCAGACAACTGTGATGTGAAATCCAGTTTTGTTGAGAAATTGATGTCTACAATATTTGTTTTGGAATATTTATCATGTCTGAACTTTGACCTTTATAGTCATGTATATGCATATCTAATATGTGTGTGTCAACATAGTACATTGTTGCACTAACATATCAACAATGCTATAGTACAAAATGAGGATGTGAAACTTCACTTCAATTTTTAATTTCAACAAATAACACACCTTACTATCAATTGATATGCTTCATATGTACTTTACAACATAAAGATATGAAGCACTCAACTGAAGAAGTAAAATATTTATTAAAAACACAGCACAGTATACAAATCCTAACACTAACTAACACTACTCTATTTCTTCTAATATAAAACCAACTCTATCTATTCTAAAACGTAAAACAACTTATCTATGCACAATACAACACATCCTAAACATCTAACCCCCACCCCTGTAACATACATCAACATACACTACATTTACACATACTATAGCCTGCACATACACCACCTAAACATTAATTACTAAACATATTCTTTTTTGTATTTTTTTTATATTTTTTGTTTGCACATATAACAATATCCCCCCTCTCACCACCTTACCTATCCTATGTAAACTAAATCTATTACTTATCACGAATCCCTATCTACTTAACTTAACCTTAACCTATTACATTTACTAAAAGAAACTCCCTATCTAACTAATCCTAATACACAAATAAAATAAACAGGTAAGTGGGAAAAAAGAGGGAGAGTCCGTAGTTGACCTAAATCTGTTGCTCTCTGATGTGTAGCGCCTGCTGACACCCATAAAGCAACCTATTGGTGTCCAGTAGCAGCTTGATGTTTTTGTCCATTTTCTTGCTCAGGCTATCAAGAGTCTTTTGCTGCTTGGCCATGAGCCCGTGGACAGTAAGTCCTTTCTTGCCCTTTTTCTGGCTCTGTGCTGGCTGTCCCCTTGTAGTGCTTCCTCTTTTGCATAGGCTTTGATGTGGCCTTTGTGCTACTATGAGGAGTAGAAGTAATGGACATTGAGGGCTATTGCATATCGCCATACAGAGCCCATGTTCTTGACACCTTTTTCTCCTTATAGAGCTTCCTAATTCTCTGGAACCCACGGGTGACTTTCTGGAGCCGTTCAAAGCGTGCTTTTCTGGCACCAAATTTTATCTGCTCATCAGCAGTCATATTTGCTAGACAAATATAAGAGTCATGTATATATAAATATTGAATCATACTCAACACATTTTTTTTATAACAAAACAATGTCAACATGTCAAATGAATACATGCTGTACTTTATGTCATGAACACTAAAATCAAAATCCATGCAACGTTCTAGGCACATCTACTTGCAAGTAGAACAATACGTTGCATGTTGGTTTGCTGTATTAATGCAAGTTACATGGCCATACCAGTAATATGAATCATCTAAATATATTTCATAACATATATATAGCACACTGTACGGAGTAGCCATGTGTCAGGTCCAAGTCCATCCTGGGCACACAACATTCACAGATGATAATCCAACTTTGACTGTGACCACTGGCAAACTCATATACATGATCCCCCACACATATATGGTTACATTTTAGCGTAATTGCTTCAACACCCATCATGTGGCATTGTCTTTAGATAGGATATACAAAAATGGTGAGCTTACTTACATGCGTGATAGACATAGGCCAGCAACTCAAACTGCTTCTGTCCACTAGGCCGATGGTACAGAATAAGAAAGACTGCATTTTTTATTACAGTTGATGATAAGTATTACAAACAAACTAAATCCCTATTCTTCTGGATTGTTGAATACTCTCAGTTTAATTTAGCTTGCACAGACTTCCCTCAGACATCATACAATGAACAAATAATGGCTTGAGCATGTGTACCCATGCTAACGCACATGATAAAAATTATAATTGCCAAACATATGGTTGTGTTGTGACAAAATCCTTTTAAGGTACCCAGTTCACATTTGTCAGAAGGATGAACGCATATATATGGTGGATTGTGACAAATTTATTCAAAGTCTTACATTATCACTTTTGTAAAAAGATTAAGCCCTGCATTCACATACACCATGCAGCTTATAATGCTGTAACACTTACACCATGGAGCTAGACTGCCTGTGTATGGGCTGTCCAGCATGCAGTGTAACATCTCTAGAACATATCATGTAACCCACAGATTATGCTAGCCAGAACAAATTACACCATCAGACGTAACCATGCAAGTATATGAGCATAGCATAATGCTGGCTGTTGTTTAGAGGCTCATACATTCAGGATGTCTGGCTTCATTTCATGATGTGGACATTTGCCACCAAGAAGTTGTGCTACAGTCCATGTGTAGACATGTTAGGAAATCTTATAAGAGAGTGCAAACAGCTGACATATTGTTGTGTGTAACTGTTTTGTATAATGATGCCAGGACTGGCAAGGGTGACTATCTGATAACAGTATACAATAGTAAACACCCCTTGTAGTAGGCAAACATGAAGAAAGAAAACACTATATATTGTTTTTAATATCATGTACAAGCAGTTTCACTGGGCTTTGTAACACTCCACTCCAGTAGTATGAAGTGTTTACATATCATTTGGGCTAATGAAACTTCATTTTTCTATAAGCCTGCAATTTCATATTCAGTCATCCATAAGGGAAATCCTTATGTGCCTAATAAATGTTTTGTTGGGTGAGTTAAAGGGAGCTATATACAACATACATAGTGTACTATCCAAATACATTAGGAGTGTGAGTATTCTCATCACATGATGCATGTGAAATGTAGAAGGGAATATAGAAGACATGCATAAGTCTTACTAGGAGCTTATGCATAATGATGGAGGGAAGAAGGGCACTGTGCTGAAAAATGTGATTAAGAGCCCTACACATTGCCTTGTGAGCGATGGTGATGGACTGACTGACTAGGTTGTGGTTACCCACACCCATGGCCATTTTTCCCAGAAAAAAATACTGGCCAACTATTGCATGTTGACATGGACTTGTGAGGATCTTGAGTCACACCATAGACATAAGAGAGTTATGACCAGGATGCTAACAACATGTAGGTATTTTTACTCTATTTGCTAAACACATTCCTAGTGTGTTACTATAATAGATAAGGCTCCTGCCACATACTCATGTACTAATTTTCAAATGGTACTGGATTTCGTCATTGTCAAATGGTTTATGACCACCTGAATTAAATGGTAAGAGAGATTTGTTATATGTAGCTACATCACACATTATAAACCGTTGATATGAAAAATAAATACATAATTGATAATTGTCTAATAAATGATGTTGCACTATATTACACACTTTACATATAGATATAACTTTGCCAGATACGTACAATTGCTTTATGATCTCTTTAACTTGCAGAGAGTAAGAGATATATTCTTACGTAGGCAATGGAGTAATGATAAGTACGTGTATATTTATTGCGATCAGAATATTTCCTACCCATCATTTTTTAAACTATTAACAGAATGAGATGCAGAATAAGTACAGTGATTGGCTTCATAAAAAGTGTTTGTGATATTATTAATAACATTCTTTCATATATTCTTATGGGATACATACTTCTGCAACTATTCAACAAATGTTGAGGTTGGTATACTTCAACATATTTACGGATGTAACCATTTTTTAAATGCGGTAACAATTTTAGTAACAATACTATTCACACTCCATGGCGCACAAGTGTGAAGCTCATATTAATTTTATAGATCACTTGACACGTCCTTTGCCACATGTTTACATGAATTTATATTACCACCATAGTGCTGCAGTGCCTCTGTAAATCACTGAAGTAATATATTATCTTTTAATCTTCAATGGATATTCATATCAAAATCATCAAGAAATAAACTTTGGTATAGCCTTCATAAAATGCTAATGCCAGAAAGAGCATACATAGCAACAGACCCAGAAATCTCCAGTCCTAGTAGGATCAGCAGGTCTGACACACACGCTACCACATCCATCCATCTGTGATGAAGTTTGTGGATGGTGCGACCCACCCTCCTGACTGGGAGCAGGTGTTTCCTGACACACTCCCAGCGGACACTGCGCTTTATGAATCTACACTCTTGGCTGACTCCCCCTCCAGCCCAAGCATACAAGGAAGGTAGTGGCCAATAAGCTATATTTAGGCCTCAACCTCCCTTCCATCAAAGTTCCTCACTCTCCCTTACCAGACATACTAGTAACAAACACTATACCTACCTACAAATGTAAAACAACTCTAACACCCCTTAGCACCCCTTAACAACTATACCCCTAAGCTACCCCAAACATATAAAGATTTGCTTAACGAGACAAAACACTTTTAGACATACAAATAACACAAAGGTAAAACAAATAGATAATGCAGCATCCAAATTGTCAAAAAAGAAGCTCAACCAAGCTCTGAGAGCATTAAGAGCGATGCAACTCAAAAATGAAATTTATGAAGCCACGGAAGGCCACTTTGCGGGGCCCTGAGTGTCTTCTTAATTGTGGAGTAACGCAGCGCAAATCGCTGTGTTGCGTTACTCTGCCCTGAGGTGTTCCATGGGCATTGCGTTGTAATTTCCCCGCAACTCCCATGGATTTTGATGCATTCCCAGATTTACCAAAAGTGGTAGACCTGGGAATGCGGCAAGAAGAGGCATAACAAGGAGAAATATCTTTACTTCTACTCATTACTTTCTCTTTCAATGTGTGCTGCAGCACACATAGAAAGGGGAATATGCCTCTCAGGATTGTTTTTGTATAGGAAGGTGTCCCTTCTTGCACAAAAACAATCCTGCATGCAATGCAGGCACCCTTGCACCAAGGAGCCCATTGTGAGCCAGCGCTGGGTAAAGGACAGGAGTGCGTTGTATTGCAATAAATAGGGCACATTCCTGCCCTTTCCCTGTAACGCACCGCACTAACGTGATTTGCTGCGCAGCGTTACATTACAATCCTATAAATATGGGCCTAACTTTGGCGTGAGAAGAGGAAATCTGATGAAACATACTGGGCAAAAATTCTCGTTTTAAGTAAAAAAACGAATTCCAGAAGCTTTTGGAGAGAAGTCAATTGTATAAACAGGGTGCCTTTTTTGACGAGTGACTGCAATATACCCAAGGCAACATGGGCTAATTACCTTGCAACCCATTTTAATGCTCCGGTGGGAAATCAGTACTGAGAAATCCACCAGGCCCATTTCATGTCCCAAATGAAAGACTATCCAACAGTTCTAGGTGCTAATGCTAATAAACTTTATTTTTTGACAACTGATCCTCATCCCCAACATCTAGTAATTGAAGCAACAAGAATCAAACCATGTGAAATCGAGAAAATAATTGTGGGAGATAGACGAGATGGTGCCCTCCGCCCAAACGGCATCCCCCAGGCAATTTACAAAACAAACATTGGTTATTGGGCACGGAAATTGACTATAGTTTTTAATGTTGTAATACAAGCACAGTCTGTTCCGGATTCCTGGAGAGCCTCGACTGTCAATTCAATCTTTAAGTGGGGGTGGGGGGGTCACAGGTCCAGGCTGAATAATTTTCAATTAATAGCATTAAGTGATAAAGAAGCAAAGTATTATGCATACTATATTCTCGAGCATCTTTGCACATGGATACAGCATCGTAGAATAATCACCCTAAATTAAACAGTTTTTACACACAGAACTGGGACTACAGCTAATATAGTGAGGCTAGCTTTCATTTCCAATCTCATGTTATCTGAGTGGCAACCCTTGTACATATGCTTTATTGATTTTAAGACCATGTTTGAATTTGTATCACGCAATCATCTCTGACTCATACTAATGTACTGGGGCATACCATATCATCTATTGTGAGCTATACAGTTACTATATACTTGGCTAAGGATTGAGATAGGCAATGTGTTAGAAATGGGGGTCTCTAGTTGGCAGAGGTAGGTACCTTTGTCCAAATAGGGACCCTTGTTCTAGTCAGGGTAAGGGGGATACACACTTTAGATAACCCCTGCTCACCCCCTTGGTAGCTTGGCACGAGCAGACAGGCTTAGCCCAAAGGCAATGTGTAAAGTATTTGTACCAACACTCACTGTAACACAGTGAAAACACCACAAATAGACACCACACCAGTTTAGAAAAATAAAATATCTTTATCTAAACTAAACAAGACCAAAACGACAAAAATCCAACATACACAGTTAAAAATATGACTTTCAAAAGGGTTCAAGAACAACTTGTACCATAGAAAACTATGGATGCGTGACTTTTCACCCAAAGTACCTGTAGATGCATCAAAGTTCCAAAGCCAAACAGCCGCAGAGTCGGAAAACAAAGAGATGCGACACTCCTGAGACCTTGGGGAGGCGATGCGACAGTTCTGCGACACGCAGAAGACGAGTTGCGTCGAGTCCGATCTGTATGAGAAGTGATGCGTCGATTCTTCGGGATGGTTCCGGTTTGCAGGTGATGCATCGGGAAAGCGTGCCGCACAGGTACGATGCGTGGAAATCAGGGATGCGTCGGTGATCAATGCGGTGGCGGCGGTCCTCTTCAGCCGCGATCCCTCGATGCATCGATTCTTGCAGCAGCGACAGGCGCAGCGACGGTTTTCGCAGTGGCACGGCGATGCGTGGAAATTCTTCTCGCGCCGTGCAGATGCGTCGAGAAAACAGCCGCAAGAAGAGCGATGCGTCGAGTTTAGCAGTTCTTCATGTTTCTTCTTTCTTCCAGCTCCCAAACTGCAGCAACAACCTCCAGAGGCCCAAAACTGGCACAGGCACCTCAAGGCAGGTGAAGAACTCACAACAGCAGAGTTCAGGGGAGCTGGGGTGAAGTCTTTGTGTCCCTGAGTCTTCTGAACAGGAGACCAGCTCACTCCAGGCCCTTGGAGATCTCCGTCAAGCAGGGGACACAGCACACAGCAAAGTCCTTCTCCTTTCCTTGGCAGAAAGAGCAACTGCAGGCCAACCCCAGATACACAGCAAGGGCAGTACTTCTCCTCAGTCTCTCCAGCTCTTCACCTTGGCAAAGGTTCCTCTTGAATTCCAGGAATGATCTAAAGTCTGGGGTTTTGGGTCTGATACTTATACCCCAAAATATCTTTGTTCTCTTTGTGCAAGGGGCTCTGAGCCCAGTTCAAACTAGTTCTGGGGGGCACTCTGCAAGTGCACAACAACATCCATTGTCAGTGTGAGCTTTGGCTCCAGACACACCACAAGGGGGCGGAGCCAGCATTGTGGAAGGCAGGCACAGCCCTATTCAGGTACAGGTGCAACTCCTCCCATCACTCCAAATGCAGATCAGGCCTTTTCAGCCTAGTGCTGACTCATCCAGATTACTGGAACCACAAACAGGCAGAGGCACACAGGATGGCTGAACAAGAAAATAGCCACTTTCTAAAAGTGGTATTTTCAAACACACAATTTAAAAACCATCTTTACTAAAAGATGTGTTATTAAATCCTGAGTTCAGGGATACTAAACTCCATTTTCTATCTTATCCCTATGGGAAGATATGCTTTTAAAATGTTACAAAGCATTCCCCATTCTGTCCTATGGGGCAAGATAGCCTTTCAATAGTGAAAAACAGAAATTGGCAGTATTTCACTATCAGGACATGTTACACACACCAGTACATGTCCTACCTTTTGCATACACTGCACCCTTCCCAGGGGGTTACCTTGGGCCTACCATAGGGGTGTCCTATGTGTAAAAAAGGGAAGGGTAGGGCCTGGCAAGTGTGTGCACTTGCCAAGTCGACATGGCAGTTAACAAACTGCGCACAGGCACCGCGGTGGCAGGCCTGAGACATCTTTTTAGGGCTACTCATGTGGTTGGCACAATCAGTGCTGCAGGCCCATTAGTAGCATTTGATTTGCCAGCCCTGGCACACTCAGTGCACTTTACTAGGGACCTACTGGTAAATCAAATATGCCAATCATTGATAACCAATCACAATACCTATTTATACAGAGAGCATATGCACTTCTAGCACTGATCAGCAGTGGTAAAGTGCCCAGAGTACTAAAGCCAACAACTACAGGTCAGGAAAAAATAGGAAGAGGAAGCAAAAAGTTTGAGGTTAACCCTGAAAAAAGGGCCATTTCCAACACAATGGCACCTGTCTTTCAAGGAAAACTTTACGCATCAAGGTCTCAAACATGGATGCATGCTGGCACCACAGCTGTTCAGTCTCTTCCTGGCCATCTGTCTACATTCAATCAATCAATCAGGGGCTTGTATAGTGCGGCTACTCACCCTTGAGGGTCTCAAGGCCCTTTGGACCAAGTCGATGCTCATCCTCCTAAGCTCAGAGATTTTCATCTCTCTCATTTGCTATATGCTGACGACGTGATACTGCTGAGCCAAATTAAAATTGGCCTTCAATGTTTAATAGATAAATTAAATCTATACTCCATTGTCAATGGGATGTCAATAAACCGGTCAAAATCTAAAATTATGGTAATTTGTAATTTAATCAAAACCCATCATAATTGGTATCTTCAAGGACAGCACCTGAACACTGTGTCTGAATATAAATTCCTTGGGGGTGGTTTTTGATGAAAAAGGCTTATTCCAATCTCAAAAGCAACAAATGTTACAGAAAAACAATGTGCTGGCTGAGGCATTCTGCTCTTTGCACAGCGTGCTGAAGGGCCCATTTCTTGTCACCTTCTTAAAGCTCATTAATGCCAAACTATTTTCGACATTAACCTATGGTAGTGAGAAACTGCACATATTGACACCATAATCTCAAGGCTTTACAGGGGTATCTTCAATTTGCCCAAAAATGCTTCACCAACGCAAATGTGTTTATTTTATTTGCAAATTTGAAATTACCAAACAGACTCTAGCCAGACAAAGCGCCTATATTAAGATTTGCTATAGGCTATAGGCTAAAATATACAAACAGATATTCAGTGATCTGATCACAATGTTATGGTCTACTGTAGCTAACTGTCCCTAAAACCCTGGCAGGCTGTATCTGAAACGGCTATAAACACTTTTGGTCTGGATTCATTTTGGTACCTGAGTATACCGTGCACTGCCCTAAAAAAACTGATAAATGGCATGACAAGGAAGCTGTCGGTAGTGGGAGATAAGGCAACCCTGTCCAAAAGATCTCGGGCCAGATGTACGACCATGACAATATGCGACAAGCAAATTGTGCTCGATTGCGAGTCGCAATTTGCGAGTCTCAAAATGCCACGTACAACAGTGTCTGAGACACTGTTTCCGATTCCCAATGGGGTCGCAAATTGCATGCCTCATGTATATTCATGACGCACTCGCAATTTGTGACCCCATTGGGAATGGCTGGCCCTCCCACGGATGGTGGCCTGCTGGGCTCAGCAGACCTCCATGTCTGGGACTGCTTTTAAATAAAGCAGTTTTTATTTTTAAAAATGCAGCCCGTTTTCCTTAAAGGAAAACAGGATGCATTTAAAAAAAGAAAGTTAAACATTTTCGTTTCATATTTTAAGGGCAGGTAGTAGTCCCTGGGACCACTGCCTGCCCCTAAAAAATATTTGCCCTGCATTTGCAAAGGGGAAGGGATCCCCTAGGGACCCCTTCCCATTTGCGAGTGCATTACCACCCTCTTGAAGAGGGCGGTAAATTGCGAGTGTTTTGCGACTGCAATTGTGGTTCGCAAAACCATCATACATGGGGTGGGAGTCGCAAATAAATTGCGACTCGCTAATTGGGAATTGTACATGGCCCTATTCGTAACCCGTTTGCGCATGCAATTTAGGGTCGTACATCTAGCCCCTAATGCCTGGATGGTGTTACAGAACTACGAGCTCTTGGAATCATAGCCCTACCTTGATTCTGGTTACTCACTGTTCGTAAAACAGAAGTTTATTCTTTTTTACTTTTGCCAATTACCAGCCTTACTACACAGACTTCCTTGGTTAACGACCTGCAAGCAAAGCTTCTGTAGTCTATGTGGAGCATGAAAGGAGGATATTGTTAACTTGGTTAGCATATGTCCTGCCTTTATGCATGACAGAAAGGAGCTCTTGAGTGCTGCTTGAGGGTGGCTTTTTTAGCTACAGGAAATTCATACATGCCGCCAAGCAATTCCTGCTGGTTTTAACCCACCTGACCCTATATTAGATTGCCATTTTACTAAGTATTTACCAAGTATTTATTAAGGATATATCAGAAAATTAAGTAACTTTCAACTGTATCATGTACTGCTGCTTTGCATTTTGTTCTTTTTTGTATGCAATGATTTTAATTAATCGTGCACAATAAACTAAACTGAAACTGAACAGACAATACTTATGACAAACAAAACAAATCAAATAAGCCACACAATCCACAATACTCTGCAAGCAGCTCTCCACACATCCAACAAGTACCAAGCACAAAGAGAAAGTGAACCGAAATTTCACACTCTTCCTGGTATGCAGCCATACCCACTGTGTCATTTCCTGGTTGTTTCCACATGATTTATGTGGCTTTGAGTCCTACTTTACCACTCAAGGGACATGTTTGCACTACACAGTGTCCTATTTTACCACACAAGGGCTACGCAAGACATGTTTATGCTATGTAGCATCCTAATATACCACCAAGAGCCACACAAGACATGTTTGCGCTCCGCACTGTTGTTTGAAGCTACCTTTAATGTAGGGCAGCAAGCACACTTTGGGCAACATTTATTAAGAAGTGACGCTAATTTGCAGAGCAAGGCACCTTGCTGCACTGTGTTACATGACAGTGAGAAAGCACAAATGCCCCATTTACAAAGATCTGCTGCATTTCTTCTGTCTCCTGGTGGTGTTGCACTATGTGGTGGATAGTGCTAATGTTGGGAACCTTGCTCCACAGTTCAAGGGCGGCTGCGTTAGAAGCATCTTAGTGTAGGAAGGGATAGCTTCTGGGACAACATTAATTCCATACAGCAAGTTTCCCCTTTCTATGTGTGCTGCCTTATGTAGTACACGTGAAAAGAGAAAATACCGCAGAGAAAAAAAGGTTCTATCCATGTTACACCATCTTTGGACAGGTGTAGCATTTTGACGCAGTCCCACATTTACAAGTTTTTGTAAAGCTGGGAATACATAAAAAATAATTTGTGGATGCATGTTAAAGGCCATGCTTCACTCATTACACAACTCAAAATTTGTAATGTAATGTGAAGCAGCACAAGCAGGTGCCTTGCATTACAATTATTTACAATGCAACGCGAAGCATCGAAGCCCTTAAGTCATATTTGCGACCTTTCGTCGATCTGTGTGGCATAGTAAATGTGGAGTAGCAGCACCAGTCACTGCTTCTGCACTGGGAGGGCATTACATGGGTGGAGCATGGGTGTTCCCATATATCCACCCATGTTTAGGCACATTCACAGATCTCCTTAGACTTGTAAACCTGGGAATGGCTCAAAATGCTAATCTTTCACAGTTGATGCGTAACAACAACAAATATGTTTATTTATCCTTGTTCCTTAATCATTCTAAGAATGCTGCATTCTGCAGCACACATACAAAGAGGAATATGCCTCAGAGGATTGCTTTTGTACAGAAAGGTGCCACGTCCTGCACAAAAACAATCCTGGCTGTAGCGCCGGGACCTTTGACCCATGGGGCAAGGGTGCCTGGGTTGGCACTAGCTTGCACTCAGTGTGCCAGCACAGGGACAGAACTGGAATGCACCATATTTTATTAGATATGGCACGTTCAAACACTCTTCCTGTGAGGCAATGCAGCACAGCAAATTGTCTTTCTGTGTTGTGTCACTTTTTTGAAAATCTGGCCATATATGCCTTAGTAAAGTGTACATGAATTGTGATCATCCTAGTGTGGAAAGAACATAGAAGTATGTGACTCATATGTTATAATTGGCTGTAGATTTATTTTGTACAGGTTGAGTACACATAGGTCCTATAGCACTACCATGTTTCTTAACTCCAGACGCCACGACCTACAGTAATGATATATTAAGTTGTGAAAGTCCCATTGTTGAAACTCTTGTTAAACATATTACCAGCTCCTCACCCACAGCAGACCTGCTTTTTAATGGTGAAAGCTTTTACAGTTGATGCTAGGTCACTGTATAATTTTGGACACATAAATGGGTGTGTGCATAGGGACAACTATAATCCTACTATGAAAGTCCTTCACAACACAAGGTAGAGCTCAGAAGCAATATGCATTGGGCCACATTATTTTTGACTTAACAACACACGCATTGCTACAACAACTGGGTAGGCGTGACTTAGTGCATATGAATATTTATGTAGCTTTGGAATTGAAACACGTAAGTAACCCAACAACTATGCTAATAATTACATGATTGCATGCCCCAATTTTTGTTGATGAAATTAAGTAGATTCTTTATACGGTTCACATTTTTTGAACAACAGGAGCTGTGTTGAGTAGTGTTATTGATCCTCCACATATACATAAACATACATCACCTCTTCAGCTTTGTCTGTGTGCTACACATTCTGCATGGATCATGGAGTCTGGGACAACCTCATAGAATGCCGTTTTTGGATTATGACATTGTGAGACAACATCTGTGATACTACTCTGTTTATATTAGAATGTTTATTTATAACTAGATTGATGAATCTTAGATGACTCTACTCAGCAACCATCATACATGCACAGATTACACATCTATGTTTTGCTCAAGCCTCATATGTGGAACGTTGCAAATGAACTTGTGTTAGACCTGGCATCCTTGGCGTTGTTTCCCTGACTTTTTTTACTCTACCTCTTTGTCTTTTTGACTCTGTGCTGTTCTTCGTTTTTGCTGGTTTAGGTGATCTGGGCACTTTGCCACTGCTAATCAGTGCCAAAATGCAAATGCTCACGGTGGAAATTGTAATACTGTTTGGTTCTCCATGATTGGCATATTTGATTTACTGGCAAGTCCCTAGTAGACTGACTGTGTGTGCTGTAAATAAAATGCTACTATTGGGCCTGCAGCACTGGTTGTGCCACCCATACAAGTAGTCTTTCAAATGTATCTCAGACCTGCCACCGCAGTGTATGCATGCACAGTTTTACCTGCCACATTGACCTGGCAGGTGCACCCACTTGCCAGGCCCTAACCTTCCCTTTTCTTTCATGTAAGACACCCCTATGGTAAGCTCAAGGTACCCCTATGGGCAGCCTGAAGTGTATATTAAAGGTAGGACATGTACTGGTGTGTTTTACATGTCCTGATAGTGAAATACTGTGTATTTCGTTTTTCACTATTGCAAGGACTAGCTCTCCCATTGGCTATCATTGGAGCTACACTGTAACATTTTACATGTGTAACTTTCAATTGGTAACAGCTAGAGATTTGGAGTTTAGGCTCTCTGAACTTAGAATTTAATAACACCTTTTAATAAAGGTGGTTTTTAGATTGTGTGTTTGAAAATGTCACTTTTAGAAAGTGGGCATTTTCTTGTCTAACCATCTTGTGTGCCTCTGCCTGTTTTTGAATTCACGGTCTGGTTTTGGAGTGACAGGAGTTGGGGATGTGCATTTACTCTAGATAGTCACAAGGGGGGTTGATGTGTGTCCTGCCTTTCCTGGGTGACTCATAGCCAGGCTGACTAGACCTTTCTACATTTAGAGTGGTGGGAGGAGTTTTCACTAGCACATGAATAGGCTGTGTCTGCTCTGCACATTGCTGTCTCCACCTCCTGTAGTGAAGCTGGACAAGGGAGGACAGAACTGGCTTTACTGAGCAAGAGTGACTTTCTGAACAAAGACTTCAAAGGGAAAATGGGGTATAAATATTAGACGTAAAACCCCAGAACTTTAGATTACTTCTGGAATCAAGAGGAACCTCTACCAAGGAAGAAGAGCTAAAGAGCTGTGAGGAGGAGTACTGCCCTTTTGCTATGTGTTGCTTTGCTGGGTTGGCCTGCAGGTGCTGATTCTGCTAAGGAGAGGACAAACACGGACTTTGCTTTGAACCTGCTTGAGAAGAATCTCCAAGGGTTTGTGTGTGCTTGCCTTCTGTTCTGAAGTCTCAGGGACACAAAGACTTCACCTACAGCCTTCTTGAACTCCACTGCTGGGAGGCCTGACCTGCTTGGGTGTGCTTATTCTAGTTCTGGCCTCTTGGAGGTTGTTCATGCTACAGAAAGCTATGAAGAACTAAAAGAAACTGCAAAATCAATGCTTTGCTCTTCTTGTGGCTGTTTTATTCAATGCTTCACCACAGTGTGGGAGAAAAGTCTGACACACGGCTCCGTGAGGCCAAAGATTTGATGTGGAGCCTGCCAGCCGCCTGAAAAACCACTGCATGACGAGTCCCGTATACCCATCTCCAAAGTTCGATATCACCGCACTGACTCCAACACAAACCCTGCTGAGCAGCTAAAAGAATCAGGGCAATCTTACGGTGGCGGCTGAAGAAATCGACAGTAAGAAACCATTGCATCACCTCCTCTCCAGTAAGGAACTGACATATCACCTTCCCTGAGTGGCAGTAAGGAACCAACGCCTCACCTCCCCTGGAGCAAGGAACCAACGCATCACCTTCCCTGTGCATAAGAAACCGAAACATCACCTTCCCTGTGGCCGTTTTGCTTGTGATTTTTGACGCATCCCAGGTACTTTGCAACAAAAGTGACGCATTCATAGTTTCTATGGACAGAACAGTTTTCTCCTTTTAAAATTCATATTTTGATATCTGTATGTTCGATTTTTGTCGTTTTGGTCTTGTTTGGTTTAGATAAAGATACTTTATTTTTATAAACTGCTGTGGTGTCCATTTCTAGACTTTTCACTGTGTTACTGTGGGTTATTTACAAATGCTTTACACATTGCCGCTGTAGTTTAGCCTGACTGCTCTGTGCCAAGCTACCAGAGGGTGAGCACAGGTAAACTTATGTGTGTACTTTACTCATCCTGACTAGAAGGAAGGGTCCCTACTTGGACAGGGTGCATACACTGCCAACTAGAGACCCCCATGTCTAACAAACTGCAACTCAAAGATCTGGTATGCCAATTTGTGATTTCAGTGATATATGGAAAAGGGAATTACATTGATAATGTCAAAAATGAAATACTCACCTGTGGTGATTGGAAAAATTATGACCCAAACTCCACCTAGCCTGATGATCTGGGACCACCTCTTAAAGTATCCAACGAAGTAAGAAACCTCAAAATTACCGAGGGCTCTAAGTTATCAATGAATGCCCAAGTGGATAGGTTAGCAATATAAAAATGCACTACTATGAAAACTCTATGACGCACTTTCCCCCACCAAAGGTTTCCCCCCAAGAGCCAAGCTACTATCTCTCTTGAACTGTCTAAACTTGATTACATCAATGGCCTCTACCATGGACCGCCTCTATCAACTATGAAAAGACTATAAGGAATTCAAAACTCTGCTGCAATCCTGCTCCTAAACATAAAGCCACAAGGCCACATCTTCCCTGCCATAAGGGCCCTACATTTGTTACTGGTGCCAGAAGTTCCACTTTCAGGCTGCTTTGTATCCTCCACAAAGCAAAACATGGCCACTTTATATCAGGAAGAAAATCACAAAATACGTATAACAAAGAAACCTCCACTCCCGATTGGTCTCCCACCTCAAATTCCCAACGTACAAGAAAAAAGCCATGGGTGGAACATCTTTCTTTGTTCAAGCAGCCAAACTATGGAATTCATTACCTCAAACATAAGATCCACAGATAACCATCTAATCTTCACAGGATTACACAAGAGCTGACTCTTCCCTACATGATCACACTATTCAAAATAAAAAGGTACAGCAACAGTATGTACAAGAAATCGATGGTGCATATACGTCTGTTTCTAAACATATTTACTTTGATTATATGTATGTATTCAGATATGTGCATTTTTTGTACACATTCACATATTACTTATGATGAAAAAATATATATACTTTCTTATATTTATGCATAATAGATGTATAAATGTATATATTACTTATGGTTATATATATATATATATATATATATATATACAAAAATATCGATACAACTCGAGATTACAAAAATATCATGCACTTATGAAAAAATTACAGGACAACGATTCAATCGTAATCCGTAACTCTGATAAAGGGGGAAATGTCGTCATATGGCCCAAGAGTCAATATCTGGAGGAGGCGCAACGACAATTGGGCGACAGGGATTGTTATAAGATAAGTTCCAGAGGAATAATCAAAACCATTCAGGAAGAGCTGTGCAAAAAATTAGTGGCATGGAAAAGTCTTGGTTTAATTAATCAAGATGAATTCAAATTTATGAAAAATGATCATCCTACAATGCCTGTCATCTATTTCATCCCCAAGATTCACAAAGACAGACATAAACCTCCGGGAAGACCAATTATAGCGGCGAATCAGAGTCTGTTGGAAAATATATCAATCTATATAGATTCTTTCCTTCAACAGCATGTACGAACACTTCCATCATATGTACAAGATACCACAGATTTCCTAAGGAAAATACAAGAGATTGATTGGCGAGAGGACTATCTTTTAATATCTATGGATGTCTCAAATTTATATACATCCATCCAACATAGAGATGGAATGAGAGCACTAGAATACTATTTGAACACAAGATCTATAGAATTCTATACACACAACAGAATGCTTTTGGACTTGACTAAATTTTGTTTATATAATAACTATTTTATGTTCCAACAACAAGTGTACCACCAGGAGAGAGGCGTAGCTATGGGCGCGAGCTTTTCGCCCAGCTACGCCTGTCTCCATATGGGATGGTGGGAGGAGAACATTGTAAGGACAACGTATATAAATGAATGGTCAAATAATATCGTTAAGTGGATTAGATATATTGATGACTTGTTTATTGTGTGGAGGGGGGACAAACAAAGCGCTGAGAATCTAATAAGTAGATTAAATGTGAATGATTTAAATTTGCATTTTACATATGAAATAAGTACTGATAGTATTTGCTTTTTGGATGTTGAGATATATATTCATGAAAATACCATACAGACACGTCTCCATCGCAAGCCTACAGCTGGCAATACTATATTACATTCCAGCAGCTTTCATCCGAAACATACTATAAGCAGCATCCCGTATGGAGAATTACTAAGAATACGTAGGATCTGTAGTACTGACAGCGACTTACATCAAGCACAACAAAGTTGTAAACAACGATTTCTTGCTAGAGGTTACTTGGCACACAATATAGATCAAGCCATAGAACGTACAAATGCTAAATCACGTGAGGACCTACTTTTTAAACCATCCAAAAGCAAACTGAAATTAGCCGCTAGGAGTGAAGAGAAGTTTAGCAGTCCACGTCTAATCCTTACTTACAGTAAACAAAGAGATAATATCAGACAAATAGTTAAAAAGAACTGGTACATGATTCAAAATGACCCCATAATTGGGGATAAAATGCCTTCATTACCAGTAGTCACTTTTAGAAAAGCATGTAGTACAAGTGACTACTTAGTCAGTAGTAGTCCAGAGCTGTCCAAAAATAAGAGTTGGCTTAGCAATCGTAAGGGTTTTGTCAGATGCACTACGTGCAAAGCCTGTAAATATGGGGAGAACAAAACATCTTACAATACAGGCTTCAAGGATAATCCGATTCAAATCAATAAGTTTCTAACATGTAAATCAGAGTATGTAGTATACGTATTAGAGTGTACGTGTGGACTTAAATATGTGGGTAGCACCCGTCTCCCAGTACACAAGAGAATTTTACAACATCTAAGGGCTATATCTAATAATGATAGTTCATATCCGGTTGCCCGCCACTTCAACGAGATACATAATAAGAATTTGACCGAGTTGAAGTATTACGTAATTGATCATGTTCCCCCTCTACGCAGAGGAGGGAACAGAGAAGCCATACTCAGACGATTAGAAACAAAACTGATTTTAGAACTGGACAGCAAAAATCCACATGGATTAAATACTACGGAAGATTTATATACTTGGTTGTAAGTCAGGCAATGAAAAGGTTTTTTAATATTTATTATATAACATTGGATTTTAAATAAATAAAAAGGTTTATATTAAGGGTTTTTATAATATATACCTTCTCCCTCCCACATTAGTTTCTCTGTCATTAGTGTTCATGGGCTCATGGCACAATGACAGTGCACATATGCACGGTGACATTTTATGTATTGTAACGTATATGTTGGTTTGCACAATAACACTGTTTGCACTTTATTTGCATCATTTTGCACTTTATCATTGTACTGTATAAAATGACATGAGGATTAGAAAAATGACTAAATAGTTAGGGTTTGGCTAAATATGCAATCATCTATTGATATGGTAATACGACAAATAAGTTGCAATTTAATAACCGATAGGCACATCAAGGAAACCAGTTAGTATATCATATAAGCAGTAAAATCAATGCCTTTTAATGTGATCAAGGCATGTTTTTTAATTGTTTTTTAATTGGTTTTCTTTAGGTATTTATACTGTTATTTATTTTGCGTATTTGCACATAGTGTCGGTTTTACATCACCCTAACTTATACATATAAATAGGGTTTACTTGCAATATATTGATGAAAATATGTCTTCAAGGTCGCAATAGTCATAGTAGGAAATTTGGTTTGTCGTTTTACAGTGTCTTATCCTATGTATTTTACAGGTATAATAGCCAAAAAAAACCTAGTTGTCATTTTTAGCATGTTAATCTATTAATAATTTTAAGTGTGGATTTACTTGAATTAATGAAATGAAATACGACAAATTTTAACATAATTTGTATGTAAGGCAGTACTTGATGAGGGTAGTATGTTTTCTATGTTCACTTCAATAATTAAGCACATTGTCACTTTAAAAATGGGAGAAACTACGTGGCGTGTCATGTGATCAAGGGCTCTGTGAAGCCCGAAACGCGTCATGGCGGCCAATGCACGAGGAATAAAATAACGCTGCACAAGAAAGTGGTGTCTGTTCCGTTTTTCCTTGGAGATACAAGAAGGAGAAGGAGTTTTTGAAATATATATATATATAGATGTCATCAGTGATGTCATCAGTGATGTCACTGACCATGTCATGAGTGATGTAATATGTGACGTCATCAGCAGTGCATTGCGGGGGCGCGAGTTATAGTTACCTGAACTAACTATAACGGGGGAATTTCACGGGTTTTGTACGAGTGCAATGTCCAACTAACTATAACTGTCCCTAAAACCTTATCGTTTTTTCAGTGATTTTTTAAGGTTTTTTAAATGCAAATTTCTAACTATAACGTGCCTGAAACCTATGGTTTTTTCAGTGAATTTCAAAGGTTTTTTAAATGCTAATTTCTAACTATAACGTGTCTGAAACCTATGGTTTTTTCAGTGAATTTCAAAGGTTTTTTAAATGCTAATTCCTAACTATAACATGTCTGAAACCTACGGTTTTTTAAGTGAATTTCAAAGGTTTTGTAAATGACAATTTTTAAATGTATTAATTGTTATATTTATTTTTTTAATACTGATTTACTACATTTTTAGAAACAATTTTTTTTACATATTTTATTTATTAAATTACGTTGTAATTACATTATACATTACAAAAAATACTTTCTTAGAATGATTTACTTTAGTTTAAATACTTTGCACATAGGCAATAGACTTTTAAGTACAGTAGTTACAGTTGTTGCAATGGGCAACACATTTTCAAACACAATGCAACATTCAGCTCAATGTGAATTTCTAGTTAAATGCAATTAGTTACTTTATGGATTACTTTTCTAACCACAGGACTGGATCCTAGATTCAGTCCTGGGACATCTCCTGTAAACAGTTGAGTAAAAGCGTTTTGGTTACATTAGTGATTTTTAAGGAATATTATTGTATTTTAAAAGTTGACACAAACTTTTTCTCATAGAATCACCAATGTTATCCTATGGAAGGAAATTCACTTAGCAGGTAAAAACTGTTATCATTACTTTTTCTTACTCAGTGTTGGATCCTGGATCCAGCACTGGTGCATCTCCTGTAAACAGTTGAAAGAATGCGTTTAAGTCATACAGGCGATTTTTAAGGAATATTTGTAGTTTGTGAAAATCGACACTTTGAAACTTTTCTGCTGAAAACCAGACAATGGATTCCTATGGAAGAAAATATAAGTTACTGGTAAGTACGGTTAAAATTACTTTTCAGGGTCAGTGCTGGGCTAAAGATGCAGCACTGAGGTCTCTCCTGATAACAGGTGAGTAAATCGGAATTCGTATTTCGGCTGATTTTAGAGGAATATTTTAAAGTTCCAAAACTCCACACTTAGAAGAATTTCCAAGTGAAACCAGTCAATGTTAGCCTATGGAAGGAAATTCAAGTTACTGGTAAGTACGGTTAAAATTACTTTTCAGGACCAGTACTGGGCTGAAAGATACAGCACTGAGGTCTCTCCTGATAACAGGTGAGTAAATCGGAATTTATATTTCGGCTGATTTTAGAGGAATATTTGTATGTTTCAAAAATCAACACTTAGAAACTTTTTCAGCAAAAAGCAGACAATGATATCCTATGGAAGGAAATTCAAGTTACTGGTAAGTACGGTTAAAATTACTTTTGAGGATCAGTACTGGGCTGAAAGATGCAGCACTGAGGTCTCTCCTGATAACAGGTGAGTAAATCGGAATTCGTATTTCGGCTGATTTTAGAGGAATATTTTAAAGTTCCAAAACTCCACACTTAGAAGAATTTCCAAGTGAAACCAGTCAATGTTAGCCTATGAAAGGAAATTCAAGTTACTGGTAAGTACGGTTAAAATTACTTTTCAGGACCAGTACTGGGCTGAAAGATACAGCACTGAGGTCTCTCCTGATAACAGGTGAGTAAATCGGAATTCGTATTTCGGCTGATTTTAGAGGAATATTTGTATGTTTCAAAAATCAACACTTAGAAACTTTTTCAGCAAAAAGCAGGCAATGATATCCTATGGAAGGAAATTCAAGTTACTGGTAAGTACGGTTAAAATTACTTTTCAGGATTAGTACTGGGCTGAAAGATGCAGCACTGAGGTCTCTCCTGATAACAGGTGAGTAAATCCGAATTCGTAGTTCGGCAGATTTTAGAGGAATATTTGCACAATGGTGAAGGTAGGGGCGGGGCCTGAGGTGACATCTGTGCAAACGCGCCCCGTGGCGCGTTTTAAGTTGGGGGATTAAGTCCCCTTGAATCATGAGGGTCCCTAGGGGCCAACTAGCCCACCAGGAACCTCCAGTATGCGCCAGGGGCTGCGTTGCAGAGACGTGTAGAGGGGCCAAACCCCTTTACACCTCTCTGCAACGCAGCTCTGTGGCGCTTTCTGGATGTACCTGTTGGGCTAGTTGGCCCCAGGACCCTCAGGATTGAAGGGGATTTAATTCCCATCTTAAAACGCGCCACGGGGCCTGTTTGCACACATGTCACCTGAAGCCCCGCCCCTCCCTTCACCACTGTGCAAACGCGCCCGTGGCGCGTTTTAAGTTGGGGATTAAGTCCCCTTGAATCCTGAGGGTTCCTGGGGGCCAACTAGCCCACCATGTACCTCCAAAAGCGCCACAGAGCTGCGTTGCAGAGAGGTGTATAAAGGGCGTGGCCTCTGTACACCTCTCTGCAACGCAGCCCCTAGCGCATACTGGAGGTTCCTGGTGGGCTAGTTGGCCCCCAGGACCCCCAGTATTCAAAGGGAATTACTTCCCCATCTGCAAACGCGCCAGGGGCGCGTTTGCAGAGTGGTGAAGGAAGGGGCGGGGCCTGCGGGCCGATCGTTTTTTTGTTTTTTTCCTGAAGGGGGCTGTGTGGCCCCCTTCCTTTTTCTTATTTTTGGGCCCTGGGGACCCCATCCCCCAGGGCCTTACCTCCTTTTTTTTTTTTTAAATAAAAAAAAAATTATTTCTGGGGAGGGGGCCGCGTGGCCCCCTCCCGAGCCACTACTTGCCCCGGGACCCCATCCCCGGGGCCTGGCCTCTGGTTGGGGACTGTGGGGGTCCCCAAACCCCCACAGTCCCGCCGGCTCCCCGTGTCCTACGGGAGCCGGCATTGCTTTACACATGGGGAGCAGCTAACATGCTGCTCCCCGTGTGGAAAAGCAATTGTCTTTGGATATTGGAAGCAAGAGCAGGTTTCCCTGCTCTCTCTTCCAATATCCAAAGCAGTTTGCAATGACAGGACGGGAGCCGCGAGGCTCCGTCCTGTCATTGCAAACAGCAGTGTCCCGGGGTAGGCACCCCGGGACAATGCAGGAGCCGGCCCTGGGGGTGGCGGTCCCCAGGGCCACCACAGGCTCCAGGAGGGGGCCGCGCGGCCCCCTCCCCACATCAGCACAGCCCCGGGAGGTGGTGGTCCCCGGGGCTTTGGGGGTCCAAAACGGACCCCCATTTTAATTTGTTAGTGCCCCGGGAGGTGGCGGTCCCGGGGTGTGTGGGGGCTCGAGCCCCCCACACAGGAAAAACAACAAAAAAAGAAGCCCCGGGAGGTGGTGGTCCCCGGGGCTGCGGGAGGGCTCAGAGCCCTCCCGCACCATTTTAAAAAGAAAGCCCGGGGGTGGCGGTCCCAGGGGCTTGGGGGCCCTTAGAGGCCCCCCATACATAAAATAAACACCCCCAGCATGCCCCCGGGACTTGGCCCACCCGGGGGCAAATTAACATCAAAGCGCGGGAGACCGCGCTTCGATTTTTTATCGGCAGGATCCGCGCACCCTGAGCGCATCCTGCCGATTTTTAAAAATAAAAAAATGCTTTTTCTGCCCAGGGGGTCCTTATGGGACCCCTGAGCAGACCTAGGGGTCAGGGTGTTTCTACCCTGCCCCCTTTGTGCGCTTTGCGCACTTGTTTCTGTCCCTCGGTTCTACCGAGGGACAAAATGGCTGCCAACATTTCCTGAATCGGAATGTTGACAGCCAGCTGACAACCAATTAACATGCAGCTCGTGATCGGGACGGTGCGCGCAGGGTGCGCTCAGGGTGCGCGGATCCTCCGTGCCAATAGATATATATGTACTTTTACTTTTGATTTTCTCAGCAACTTCTGAACGGATTTACACCATTTAACAAAAGGGTTCTTTCTGAACCAAGAACTACCTCTTTGCCAAATTTGGTGTAATTCCGTTCAGCAGTTCGGGCTGTAGCCGTGTCTAAAGTTTCCTATGGAAAAATGAATGGGAAAACGCGTTTTGGGACCCCCCTTTTTCTCGGCCCCCGCTTGACGAATCACCCCGAGACTTTCAGGGTAGGAGCGGACCGGAGCGCCCCACAAAGTTTGAAAATTTTGCGAAGATACGTCAACCGGCAAGAGAGTTATTTCAAATAGAATGTCGCGGATTTCCTATGGAAAATAGGTTCTAACTATAACTATCTACTGGCGACCGCCAGTAGATAATATATATATATATATATATATATATATATATATATATATATATATATATATATATGTTAATCAACAAAATGCTGCTCGACAGCTGGTTTCGAGGGCACACACAGCTCGCCAACCTCCGGTCTGTTGTGTCTCAATTTTGACCCCAAATCGTGATAATTCTATTGTAGCCGACGCGTTACGAGGTGAGAAAGCCTCTTCTTCTTGGGCTGGTTAAAAACAGGCAACACAAACTCGCTGTGCTTGCAACCATATTTATTCAGTTTCGTGGCCCCTAGTGGGCCTGCTCGATAATACACAGTTCCAAAGCAAGCTGGGACTAGTAGTCCTGGGCGAGTGTCAATCATCCCTGAGTGGGTGTGTGGCCCATTCAATTATTACCAAATTATTCTCCTTATAGTAAGGTTCAGGCATCAGGGGGCAAATGTTTTCATACGTGCTCACTGTACTGCATAATCGGCTTGGAAACAGTTCCAATCTCGCAGCCTCTCATCTTTTACGAAGGGATGGTGCTCCTCTTCGCGGCTCGGCGTCCGCGCAATAACATTAATCAACAAAATGCTGCTTGACAGCTGGTTTCGAGGGCACACACAGCTCGCCAACCTCCGGTCTGTTGTTTCTCAATTTTGACCCCAAATCCTGATAATTCTATTGTAGCCGACGCGTTTCGAGGTGAGAATGCCTCTTCTTCTTGGGCTGGTTAAAACAGGCAACACAAACTCGCTGTGCTTGCAACCATATTTATCCAGTTTTGCGGCCCCCTAGTGGGCCTCCTCGATAATACACAGTTCCAAAGCAAGCTGGGATTAGTAGTCCTGGGCGAGTGTCAATCATCCCTGAGTGGGTGTGTGGCCCATTCAATTATTACCAAATTATTCTCCTTATAGTAAGGTTCAGGCATCCGGGGACAAATGTTTTCATACATGCTCACTGTACTGCATAATCAGTTTGGAAACAGTTCCAATCCCGCAGCCTCTCATCTTTTATGAAGGGATGGTGCTCCTCTTCGCGGCTCGGCGTCCGCGCAATAACATTAATCAACAAAATGCTGCTCGACAGCTGGTTTTGAGGGCACACACAGCTCGCCAACCTCCGGTCTGTTGTTTCTCAATTTTGACCCCAAATCCTGATAATTCTATTGTAGCCGACGCGTTTCGAGGTGAGAATGCCTCTTCTTCTTGGGCTGGTTAAAAACAGGCAACACAAACTCGCTGTGCTTGCAACCATATTTATTCAGTTTCGTGGCCCCCTAGTGGGCCTGCTCGATAATACACAGTTCCAAAGCAAGCTGGGACTAGTAGTCCTGGGCGAGTGTCAATCATCCCTGAGTGGGTGTGTGGCCCATTCAATTATTACCAAATTATTCTCCTTATAGTAAGGTTCAGGCATCCGGGGGCAAATGTTTTCATACGTGCTCACTGTACTGCATAATCGGCTTGGAAACAGTTCCAATCCCGCAGCCTCTCATCTTTTACGAAGGGATGGTGCTCCTCTTCGCGGCTCGGTGTCCGCGCAATAACATTTATCAACAAAATGCTGCTCGACAGCTGGTTTCGAGGGCACACACAGCTCGCCAACCTCCGGTCTGTTGTTTCTCAACTAGAGGGCCACGAGACTGAATAAATATGGTTGCAAGCACAGCGAGTTTGTGTTGCCTGTTTTTAACCAGCCCAAGAAGAAGAGGCATTCTCACCTCGAAACGTGTCGGCTACAATAGAATTATCAGGATTTGGGGTCAAAATTGAGAAACAACAGACCGGAGGTTGGCGAGCTGTGTGCTCCCTCGAAACCAGCTGTCGAGCAGCATTTTGTTGATTAATATATATATATGTGTGTATATATATACACTGAACCAGCGCGTCATGTGATCAAGGACTCTGGAAGGCCGAAACGCGTAATGGCGGTTGGTGCAGGGCACGCAATAAAATAATAGCACCAGCATTCTGGGTCCGCATCGTCATTTCCTGGTCTATGGGATAGCGTACAAGACGAGTTATAAGGATATATATATATACATATATATATATATATATACACACTTCCTATATTTATGCTTAGAATGTATATAGGTTATGGAAAAACCAAACAAAAATAATATGGGTATGCATCTCTTGCCACATATATATTTTATACTTACTTGAGGAATGCGAAAGAAATACATATATATTAAAAAAATATATATATATATATTATATACATACAGACATGTATGACTTTATCAGTATATCCACATATAAGTGGAGGAATACATCAATAACATATAAGGTGATGAGTGCATGCTTATGGGTTTATTTTTATATAATAACACATATATGTTCACAATATGTACATACAATTATAGCAATTGTGTTTTGACATCTATAAGTGCTTCACTATTGAAATATTGGAGGACAAATATACATTTTAAAAAACAATAATAATAAATACAATTAAAAAAACGTAATTTACAACAAAAATGGAAAGCATGAGTTTGTAAATATTTCTCCATGCATATGCATATGGGACTTTATCTAGTACAATTTTAAATCTCCTGATTATTTTCAATATGTGTATCATGTTAAAATCTCTATATATGTATACCTCTTATGTGTAGTTATGCATCCACATATTTATATATTTTCCTCGCACTGCAGAGGGGAGAAAAAAGTACTAATCTGTCCAAACCTCACCAAACCACCTCTCTGTAACTCATCCTATTCCTCTTCCTAAATATCCCCTACCTTCACTCTCTTACTCATCCTAATCCTCTTATATAATATGAACTCCCAAATAACCCCTTTCCAAACTCTTCTCTCCTCTATCCATCTTTTATCCTATTCATCCAACTACCAAACCTCTTTTACTACTGTGAACTCCCAAATAAAGAGTTTACTCTTCCCTCCTCTAATCCATCCTTTATCCTAGTTGTCCAATTAACAGACTCACATGTCTACCACTCACAATAGCAATGTATGTTTCCATCTTTTAATTAATTACTATTCCACCTATGGATTCTGGAGTAGTGTGCTACTTGTGGAAAAGTGCTTCAATGCCTTGTCTGGAATAGTAAGCGCTATATAAATACAATTATAACTGCAAGTGTTGTTTACAACATTTGAACGGATCATGCTTTTAATTGACATAAACACAACAAATTTACTTAGAATTTCTTTAGAAAATACATGCATGTTTATTGACTGTACTCTTATGCAAACTTAGGACAAAAATATTATAAAATTTTTATGAATTTAATTGAAAAAATTAGTGGACAAATTATTTCTTCTTGTGTGCCCCTCAGTGAGTGCACAATTTCTGAATGAGAATATTCGTCTTCTTTCTTCTCAGATTGTACTGGACTTTCTGAGTCTCATTGAAAATTTGTTTTCACACATATATTGTGCAGAATTGTGCAAACCAATATTATTTTACACATTACCGGGGATGTTTACAGGCACCTCCCACCAGACTGGTCCAGACATCTAAAATATGATTTTCATACTGCAAAGGTTTGCTCCACAACATTGTGCATTCTTCTTAAAGCTGAGTTAATTTTTTTCTGTCCCTCAGTCTCATTTATGGAAATCAGGGTCATTAACCATGGCTGTAGGGCCATAGCCCTGATCACCTGTTGAGAGAAATAGAAAAACATATTAGGAGTAGTTGACAATTTACATATGCATGCTGGATGAACGATAGTTGTGGAAACAGTGTTCATGAACTATTAGACTTACTCCTAGTGTTTGTTATGGTAGTGTAATTATAGTTGGATATAAGGGAAGTTAGCCAAATATGACTGTATGGAATGCTTTTTTACAGTGTACACTCTATATATGTTGAGCTTCCATAGTTGTATCTCAGCATAGGCCAAGGCTATGTTGAGCATCTCTACAAATTGAGGACATATTATTCAAGTTATTTACACAGATTTTGCTTAGTATTATGTCATGTATTTTTGACACGCATGACATATAGTACTATATGTCTTTTAGTTCCAGTGACAGAGACAATCTGAGTCAGACCTATATAGTATTTGGTCAAATTCAGCCAAACACATACCTTCAAAGATTGTTACGTTATTGTAGGTCATGGACACATATATGAGCACACTTTATTTTTATGTTTCAACCATGGATCATTATTATCTATGCAGCATATTCCTTAGATTACCTTTCTTCATACTGCAGACTTACGGTTATGTCTGATTGTTAGAAATGGGATCTCTAGTTGGCAAGGGCTTGCACCTTTGTCCAAGTAGGGACCCTTCTTCCTAGTCAGGGTAAGGGTGTTACACTCGTGAAGTAACCCCTGCTCACCCTCGTGGTAGCTTGGCACGAGCAGTCAGGCTTAATTCAGAGGCAGTGTGTAAAGCATTTGCACATAACCAACAGTAATACAGTGTAAGCACTATAAACGGACACCACACCAGTTTAGAAAAATAACCAATATTTTATATACTCAAGACAAGACCAATTACGACAAAAATCCACAATACTATACTTTACGAATGAATGCTTGATACGGTAACTTCTTCTTTGCAGGAATAGCACAAAAGCAAAGTTTGTACGAGTCGGTAGCTCCGTCCGAGCCTACCGTGATGCTGAAAACCACAGAGTCTAACAGTTGCAGCCGACCGCGTCGATACGGGCCAGCAGAGTCGTGAACAGACTCGGTTACAGTACCTTTCTCGTTGTGGCTGGTACGGAGTGTACGAGCCGGTCGGCGTTCGTCGCGGTTGCGGTGCAAGACGGAGCGATGCAAGGTGCGGTGTCCCTCGATGCGGTGCAGGCAGCGGCTCGATGAGCGTCGTGCAGACGGAGTCGGTGAGTCCAAGGCGTGCGATGCAGGGTGAGACGATGCTCGATGCGGTGCTGACAGGTTGCGATGCAGGCGACCAAGCCGGAGTGCGGGAGCTGGCGTCGGACAGCGGTGCGAGTCGGAGCGGTGCGTCGCAGACGTGCGAGCGGTGCCCCAAATGCGGTGCGGTCACGACTCTTGAGCCAGTTGCAGCGACAGCGTCGGTCGGGTCCGGTTGGTTCAGTGAAGCGATGCGATGCGAACTGCTGTGCCCACAGGTCACGGTGCAAGCAGCGGCTCGATGTTGGCGGCGTCGGACGTCGCCCACGGTGAGACCAGGGTTGCGATGCGAAGCGGGGCGATGCGGTCTGCGGTGCAAACAGGTCACCGGCCAGGGATGGATTCGGTTGACGGAGTCGGTTGCGGTTCCCTTCCTCTGTGGCAACTGAAACAGCGTTCCAGAAGCGGTACCCAGAGGCTTGTGAAGTCTTTGCAGTCCCTGAGACTTCTTAACAGGAGGCCAGCTCGGTTCCAGGCCCTTGGAGATACTCAGCACAAGTTTGTAGAAAGTTCAGTCCAGTCCTTTCACTGCCCAAGACAGAAGCAGCAACTGCAGGCCAACCCAACAAAGCAACAACACAGCAAAGGGGAAGTACTCCTCCTGGCAGCTCTTCCAGCTCTTCGTCTTGGCAGGTTCCTTGATTCCAGCGAGATCTAAATTCATGGGGTCAGGGCCCCAATATTTATATCCCAAATTCCTTTGTTCTCTGAAGGCAGAGAGGCCTTTGCCTAGTCCAAACCAGTTCTGGAGCACTTTGTTGACAAGTCTCCGTCCCTTCTTTCAGTGAGCAGGCCAGGGACATCAGACGCACCACAGGAGGTGGAGCCAGCATTGTGGAGGGAAGGCACTGTCCTATTCAGGGCCCAGGTGCGACCCCTCCCACCCATCTACATGTAGATCTTGCTATTCAGCCCTGCGCTGACTCACCCTGTCTCCTGGCATCCCCCAGCTCCTGTCACTCACACTCCAGACAAGGAATACACAACCTCGCAGAGGCAGGCTTGGATGGTTAGACAAGAAAATACCCACTTTCTAAAAGTGGTATTTTCAAACACAGAATGTTAAAACCAACTTCACTAAAAGATGTATTTTATCATTCTGAGTCCAGGCATACTAAACTCGAATTTCTACCATGTTCCCGGGGTCAGTTAGGATTATAAGCTGTAATAATCAAAACTGCCCATTCTAGCCTAGGGGAACAGGTAGCCTTGCAATAGTGAAAAACGAACTAGGCTGTAATTCACTATCAGGACATGCCACACACACCAGGGCATGTCCTACCTTTCGCATACAACGCACCCTGCCCACAGGGGTACCTTGGGCCTACCTTAGGGGTGACTAACATGTAGCAAAGGGAAGGTTTAGGGACTTGCAAGTGTGTGCACTTGCCAAGTCGACATGGCAGCCCCAGGCTGCGCACAGGCTCTGCGGTGGCAGGCCCGAGTTACACTTTACGGGCTGTTTGCGTGGGTGGCACAATCCAGTGCTGCAGCCCACCAACAGCATTTGGTCTATAGGCCCTGGCACTCGCAGTGCACTTTACAAGGGACTGACACAAAAACCAAATAGGCCAATCATGGAAACACCAATCCATAACGCATTTTATACAGGAGCACTTGCCCTTTCCCACTGGACCGCAGTGAGGAAAGTGCGCAGAATCATTACACCAGCAAAAACAGAGTCAAAACCGGGAGGTCAAAAAGCAAAAAGTCAGGGGAAACACGCCAAAAGATGCCAAGTCTAACACATGTCCCCTCCAGCTGAAAGTAGGGAGAACTACCCAACCCCATTGGAGTTCTCTTCACTAAGGCGGAAGAACCTGGACAGACCATCTGCGTTGGCGTGTTCTGTACCAGGACGGTGTTCCACCGTAAAGTCCATTCCCTGTAGGGAGATGGACCACCTCAGCAGTTTTGGATTCTCACCCCTCATTTGCATCAACCATCTGAGGGGCCTGTGGTCTGTCTGAACCCGGAAGTGAGTCCCAAACAGGTATGGTCTCAACTTCTTCAGTGCCCAGACCACAGCAAAGCTTCCCTTTCTATGGCACTCCACCTCTGTTCCCTGGGAAGTAGTCTCCTGCTAAGGAAGACTACAGGCTGATCCAGGCCCTCTTCGTTCAGTTGTGAGAGCACCGCTCCCACACCATGCTCTGAAGCGTCAGTCTGCACGACGAATTCCTTGGAGAAGTCAGGTGCCTTGAGCACGGGCGCCGTGCACATGGCTGCCTTCAGGGCATCAAAAGCTTTCTGGCAGGACTCAGTCCAGATCACTTTCCTGGGCTGCCTCTTAGAGGTCAGCTCTGTTAAGGGGGCAACGATGGTTCCATAGCCCTTAACAAATCTCCTATAATAACCGGTGAGACCTAAGAAGGCTCTCACCTCTGTCTGGGTCTTGGGGGGTTCCCAAGCCAGAATGGTGTCAATCTTGGGTTATAGGGGCGCCACCTGGCCGCTTCCTACCTGGTGTCCCAAGTACACCACAGAACCCTGCCCGATCTGGCACTTACTGGCCTTGATCGTGAGGCCTG
Organism: Calotriton arnoldi; assembly: GCA_963921515.1. Classification (NCBI taxonomy): domain Eukaryota; kingdom Metazoa; phylum Chordata; class Amphibia; order Caudata; family Salamandridae; genus Calotriton; species Calotriton arnoldi. Next base: position 897,711 of record CAWUFW010005499.1, read on the forward strand.
CACCTTGCAGAGCCCTCAACACTTTCTCAAGGTGCTGTACATGTTCTTCCCAGCTGGAACTGAACACAGCAATGTCATCCAGGTAGGCGGCACTGAAATCCTCCAGTCCCGCCAACACCTGATTGACCAACCTCTGAAAGGTGGCAGGGGCATTCTTCAACCCAAAGGGCATCACCCGGAATTGGTAATGACCTTCTGGGGTTGAGAATGCTGATCTCTCCTTGGCCCCATCGGTTAAGGCAATCTGCCAGTACCCAGACGTCAAATCAAACGTGCTGAGGAACCGGGCAGCTCTCAACCGATCAATGAGCTCATCAGCTCTGGGGATGGGGTGCGCGTCAGTCCTGGTGACGGCATTGAGCCCACGGTAGTCCACACAAAACCGGAGTTCTGGAGTGGCACCGGGTGCCGCAGCCTTTGGGACCAAGACCACTGGGCTGGCCCAAGGACTGTGGGAGGGCTCAATCACCCCTAACGCCAACATCTTAGAGACCTCCTCCTTGATGCTGGCTCTGACCCGGTCAGTCAACCTGTAAATCTTGTGCTTCACAGGATGGCTGTCACCAGTGTCCACGTCATGGGTACACCAGTGAGTAACACCGGGGTCAGAGAGAACAGTGGGCGAACTGTCCCAACAACTGGCGACAGTCCCCTGCTGCTCCTGAGTCAGAGTAGGGGAGAGGATCACACCCTCTACTGACCCATCATGCTCCTTGGTAGACAGGAGGTCAGGGAGAGGCTCACTCTCCTCTTCCACCCCATCATCTGTCGCCAAGAGCATACTCACTTCGGACCTCTCGAAGTGGGGCTTGAGGCGGTTCACGTGAAGGACCCTCAAAGGGTTCCTTGGAGCCTGCAAATCCACCAGGTAGGTGACGTCACTTTTGCGCTCCTTTACCTCATATGGCCCAGTCCACTTGTCCTGCAAGGCACAAGGTGCCACTGGGGCCATGACCCACACTTTTGCCCAGGTTGAAATTCGACCAGAGTGGCATTCTGGTCATACCATCTCTTCATTTCTTCCTGGCTTGCTTCTAGGTTCGCCTGAGCGAGTTTCCTGAAGCGGGCAGTTTGGTTTCTAAAGGCCAGCATGTAGCTAAATACATCCTGGGGAGTTTTCCTGGGAGCCGCCTCCCAGCCTTCCTTTACCAAACTCAGAGGTCCTCTGACAGGGTGGCCATACAGGAGCTCAAAGGGGCTGTACCCAAGAGACTTCTGAGGCACCTCCCTGTATGCAAAGAGTAGGCATGGCAAGAGGACGTCCCACTTACGCCTCATGGGTTCTGTTAGACCCTTGATCATGCCTTTCAAGGTCTGGTTGAATCTCTCCACCAGACCGTTTCCTTGTGGGTGGTAAGGAGTGGTGAACTTGTAGGTTACACCACACTCCTTCCACAGGGATGTCATATACTTCGATATGAAATTGGTCCCCCTATCAGAAACCACCTCTCTGAGGGAATCCCACACGGGAAAAGATCCCCATTAACGCCCGGCCCACCACTGGCGCCGTCGTTGTCCTGAGAGGGATTGCCTCCGGGTACCGGGTGGCATGGTCCACCAAGACCAGGATGTACCTGTTGCCCATGGCTGTCTTGGGATCCAGTGGCCCCACAATATCCATCCCTACCCTTTGAAAGGGTGTTCCAACAACAGGGAAAGGTTGGAGAGGAGCTTTGACCTTCCTCCCACTCTTACCACTTGCCTGGCAAGTTTGGCAAGACCTACAGTGTGCATCTGACTGCCTTCGCATTTGGGGCCAAAGAAGTGGGTGACAAGCCTGTCAAAGGTCTTGTCCTGCCCCAAATGTCCTGCCAAAGGCACGTCATGAGCCAGACCCAGTAGGAAGGTCCTGAAGCGCTGGGGTACCACCAGTACACGAGCTGACCCAGGCTCAGCAACCTTAGGCTCACTGTATAGGAGACCGCTCTCCCAGTAGATCAGATGTGACCCGGACTGATTACCAGCTGCCTGGTCTGCAGCCTGCCGCCGCAGACCCTCCAGAGTAGGGCACTCGTTCTGCTCCCTGCAGAACTCCTCCCTGGTGGGACCCCCTTCTTGCTGCCAATGGGTCAGCTCAGAGATGTCTCCCAGTTCGGCTACCTGCTCCCCTGTAGGCACCGGGGCGTCCCCCTCGAGGTCCGCCTCCTCCCAATCCGTGGGAACTTCGGGGGCCGGTTTCCCGCGCACCCTGCCCTTTCTCGTGGCAGGGACTTGGGCCACTGTTTCAGGCTCCAAGTCCTCTTGATCACCCTTTCTGGCTGCCATTGACCGAGTAGACATGCATGCCCACTCTGGCAACCCAAGCATCTCCAAGTGAGACCTGAGCTCAACCTCCTTCCATAAGGACTGCTCCAGGTCGTTTCCTAGCAGACAATCTACAGGCATGGTAGGGCTCACAACCACCCTCAAGGGACCTGAGACCCCCCATTCAAAGGGAACCTGCGCCACCATACACTGGCGCTCAGAGTTGTCGACAGCAACTACTTGGTGGAATGCTCCTGGGACTACTTGCTTCTCAGACACCAGGTGACACCGGACTGAGGTCACACTGGCTCCAGTATCTCTGAGAGCCTCTACCCTGTTCCCATTAATGGTCACCCAGGTGCTATATTTCTTTGTGTTAGGGGCACCTGGTTTCCTGGGACCATCTCACTGTCCCCGAGGGAGACAAGGGTCATTTCTGCGGGATCCCCACCCTCCTGTGGGCACCCCTCCTCCCCAAGCGCTACACTAGCCAACACTTTGGATTGTCCACCGGTGGGTGGCTGTGTCCCCTTCGGGCACTTGGGGTCCCCCTTAAAGTGACCTACCTGGTCACATGCATAACACTTGTGGGGCCGGTCTCAACAGGCTTCCCTTTAGAGACCCCTTTCTTCTTATCACCGGGGGCTGGGAACCTTTACCCTGGGTACTAGTTTGGGGCCCTTTAGAGAACTCCTGTGCTTTACCCTTGTCCCCCCCACCTTTCTGCTGGGGACCCTGCCCACCTTTGGCTGAGCCTCCCCGAACGCTTTCTTGTGGACCCTGGTACTCACCCAGCGGTCCGCTTCCATAGCAAGCTTCCTGGGGTCAGTTAGCTTACTATCAACTAGGTGCTGGCGCAGATCTGCAAAACATAGACTAGACAAGTGCTCCCATGCAATCAAGTTGTAGAGCCCCTGAAAATCTGTTACACTACTGCCCTTCACCCAACCATCCAGAGACCTGCAGAACACATCCACACATTCCAACCAAGTGTTGGCCTCAGACTTCTTACTGGACCTGAACTGATCCCTGTACTTTTCAGGAGTAAGACCATACTTCGTGAGAAGGGCATCCTTCATGTCAGCATAGGTGAGGTGATACCCCTTACCCAAAGCTATCAGAGCATCCCTTGCTTCTTCAGGGAAAAGAGGCCCCAATCCTGCTCCCCAATTCTCCTCAGGGACCCCATTCATGTGTATGTCTGCCTCATAACCCTGAAACCACCTTTGTATGTCATCCCCCTTCTTGAACTCCTTGCCTACATTCTTGGGAATGTGCACAATCCTGTCTGCCTTTCTGGACGAATTGCTGCCACCATCTGAGCCTGACTTACTCCTAAGTTCTAGCTCCTTCAGTTCTCTCTCATGCTCTAAGAGCATCTTCCTCTCCTCTATGGCCAATCTCTTCTCCTCCCGCTCACTCTCCAGCCTGAGCTTCTGCAGCTCAAACTGCCTTGCCTCCCGCCTGTCCTCCAGCTCCTCTGGGGACAGACTGCTGCTGCCTGACCTGGCGGGTTCCCCCTACCCAAAAGCACATCCACCCTGGAAATAGGCTCCTCCACCTCCTCACTGAGATCACCAGGCTGCCCATTGGCATGTCTGGCTGCTACCCAGGCCCTCAGCGCCTTCTGTAGCTCCTCCTTCCTTGTGAGGCCTTTAATTTGGACTTTCAGGTTTTTACAAATCGCTCGTAACTCCTTTACGGCGTAGGATTCCAACCTGTCCTCCTCAAAGATAACTTCCAGAGATGCAACGGATGATGCAATTGATTCAGGCATGACGAAAGTCGTGAGTTAAAAACTGGCAAGATCAAAAATAGGCCAAAAGAAAAAGAACCAGTATGTGGTACGTAATGGTCTGCGATATGGTAGTAGTGCACACCAATCACTGTAAGTCAAGTGCAAACGCAAGTCCTATCCTCACCGCTGACAACCAATGTTAGAAATGGGATCTCTAGTTGGCAAGGGCTTGCACCTTTGTCCAAGTAGGGACCCTTCTTCCTAGTCAGGGTAAGGGTGTTACACTCGTGAAGTAACCCCTGCTCACCCTCGTGGTAGCTTGGCACGAGCAGTCAGGCTTAATTCAGAGGCAGTGTGTAAAGCATTTGCACATAACCAACAGTAATACAGTGTAAGCACTATAAACGGACACCACACCAGTTTAGAAAAATAACCAATATTTTATATACTCAAGACAAGACCAATTACGACAAAAATCCACAATACTATACTTTACAAATGAATGCTTGATACGGTAACTTCTTCTTTGCAGGAATAGCACAAAAGCAAAGTTCGTACGAGTCGGTAGCTCCGTCCGAGCCTACCGTGATGCTGAAAACCACAGAGTCTAACAGTTCCAGCCGACCGGGTCGATACGGGCCAGCAGAGTCGTGAACAGACTCGGTTACAGTACCTTTCTCGTTGTGGCTGGTACGGAGTGTACGAGCCGGTCGGCGTTCGTCGCGGTTGCGGTGCAAGACGGAGCGATGCAAGGTGCGGTGTCCTCGATGCGGTGCAGGCAGCGGCTCGATGAGCGTCGTGCAGACGGAGTCGGTGAGTCCAAGGCGTGCGATGCAGGTTGAGACGATGCTCGATGCGGTGCTGACAGGTTGCGATGCAGGCGACCAAGCCGGAGTGCGGGAGCTGGCGTCGGACAGCGGTGCGAGTCGGAGCGGTGCGTCGCAGACGTGCGAGCGGTGCCCCAAACGCGGTGCGGTCACGACTCTTGAGCCAGTTGCAGCGACAGCGTCGGTCGGGTCCGGTTGGTTCAGTGAAGCGATGCGATGCGAACTGCGGTGCCCACAGGTCACGGTGCAAGCATCGGCTCGATGTTGGCGGCGTCGGACGTCGCCCACGGTGAGACCAGGGTTGCGATGCGAGGCGGGCGATGCGGTCTGCGGTGCAAACAGGTCACCGGCCAGGGATGGATTCGGTTGACGGAGTCGGTTGCGGTTCCCTTCCTCTGTGGCAACTGAAACAGCGTTCCAGAAGCGGTACCCAGAGGCTTGTGAAGTCTTTGCAGTCCCTGAGACTTCTTAACAGGAGGCCAGCTCGGTTCCAGGCCCTTGGAGATACTCAGCACAAGTTTGTAGAAAGTTCAGTCCAGTCCTTTCACTGCCCAAGACAGAAGCAGCAACTGCAGGCCAACCCAACAAAGCAACAACACAGCAAAGGGGCAGTACTCCTCCTGGCAGCTCTTCCAGCTCTTCGTCTTGGCAGGTTCCTTGATTCCAGCGAGATCTAAATTCATGGGGTCAGGGCCCCAATATTTATATCCCAAATTCCTTTGTTCTCTGAAGGCAGAGAGGCCTTTGCCTAGTCCAAACCAGTTCTGGAGCACTTTGTTGACAAGTCTCCGTCCCTTCTTTCAGTGAGCAGGCCAGGGACATTAGACGCACCACAGGAGGTGGAGCCAGCATTGTGGAGGGAAGGCACTGTCCTATTCAGGGCCCAGGTGCGACCCTCCCACCCATCTACATGTAGATCTTGCTATTCAGCCCTGCGCTGACTCACCCTGTCTCCTGGCATCCCCAGCTCCTGTCACTCACACTCCAGACAAGGAATACACAACCTGCAGAGGCAGGCTTGGATGGTTAGACAAGAAAATACCCACTTTCTAAAAGTGGTATTTTCAAACACAGAATGTTAAAACCAACTTAACTAAAAGATGCATTTTATCATTCTGAGTCCAGGCATACTAAACTCGAATTTCTACCATGTTCCCGGGGTCAGTTAGGATTATAAGCTGTAATAATCAAAACTGCCCATTCTGGCCTAGGGGGAACAGGTAGCCTTGCAATAGTGAAAAGCGAACTAGGCTGTAATTCACTATCAGGACATGCCACACACACCAGGGCATGTCCTACCTTTCGCATACAACGCACCCTGCCCACAGGGGTACCTTGGGCCTACCTTAGGGGTGACTAACATGTAGCAAAGGGAAGGTTTAGGGACTTGCAAGTGTGTGCACTTGCCAAGTCGACATGGCAGCCCCAGGCTGCGCACAGGCTCTGCGGTGGCAGGCCCGAGTTACACTTTACGGGCTGTTTGCGTGGGTGGCACAATCCAGTGCTGCAGCCCACCAACAGCATTTGGTCTATAGGCCCTGGCACTCGCAGTGCACTTTACAAGGGACTGACACAAAACCAAATAGGCCAATCATGGAAACACCAATCCATAACGCATTTTATACAGGAGCACTTGCCCTTTCCCACTGGACCGCAGTGAGGAAAGTGCGCAGAATCATTACACCAGCAAAAACAGAGTCAAAACCGGGAGGTCAGAAAGCAAAAAGTCAGGGGAAACACGCCAAAAGATGCCAAGTCTAACACTGATATAATAAATTAACACGTACAATGTAGAGAACATGAGTAAACCAATGTAAGCCATTAGTTAAATAAAACTTTGATGGTTGATTAACGTGTCGCCATGGACAGACATGTGCCCATAACATTTAGCATGTGTCTGTGTTAAGCCATTTTTTTATGTGAGTAGGGACATGGTTTGCCATGGCACACAGGAAATGTTAAACTGGTACATAGTTGTGTGGTTATTACTACAGCGCTACAACTGTGAAGGCATACTATGTGAAAAATTGGCCTTTGCATGGTCCTTGTGTCTTGCAAGGTGAAAGCAGAAGAACACAAAGACTTCAGGAGGGTTTCTAGGGGTGGATCATGGCCAATCTCATGCTTCAACCCGAGGATATTTTAACATCCGCAAGTTGAATGCAGCTACTAACTATGGAAAAGCATTCAAATAATGTGCCTCCCAGACCCAGGCGTAACAATATGAATCATCTTTAGTACTCCTAGTTATTTTCTCTTTCAATATGTAGTACATTCTGCAATGCTCCTAGAAAGAGGTATATGACTTTAAGAATTAATTGTGAGCATGAAGTTATCCCTTCCAAGCCTATAGGTTTCCGGCATGTAACACAGACACCCTTGCACTAGGATGCAATGGTGCCTGTGTTGTTGGTAGGCTGCACATAGTGTCCCAGCGCAAGAGAGACTGCATATGCTCTGTATCTATGTAGATATGGTGGATGTGTCTTCTTTCCCTTTGAGGAAACACAGCACAGTGACTTTTTTTGCTGGTCTGTGTTACATGACAGATTGGTAAATATGACGCCCAATGGTGCGCAGTTGGTTATCAGTTTGGTTTAATTACTGCCACTATGTTTAAATGGAGCACTTTATTGGTCCTATATTTTGGATATTGTCAATTGTATTTCACAACCAGATGCAAATGAATAGCTGTGCAATTAGACTTTCCAATCCGTAGGCTATTTCCATATGTTCTATTCTGGAAATGCTCATTTATTGTGCAGTGTCAGAAAATATAAGATTCATGGCCCTCATAGGGTACTTGGCTACCACATTGGTGAAGACTCAATTATGATCCACAATTGCCTGCACATTGAAGGACTAGTTGTGTTTCTGTATCCAGAAAATTTGAGCAGTAGCTGCAGGTGGCACCGATTGCACATGGGTGCAATCAATTGCTCCCAGAACATGTGGAAATCCCATAATGTTGTAAAGTCCGTGCTTGGTGATGATTTGTTGTTGGCTGGTTTTTGGAAACCTCAGATACTGTGGAGGTTACTGGATAATGACACGCAGCAAAGATGCCATAAAGGATGAAAATGCCCCCTGTGAGATACCCAGCCAAAATTGCAGAAGTCTTCTGGAAAGAGTCAGACCCCAACATGTGTAAGACTGCCATTAGTTTGACATGTGGTGAGATGGCATTGGACTGTCCTGTTTCTGGTTGAAGACTTGATGAGATCTTCTCCATCAACTCCAGGATGCTCTCCTTCTTCAAATGTATAGCTGACTCACCACCTCCTCCCTGAGATCAATGAGGGTGAGCCTTTGTCTGTATATCCACTCCTTCATACTTCACTGTCGCTGTTGTCTCCTCATCTAAGCATTCCTTGCTTAGATGAGCTCGCCAAAGTGTTTTTGGTGGAAGGTCTTCTTATACTGATGGCCTTACGTCATTGCGAGCACCTGCGTTGGCCATACGTAGCATTCTGTTGCATTTCCATCGCTGCATTACACTGTGTGACGATGCGTAAATCCACTGCTATACTGTTGCATTGGGATTTATATGGGAACACCCACCTTGCAAACTTTTATTCCTTCATCATGCAGGCCGACACAGTGCAGCATTTGCACCACCCAAATCACAAAAATCGATGCAGGAAGACAACTGCCTTGCTTGATAATTCTCACTTAAACTCTTACATTGCTTTGCGTCGCATTGTGTGGCACAAGGGCAATGCAACGGCTCAGTAAATCTGGGCCTATGTGACTCAAAGAACATCCAGGAGCAATGGTTATCATCAGAGACAGACAAAAACGAATGTAGAATCCTAGGGTCTATTTTAAACAGAGTGTCGAAGAAAGGATATTGTATGGTGAAGAACTACAGAAAAGCCACAAACTATAACACACAGACCTAGCTGTGGGAAGTTCCCTTATTAGGACGAAGTCCCTCACTCACCAAAGGTGACATGCTTCATATATGGGATTCTCCTCTCAAAGGAATAACCTAGTTCCTTTGAGGGCTACAACCCCCTCTCTGAGAGGGAGGAGCTCAGGGATGTTTTTAATATCTACTCTATCAGGATATTGTAAATCCACATGTGATGAACAAAATAGTGTGAGCGAGGGCGCAGCGCAAAGAAAATGTATACTGTGAGGAATGTGAGAATAAAACTGGCTAGCGAGCGCAGAATGTAAGATTTATTCAGGTGCACCCACTGCCAGGATTAAAAACAGTGCACCAGCGGTATGGATTTAAACCGCATTTGCATGGTGGAAGGTCAACATGTTTCAGCCGAAATGCCCCTCAGTCGGGCAAGGCTTTCATCAGGACCTATACAGATGCTGCTGCTTTAAGTGCTCAAGTGAATAAACAAAAAAAGGATATGTGAACCAGAAATGTTCATGGTTCGTCTGCTTCAGAAGGTGACTTTACCAGCTACTGCTGGGTAAGGGACTCCACCTCAAACTGGCGACAGCTCAGGATGGGGGCACCGCTCTACTCCGTGCCCAAATGAGCCTGTAACCATTGTTTTGCGGCCGCAAATGCGGTCGCAAAACACTCGCAGTTTGCCACCTACTTCAAGTAGGTGGCAAACCACTCGCAAACGGGAAGGGGTCCCCAGGGCACCCCTTCCCCTTTGTGAATGTGTGAGAAAATATTTTTTAGGAGCAGACAGTGGTCCCAGGGACCACCGCCTGGCCTTAAAAAATGAAACTGAAAAGTTTCATTTTTCATTTTTAAATGCATCCTGTTTTCCTTGTAAGGAAAACTGGATGCATTTTTTTTTTTTAAAACTGCTTTATTTAAAAAGCAGTCCCAGACATGGTGGTCTGCGGACCCCAGCAGGCCATCATCCCTGGGAGTGCTAGCCATTCCCAATGGGGTCGCAAATTGCGCTTGCCTCATAAATATTGATGAGGCAGGCAATTTGCGATCCCATTGGGAACAGCTAACAGTGTCTGTCGCACTGTTGTACATTGCATTTTGCTTCGCAAATTGCGAATCGCAAAGCGAAGCAAATTGCGAGTCGCAAAATGTAAGAGTCTTACGTCTGGCCCGTAGTCTTGACGCACAAACAAGCTATATGTTTGAGACAAGCCCAAAACTCAGCTCCAAATGAGATATAATTTTTCCCTAAATATTCACCTCCCTGAGAGTCACAGTTGGTTACAATGTGCAGGCAATAATGTTTGGTATGACTTACTGTATAACTATTAATCTTCCCTATATTGTAGCTAATTGTATTTGGTCTGCAAATCACACATCACTAGATAGATGAATATTCCACCAGTATTTATGTGTGGGTCCAGATGTAGCCAGATACGTCTCTTTTAGAGCAATGGGAAACCACAACCCACAAATCACAATGATTTCTCAGGATCTGTGGTAGCATGAATGCGAAGAAATATATGGCTATTTCCATTTTAAGAATTGGGGCGAGAGGGAAACTGCTAAGATAAAATGTTCTCTCTTTAGATAACCTTAGGAGTGCTCATTGGGAAAAAGGGATATCATCATCCTGGTGTATTATTGTATTCCAAATTTCAAATGTTTATAGACATGCTTTTCTATTTTTGATGTATCTCGTGTGCTGCCTCAAAACAATTATGCAATGAAATGCAAGGTCTTATGCATTGTTTAACTAAATAGTGCACCCAAATGGATCTTCGTATCTGCTGGACAATGATTCATATATAGAGGTTTGTAATCCACTAAGACCACCACCAGCATGAACACGCCCCAAAGTCAAAAGCCTTCAACCAATCATTCGCCTGTGCTGCCTTCTCCCCACCAGTTCTAGAGCTCTTGTCCGCCCGAGAGTCCTCCTGTCTTTAAAAAACAAAATAATGTTGTGACTCACTATATGGGCATTCTGGAATAAGTGAATCTATGTTCTTAATATAGGGACATTCACTGATAATCACAATACAAGAACTAGTTATTCATTCAGTCTTCGGAAACTGCCAGGAGAGAGGAGGAACAATTCTACTTCCTCCTCACATTCCACACATATTTTTTTTGCCATTTGTATACCTCACACAAGGAAATGTGTGCCTCGTGACTGCCACTCTGTAGTTGACCATTGCCTGCTGGTCTCAGCAACAGGAGTGTACCTCCTATCAAGTGGAAAGAGTATGCATTAAATTGTTTTCAGATTTAGCCGCAGACTGAAAATACCAGACAAGCACAACGTACCATGCTATTTTAGCACCATCAACAGTAAATGTCGTTTTTGCTAACTCGGAGTCTGTGCCTTTATTGTTGGGATTTTGCACTGCTACATGCAGCCTCACTTGAATCACTTCCATTTGACTACTGGTAGATGGTATATTTATCTAGGATATTACATTTATTTAAAAAGCCATCTTCATACTGCTGGCCCTCACTTGTCTGTTTTGTCTTAACAATTGCACCAAAAGCCATTGCCTCAATAGCCTTTCCCATTATATGTCATGTTATGTGTATTTGTAAAGCGCATTATCACTCACAAGATTATCCTGGCACTGAGCAGGTGTCTGTGCTTAGCCATACTTAGGGTAGGTTGGCTAATTGAAAAGCCAGGTATTCAGCTTCATGGGGAAATCAAGATGAGAGGAGGAGGTTCTGATGTGGAGTGGAAGGTCATTCCATGCTTTAGGAGCAATCAAAGAGAACACCTGACTCAATCATCTGGTTCATTGTATGCATGATATGTTTGTAAGAAGGAGTCCTAGGGAGTGAATGTATCTGGGTGGTTGGTGGAAAGAGATGTGACTGTTCAGGTAGGTTGGGGCCTAAGTTGTGTAGTGCTTTGAATGTGTGTGAGGAGTTTGAAATGATCATGTTTGTGTATCAGGACTCACTGGATTTCCCTGAAATAGGGTCTAATGTGCTTTCTGTGTGGGAGGTTGAGGATGTGTCTGGCTGCTAAGTTTTGGATGGTTTGTAGTCTTCTGGTGAGTTGCTTGGTGATCCTGGCATAGAGGGTGTTCCCTTAGTCCAACTTGCTGGTGACTAGGGCATGAGTGGCGGTTATACTGGTCTTACATGGGAGCCATTCCAAATCTTTGTCTGCATCTTCAAGGTGTGAAAGAAGAATAAAGTGGCGGCATTGACTTGTGTGGTCATGTCCTGTCCAGTTTGTTGTTGATAATGATTCCAAGTTTCCTGGCATGGGTGCTGTGTGTGGGTCTAAGTTCAGCCATCCACCAGATAGGGAGTCCCATGGTGAGTTGTTCTTGCCAAAGATCAATACTTCTGTCTTGTTGGTGTTTATCTTGAGACAGTTGGCTTTCATCCAGTTAGCAACTTCGGTCATGCAGATGGTGAACTTGTTTCTTATGTTGGCGTGTTTCCAGGTGTCCAGGAATGTGGTTCAGTTGATGGATGCATTGAGGGTTGGTGTTAGCGCTTCGCTAGGTGGTAGGAATTCTTTGGTGGAGGCATGGTGAGGGCAAGGATCAGATCAGTCTCCCGAGAGGATGGTCTTCATAGTGTTGACGGTTTGAACGGTGATGATGGCAGCACACAAAGTCCGAGTTTGTTTTCTCCTGTGATGGGAAATTGAGATGCAACGGTGATTAGGTCTGGTTGAGAGTCGAGGTTGCCATATATTGTTACAGAAGAATTTTGAGAGCTTTTTACAAAGGTTTTGCAAGGAGGTGATTTTTCTGGAGGCTGCAGGAAGCGTAATGAAATATTTGATGATGGCAAATATTTCCTTGCTGCTGTTTTTGCAGGCATCAATGCGGTCCGCAAGAGCTGTGGTGTCCTAGTGCAGATTTGATGATGTCTTTACATGAGGTGTCTTGACTTGTTTTCCATTCGCGTTCCAGTTGCTTGCAGTGGCATTTCATAAGCCTCAGTTCCTCTGTGTACCAGCTGAGCTGTGGTCGGTCTCTTGGTGTTGGGTTGCCATGCAGTAATTCAGCTAATTCTTGATGGCTTTTGGCAAGCTACTAGTGTGCTTGGGTGGGTGCATGGAGAAGGCAGAAGCCCAGTCCTCTTCTGTGAGGCTTTTCCAGCTGTGGCCGGCACAGCCGGCAGTGTAAGGTCTATGGTGGTGTGAGATGGAACATGCAGAAACTGATGAGAGCGTGGCCTATCCAGGTCATACTTCCTGGCTTGTCAACTGTGAAGTTACTCAATGAGGAAAACATCTGGTCCAATAGGTGTCTGGTGGTATAGGTGGATTCAGTAACGTGCTGGTTGAGTCCAAGTTTTCAGAGGTTTTCTAGAAGGGCCATGGAATTTGGGTTGGTGCAGTCTTCTAGGTGAAATTTGATGTCTCAGAGGAGGATGAAGGTGCAGGTGTTGATTATGAGGGGTGAGACAAAGTCTCTGATGTCGCTGGCAAAACTGGTGTGGGTCCTGGTGGTCTGTATATATGGTTCCGCCCAGGGAGAAGTTGGCTGTGATGCGTACCTTGAACGTGAGATGTTCCATGTAGGTGGTGGGGTGCCCATGTATGTGGTTTCAGATGATGGCACCTTTGAATATGATGGCAAGTCTGCTTTCGGGCTTGTGCTGATGGTTTTGCCTAGTTATCTTGTAGCCAGCAGAAATGGCTGTAGTGATGTCTGGTGCTGAGGTTGAATTTAGCCATGCTTCCATGAAGAAGAGCTGGTCCAGAGTGTGGTTGTGCAGTAGGTGCCATATTTCCATGGCATGTTTGGTGAGCAAGCAGGTGTTGCGGAGCATGCTTGCCAGTGTGGCATGTTGTGTGAGTGGTGGTTGGAATGTGTGAGAGTGAGCTGATGGCTGGTTTGTGTAAGAGCAAGTGCGGTACTGGGTGCGGTTGGTGGAGGCGTGGTGAGTGTAGGGTGTGGGAGAGTACAGAAGAACTTGCAGGAGGAACATGTGAATGCTTCCTCCATGCTGTGTGATGTGGTGTGGCAGCAGTCCGGTGAGCAGTGGCCAGGGTTGATAGCACAGAGGTGCCTGGTAGGGTAGCAGTGGTAGGGGGAGGATCATGGTTCCTGGTCCTGGGCACAGTCCCGGTGCAGACGAGGATGGACAGATTTGCCTTTGGTGCACCTTCATCGCGCCAGAGGCGTGTATGCACTGCACCCCCATTTAGTAGGTCCTGGGAGGTGGGTAAGAGGGCAGAAGGCAGTGTGCAGATGCATGATGGGAAATTCAGTGATATCACATCCTGTGCAGGTGGATGATGGGATATGAAGTCCTCTTGTTTGGCTTCTTTTAATGACTGTTTTGATGGGAAACCAATGTTATCACTTTCTGTGCTGTTGGATGATGGGAAAGAATGATACTCTGGAAGATTGGCAGCTGAAGATTTCAGCAGCTAAAGGTCATGGCTGGGTTGTTTCTCTACAAAGTCAAGGAATCTGCCCTTCAGCTTAGCATATAAGTGTTGTGCAGAAATACCCCAACCATGTCAGAAACACTTCCCCGGGGTGCTGAAGGTGCCCATATTCATAATTTGAAGTGTCAGTAAATAAGTCAAAAGGGCATCTCGACTTTTACTGGGTTCCTCAGTTAAATCTTTCATTGTTGCAGTATAAGCACTCTACGAAATGCTCGTTGATGCAGAATGTTTGCTTTACCTAGGTCTCTCGACTTCAGTCTCTGTCCCTAATTCTTCTTTACCACTCTCTTTGCCAATTCTTTGCCTGATTTTGATTTAAAAATGCAATCTTTTTCTTTAAATCCAGGGCTTGCAGATATTCTTCATGTTTTGCAGAAGCTGAATAAATATATTCGTGTAGACAAGTCAGGTCATGTTTCTCGAGATCCCGCAAATGTTTGTATTCATTGTCTTATTATTACATACTTCACATTGCTGTTTCATGGTGGCTGGTCTTCTTGCAGCAAAGGAAATATATAGGCGGATCTCCGTTAGACATATATCTGCTTGTCTCAAATGTAATATCACCTCCTAAGACAGCTGATGTGGTTGCAGACTTCCATTAATCTGCCAAGTCAAGTATAATGAAATAACGTTTGGGATGGGGTGTGTTATGTTATCCATTTTAAACCTGTTGTAAAATAAGGTGGGCTAAGAAGAACACTCTTTGCATGTATACTACTCCTCGTGCCATGGGGTTTGTCTGGAATATTACTACACTGCGGAGGATCTGATGCCACTTGTCTGCATAAACACAAGAGTGGCCATAATTTCCATATAGCCCCTCAAATGTGCTAGTGTAAAACAGGTACCAATTTCATTTGCTTCTGGGCAGTCGGGTACAAATAGCCCCTGTGTGGCTCAACAGATCGAGGCCTGACATTCGTTTTTAGGTCGAGCCTAGACAGCGCTTGCGCTGTCTGGAAGATCTGTTGTATGTACTTTGTGGGCTCTGGAGATCAGACCTAGGACTTGTCTGCTTCCGCTTTTGCTTAGGGACTTTTTTTCTGTTCAACTGCTTCAATTTAACTGTCTTGATAGAAAACGGTCAGTAGAGGTCAGTAAAATACCAGAATTACTTTCTGCTTGTTCAACTGCCTCTATTTAACTGTCTTAATAGAAAACGACCAGTAGAGGTCAGTAAAATACCAGAATTGCTTTCTGCTTAGGGACTTTCTTTTTTTATTTTTCTGGCAACTGCCTCTATTTAACTTTCTTGATAGAAAATGACCAGCAGAGGTCAGTAAAATACCAGAATCAGTTTAGCATTCCCTAGATTCCAGTCCATAGAAACTTGTCTTCCCCGAGTACCCAAAGACAATAATATTTTTTTCTTATCTTGTATTTTCAGTGATATGACCACCGAAGGCCCTGATTTTATATTAAAACAGAGCTTTGGACTATACCATTTCCCTCTGAAAGGCAATAAGTTTGGTGCTTACTTTCCCTCCATGTTAAAGAACAGTAGATGTTTCATCCCACCCAGGCTAATGTGCTGCATAGCTCAATACATATAAGGTCCCAAAGGTGAGACCGATTGCATTGCAAATGCTTGTTAAGCAGCGGCTGCAGTTTGTTTTCTTTGAAGAGATCCATGCTGGCCGATTTTGTGGAAGTTTCTTCTGACCGATAAGCGCATATCCCTGAATTGAAATGCATCATCATTATTGCGTTAGCAAGATTTGTTCAGCCTTCTTTCAGCAAAATATTCAGTAAGAGGAGCTTCAGTTCTCTCATTAAAGCACAATAAACATTAGTGGCAGAGATCATTGTATATTTAGGACTTGCTTTGGCTACATCTCCATGCTCAGGTGATGTTACACAGGATAAGGAGGGGAAATAATGCTGATATATTTTAATACGGTTTAATTTTGACATCCAGTGATTTAAAAGATGAATTGAAAGCCCCCTTCACCCTTGGACAATGTGAGGGAGGAAGGGGCACTCCCTCTTTCCCAGAGACAAATACCAGACGTCTGTTCACGTTTTAACTTTCTACAAAGGCCTAGACATGATTCTTTACTAGAACTTTAAATGAACTCGCCCATATTCATTTTTACTATTGTATGGTATTGTATGGTAATTGCATTTAATAGCGCTTACTACCCCTGACGAGGCGTTGAATTATACCACGGCGTTTCTGTCTTTACTTCAACTCAGTCAGGGATTATTACGGCAGCTGTAGAAGACATTTTAAAGCGTTTTCCTATTACATTTAATGTTTAAAGAATGACGTGACAAGGGGAAAAACTAAGGCATTAAATGATTTTTCTACCGGCCGGGACAATAAAATGTCCGTTTAAAACCGGCCATGTAGCAACCACATGCTTGGCAAGGGAATATTGTGTGTAAAAGCCCTCCACACCCTTACGCAAATGTTCGTATTTTGCCATTACACATGGCAGGGCTGACTGAACAGAGATTACATTTCCTGAACTTGGACAGTGGCGGGGGAAGGATTTAGGTGGCGGCTGCTGTGAACTACTCCAGTGCCACTTTAAATTGTCCTGCGCTCTGTATGCAAGGTGCAGGAATATGGACATTCCTAACTGCCCCCAGGGCGTTGGCAAGTCCAGGTGGCAATTAATTAATTGACCCTTTCTCTGAGGAAGGCAGCGAGCCGGGTTTTGCCAGGCCAGTGGTTTGGGGGTGGAGGTGGGGGGACTCATGGATTAATTTTTTTTCTCTCTCCTTGGCGTGGCCAACAGGCCAGGGAGAGCCATTCAGGGTCGGGCCTGGACAGGTAATAGGCCCGGGAACCCAGATAAAAGTGCCCCAAATTAGTGACTAAGAGAGCTAAAAAAGTGTCCCATGTTAGAAAATTGGGACAGTGTTAAACTTGTAAAGACAAGTTGTTTAAGTGTTTGCAAAGTATACAAGATTGCATGGATTTGAGCTTTCTGCAGTCAATGTTTGTTTTAATATCAGGGAAATCAACAGTAAACACGCACTGGAAATGCAAATAGGTCTCGCCAAATAGTGGAGTTTAGTTGCATGGATAGGAGTGAAGAGTAGTGTTATGAAGTAGTTTAAAGTGTTGTGGAGTGAGTATAGTGTTGTAGAGTTGATTATAGTTTTAGAATTCAGTATAGCGTTGTAGAACGGAGTGTTTTATAGCTTTGTGTAGTGGTGTAGATTATATTGTATCTAAAGAAAGAGTGGAGTACTGTGAATTAGCAATTATAGTTTATGTAAGGTAGCGCAGAAGGTCAAAATACCGGCAGCAAACAACGTGTACTATGTAGTTCAAAAAATGTACCCAAACATGCGTAAAACAATAATAGATGAACCATATAAAGAAATATATTTATTGTCCTTCATCTTCGGCTGAAAATGAATGCATTTTAAGTTGGTGGTAGCGCTGTATTCCTGTAAGCAGCCTGTGACATTGGATGTTAATGTCTTAAAACAGAAAACACGTGATCCATATTATAAAAGCCTACCTTGGGCAGATAAGTGATTTAAAAGCACTCAGACCTTCTTCTTGATTAAACCCAGATGGCTGCACAACAAAAGAGAGTAAAGTGAAGGGAGGCGCAAAAGGAACAATAAAGATAGCTATCTCTATTGAGACCAGATGTGTATGCGATTCACAGGCAGACATTAACTGACTTGCCCTAAACACACCACACACAAAGCAACATTTGTTGTTGTCGTCGTTTTTTACTTAGAACAAAAAAATCTAAAAACACAAAACATGCTCATTGTTCCGTTAATTAACACTAGGTAAAAGACTGACTATAGGATGAAGTAATACTTGGCCTTTTTCTCCGGTGGTAATATAAAACTAATTGTAGCTTGTGGTAGCGCTGTAATTTTGGAAAAAGACTCTAATCTTTAGATATACGTGCTCCAGGCCCGGTTCTAGAGGGAGGGCCGGGTGGGCCAGGCCCACCCAAAAAAAAAACCTGGCCCTCCCAAGGTCTATTCTCAAGCAAAGTTTTTTGCGAGTGTGTCTGTGTGCCGTTAAACTCTGATAAATTGCCTCACTTGCATGATGTTGACCTAAAAGTTCCTGCATGTATAGATAGGTGTGAAAGTCAGCAGGCATGGATACTGATGTTCTCTCCCAATGAAACACAGTCATTGCAAGTCAGAGTGAAATCACACACACACACATGCACGTACATATACACACTTAGCGAATATATATTTTAGTAGTGGTTTGTTTATTTTCTTTCTACAGTAAGGCGTTTCCTAATATGCACTAAATGGGAAACTTAAGTTGCGTTGTGACAGTTAAGAAAAGAACATCCTATGGGCTGTTCTAATTATTTCACATGGTATGCATGTGTATTTAGACAATTATCAGTGCCAGTTTTGTGATTTCTGCTGGAGTCACGTGTAACCTGCAGAACACTGTTTTGAACTGCAGCATGGACTTCTTAGCATTTCATCCTTCTGAAGTTGATAAAATGAGAAACACTAGTTTGACAAATACACATTATTGCTATATAGAATGCTTTATAATGCTACAATATAGCTAAATATATTTTTCAAAGACATATATTATATCAAGTGCTGCATGAAACACACATTTATGTATTCGTTTGATGAAAAAATAACAGTTTCAATGGAGTTTAAAGCTACAATGGAATGTACAATGCAACTCACAGAAAAGAACAAGTATCAAAAGTTCTGAATCACATCACTTAAGATTTTCTTTAAACATCGTAGTGTTATACGACTACCGTACCTATTTGTGAACATTACAGGAAATCTCAGCTTATTGAGGATCATTGAAAAGCTGCTAAGAATTCTGTAAAGCTCTATGGGGGAGATTTACTAAGATTTTGCGCCGTTTTGGGGTCACAAAAGTGGCACATAATGGCGCAAAATCTTTTTTTCCTAATTTACTTTCCAGCGATAAACTTCTTTAGCGCTGGAAATAACATAAAACTAATGCGAAGCAGCGCATAGCGCTGCTTCACATTAATTTGCGCCGTGGGGGCCTGCCAAGGGTGGTGCATGGGCGTTCCCATGCAACCACCCAAGGTTTCTCACGCTAAACCCAATTTACTAAATAAAGTAGATTGGGCTTAGCGTGAGAAAACTGCACCCTTTTAAACTAGGCGCAAGGAAGGAGAAATGCTTTCCTTTCTCCTTCCTTTTCCGACTTTGCATGCGTGCTGCACTGTGCAGCACGCATACAAAGTGGGAAAAGCTTTCCCTCGTGTCTAGGCATAGTATTTTGTACAGGAAGGGTACCCTTTGTGTACAAAACCTATGCAAGACTCACACACACACCCTAGTGCTATGGCGCTAAGGTGGTGCGTGGAGACCGAGAGATGTACTCAGCGCCGGCGCAAGGGAAAGGGGAGGAGAGAGCCATATCTTTGAAAATATGGCGCTCTCCTGCTCCTTCCCTGTCGCGCAAGGCAGCGCAGCCTTGCGGGAGTCTGCACTGCATTGCATGGAGATTTGGTAAATCTCCCCCTATAGGGGGAGATTTACCAAAAAGTCATCCAACGCAGCGCAGCCCCCCGCGAGGCTGCGCTGCATTGCGCGACAGAGAGGGAGCAGGAGAGCACCATATCTTCAGAGATATGGCTCTCTCCTCCCCATTCCCTTGCGCCGGCGCTGATTTCAGTGGCCATGCGCCATGCACACACCT
The DNA here is from genome assembly GCA_963921515.1 of Calotriton arnoldi. Lineage (NCBI taxonomy): Eukaryota > Metazoa > Chordata > Amphibia > Caudata > Salamandridae > Calotriton > Calotriton arnoldi. The sequence goes on from CAWUFW010005499.1 coordinate 917,469, forward strand.
CAGTGCCATTTATGCGCACTTTAGGGGATGCTAACCACACCCCCCCTCCCCTGCTCTGTCAGCAGAATAGCCCCGCCCGTCCCGCCCACAAAGCTGCCGCAACAAGGAAAAAACAAAACGATAGAGTTATTATCATTTTATTTTTCCTTTGTGACACTGCTTAAAAGCAGAGCTGCGACGCTCCTCCGCCTTAGCGGAGGAGCCGCGAATGTCTCTGGCCATGGCTATGCTTAGCTGGCACTAGACACAGGACATGGTCACTGCCCTTGCTCTCTAACACGAACCATGCTATGATCACCAAAATGGGTACTTCCTGCAGCAGTTCTCATATGGCACGATCTGCACCTATTCCCACTACTGCTGCAAACAGTACCAACTGGGTACTGAGAAGGGCCAATGTTTTGTTCAATTAGGCCAAACGGTAAACATATGAAGCTTTCACTACGTAGACTTGTCAAAATTGGACCTATATTGCCAATGTCTAAAACAGCAGATCTTTCTTAATACTTTCATGGTTTTTGCCCCCCACCACATCCATCATTTTGGCCCACCCATGTTCCTTCATGGCCCTCCCAGATCCAGAATCCTGGAGCCGGGCCTGACGTGCTCCCGCCGGCGAGATGAATATGTTTCATCGTTTTAGGAAAAAAGCCTCGTTTTTAAAACAACACAGTTCTTAGTATTTCCTTCAGTTAGCAAGCAGTAGTGCGAAAGATTAATATCCTTGCAACAAAAAACATGCACTATACAGTACACAAATTATACCCAAACATGAAAGACTGTGTAAAATCGTAACAAATAAAACACACCGAAGTGTTATTATTGTTTGTGTTAGCCAACAACAACATGAAGCTAATCGAAGAAGGTTATGGTAGCGATGCACTCCTTGAATAATTCTTTAACATTTAATATTAGTGTGTGGGATTAGGATGTGGTCACGGTCAGAGCTGCTGACCTTGAAACTGGGGAACCAGGTTCGAGGCTCTGCGTCAGCTCAACAGCCCGTGATTCTGGGCAAGTCACTTAAGCTCTCCGTGTCTTCCACAAAATAAATGTCTCTTGTGTAATGTAACTGGTGTTCATGTGAAGCACTCAAAACCTTTGGGTGGAGTTTGCGCTATATAAAAACTCCCCCCCACCTAATAAAAAATAATAAACATTCAAACTGAGCCACACTAGCCGAATCAAGTATCGTGCGTTTGCCCTGAAGACAGGAAGGGTGGGGGGCGCTTTTGCTGGGGGGCGGGGGGATAGTTTGTTATCGTGCATTATTTGAAAAAATAACCAGCAGAGTTCCATGTTATTTACATCAGTTTTTTTGCAACTATAGAAGAGGTTAGCTACTTTTCCTAGTTAACATACCTGCTGGAGAAAGTTCAGAGTTTTCTGCATTAGTAATTAAAGCTCATCAAAAGTAGTGCACAGGGTTACAATACCTGCTGCACATGACGTGTACCATTTAAATCAAAGAGTGCATAAAACTAACCCTGGGCGGTCAACTCCGCTCCGTTTGCGGAGTTTTCCGCACACGGCAGAGCACGCAGAGTTTTTTTCCTCGCTCGGGCTCGTCAACGTCAAGTTGCCAAGCCCGAGCGAGGAAAATCCACCTCCCAATTAGATTTTTCCTTGCTCGCGCTTGCCAAGGTCTAGTTGGCAAGTGCGAGCTAGGAAAATTCACCTCCTGGCGAGATTTCTCAACGCAGGTGGTCGGATTTCTCAATGGGAGTGGTCGCGGCAGGTCGCAACGACTCGCATTGAGAAACCTTCAGCTCATGTTGAGAAAGCTGCCATTGGAGTAGAAAATCGACTTGAGCAGCAGAAAGGAAGCTGTGCCCTCTTGCCCATGGTGCTGTTCGCAATGATTTTACAGCGAAGGACAAACACCTGGTGCTCAAAATCACCGCAAACGTTAGACCCTAATGCACTCCGCCGCTCGCGGAACTCCGAGTAGTGCGGATGAGTTTTTTTGTCACTACGCGAGGTTCCACGTAGCGGATCTCCACAAACTCCGCCCAGGCTTACATAAAACAAGCATGGGGATTAATGACCTTGTTTACCAGTGGCAAATTGTACATATTTTTAGCTTGTGGTAGCTGCACTGCTGGAAGGAGTCTTTAATAATTTATATTAGTGTAAAAAAATAGCATTCCAATTGAGCCAAAGTGGCTGTACCAGCAATAGTGAATTTTCCAGGTAAGCTGGAAGGATAGAGGCCATTTTTTTACTACGGGTGGCCAATTTCTGGGCATTATACGTTTCCATGGGAAGCTGGAATATAAGGGGCTACTTTTGCTGCGAGAGGAGTCAGTTTTGTAGAAAGGCATCATTTTAAAAAGAACTGCAAAATGCAACAGTTTCCAAGCACTTTTAAAAGTGACAAAATACTTCTATTAATGAATTTGTTGGAATATGCAATGTTACATCGCATGCGGTACAACGCATGCGATTTCAACGCGGTCGTTACAACCGCTGGACTTAGGAATAGTATAATTTACTATTCCAACTCCAGCCTGCGCAACAGTAGGGAAGATGTTGGAATAGTAAATTATACTATTCCTTAGTTTAGAGCGCTCCCTACAGCAAGTTGTAGAAACGACTTGCGTTGTAATGGTTAGCATTGTAACAACGCGGTCATTGTAACGACCGCGTTGTAATCGCATGCGTTGTACTGCATGCGATGTAAACGCTGCTTCCCAATTTATCGATTCTGAGAAATATTCAGTTAACCAACAAAAAAGCACAAATAATACACTTCATCCAACAAAACCGCCATACCGAAAATGTGCTTCATCTAAAAATAAATTTCAAAACACAAACACACATGAAGCTTTTTTAAACTTGTGAAGCAACTGCATTCCTAAGCTCTGTTGGGGTACACGCCGACATGTTGCATGAAGTCGTTTGAGAAGAGTTTGCAGCAGAAATCTTCCAGCTAGAAGCTGAGGAAGGCGAAGTGAATTATATTGGACGCTCAAGTTTGATGCCTTGTGCTCAGCTGTAATAATTTACGAAGGGGAAAGAACAGGACTACGGCCTGACATTTGGGATAGAAATAGTTGTGTATTAGCACATTCGGTGACATGCATAGAGTCACCTGAGGTGGCTGATCCCCGATATGCCCATATACCTGTGAAATAAACACACTGAACCAGGTGCTCTACTTCAAAATTAACCCCACTCAACACAACTTTTTGAAATCAAAATGAACTATAAATGGTCCTGATGAAGGTGGTTTTTATTTATGCTCCACCGAAACGTGCGTAGACCTACGTGACACAGACGGGAATCCAGCCTGAGACACAAAAATATAATAAGAAAGAAGAAGCTGCTGTGACTTATCAGCACATTTCAGCCACAAAGTCAATGATTGCATTCACTGGATCCCGCACATGTTTATGAATAGCCAAATGTATTATTTGTTGGTGCAGTATGTATGATAGTATGGATGAGGTATGCAATGTGTTTGAATGTATGTTTGATGATTGAGTGTGGGGTTATTCTCATTTGTTCACTTTAGTTGATGTTATGTTATAATCAAATTTTCTTTTATGTGTATGGTTAGTTATTTATTCATATTGAAAGTGTCCTGTTTACTTTAATCAATCATGTTATAGTAATTGAAATACTAAACTGTTCATGAATTTAAGCATATGAACTGTATTGAGAAAATGATATAACAGGACTTTTTCTGCTTGCGTGTTTATTGTTAAACCTTGTGTTAATTTATAACAATGAACTTTTTTGAAAAAGAGAAAAACCCAAAAATCTTTTTACTAATAATAAATATGGTTTTATGAAATAATATGGTTGAGTAGATATTTTGGGGACATGTTTCATGCATGAGCCTGAGTGGCCAGCTATCAAAGAGATATAAGTCAGATTAGAGGTTTTGCAGTCCTTTTTTCGTTTCCCCCTCCTCTAGGACCTCACAGTACTTAGGGGTACCTTCCTACTGATTAGCAACTGCATTCCTGTACACAGCCTCTAATATTTCATATATAAGTAAATATTAAATTGACAAAGTTGACCACACTAGCTGTACCGTGTGGGGATCGCTTTTGCAGCACATGGCCCGATTAATAAAAATGTAATTTTCGGAAAATAACTTCAAACTTCCTTATAAACATACAAAAGTGTGATTAGTGGCCTTTTTCAAAATACGCTCTGAAGGGGGTCCTTGAGGGGCGATGTTGAAATACCACCCAGAGCTGAACATGAGCCAGAACAAACAGATGGACAACCAGAAAGAACCCTGAGTCTGGGATGCACAGACTGTAGGAGGGGCCATCGCACGCTGCGCAAGGAGGAAGCGTGAATGCATTGCGATTGCCAACAAAAAAGGACTACTGAGTGATAAAGTCTGGGAGGGAACCAAGCACCCAAAGGAGGGACAATACCAATAAATGCACCAATACAAATGCAGGATTTCTGAATGGCTCAACAAAGAATGAATGGTAATGATGGGGATGCCAAAAGCCCACAGAGGAAATACAACGTCTTGCAGACTGTGCATGCGCTGCCTAGGCTCGACCTAAAAACGGCCCAGCAGACCATACAAAAGGCCCCCAAACAGCCGAAAAAACGGCCCACACACTGATCTGTTTGACCAGCCTATTGGTCAATGCCTGATTGCCTTAGCCAGTCTGATCCAGGAACTACTGATGAATAGGCAGGCTTATCCGCTGACTTAGCATTTATGCAACACTGGTTCTAACATCTTGCAACATTCTTTATTTTGGTTTGACTTGATAAGCCAGTGTGACTATACAGCGTGCATGCAAACAGTTTTGCACAGTGAACTGTGTCACTTTGTTCATTATTTTTTAGATCACAAACCATTTGAAAAAAGTCGAGATATTTTGACATTTTTACTGGACACTCACAATTCAACTATCTGCTAAAAAACAGGAACAGATTTTCACCAAGTCAGGAAAAGGCACTGAATGTCAAAAAGTTCACTGTGCCATAAACAAATAAACAATTGGTGAACATTTTTTTTAGCAGGCTCAGAGCTACACATAGAGGAATATCTCTTAAGGCAAATGACATTTTTTTTATCAGGTCACTTGTTTTGGGACACCCCTTGTAACCTTTGAATTGCTTGACTGATGTGTACTAAATCTGATATATTCTTAGATGTCCTATAGAAATCAGCTCTACCCAAATTGGGTGTAGATTGGTAGGGGCAAGAAGAGTGCAAAAATTTGATTTTATATGAAATGTAGAGTCAGTTATAATTACAGAAGTGTGACAACACAACAACTCAAACTATGGAAAATGTAACAGTTGATGAAGGAAGTCAATCGTAACCTCCACCATCCCAGTGTGGATGTTTGACCCGTGCTAAGAATGAGGTTTAATAACCATGGGGCATATTAGCAAGACCCACGTTAAAATTATCGCCGTTTTAGCGGCAGGAAACTGCCGCTAAAACGGCGATAATGGGCTTGCTAATATGCGTTATGGAATTCCAATAGAAGCCCAGGTTAGATGTCCTGCACATCTAACCTGGGCTTCTATTGGAATTCCATAACGCATATTAGCAAGCCCATTATCGCCGTTTTAGCGGCAGTTTCCTGCCGCTAAAACCGCGATAATTTTATCGCCGGTCTTGCTAATATGCCCCCATGTGTGTTAATGAAGACTACTTGCCCCAGCAGTGCCATCTTAAGGATTTTTGAGGGCCTAGGTGAAACATATTTTGATGCTCCCTGCTAAAACAAGTTTGAATGTAATGCCTATTTTCACCTTATTCAAACCCTCTTGGTATCAAGCAATACTGAATGATTCCCAAGTTGTGTGATGCAGGCAATAGTATGAATCTCATTGCCAATTATACTGAGCAAATAAGACAAAGATGCTTACATTTACAGATTTTCTTTTATGGGTAGTGGAACTGGAGGCCTTAATGTGAGGTCTCGCCTTCTAAGGCTATCAGAAAATGTGCTAAAGTAAACAGTCTAGTGAAAGCTGTCATCCATTAAGCCATTAGCACCAACAGGGAATGAGCCATTAGCAGCTACATCCATTAAGCCATTAGCACCTACAGGGAATTAGCACTAATAAGTGCTGAATATGTACTTATTGGTATTTCTATACCTCAAACTTAGGTGGGGTGGCAAAGGAGTAAGGGGTTCATGTAAACTATGTCAGGGAAGTGGAGTGACAATTAGAGATTGCGTCCCATAGTGGTGCAGCTAGGGTATTTTTTGGCAAGTTCTTGTACTTTGAATCTTACTTATTTTTATGTTATGTATAACGTTTTGAAGATGATGCATGTGTGGAGGGGCCGCCAGTGTAGGGGCATCAGGGTGGAAGTGAGGTTGTTGTATTTTGAAAGTTCTTGATGAGCAAAGCAGCAATGAGTGAGGCACCTTTCTAATGGGTCAGTTTGGAGAAAGAGATTTTGATGAGATCTTTGTCACCACTAAGGTGGGAAAGAATGAAGGATTGATGAAGTTCTAAAGTCTGCTTCAAGGAAGTAGTGGTTTACTAGATACACTGCAATCACCTGAACAAAGCTGCCTGGATTTTTATTGAACGTGTGTCTTCAAAGAGAGTGGATTTCATGGGGGAAAATTAATGAATTAGAATTGTGGTGAGCTGAGGTGTGAATCCATCTAGCTACCTGTTAGAATTTCCTGGATCTGAGTTTTGCTTCAAATGAGAAGAGTTTTGGTTTTTGTAACGTTCATTTTTAAGTAATTGTCTGACATCCAATTCTGTTTACGGGTGAGATGGTTCCCTAGCCAATTAATGTCACCCGTGAAGGAGGCTTTCAGGTAGCATTATATCTCATCCTGACCCTATGATATGCCCATATAGTGCCTGATCTCGCAGGTGTCTTATTTATCTAAGGTACTGAGGAAGCGTCTCTTCATCAAACATCTGCATTTGATGAAGCTAACAACTTGTTGCAGCCTAGTCTTTGTAGAAAAGGAAGGTGCACAAGAAATGAAGTCCAAAAGATATATCAAAGTCCAATTGTTGATTTTTATTAGTAGTCAAGAGTAAAAGTGGCCGCCAGCCAACGTGTTTCGTTTCTTTCCAAAGGAACTTCATCAGGGCTCAGACAATATGATCACAAGGTATGTACGAACATTTACTCGGAGTATGAATCCGACCTCGGGACACGTAGGACCCAGATTATTTGCGTAATTTTGGACCTATCGGACCCGTAATATGGGGTAATCACTTGACGTTTAAAATACACACGGATACTATTACATACCTTGTGATCATATTGTCTGAGCCCTGATTAAGTTCTTTTGGAAAGGAATGAAACGCGTTGGCTGATGGCCACTTTTACTCTTGACTACTAATAAAAATCAACGATTGGACTTTGATATATCTTTTGGACTTAATTTCTTGTGCACCTTCCTTTTCTACAAAGACTTTACCCTCTCAGGAATCCAGTGACACCCAATGACGGCGGGTGCCGGGAGTTGATGCACAGAACTTTAAAATTGTTACAGATAGGGATTGATGTACTGAACCAGAAGTCAGCCGTTGAGGAAATTGTTGTATTTACAACTTGTTGCAGCCTATTTAAATCGGTTTCCATCCAGTGCAGAAGTAGTGGTAGTCTCAACACTGGATGATCTATGTTGATGTGCAGATGCTAACCTCCATGCAGCATTGATTTTGTGAGATCTATTTGCGCCCTTCGAAACAGTTAATCATCAGATCATTTTAGATTATTTAAAAGGTCTTGGTTTTCAAGTCCACGCATGGGTGTGGTTTTCCAGCTTTCTCTCTGACAGGGCCTTTCAAGTGCCAGCTGGGCCCCTTTCTTTTTTTGTCAATCGCTCTAGTTTGGTATCCCTCAGCATTCAATTATAACACCCATACATTTCCATTTGTATATGACCCTACTGTCTCAGCTGAATCAGTCACAAGGCTTTTTCTTTGTATACGTAGCCTGATAACACTCAGATCATATTAAAAATCTCTAATATTTGAGCGTGATAGAAATCCAGGTTCTTCTCTTGCTTGTTAGAGGATGATCATCATCTCAAGCTGAATGGCAATTACACAGATTTACCCTGTTCTTTGAGGCTGTCATCTTTCTGGAACCTTCCTTTCTGGCCCTATACTTTAGGGGAAACTGCATTAACAATGGGGGCTAAAACAGGCGTGCCGTTACAACGCAAGCGGAACAATGCTTGCCTTAACCACGCATATGCCTTTACCCTACATATGCCTTAACTATGCATAGTCCTTTACAAGATTTCCGTTGTAAAGGTGGTAAAGGCATATGCGCGTTAAAGGAGTCAGCGGTCTAGCATTGGACCAAGTGGACGGGGGAGGGAGGTGTTGGAGACTTCCTGCGGACGACATTGGAAGGAACGGCATCCTGGTGAGTAGTTTTTTTTCAGATTTAGGTTTTAGGATGGGGTGTCAGGTAGTTTTAAGGGCTGGGGCCAGGTTTTAGGGCTGAGGGCGGGGTGTCGGGTAGTTTTGAGGGCTGGGGTCGGAGTAGTTTTGAGGGCTGGGGGCCATGTTTTAGGGCTCAGGGCGGGGGGCTGGGGTTGAGGTAGTTTTTAGGGCTGGGGATGGGGGCTGGGTTTTAGGGCTCAGGATGGGTGGGAAGGGCCGGATTTTAGGGTTGGGGGACAGCTTTAAGGCTCAGGCACATGCCTTTACAAATCATGCATTTACAAAGAAATTTGCTGTAAACGCATGCATTGTAATGACATGCGTGGTAAAGACGCGGTCGTGGTTGAGATGCGTTGTTAAGGCATGATAAGTGATTGCATGCATTGTTCCATCGTACAACCATACTTTAGGCACTAAGCCAACCCCAGAAACTATTGTGGAGAACTTAGGGATAATGCAGAGTCAGATTTTCATCCTGTCAGACCAGGTTAAGTCTGTGGTCAATTCATGTTTTTTCAGCTCAGAACCCTGAAGAGAATTATGAACTGGTTCTCTCTTCTCCATGAGGTGATGATTTTCAATGTCTTTCCATCAGCCCACATAGACCAGTGTTAATTCTGTCTATCTTGATCTCCCATCCTATCTGATACACAGACTTCAACTGGTCCAAAAATGTGTGGCTATATTGGTTCTGGGAAAAAGAGCAAAAGACTTCATTTTGCACGCTTTCGCCTTTCCACTCTCCTGGTCAGTTTCTTTAGGAAATTGTTTCTGTTTTTACCATCATTGTCAAACCTTGCGATCTGGGGATCTCTCTCTTCTGGCAGTTCCACATGCTTTCCCAATTACAGCAGCACTAAAGTGGAATCAGCTACCTGACCACCTTAGGAAAGAGGATAATCTTCAGAATAGCATTACAATCTGACTTTTCCCTAAATCCACATCAGCTAAGGTTCTATAGGTTAGGTGCTTCAAATAGGTCGATGTACTGCTTTGGTTTTTGGTACCAGAGCCAGGATTCCTGTTTTAGGGTGGCAGTTTGCACTTTATAAGTAACCATTAACATAAACATCTATGCACTGATGCATCTTGATACTGGTATTAGTGAAGAGGGCAGCAAGAGGCTTCAAGGACTGGCTGAAGATGTCAGGGAAAGGCTGGATCCCTGGGTATGCTGTAGTTAATAGTAGCTGTTGAGTTCGGCAAGTACCCCTAGGAGCAAGCTGATGTCAGTTGTAATAATAAAACACAGTGACAGAGTGTCATATGTGTGATTCAAGATTTTTTGTTAGGACTTAATGATCACTGGTGATTGTTAAGACATCAATCAGCAGACAGGTATCACCAGCCACTTGAATGGTTGCTGGTTTATGTGTTCTACCAAGAACAGAAGCTGGACTGGTAGGCATGAAGGGAGTGATTTTACAGATTTGATCCCACAGGTGGATGGAGATTACTTTCTTAATTGTCCTTCTGAAGTGTGTAGTGCGTTGGCACTTGCAACTGTGTTTTTTGCTGTTGAAGTAAAATTGTATCTTGGTAATTTTCGCCGTGGAGAAATGGTCGATGTGTTACATTTGTAGACATAGTGGAATATGGGATGGTTATGGAGCAGACTGATGTGCACCTCAATCACTTTTTAGAGCATTCTTTCTTAGTGGATGCTTCCAAGATAGTAACTTTTCTAATAGGTTGCTTTGGATGCAGTGGTTAGATGTCTGTGAGAGCTAAGGAGTGTCTTTAATTAGGTTAGTGGGGCCACCACGGCAAAAAAACACGACAAATAAAGACCAAAAGCATGGTTGCATATTGGCACCATTATTATTCAATCTGTACCTGGCTGACCTGACAGAACACCTTAAGACGGAGAGAGCATTTCCACCAAAAATTGCTGGCATTAGAGTCCAGTCGCTCCAGTATGCAGATGACACAGTGCTTTTCGATTTGACACTGATAGAGCTGCAGAGACTCTTCAATGCACTTGCTGCCTACTGTAGAGCTAGCAATCTGAAGATAAATGTGGCAAAAACTAAGGATATGATAATCTCACTCAAACTGAAAAAAGGGGGGTATAGTTCATCGAGGGGAGTGCAGTTGAAGTTGTTGATATAAACAAATACTTGGGGGCATGGTTGGACCACAGGGGCCGCAAGACACCGCACATCCACACCCAGCAGGCGGCAGCAAACTCCCTGGGATAGGCTTTCCTCAAGCTGCGAAAGCTGAAGATACGAGTAAGTCCACCACTAATATGCCTAGAGTTGGGATAAAAACTGATAAGTATTCAGCGGTCCTTTCACTACAGAAACACGAAATGCATATTGCTGCGTTACTTGAGGATGAATAGCCAAAACTGCTGTTTCTTACAGAACCCTGGCTCACAGAGTTCTCAAACCCAACGATAGCTAATGCCATCTCAGGGGTTATAAAATCCTCAGGAAAGATTGTTTCAAGGGGAGAGGGGGAGGGGGAGCCATTATATACAAGAGTAAATATGAGTGTTCACCAATTCCTATAGATGAAGTTGAGAGTGCCGAAAGCCTAGGCTTCTGCTGTTTGCTGTCTTCACAGCAGTCGGTGGCAGGGGTCCTTATTTACAGACCCCTGGACAAACTGGCCAGTTTCTACAATGCCTAAATAAGACATAAGCCTTGTGGTCGCTGTAATATGCTCACTTTCTGGTAATAGGAGACTTTAATATTCACCTGGATAAACCTGCAGAACCTGAGGTATCCTCCATTACAGATACAATGTCCTCACTTGGATGTATGCAATAAGTGTTCAAACCCACACATCTAGCCGGCCATACGCTAGATCAAATTTTTTCTAACATTATAACTGTAACAGCTGACCCACTTCCAATGGCTTGGACGAATCACTACTTGATCAAGTTTAGTTGGCTGACCCTCAAGAATAACCAGTCTTGCTCAGAAGTAACAAGACTATGACCAGAGCCTTTTAAAAAATTTCACTGGTAGATTTACGCAGTGCACTAGAAGCAGACCCTCCCATTCTGTCTGGAGATCCAGAATCAGATGCAGAGGGCACTGATGACTGGATCCGCAACAATATCAACGACTTGGAACCCATCACTGCCACACGATCCTTTAGAGCTAAACAATTGGCCCCTTGATTTAATTAAAACCTACGGTCCCGCAAAAAACACTGTAAATGCCTTGAAAGAAAGTGGTGAAAAACTATATGATGACGGACAAGGACACCTACAGACAAACATTAAAGAAGTACTATCTCCAGGTACGGATAGAGAAAAAAATGTTTTTCAAAAGTAAAATTGTACAATCAGGAAACAAATCCAAAGAAATGTTTAAAATTGTAAAATCATTTCTTAATCCAGAGGCGACAACTAATAATCTACAAGCCTCAGGCGAACGGTATAATCAGCCGGCAGAGTATTTCCATGAGAAAATAACTATAATCCAAGCTACCTTGCTAAACAACACCCTGTTAGCTGATAGCATCATTGTAGAGGTAGGTCCACACGGACTCAGAAATACTCAGAAGACATCCACGTGACCCACTCTCCCTCACATCTCTATGGAGGAATCTCTGAGAGCCATTAAGCAACTCAAGTCAGGGTCTCCAGTGGATCCATGCCCACCCAGCCTTCTGGCCGAAGTAGCTCTGACCATTAACCCGGTAATCAACAAAGTCTTAAATGAATCACTAGCGTACGGCATAATGCCTGCTAGATGGAAACATGCAAAAATTCTACCCCTACTTAAAAAGCCCACGGCTGATCCCCAAAGTCCAAACCAACTATAGGCCAATCTCACATGTTCCAGCATTCTCAAAAATCTTAGAGAAGCATGTTAACTCTCACATCTCGCGTTACTTGGAGAATAACAACCTCCTCCACCGTAGTCAGTCGGGTTTTAGAGCCATTTGTAGCATGGAAACAGCCCTACTAGAAAGAACTGAACACATTAAAGACACGCTAGACAAGGGGGGGCAAGGCCGTCCTGATATTGCTGGACTTATCGGTGGCTTTCGATACCGTTACACATGAAAGACTATTGGCCCACATTGAGGATATAGGAATCGAAGGCTTAGCCCTGAAGTGGCTAACCTCATTCCTAAATAACAGGAGTCAAGAAGTATGGATCCCTCCGTATGTAGCCCCTATTCGTGAATTAGCTATAGGAGTGCCCCAGGGATCGGCACTGAGTCCCACATTATTTAACGCATGCCTTACTTCCCTAGCTGAGCTGGCAGAGGCTCTGGGGGCGAAAGTAATATCATACGCAGATGATACTCAGCTACTTTTTACCTGTGAAAAGGGAAAGGAATTTGATGGAAAGGCCATTAAATCCTGTCTTTACAATGTGGTCAACTGGTTATCAGTGCAGCAACTTAAATGCAACCCCGATAAAACTAAGATCCTGTTCTTTGGCGACACCTCTCCCGAAATATGGAGGACGTGGTGGCTGAAAGATACTCCTGCCCCAGGCTCACAATAAAATGCAGTAAAACATTTGGGAATTAAAATTGATAGCACCCTGTCTTTTTAACTACACATTCAGACACTGGTGGGCACCTGTTTTTGGATCCTATGCTCTGTGAAGAAATGCTTCCCTTTTTTGTCAATAGAGACTAGGAAAATGGTGGTACAAGCCCTGATCACCTTGAGTCTCGATTATGGAAATGCTCTGCACTTGGGCCTCCTCGACTACTTACTCATCCGTTTAAAGGTAGTACAGAATGCGGAAGCTAGATTAATGCTCAAACCTGCTCCAAGAATGTGTATGACTCCCCAGTTGAGGGCACTACACTGGCTGCCTATCAAAAAGAGGATTATTTTCAAGACTCTGGTCCTGGCACATAAAGCTCTCCCCGGGAGAGCGGTCTATCTGAGGAGGAGGATTTTTGCCTATGTCCCACTCACAGAACTGCGATCCTTCCACAGCTCTTTAGCCAGGATTCCTAAAATTCATCGGTCAAGAATGGGTGGAAGATCATTCTCTTTCCTTGGCTCAAAGACTTGGAATAGACTCCAGAGAGAACTCCATCCATTTCAGAGCTTCCTGTTTTCAGGAAAAAAATAAAAACATGGCTGTTGCAACAAAATGCATAATACGATCACCTTTTTTGGCAGAAGGCAGGTTTCCTCACACGGGCAGTGCAAGGACACTCCTTGGAGTATGCGCGCACTTTATAAATGCAATTTAACTGGTGAATCCTGACCTACAGCCCCTTCTAAAGGTGATGGGCTGCAAATCACTACCTACCATCGCACATGGTGCAATGACATTCACAGACAGAATGGCTAATTGGCTAGACAGGGCACAGTCCACCTGCTACAGAAGAGTATTCTCCCTACTTAACTGTACATCACACTCCCAAATTCAACAAGAATTTTGCCAGTTCTCACAGCACTTGATATTGAAGGCAAAGTTTTTAGCTTACAGCCGTCAAACCAAGCAGGCAAAAAAAAATTGCGTTAAAAAACATAATCTGGGAAGTATTAAACAACCCCCAGACAAACTGGCACTAGCACCTAAACCTCACCCTGGATGCACTGGAGGCAAGAGAGATTTGGTCAAGTAGCCTCCCAGCGTCCCTAGCCTTCAAACTGCTGACTAAGCAAGCAAACCTAATATCGAGGGAACAAGATGCACAAGCCCTGAAGAAATTGGTACACGGTGCCAGGGCCACAACAGTGTATGACCCAGGGGTCCTGCCCACTTACCTTTCATTGCCTTTTGGCATGGTCATGAAACAACAGCTGATGAGCCTGCGATTTGGAGTAATCCCTCTGCAAACCTACTGGTATGGCCGGAGGAACCTTGATGACTCTGACAGACAATTAAATTTATGAAAATTGCTTTAGCTCCACCCGTCATTGCGTTGGACTATGAATCCTTAATATGGTGCTAAAAACTAAAGATCAAATGCATCTCACATTATATGTATCTCCAGAGTAGCTCTGACCATGGGAGGTTAGGAAACCTCATCTTCTTTCCCAGGACCCGAAACTCAATAAGACAGTCAAAATATTTCATCTCCTAATCACCGTGACTTCTTGTGGCCCTAGCCCTGGAACATACACTTCAGGTAAAGCTAGCACTTTAGGCTTTTGAAAGCACCTTAACTTAATGGAATTTAACTTAGCTAGGTATCAAAATGTAAATTGGGGAAAGGGAGTATTTCAGACAGTTTGGAAAGGGTTCTCTTTTTAAAGTGTTGTTTTTAACTGCCATTTTGATGTATGCCCTATTAACCCTCACCTATTAGTAGCCAATGCTCTCTTTCATTTAATTGCTGTTTTTAATTGCTATTTTTTATGTATGCTCCTTCAGCATTCTATTTGTCAGCAGACAACTATGTATTGTGCCTGCAGGCATCTGGGAGACCCATTGCAATAATTTTAGTTACTTGTACAATAAAAATGTATCTATCTTAATTATGTTAGTGCATTTTGTGACTTGATTTTCCTAATCTTTTTATGCTTGCATACGGATCATATGTTATTTCAATGTTGGCGTTCATGTTGGTTTTAAGAAAATCAAGAAATTAGGTTGTACTTTCTTTGTTGATAAAGTCTTAATGGAAAGTGACCATAGGGGATCACTTTGGAGAAGTTGAAGTGTGGTTAATAGGATATGTGATGGCCAGGGTGGGTAGCCATGAAGCATAAAACATGGCTCTAAATGTGACACATTGGCAAGAATATTCTAGGGTAACGGAAGGTGTTAGAAATAGTATTTCTGGTTGGCTAGGGCAAGCGCCTAAGCCAGGCAGAAACCACCACTCTAGTCCGGGCAAGGGAGTTACACGCTGAAGATAACCCCTGCTCACCCCCTTGGTAGCTTGGCACGAACAGTCAGGCTTATCCCAGAGGCAATGTGTAAAGCGTTTGCGCAACACACACACACAGCAGCAACACAATAGGCACACTACAAAAGAAACTCCACACAAGGTTAAATAAAAAATAGCCTTTGTATTATCATAAACACATTAGAATCATAATCACAAAATATACACTGTGCCAACTGACACCAGGTGGAAATTCACAGGGGATTATATACATGACAGGGCCAATCGAGCCACGGTCAGAACCATCGGAAAGCACAAGCAATAACACAACCAGTAACTACTGGTGAAATAATGAACTCAGCATTATTACAAGCAACATAAACGCATTATGTCTGCATCACATTAGGCATAAACACTGGGCATAAACACATTATGCCATTTCATTAGGCATAGACACATTGGGGCCTTGCGCCCTGTCAACACCATAAAAATGACCCCAGGCCAACTGGCCTTTCTCCGGGGCCCAAATGCCCTCTGTCCCAAATGTCAGGGCTCGCAAGTATAGGGCCTCCCAAGTAGCCCTGTGGCTGTCAAAGCAGCAGAAAAGATGTGCGTCATGCACTGGGGGCTGGGGGGTGCATCTCACCCCTTCCTTATCCTAGAAAGAACTGTCCCCCACGTTGCAGCTGCCCACACTCCCGCGGTGCAGCTGTGGAAGACCTTGGCACCATAGCGCCTCTCGAGCCCCACTCCAGAACTCTAACAACAAAATTGCCCCCACGTTGCAGCTGCCCGCTGTCCGGCGGGGCAGCTATGGAAACAAGCACTGGCACTAACTGTGCCTTGTGAGCCCCCTTCTCTGGGCTCCTCCTGGTGCCTTCGATCGGCACCAGAAATGCGCAAGTGTAACCCCACTCACCGGGGCTTCTTCGTGGACTCCGCTCCTCTCCTTGCACAGGGGGAAGACACCGACAATGTGCCTTGGCAGGCCCGCCACTCCCGGAGAGCTCTGCCCACAGCCAGGCTTCGCCTGGCTTCCGAAGGCTCGACTTCTGCTTCCGCCGGGCTCCCGATCCGGCCGCAACCATTGGACTTCCTCTCCACGGCAGAGGGAGGCGGAAATGGAGCCCGCGAGGCTCCGGCTCCGGAGATGCAGCAGGCCCCGCCCACCGTCAGGCATGGGCGCCTGACTTCCATTTTCGGCGCTCCTCTCTCCAGCTCAGAAGTGCGGGGTAGGCTCCCGCCTTTAAATGAGCACAAATGCGGGGTGGGCTCCCGCTCCACAAAAATGCGGGGTAGGCTCCCGCTTCACCTCGGGGAGCTCCACAATGCGGGGTAGGCTCCCTCTCTACCTCCAGGCAGCACAGGGGGATCCCTACGCCGGGATTCCCTCTGAATACGGAGCAGCACAGCGCTGCAGGGCACAAATGCTCCTCCCATCCTGGGAGAAAGATATAGCGCTCACGAGGCGATCAGTCCCAAGAGTTTAGAGGGGCACAACTGGGCCCAGGCAGGCCAGCTCACAGGGCCCTCCAGCAGAGAGGTAGTCCCTCGTGGCGGTTCCTCCTGGGGCCCAGCAAGCAGCAAGCACCCCAAAGCAGGACACTCACATGGGGTCACAGCCCCAATATTTATACTGCAATTCCCTTTGTTCTGCCCTGGCACAGGGCTTGGAGAACCAGCCTCAACTGGTTCTGGGGGGTGTTGAAGCACTCTGTTCACCAGGCTTCCACCCTCCTTTGTCAGATGGGGACTCGGTCTTCAGACACACCACAAGGGGGCAGAGCCAGCATTCACCCAGGCAGTCACAGACCTATTCAGGGTCAGGGGACTACTCCTCCCACTACTCCAAATGCAGATCTCCTATTCAGCCTGGCGCTGACTCACCCTGCCCTCCCTGGAGCCACACACCTCCCCAGCCCCTGTCACTCCAGAGCCAGACATGCAATACATATCAGGCAGGCAGACACATAGCACACAGAAATGACAACTTCTAAAAGTGGCATTTCTAAAATATTGATGATAAACCTGCGCACACCATTGCGCAGCATTTATTATTTATATTCCAAACATACCAAACTTGACCACGCTGCTCCTCTCATATCAGGAATTACCACTGAAACACTTATCAGGGAATCCCCAATGCATTCCTATGGGAGGGCCGCCTCACTGTAGTGAGAAACCAAAATGGCTGTTTGTCACTACCAGGACATGTCACACACTTAAGGTACATGTCCTACCTTTTACCTACAATGCACCCTGCCCATAGGGCTAGCTAGGGCCTACCTTAGGGGTGGCTGACATGCAGTAAAAGGGGGGGTCACAGACGTGGCACACCCTTTAGGTGCCACGTCACAGCGGCAGTAACACTGCGCGCACAGGCCCTGCAATGGCAGAGGCCTGAGACAGGTTTGAAAGTCTACTTTGGTGGGTGGCGCAAGCAGCGCTGCAAGCCCACCAGTAGCATTTAATTTACTGGCCCCAGGTATATGAGGTACCACTTTACTGGGGACTGATAGGTAAATTAAATACGCCAAACAGGTGTAGACCAATCTTACCATATTTACCACAGAGAGCACACACACTTTACACTGAACAGCAGTGCTAAAGTGCCCAGAGTCCTGAAACCATGTCAGAACAAGCATTGGCATAGCCAATAGGTCTCGCCTTTGGGACCTTATAAGTGTTTAGCCATGCAACAGTTGATGTTGTTGCACCAAGGATATTGTGATGCATAACTAAATACTTATAAGGTCCCAAAAGCGAGACCTATTGGCTATGCCAATGCTTGTTATGTTTATTTTTTATGTTTAATACCAGAAGGAGGAGGGTTAACAGGAGCCATTTTAGGAACTTGCACAATGGAAGCATGTGCAAAATTACTAGGGAGCATACCAAAGTTGTGATAAGAGGTTAATATATAAGTGGGGTAATTGTTGCATGGGGCGAACAGAGAGGACTGCTGTGGGGTTAGCACTACTTATAGTCAGTTCGCCCCTGAATCGTCAGGGGTTGAGAAGCACACGTGACCCCCGGCTGAAAAGAACCCATCGGCTGCGATAAGCTCCAAAAACTGTCTGTGTGTGCGCCCGGGAAGCTGTCTCAGCCCGGGCTGAGACACACGACGGGGGTGGGGCGGGGGGCTGAAGCCCTTTGAGCCCTATGGCGTTGCGCGCCTGATCCTGCTTGACCCAAACCTCTAAGAACCTATTGTTCCTTCTGCGCTTCTGCCTTTAAAACCAAATCACAAAACTCGCTCGACTTAACCCCGAGTTGGCCAGCATGCCCAACCAACTTTGCGAGGAGGTGCTTCCAGGACACACAGCTGCCGCTTTGAAACACGGTGGGGTCAAGTGTAGCCAAGTAGAAGGCTGGGCTGAGAGTGACTGACAGAATGATTGACACGGGAGAATGCGGAGCATGAATTATATAATTCTATCACATGAATGACATGCAGCCGCTTGCCGTCCCCTGAGGCAAACACAATGCGTGTGAACTGACGGCATCGACAACAATGCCGCAGGATCGCCAGGCATTTCCAAATCCCGCCCTCTTGTTTACTTCCTTCGTACAATGCACATCTCAGCTTCTTCCAATTTGCAAATATGAAGGGACTCTCATGAAAATGAAGCAACGTAGAAGCCGCCGCAGCGGCTGAACTGCAAAAGATGACACTTGTTGTCAAGGCAAATAAATACATTTATTGGTCACACAGGCCACGACCCAGCGCTCATGCCGTAATTACCACAGAAGCTGTGGAATGGCTGCACCCCACTTCAGACAAGCTGCTGCCTGTCTTCCCAAAAAGAAACCGACCCCATTTTAAACAAAGAAAAAAAAACGATATAGTACTTTTGCAGTTGTCCTGAAAAACAATCATTTTAAACAAATCATTGTACCTAATTTATGGATGGGGTGTCACATTTTCTAGAATAGCCTTCAAAACGGAGTCTGATAAAAGTAGCAACCCTGGCAAAAAAAAAACCTCAACAAGCATTTGAAGGCACGAGCGGGGAGGAGGGGGGGCGACGCGAGTGGTGCGCGCGCGCGCCACAGCGAGCGATCTGTTTTCAATTATCGCACCCGCGTCTGGGCGTAACCGCAGGGAAAAGGCCATGACGCACGAGCGTCTGGTCAGCTTTTCAAACCCCCTAACATAAAGTCTTGCCAGACAGCGCTTGCGCGCTACTCGAGGCTCGACCTAAAAATGACTAGGAGGAAGGCAAAAAGTTCAGGGATGACCCTGAAAAAAGGGCCAAGTCCAACAGAAGGAATAAAAACAAGAAAACCTAAGATGTTGTTTGCTAGACCTGGCATCCTTGGTGTGGTTTCCCCCTGCCTTTTTTGCCTTCTGACCTCCTGTTTTGCTGGCTTTAGGACTCTGGGCACTTTACCACTACTAAACAGTGCTAAAGTGCATGTGCTATCTACTTTAAACATAGTAACATAGTAACGGGCGCGCCGCTGGCGCGCCAAAGGTGCGCCTAAGGCAAGGCCGTCTGCGCCCGTCCGCGCCTCGACCGGGCCCAGGGCCACAACCCCTGGCCCTTTGAACTCACATACGCACAGATACACCGCAAGGGATCTACTCCTCCTTAATAACCCCTAGGATAATTGCTGCTCGTTTAATCCTGGTGGAAAAAACACAAATTGTCCCTGCAGTTTTACACTTCCGCAACCACGAAGGATTAGTGCCTTCCAGCCCCCCAAACCTTCCAGGAGTCACAACTCTTCCAAACCCCCAGAAAGTGCTGAAATTCATTGTGGCCTTGCAAACGTTAGATCACTGGCAAAGCACAAGTATGAAATTGCACATATGATCTCTAATTTTGATTTAGACATACTTTTTATTACAGAAACCTGGGCAGATGCTGCATCCGTCCCAGACTTTGTCACTGCAACCCCTACCGGATTTCGGGCTATCAGGGTCGATAGGCCATTAAAACGAGGGGGCGGAGTAGCAATTATCTTCAGGGAGCAGTTCCCAGTAACCTTCCACCCTACCTCCACGCCTTCTTATGAGGCGCTTCACTTTGCCCTCGAACTCAGCCCAAGGTTGACTTTCAGAGGCATTTTATTGTACCGGCCTCCAGGCACTAGAAGCACTTTCACTCTGAATCTAGATAGCCTTCTAGAACCTACTCTTTTAAACAATGATTTCACCATCCTCGGAGACTTCAATTTCTACCTTGAAGACAAGGACAATAGGGAGACAGGTGTACTTCTATACGGATGTATGATGTAACAACGCGATCATTTAGATCGCGGTACATTACATAGCTGTTTTTACAACGCAAGTCGTTACCACGACTTGCGCTGTAGGGCGCTGGACTTAGGAATAGTATGATTTACTATTCCAACTCCAGCCTACGTACAGTAGGGAAGGTGTTGGAATAGTAAATCACACTATTCCTTAGTCTAGAGCGCCCTCCAGTGCAAGTCGTGGTAACGACTTGCGTTGTAAAAGCAGCGATCTAAATGTACTGCGGTGTTTTGACCGCGTTGTTAAGGTCGTTTCCCCTTCTATACACTTTGGGAGCTGTAGGCTTAACGCAACTAGTACAGACACCCACCCATGAGGCAGGGCACACACTAGATGGTCTCTTTACCTCGGCCCAAGGTCTCACACTAAAAGAAACCCTTCCTTTGACATGGTCAGATCATTCGTTAGTTAAGTTCAATCTTCCAGTCACTACTGTCGGACTCGGAGAGACCTCTAAGCCCCCGGCCTCTAATCACACAGAGTGGAGTAAAGCGGATAAAACGATTCTCCGTACACATCTGGAGGGCTCACGACCACAGCTAAATGGTCACTCAGAATTAGATGCCACCAAATATACTGAATGGCTTAACGATGCAGTTAAGGCCTCAGTACCCAAAAAAAAAAAAACCTCAGGGAACAGTAGCACCCCTTCTGCCCCCTGGTTTTCTGACACACTACGGAAACAAAAGCAAAAATGTCGTCGACTAGAAAGGTGTTGGCGAGCAAATTATCACACACCTGAGAGAAAAGCGTATAGAACTGCCCTAGCACAATATAAAAACTTACTGATATCAGAAAAAAGGGATTACTTTACTAAACAGATCGAGAAAGCAAAAAATTCCTCTAAAGAACTATTTGCAGTAGTAAACAAACTAGCCGTCCCCAAAAATACAGGGATCAAGGGCAACCAAAAGTTCTGTGACGACATTGCAGCTGCTTTTAAAGCCAAAGTCATGGACATTTTTAAGGTCTTTGAGGATACATCAGTTCACCTCCCCACCGCTCAAACTACTAGCCCTGACTTTGAAATTAACACCCTGCTCAGCTTTTCCCCCACCTCACATGAAGCAGTGGAAAAATATATAAGAGAAGCGAAGTCGGTATCCCCCTCCGACCCATGCCCGCCGGCATTTCTGAAAGAAATAGCGGAATTGGTGAGTCCTGAACTCACAGAAATCTTCAACTCTATGTTTGACTCTGGTGAATTTCCTTCCAGATGGAAAGATACCTCCATCCTTCCGCTGCTTAAAAAACCCTCCCTGGATGTGACTAATCCGCACAACTATCGACCTATAGCCCGGTTGCCGTTGCCAGCTAAAATAATTGAAAAAATCATGAATACTCAATTAGACCAATTTATCTGCGAAAATAACCTGCTCGATCACTCCCAGTTTGGATTCCGCCAAGAGCACAGTACGGAAACGGCACTCATTAAAGCCACAGAGGAGATCAGAGCGGTGATGGATGGAGGAGGCACAGCCAACCTTGTGCTCCTCTCGCACGCATCGACAGACAGCACGACCTCAACATAATCTCCTACGCCGACGACACTCAACTGATCCTCTCCCTCACCAAGGACCCCCTCGCCGCCAAATCCAATCTCCATGAAGGAATGAAGGCCGTCGCCGATTGGATGAAGATCAGCCGACTAAAGCTGAACACGGACAAGACAGAGGTCCTCATCCTCGGCTCCAACCCCTCAGCCTGGGACGACTCCTGGTGGCCAACGACACTGGGAGCAGCCCCGACACCCACCGACCACGCACGCAACCTGGGAGTCATCCTCGACTCAACGCTCTCCATGGCCAAGCAAGTCAACGCAGTCTCCTCCTCCTGCTTCAACACCCTCCGCATGCTTCGCAAGATCTACAGGTGGATCCCGACAGATACAAGAAGAACAGTCACCCAGGCCCTCGTCAGTAGCAGACTTGACTATGGGTATGCCCTCACGCGGAGGCCCGGCCAAGCTCATCAAGCGACTGCAACGCATACAAAACGCCTCCGCACGCCTGATCCTCGACGTACCACGCCACAGCCACATCACCCCCACCTGAGGAACCTGCACTGGCTCCCCGTCGACAGGAGAATCTCCTTCAAACTCCTCATCCACGCACACAAGGCACTCCACAAGACTGGCCCAGCCTACCTCAACAGACGACTCTTCTTCTACGTCCCCAACCGCCAGCTCCGCTCCGCCGACCTCTCCTCGCCACCGTCCCTCGCATTCGAAGAACAACCACCGGCGGCAGATCCTTCTCACACCTCGCCGCCAAGACATGGAACACCCTTCCACTAAGCCTACGACAGACCCAAGACCTGCTGACCTTCAGGAGGCTACTCAAGACCTGGCTGTTCGACCAGTAGCAGCACCCCCCCCTTTTTTCTCCCCAGCGCCTTGAGACCCTCGCGGGTAAGTAGTGCGCTCTACAAATTCTGTGATTGATTGATTGATTGATTGATTGCTCCTCGATCTGTCAGCCGCTTTCGATACTGTTGATCACTCTCTCCTGCAACAGCGGCTGGAGCTTCTGGGGGTCAGGGGTACGGCTTTAGCCCTACTGTCCTCCTTTCTTAAGGACAGGAGATTAACAGTTTCGGTAGATGGGTATCATTCAGAGCCTTATACCCTCCCGTGCGGTGTACCACAGGGCTCCTCCTTGAGCCCTTCTCTTTTCAATGTCTACATCTCCGAACTGGCTCCCCTGATCCGGGACTTTGGGTTTAGTCTGACGTCTTATGCCGATGACACCCAGATAGTGGTGGCTGCATGCAAAGATCAGGCACCTCCTACCCAACAATTTCAGAACTGCATGAGCACAATTAATAGATGGATGAGTACACATTGTCTCAAACTCAATTCTGAAAAAACTGAGGTCCTGATTTTGGTAATATGCAGCCAAACTGGGGCAATCTGTGGTGGCCGACAGAGATGGGAGAATCACCAGAACCAGCGACTAAGGCTAAGAACTTGGGAGTATGGTTTGATAACAAACTATCACTTTCTCATCAGACAAATGCAATTGTCTCCGCCTCCCACTTTCTTATTAAGAAAATAAGGAAGATCTTTCCTTATATCCCCGCGGACACTAGGAAAACTGTGGTAACATCGCTAATCCAGACTGAACTGGATTACTGTAATGGGCTTTATTTGAACATTCAGAAGCAGTGTTTAAAAAAGCTTCAGATCGTTCAAAACACAGCAGCACAGTTACTGGTCAACATTCCTAGGCACAAATCTGTATCCAAAGAGATTCACGGCCTGCACTGGCTCCCTGTACTACAACGCATCAAATTTAAGGCCCTTTCTTCAAAACCTTTTTGTCTGGTATGAACCAACCAGACAACTTCGTTCTACAGGGGCCAGACTCCTGACAGTACCCAGAATCCGAACATCTCAATGGGGTGGCCGCAGCTTTCACTATGGCACCTCTAAACTCTGGAACACTCTTCCGAGTGAGCTCAGAAGCGCTAGCTCCCTCACCATCTTCAGGAAAGGACTAAAAACCTGGCTATTCCAGAATTAGATGCTTGATCGGTCTTACTGTTTTCTCAGCTCCAAGACACCCCCGGGTATTCGTGCGCTTTACAAATCCCGTTAACATTAACATTAACATTGCCTAAGTTTTCCACAATTGGCATATTTCATTTACTTGTAAGTCTCTAGTAGGGTGCACTACATGTGCCCAGGGCCAGTAAATTCAATTATACTAGTGGGCCTGCCGCACTGATTGTGCCACCCACTTAAGTAGCCCTTTAAACATGTCTCAGGCCTGCCACTGCAGAGCCTCTGTGTGCAGTTTTTAACTGCCATGTCGACCTGGCAAGTTAACCCTCTTGCCAGGCCCAAACCTTCCTTTTTAATACATACACCCCTAAGGTAGACCCTGGACAGCCCAAGGGCAGGGTGCAGTCTATTTAAAAAGTAGGACAAGTACTTTTAAGTTTTACATGTCTTGGTAGTGAAAAACTCTTAAGTTCGTTTTTCACTACTGCAAGGACTATCTCTCCCATAGGTTAACAATGTGATTACTTTATTACATCTTATAAGTGTAATTTCCAATTGGGAAGAGGTGGGTCCCCAAGTTTGGTGTCTCTGGAATCGCAATTTAAAATCCAAACTTATTGTGTAGTCAGATTTTAAATTGTAATTCAGAAAATGCCACATTTTTTTAAAGTTGACATTTTCTTACTTTAGCTATTTGGTGCCTTCCATCTGTTTCTGAATACACGTATGGGGTGGGTGACAGCTGGGCTTTGTGCATTACCTCCAGACAGCCACACAAAAAAGGGGGCTTAGGTGTGACCGATGGGCCATCCACATCCTGATGGGCCATTCTGGGCAAGATGGGAGGTAGGCGCTGACACTTACACCTAAAAGGGCTGTGTCCTATCCCCACACAATGGATTGCTTAACCCCCTGTAGTGAGTCTGGAGCCAGGGCAGGTTGGGCAGGGACTCTGTGCACTTCAAAGGTCTCTCTTTGAAGTCTCACTCACTTCAAAGGGCCACTGGGTGTAAGTACTGGACCCCTGACACCGCCAAGTGAGTACACTTCTGGAGCTGTGGATACTCTGCCAGGAAGACGGACTTCTGTAGGACTGCTGTGCTGACTTGATGCCTGCTGCCCTCTTGCCTGGGAGTGAGAAGTACTGGACCTGCATCTTTCCACCACTTGAACCCAGAGTTGCTCCGAGGGCTTGTCTGCTTGCCTCCTGTTGGAAGTCTCAGGGATATCAAAGACTTCACTCCACTCAACAACAGCACCTGGATTCTACCATTTGAGAGTCTTGCCTTGCCCTTGGAAGTGGGTGTAAAGTGCTGCAACTGCAAAAACCCACGCATCGCCATCGTTGCATGGTTCAGATCCGGCGCATCTTCCTCGACGCCGATGTATCGCTGATGCTTCCAGGATCGAGGACATCGCATTGTTGGCTGCGCGGCTTGACAACAAAGCATCACCTACATCAGAAGGGTTTGTCAAAAATGCATCCCTGACTTGCGCGGCTCGGAATGGACACATCACCTACATCCTAAGGATCAACGATGACAAATCACCTTCAACTGCTCCTCGCATCTCGCCCTTGACGTTGTGCAACACCGAAACAAGTTAATGTTTTCAGCAGGACAAAGTTGGTCCCTGTGTCCAACCTGCGCTCCATAGCGATCAGCCTGAATTTTTGGATTTGATCCTGTCTAGCGCGACCAAATAGCACAAGTTGGAGCTTTATGCTTTTAAGCACTATATTTCAAGATATTCTTTGAAAATTCATAACTCCGGTTCTACTCATTGGATTTTTGTCATTTTGGTCTTGTTTTGTTCAATAAACTAAGCTCTATTTTCCTAACCAGGTGTGGTATATTTGTGAGTGGTGTTTTCATTGTTTTACTGTTTTAAGTTTTGCACAAATACTTTACACATTGCCTCTTAAGTTAAGCCTGACAGCTCTGTGCCAAGCTACCAGAGGGTGAGCACAGGTTTATTTAGGGTGTGTACCTGCCTTACCCTGACTAGGATTGTGGTTCCTGCTTGGACAGGGTGCATACTTTTGCCAACCAGAAACCCAATTTGTAACACTCAAATGCAACGAAGACAAGTCAGAGATCCTTCTCTATGGTAATTTTCCCCCTGGCTTTAGAAACTCGATCTGGCCTCCTGGGTTCCCGCTACCAACCTCCAATGGGAAATCCGCAAAAAACTTAGGAGTGTGGTTTGAGGATAACCTCTCCTTTTCTGCTCAGGTGAAAAAGCTCTCAGGCAGCTGTTTTGGCCTTCTCAAAACACTAAGGAGCTTTTTACCTCTCCTTCCCAGGCCTGCCAAAGAGACGGTTATCCGTGCCCTGAGCCTTTCTCGATTGGACTACGCTAATGGGTTGTACATAGGCATCAGTGGATACTCCCTAAATAGACTCCAGGTCATTCAGAATGCGGCCGCTAGGCTGGTCCTGGGAATTGCTAAGAGGAGCAGCGTGCGTGAACATCTTCGCGTACTCCACTGGCTTCCCGTGGCGGACAGGGTCAAATTTAAATCCCTGGTCATTGCCCACCGAGCCCTCTACGGTCGTGGGCCCGCCTATTTACAGAAGCGGTTTACTTTTTATGTCCCTTTGAGACAACTGCGTTCGTCAGCCCTCCTCCTTGCTAGGGTCCCCCGCTTCATCCGCCACAAGCTGGTCGGCTGCTCTCTGGCTGTCAAGGCAGCCCAGGCTTGGAATGCCCTTCCGTTTCCACTTCGCAATACTCAAGACCCGCTAGCCTTCAAGAAACTTTTAAAAACTCACCTGTTTCCGTAATTGTTGGTGGTGTAGTTCAGGGACTCCTCTTGGATCCACGCCGGGACACTCTTCGGAGTAGCTGTTGCGCGTTATAAGAGCACTTAACATAACATAACATAACATAACACTGATGCACACCTTGAAGCTCATGTAAATACAATCACCGCAGGAGTCAAAAGGCAAATTCAAAATTCAAAAATTCCACATATGATATTAAAATTAGAGCTTTTGCACAATGATTGAAGAACATAAAATAAATGTGAAAAAACTTCATAAAACCTTGAGATGAATTGACACTACAATTATCAGCTTAATTTTTAAATGCCATGTATTTCACCTAATTAAGGTTTTGTGCAACTTAAGTGCCTGCGCATGATATATATATATATATATATATATATATATATATATATATATATATCATGTTACCCTGTCTCTTTTCCAAAGAATCCAAAAGGCAGCTTCTAATGTGGTCTAGAAATTATCCATCTGCCTTTAACTAAGGTGTTTTCACCGGCTACCAACTGAATAAATGTTTAGTACCCCCCCCAAAATAGACGCTTACGCAAAACATGGGTCAGATATGCACTGTCTGGACAGCTTTCCTTAAAATACCACATTCTTACATTACATCCTGTTAAACTGTCTTTCAATTCAGAATAATGTTCAAACTATATTTTTAAATGTTTTTGCAACCTTCTATGAAAGTGGCGCATGTTAACTCATCTGGATTCTTCGACTATTTCACATTTACTGTCTGTGAGGCTCATGCACTTTAGGGTAACTAGATTAAAGCTATACCAAACCTCTAAAATAAGCTAGACAAGCATTGGCAAAGGCAATAGCTCTGGCACTACCAGCAATCGATACCAAATGGTTGTGAGCACATTTCTAAACTGGCCTTCATGAGGAAGAACAATATTTTTTTCTTACTTTTAAAAACAATCTCCTTTGCTTCCATGTGACAAAATATCCAATTAAATGGGTCCACAGTTGACTGGCTATGAGCCGTGTGTCTCAATCTATAGTTAGTGGGGTCACTATAAGCCAATGTCAGTCACTCAGCTGACTTTTTCATGGTCACGTTCTCCTGAGAACCATCACTATTCTGTTGAACAATCACCTCAAATCTCTTATGGCGAAGGTGATGACCTTCACCTTTTCAGACAATGCACAACCTATTTTGGAGATTAACAATGGTGGACCTTGCATGATGTTCTTCTGGAAGTCATTGTGACTGCGTGACAGTTAGGAGAGCAAAGGATGTTCTAGTGATCGCATGGTTACCATTGAGTATTTCTTCTTTTACTACAAACTTTCACTAGCCGACCACAGGTCACTGCCAGGTCAGAGCCTGCACCCCTGTTGGGTACAATCTAAATTAATAGTTGTATTCACAGTCCTTCAGGCTTCAAGCTGCAGTGACGGGGGAAGAACAGGTCAGGCATTCGGCAGCAGATACAGGGAAGGGATAGGTATCTACTGGTGATAGTAATTGCAATGTTTGACTGGAGGCTAGCTCAGGGCGTGGGTGGGGTAGTGTCTGCCCACTCCAAATACAATGGGAAGAGTTTCACTAGTACCAGATATAATGTCTAACTGTGGAAGAAATCCCGCTGCTTGAAACAGGTGCAGGACTAAAGAAATGACTTTCCAATGAACAGCCCCATCATGTCGGTTGTGTGGAAGTCACACATCTAAAACCAGTGCTGGCAAGGGGTTACTCTGCATCCGCCATTGGCATGGTGCACCAAAGGCTTCACCAATCAGTTCTACGCCTGTAAACAGTGAAATGCAGCTGCACTATGCCTATTCAGAAGAAACTTGTCAGCACCAGATTGTAGTCTTATGCTATGCACTAATCTGCCTGCACTGAGCCTGTCAGCCGACTATTATATTGCTCAGATCTCTGTTTATGCTTCCTGTGGACTGAAAGCTGTATGGCAATATGGCATTATCACTGGCACTGGGAAACCAAATGCAGCTCTGGCAAAAATACTGAACCAGGCCCGCGCCTTTCGTCTCCTCACTCAATCCCTCGCTTTCCATCACACCACTCCCTCTCCTCCTTCTCTAATCTCTCGCCCTTTCTCAAGCCCTCCCTCCCTCTTCCCCTCTCTCTCGAAGTCTTCCTTTGCCTCCTGCAATTGATTTCGGGGATCAGTGGAAGTGACAGAGGCGCCAGGGATGACTCTGAGCCTACAAAACCGGGCTTCAAAGGCTCCAGCCCACTAGGAAAATGCCCAATATAATAAAAGGCCAGTCCGCCCCTGCTTAACTGCAAAGGTTCGGAGAAACCATGATTCTTTTTTTTATGCATGCTAACAAATATGTTCATGGAGCTATGAGCCAGTGACACCTGAGGCCGAATTATAGAGGTGCCCCGGGGGTTCAACAGGCATTTGCGTCCACGTTGTGTGCCCCCGGGCACTTTGGTATTACAGAAGGGGCCGTAGACGCTTGTGCGTCCCCTTCTGTAATACTGAAAGTGTGCTAGTGCACATACAGCGCCAGGGCTTCCCCAAGAGGGCGTTTCCTCATTTGCATGTGGGCGTGGCCCCATGCAAATGAGGGAATCCCTTTGCTTGTGCGCCCGCGCCGTATTACAGATGCGGGCACAGAGGCAAAGAAGCTCTCAGGAGGCACACTCAGCACTGTCAGAGGCCCCCTGATTGCAGCTCTCTGGCATGGGGAAAGGGGGGGTCGCATGAACCCCCCAGATATCCCCTTGTAGGCGGGTGCAGTCACTCACTGCACCCACCTGCAAGGGGATCTCTAATCCCCTTTGAAAGTGCAGGCGGTTTGCCGCCTCCACTGTGAAAACACAAAGCGACTCTAAAGCAGCCGCTCCGTTTTTCGCAAGTTCGCGGCTGCCCCTGAGGGGCCGCGCAGTCCCCATAATGCGGCGCATTTTCCTGGTTAGCGCTGGGTGCACCTTTTGAAAGATGTGCCCAGTGCTAACCAGGAAAATGGGCGGCATACATTATACGGCCTCATGTGTTCAGATATGGATTGTACATCAAATGCCACTCTGACACTGAGCACTATTACAGTTATGAGTTTTCATCTGTGTGCGGGACTTCGCTGCTCAAGCTCCCAACCCCCACAACCATCTGCACAGAACACAACATCTCATTTTAAGGCTGGTGCATATGCACCGTGACTGTTGATGGGGGCTTTTTTTGTCTGTCAGTGCTCCTCTTCCCAAGGCGCATTGAGATGTTATAAGTAAAAATCATAAAAAGAGGGGGAACATACTGCCTGGGATATCAGCACACAATACACCCAGATGCATTGTGGTAAATGCAGTGCATGATAACAGTCACTTTATTAGTCTTCAGTTTTCATCATTGTTGGTGTAGCCAGTGCTGTATATCTCTAGACACGTTACAGATCATTTGTCCTTCTTTAGAAGAGAGTTGCAACTTAAATTTGAGGATGCAGGCAATGCACCTCACAGTCTTATCAGGTTTCTGCACCACTACCACAGTTCTCAGCTGAAGATCACAAATATCCTGAAACATGTGTCTAGAGATACCCAGGACTGGCTGCACTAACAATGATCTGTACTGCAGACTTTAACTAAAGTGAGTGTCATCATGCAGTGTGTTTACCACAATCTATCTGGGTGCGTTGTGTTCTAGTGTGCAAGGCTCTGTGTTCCCTCCCCCTTTTGTAATTGGCTCCTTCAAGTGATTGGGCTGACAAGCTCATTGGGATGCACCTGTGCTCTGGTACCGAAACCTGAGAAGACTGTGAGCAACATTGCTAGCACCCCCAAATATAAGGTGCACTTTCTACTGAAGGACACATATCCTGAAACACGAGTCTAGAGCTACCCAGCACTGGCTGCACCAACAATGGTGAATACTAAGGACCTTCAACTAAAATGACTAAAGTATGCCTGGCAGTGTGCTGTCTGGTGCCTTTTTTATGGAAAAATCCTGTCATTCGAGCTGATCAACATCCCCATGGCTGGTTGACTGCTGTACCAGCTGATCCAAAATGTCACAGATACTGTCAGGATAGCAACTGCTGAATGAGGCCGACATATTTCCTCATTTGTCATACGATACATGTGGACTCAACCAGAAGGCATATGGCAACCTGACAAGTTACCCTTCAGAGGGCTGTACAAAAGCACCTATGTTCTCTTGCTTTTTTTATATTAAAATGTATAATGTATTGACTTCAAAAGCTCTGACGACTGCTCAAGCTGTCATTAACAAACATACATAATAGGAGTAAAGACTTTTTGGAAAACCGAAATTTCTACAAATGTAAACCTTGCCAGGTTCAAGTTGGGCATAGTTCCCATCACAATTAAGGTACAGGCAATAAAGACATTAAAATAATCAAAGCATCTGTAGTGGGTGGGAGCCATGGATACTTCACTGAAAAGTACAAAAACAAGAGAGGTACATAAAAAATGCAATATTGGAGTGCCAGGCAACACATTGAACTTGCTGGTATTGTTTACACACAGATGGTGACCAAGCAACAGATACCACTCTGACCTCTTCATTGCTATCCAGTGCCACACTGCAGGGAATAAACACCCTTTCCTGTTAGGCCTCCACGGGTTCCTTATCACGCATCACGCGGTGCATATGTCCCATATCTCGTCAGACACAATTCAGAATTATGTTACCTTAGCGACTGAACTTTGGCCTTTCTCGCATCAAAGAGCTTTTTCTCATGTGCGCTTGAAATATTCTCTGCAGATGCACAGAGGCGCAGGTAAACAAGACGCCAGACAGACAGACATTGCTTATGGTTAAATTGAAGCCTGTGGATCAAGAAATCAGGGAAAAAACGACATGGCAAATGAGATGTTGTTTGCCCCATAAAGTGAGCAATTATTTCATGTTTGTACATGAAAAAAGGAACCCGAGCGGTGTTCTGTGTGCACATCACGGTTCTATCCTTGTCAGAACTCTAATGACACGTCTATTTTTAGAGAAGCTTTTACTGCATGAGCTCGGTTAAATGTGTCCTGCTGTCATCAGCAATTATCATTTGAAATGCATCAGAAAAAAACGTCAACCTGATTTTTGAGAGAGTTGCATGCCTGTGGCGGTGAAGCTTTTTGAAGCAGAGGGCACAGAGCGGTGCCGCGAGAAGATTGTTTCGAAGATTGTCCAATACAATAGGGCTCATACATTTCACAGCACTATGGCGGATTTTAATATAGGAAACCCTGCACAAAGACTCAACCAACGTGCAATTTCAGCTTGCTTCAAAGCAGCAGGTTAAAAAAGTTGGAATGAAAATATCGTAGTCAATTTTTTATTTAGCCCCGTGAGGTGCATCGTGCCAATTACACAGCGTATTACGCTAAAGTGTGGCACCTGCAAGGCAGCAAATCACGCCTAGTCTATAGTATATATTTTTTAGCATGTTACACGCCTGCTGTGCCTTCGAAAAAGCTGAATGTGTTCTCGCAGCAAGAAATCCGGTGTCTGGGAGGTTATTCTCTTTCCAAGCTATTTTCAGTGACAATTGTGTACCAGAGGTTTTGTCTTAAGCCATCCAGCTCGTATGTCAAGCTGCAGTGTGTGTGGATTTTCTAAAGACCATCGTGGAATTCTGTGAGCAGAGGTGAATGAGAACGTGATGTGAGACAGCTCGCGTTGGTGCCTGGGGTGTGAGGAAACGAATGACTTAACCTCTTGATTCCAGACCCCAGCGCTAAGCGCTTTTTTAACGTCAGGGGCGGTTCCTCAGTTGGAGTGGAGGAGCATCGCCCCACTTAAATTACCCCCCAAAGATGAAAAATAAAATGGTAATACATTACCATTTTCTTTTTCATCCTCCCGTCCTGAACTCTGCATCAGGACGGGGACGGGCCGCTGCTGAATGACAGTAGCAGGGAGGAGGGTGGGCTGTGTCCCTTTGGACGGACGTCTTGCAACGGCCAGCCAGACATGTGCACTTTGAAACCTCTTACCCAGCTGCCTTAAGACAACTGAGTAGAGTAAGTGCAGTGTCCTTGGGAGCAGCAGGTGAGGCACCTCCCTCCAATCAGGGCGCTGCTCTTACAGCATGAGAGCAGCCGCCACGATTGGTGCCCGCACTGCATCATCCAGTTGAGAAGATGGCTGGAGTGGAGGACGTCGAGGACATTCGTTGAGGTAAATTTGTTTTTTTAAATTAAAATATTTGCACGCGTGCGTCTGCCTTTCCCCCTTTCTCCGTAGACGCCGGCAACCACTGTGTTTAAACCTTGAGATGTTTTTCCACATAAGCAGTCCACGCCAAATTTGTGTCCTTTTTCCCCAACATCCTGGGCAATTTAAAGCTACACATGATTTGAAAAATATAGGTCTGAGAGATTTTTGCAGTACTTGAACAGTAATAAAGTGAAAACGCAACACAAGAAATACCCCACACCAATTTAGCAAAAATAGAGTACATATTAATAAATTATTTGAGACCAAAACAACAAAAATCCAAACAGTAGAACTGGAGCTACACAGTTTTAAATATTTAGATAAAAATAGCGCCAAAAGGTGCAAAGCGCCAACTGAGGGTATCTAGTCTTGCTGGACTGGGGAAAAATCACACGGTCAGACCGACCGCAATGGAGGGCAGGTTGTGCACAGGACCAAGTTTGGCCCACTGAGGATTGTACCTTATGTTCTTGGTGTGCAATCTGTGCAGTGTTGCTTTGCGAGGTTTCGCAACATCTGGCATTGGTTCCAATGAAGCTGTGCAGCAGGGCTTTGCGTTGCTCTGCTTCGGTTCTAATGAGTTGTGTGGCGAGACTTTGCGGGGCTTTGCGTCACTCAGTGTCAGTTCCAATGAAGCTGGCAGCTGTGTGGCGAGACTTTGCGGGGCTTCACGTCGCCCGGAGTCAGTTCAGAAGAAGCTTACAGCTGTGTGGAGAGACTTTGCTGGGCTTCGCTTTGCTTCACTTCGCTTCGTGTCAGTTTTGGTGGAATCTTCAGTTAGGCCAGGAGGAATTCTCTCTGATGCCAGCCAAGGGCCCAGGACCTGGGGAGGCACCACTTGGGGATCAAGACGTCACTCCAGCAGAGGCAAGCAGGGCCCAAGCAGGTCCAGTTGCAGGTCCTGGCAAGCCCAGTACAGCAGGTCCGCTTGGCAGTTGCAGGACGGCCTCCGGAGCTTTTTGTGTCCCTGTAGCTCAGAACAGGAGGTCAGTCAGCTTGCTCTTGGAGTCACTCAGGTAGCCTGAGATGAATGGAGTAGGTCCAGTCTTCCTTATCAGACAGCAGGGTAAGTCTTAGGCAGCAGAGCAGTCCTTTTCGAATAACCACAGGGCTAGGAGTGTACTCAAGAGTAGGTCTGAGGGTCCTATTTTTATACCTGATGCCATCTTTGAAGTGGAAGAAACTTGTGGAGGAGTTTCCCCCCACAGAAGTCTCTGGTATTTCCTGCCTCCTTGCCCTAGCCCCAGTCAGTCTGGGGCACAATAAGCTAGTGTGAAGTTCTTTGTGGGTGAGTGGAGTCAGTGAGTTTGAAGTGCAAGTGTGACAGGTTTAACCAAGGAAAGTAACTGTTTAAATAAAAAATATGTTTCAATAAATTACAAAAAAATTCTTGGACAAGTAAATATGAAACCTGATTAAGGGCACAGAAAAAATAATAACACAGCAAAATGTCTTATGATTACAGCAAAGAAAAAGTATATTTAATCGATAAGGAACAGTGTCACTGTGTCTAATAGTTCAATAATTAACAATGAAAATAAGTGCACATTATAAATAACATACATTACAACCCACAGACATACTCATACATACATACATACATTCCTCGTCCTTCTATATATGTAATCAGAAAACAGACTATTTGATCATTTATAATACAAAATTGAGCCAAATAATTCAATGTATTAGTGATAGCAAATTGTGTACATTTTAGTGGTCAAAAAAACAAAGTTACGGAAGGCAATTATATTCTTAAATTATACAGGGCAATGATATTCTCAAAATAAATAAAAAAATATGAAAATGAGTAGGCCGCAATAGCTATTTGTAATGTTTTAATCTGTAACTTCTTGGGACGATGGCTGGTTTACAAAAGCAATATACCATTGTGCCTCCAATCAAGTCAGGATGCCCATCCTGCCAACACCCAGTCTCTCTATTGTGTGGCTGTCTGGGAGGAGAACACAAAGACTAACTGCCAACTCCACCTAGTCATGTGACCCAGGAACAGCCTACAGGCACCAAACGGTTAGGACAAGAAAATGGGAACTTTCAAAAAGTGGCATTTTCAGAGTTGTGACGTAAAATATGTCTTTACAATTAAAGAGGATTTTAAATTACTATTCCCTAGATACCAAACATGATATTCTCCCAAACAAAAGTTAACACTAATTACATGCAATAAGGTAACCCAATGTCATACTATGGAAGAAGTTGGCCTCATAGTCGTGAAAAACAAAGTTGTGAGTTGTTCACTACCAGGGCATTTAAAACTAAAAATACATGTTCAACTTTTTAAATACAATGCACCCTGCCCCATAGGCTGTTTAGGGCTTACCCTAGTGGTGACTTATATGTATAAAAATTTGTTTTAGCCTTGGCAAAAGGTTTATTTTCGCGAAAACAAAGTTACAGTGCACACCAGTATTTTCACCCTTCTCTTTTTCATATTCAAATTTAGTTCATTGTTTGTCTAATTTGGCGTGCAACCAGGACGGCAGGATCCACGCTGGCATCCCACTTTTGTATACAACATCAAAGCGAGGAGAGAATTATCCACTCCAGTCCGGTGCACAGCCTTTGAAGTCATTCACCATATGTATTTGCCCCAAAAATCCAAATTTAACCAAAATGATCGTTCCAGAATATTCCAAATGAATTTCATACGTAGTTTTTATTTCACGTTGACAATCACACGTGCGGTGCAGTAGCATTTAAATTGCTTCTTGTGCTGCAGATATGCCCATCCGGGCCTTTTTCTGAGCACGTAATAAATACACAGTACATCCTCAGTCACAGAATTTCATGTACCCAATGCATTTCGGGCCGACTTTGGCCCTTCTTCAGGGGTTAACTGTGAGTAAACAGAACAATATGTTAACCCCTTCCATGCTTATGACGAGCTGGACTCGTCATGGCACACAGTGCTCGTGTGCTCATGACGAGTCCAGCTCGTCATAAGACTCACCCACGGGGAAGCGCTGGCGCTCCCCGTGGGAATCTGATCGTCGGGTTTTTTTTTAGGAGGCAGGGGAAGGACTTCCCTGCCTCCCCCGCCCCCGCCCCCATCAATGACGTCAGCGCGCGAGGCGCGCTGACATCATTGAGGGTTTCCCTTTCTTCCCGACGCGCTGGAAGCCATTTGCTTCCAGCGCGTCGGGGAAATAAGGTGAGTTTTGGCTCGGGGAGGGGGGTTTGATTCAAAAGAGACATCGAGGGAAAGGAAAGGGTTTTCCTTTCCCCCGATGCCTCTTTGTGCATTCCTGCTGCACGATCATGTGATCGTGCAGCAGGAATGCCCACGAGGGCGGGATTGTGAGCGTGGAGATGTGCCTTCTCTCCATTGCCACCCTGTAAAGTTAGCTGTAATCCTTGATGGAGGTCTCTGCACACTTGATTTTCTTGAGCGCAATCCTTCTCCTCGTCTGCCGCTGCGATCCTGCAATTCTTCTGGTCCTTTACACAGCTGTAATGTAGGAAAGGCATTATACATTTACCCAACGAGGTAGCACTTACTGATTAGCCAGTAGAAAGTACTCCAGTTGAGTAGAGGTATTGCACAAAACGGTGGCATCTTCGTGAGCGTGGAGATGTACCTTCTCTCCATTGCCACCCTGTAAAGTTAGCTGTAATCCTTGATGGAGGTCTCTGCACCCTTGATTTTCTCGAGCGCAATCCTCGTGTAGTTCCTGTGACCAGGAGGTTCCTTCTCCTCGTCTGCCGCTGCGATCCTGCTCTGACCCTTTATAAACAAGAGGCATGTGAACGGGCCTAGAAGCCCCGCTCGTTTGGCCCCGCCACACATACACTAGCGGTATGCAACGTATGCCCGCCCTTTCCCTACTATGATGGACAGGTTACTCAAAGGATCCCGGCGCTTTCGGCGCGGTGGCAAAGTTACAGACACACAGGTCACTGGAGACAATCCTTGATGGAGGTCTCTGCACCCTTGATTTTCTCGAGCGCAATCCTCGTGTAGTTCCTGTGACCAGGAGGTTCCTTCTCCTCGTCTGCCGCTGCGATCCTGCTCTGACCCTTTATAAACAAGAGGCATGTGAACGGGCCTAGAAGCCCCGCTCGTTTGGCCCCGCCACACATACACTAGCGGTATGCAACGTATGCCCGCCCTTTCCCTACTATGATGGACAGGTTACTCAAAGGATCCCGGCGCTTTCGGCGCGGTGGCAAAGTTACAGACACACAGGTCACTGGAGACAATTCTTCTGGTCCTTTACGCAGCTGTAGTGTAGGAAAGGCACTATACATTTACCCAACGAGGTAGCACTTACTGATTAGCCAGTAGAAAGCACTCCAGTTGAGTAGAGGTATTGCACAAAACGGTGGCATCTTCGTGGATAAATATGCAGGGCAGATGTGCCTTCTCTCCATTTACACCCTGAAAAGTTAGCTGTAATCCTTGATGGAGGTCTTTGCATCCTTGAATTTCTCGAGCGCAATGCTTGTGTAGTTCCTGTGACCAGGAGGTTCCTTCTCCTCGTCTGCCGCTGAGATCCTGCTCTGACCCTTTATAAACAAGAGGCATGTGAACGGGCCTAGAAGCCCCGCCACACATACACTAGCGGTATGCAACGTATGCCCGCCCTTTCCCCACTATGATGGACAGCTTACTCAAAGGACCCCGGCACTTTCGGCGCGGTGGCAAAGTTACAGACACACAGGTCACTGGAGACAATTCTTCTGGTCCTTTACGCAGCTGTAGTGTAGGAAAGGCACTATACATTTACCCAACGAGGTAGCACTTACTGATTAGCCAGTAGAAAGCACTCCAGTTGAGTAGAGGTATTGCACAAAACGGTGGCATCTTCGTGGATAAATATGCAGGGCAGATGTGCCTTCTCTCCATTTACACCCTGAAAAGTTAGCTGTAATCCTTGATGGAGGTCTTTGCATCCTTGAATTTCTCGAGCGCAATGCTCGTGTAGTTCCTGTGACCAGGAGGTTCCTTCTCCTCGTCTGCCGCTGAGATCCTGCTCTGACCCTTTATAAACAAGAGGCATGTGAACGGGCCTAGAAGCCCCGCCACACATACACTAGCGGTATGCAACGTATGCCCGCCCTTTCCCCACTATGATGGACAGCTTACTCAAAGGACCCCGGCACTTTCGGTGCGGTGGCAAAGTTACAGACACACAGGTCACTGGAGACAATTCTTCTGGTCCTTTACGCAGCTGTAGTGTAGGAAAGGCACTATACATTTACCCAACGAGGTAGCACTTACTGATTAGCCAGTAGAAAGCACTCCAGTTGAGTAGAGGTATTGCACAAAACGGTGGCATCTTCGTGGATAAATATGCAGGGCAGATGTGCCTTCTCTCCATTTACACCCTGAAAAGTTAGCTGTAATCCTTGATGGAGGTCTTTGCATCCTTGAATTTCTCGAGCGCAATGCTCGTGTAGTTCCTGTGACCAGGAGGTTCCTTCTCCTCGTCTGCCGCTGAGATCCTGCTCTGACCCTTTATAAACAAGAGGCATGTGAACGGGCCTAGAAGCCCCGCCACACATACACTAGCGGTATGCAACGTATGCCCGCCCTTTCCCCACTATGATGGACAGCTTACTCAAAGGACCCCGGCACTTTCGGCGCGGTGGCAAAGTTACAGACACACAGGTCACTGGAGACAATTCTTCTGGTCCTTTACGCAGCTGTAGTGTAGGAAAGGCACTATACATTTACCCAACGAGGTAGCACTTACTGATTAGCCAGTAGAAAGCACTCCAGTTGAGTAGAGGTATTGCACAAAACGGTGGCATCTTCGTGGATAAATATGCAGGGCAGATGTGCCTTCTCTCCATTTACACCCTGAAAAGTTAGCTGTAATCCTTGATGGAGGTCTTTGCATCCTTGAATTTCTCGAGCGCAATGCTCGTGTAGTTCCTGTGACCAGGAGGTTCCTTCTCCTCGTCTGCCGCTGAGATCCTGCTCTGACCCTTTATCCCCTTCGGTGCTTATGACGAGCTGGACTCGTCATGGCACACAGTGCTCGTGACGAGTCCAGCTCGTCATAAGACCACCCACGGGAAGCGCTGGCGCTCCCCGTGAGAATCTGATCGTTAGGTTTTTTTGGGGGAGGCAGGGGAAGGGCTTCCCCTGCCTCCCCCCGCCCCATCAATGACGTCAGCGCGCTTACATCATTGAGGGTTTCCCTTTCTTCCCCGACGCGCTGGAAGCCATTTGCTTCCAGCACGTCGGGGAAATCAGGTGAGGTTTGGCTCGGGGAGGGGGGGTTTGTATCAAAAGAGGCATCGAGGGAAAGGAAATGGTTTTCCTTTCCCCCGATGCCTCTTTTGTGCATTCCTGCTGCACGATCATGTGATTGTGCAGCAGGAATGCCCACTAGGCACCAGGGTTTTTTTAATTTTTGTGTTGGGGAGTGGCCAAAAGGGCACGGGTTGCTCCCCTTTTACGGGTGTGAATATTTTATTTATACTGTTAGGCCCAACTACCCCTTAGCTTGGCTGGTGGATTGTGTGTGGACTGGTGCATTATTTGCATATGTGATTGTAATGTTTTTTTCCTCCTTTTTATTCTAGTGTAAAGCTTTTGATTCCTGTTTGCGGTTTCGGCAGTTGTGGTTCTGCAGTTTTGCGTAATTGCATTTATTTGGTAAGAAAAATATTTTTGTTGTGTGTACTCCAAATGAGTATTATTGTCATGCATGAATTAATTTTTTTGTAAGTGGTGCCATAATGGCAGCATATTTGTTAGTGTTCAGAGCATGAAATTCTTTGCGATGTTTTGCATTGTCTTATGTGTAATTTTTTTCCTTCTTTTTTAGTGGGATATTGTTGATCCTTACTGTGTCTGTGCAGAGTAGGTGGTGGTGAGTCTAGCTGCTTCTGTCACGTGAGTGGTATAGTGTTGGAGTATATAGGTCTTTGTGATAAAGCTACATTTTGTTTATTTCTTTTTTTTTTTACAAAGGGTTTGTTGTTGTTGACTTGTTTGACAAGTAACCTTTATTAGTAAGCATTATGGCTAGCCGTAGAATTACTGCTCAGCAGGTGGTTGGTTTGCTTCTTGAATCTTCCTCTGAGCAGGATTATGAGACTGACAGTGCGTCTGAGGGAGAGGAGGGAGGGAAGATTCAGGCAGTGAGTTTTCTCTCCACATGGAATCATCGGATGATGAAGGTACTCTCAGTGCAGATGAAGTGCCTGATTTAGAGGAGGATACTAATGTGCCGATGGTGCAAGAGGCATCTGGATTGCAGCCTGGGGCTGCTAGGCTTCCTACTGGAAGTGCTGGACTCTGGGTTGATCCAAACATGGTGCAGCCGGTGTTGCCTGCCTTTAGTGGTTATGCAGGGTGTAGAGTGGATTGTGAACATTATTTGCCTATACAGTATTTTCAGTTGTTTATGGATGATGTATTTTTGGGTGAGATTGTTGAGCAGACTAATTTGTATGCTGAACAGTTTTTGAGGGACAACAGTGCCAGACTTAGGCCCCATTCTAGAGCTACCCGGTGGAGTCCCACAAATCTGGAAGAGATGAAGAAGTTTTTGGGTTTGACTTTTTTGATGGGTTTGATAAGGAAGCCGTCCATGAGTTCATATTGGTCTACCAGTCCCTTGATGGCAACGGCCATATTTCCTGCAGTTATGACTCGTGATCGGTATTTACTTTTGCTTCGGATGCTGCATTTTGTTGATAATGGTTTGGCATTGCCACGAGATCACCCTGAATGTGACCGTCTTTTTAAGATTCGGCCTGTTCTTGATCACTTTGTAGATCGATTTTCAGAGATCTATACTCCAGGGAAAGAAATATCTATTGATGAGTCTTTGGTGCTGTTCAAGGGCCGTTTGGTTTTTAGGCAGTACATTCCTAGCAAGAGGGCACGCTATGGAATTAAGCTGTATATGTTGTCTGAGAGTAGGACAGGATATGTTTTTAATTTGCGTGTGTACACTGGTAGGGATTCCACTATTGACCCCCTGGTTGTCCGTCCACTTTAGTAGGAGTTTCAGAGAAAATTGTGTGGGAACTTGCTAGAGGACTGTTTAACAGAGGCCACCATTTGTACATTGATAACTTCTACACTGCTGTGCAATTGTTTAAGGAATTGTTCAAAGTGGACACTTTTGCTTGTGGCACAATCCGCTCTAACCGTAAAGGTTATCCAAAAGAGCTTGTTTGCAAAAAACTTCAGAGGGGACAGTGCAGTGCCTTGCGTAGTGAGGAACTGCTAGCTGTGAAATTTGTGGACAGGAGGGATGTGTACATGCTGACTACCATCCATGATGAGAGTACTTCACCTGTGGCTGTTTGGGGTCAGATTGCTGAAGTGCGCAAACCTGTGTGCATTTTAGACTACAATAAGCACATGGGTGGTGTTGATAGAGTAGATCAGAGGTTGGAACCTTACACTGCTATTCGCAAGTCTTACATTTGGTATAAGAAGTTGGCCATCCATCTCTTCAATTTAGCAACTTTCAATGCTTTTGTTGTGTTCAAGGAGTGTTCTCCTGCGTCAAAGTTGACTTTTGTTCAGTTTCAGGAGTCTGTCATAGGCAGCCTTGTTGTTGTGGAACAGGCAAGTGTTCCTAGAGTTGGAGTGGTGGAGGATGTGGCTCGATTGAAAGATCGCCACTTTCCTGATCACATTCCTCCTACATCCTCAAAAGACTTTCCCACTAGGAGATGTAGAGTCTGTTGGCGAAGAGGTACGCGGAAGGAGACTCGTATGTACTGCCCTGAGTGTCCTTCTAACCCTGGGCTGTGTGTGCCTGCTTGTTATAGAGCGTACCACAAGCAAAAGAATTATTGGGAGCAACCATGAGTGGTAAAGTGAACTGCCTGGTCTGTAATGTTTAAGAATTGTTGTTCTGTTTCAAGGTTGGCATTAGTGCAATGTTTCTGATTTTGTGTTAGTAGATTTGTATCTATTTGCAATTTGTTTGTGTTTTCTTTTTTGTATAAAAAAATCCTAAATGTGATGGTGGTGTGTGTAGGCTGGTGCTTGGCTGGCGGTGTGCGTGGAGTGGCGCTCGGCTGGCAGTGTGTGAGTAGTGACTTGCTGCTGGTCACTACACACACTGCTAGCCGAGCGACACTCCACGCAATCCATCAGGTTGTGTGGTTGCTGTGTTAGGAATGTGGGCGTGTGAAAGTGATGGGCCCTTGAATGGCGCTGTCTGCTGGTGTGAGTGTTGTAATGTGATGGGCCCGCGGCTGGTGGTGTGAATGGTTTTGTATTTGTCACACGTATGAAAGGTGTATGAATGGCCTGTAAAGAGGTTGGTGCCTTGTCGTAGCTTTACAGCTCACGAGCTGTGAGTCAATGGTTCAGTTTCTCGTCCTTTCAATTATTAACAGTGCATTTCATTTTTGTGAAATCACTTGTTAATACAATTGTATATACTGAACCATCACTCACCCTCGTGCCAAATCCAACCAGTATGTGTGTGTGTGCTTGAGGATTAGATGGTTGTGCAGTAATATTTTTTTTTGTCTTTCTCAAGCAGGGTGTACCTTGTCCCTTTTTGTGAATGTTGTAATGTGTTTGTTTCGTGCCTGGGGGTGTGAATGGTCTTGTGTGTATCACGTATGAAAGGTGTGTGAATGGCCTGTAAAGCGGTTGGGGCCTTGACGTGGCTTTACAGCTCACGAGCTGCGAGTCACTGGTTCCGTTTTTTGTCCTTTCAATTATTGACAGTGCATTTCATTTTTGTGAAATCTCTTGTTAATAAAATTGTATATACTGAACCATCACTTGCCCTCGTGCCAAATCCAACCAGTATGTGTGTGTGTGCTTGAGGAATAGATGGCTGTGCAGTAATCTTTGTCTTTTTAGTCTGTCTGCCAAGGTGTACATTCCGTCTAAGAATAACCTACCAACTGTAGATATTGTCGTAAACGAAACACCCATGGGAGTACATGGTGATATCTCTCTTGTGGATCCCAACAAGTTATGGTACCCACAATGTCCTGCAAACCTCAAAATGTCTGTCACATTTTCCTTGCAATATTGTGCCAACATTTTCACGCTGCAGAAATAAACAACACATTATCTCATTATGACCTGGTT
The DNA here is from genome assembly GCA_963921515.1 of Calotriton arnoldi. Lineage (NCBI taxonomy): Eukaryota > Metazoa > Chordata > Amphibia > Caudata > Salamandridae > Calotriton > Calotriton arnoldi. Next base: position 960,382 of record CAWUFW010005499.1, read on the forward strand.
TTGCAAGGGGGTCACCTGGGTTTTGGCCCGGGGCTCGGCGGCCACATAGGGAAACCTACCAAACCCACACATTTCTGAAAAGTAGACACCCGGGGGCTTCCAGGGAGGTATGGCTTGCGTGGATCCCCCAACGTTTCCTTACCCAGAATCCCCTGCAAACCTCACTTTTAGCTGAAAAAATCACTTTTTCACACATTTGTGTGTGGGAAAGTGTGGCATCACTGGCCTCACACAAATTTCCTACCACCCAGCGTTCCCCCAGGTCTCCCGATAAAAATGGTGCCTCACTTGTGTGGGAGGCCCAAGTACCCGCGACAGGCAAGGGCCCACAACGTATTGAGGCGACCTCAAAATGGCCTTTCACAAAACCACCTGGTTTTGCAAGGAGTCACCTGGGTTTTGGCCCGTGCTCGGCGGCCATCTAGGGAAACCTACCAAACCCACACATTTCTGAAAAGTAGACACCCGGGGCTTCCAGGGAGGTATGGCTTGCGTGGATCCCCAAAGTTTCCTACCCAGAATCCCCTGCAAACCTCACTTTTAGCTGAAAAAATCACTTTTTTCACACATTTGTGTGTGGGAAAGTGTGGCATCACTGGCCTCACACAAATTTCCTACCACCCAGCGTTCCCCAGGTCTCCCGATAAAAATGGTGCCTCACTTGTGTGGGAGGCCAAGTACCCGCGACAGGCAAGGGCCCACAACGTATTGAGGCGACCTCAAAATGGCCTTTCACAAAACCACCTGGTTTTGCAAGGAGTCACCTGGGTTTTGGCCCGTGCTCGGCGGCCATCTAGGGAAACCTACCAAACCCACACATTTCTGAAAAGTAGACACCCGGGGGCTTCCAGGGAGGTATGGCTTGCGTGGATCCCCCAACGTTTCCTTACCCAGAATCCCTTGCAAACCTCACTTTTAGCTGAAAAAATCACTTTTTCACACATTTGTGTGTGGGAAAGTGTGGCATCACTGGCCTCACACAAATTTCCTACCACCAGCGTTCCCCAGGTCTCCCGATAAAAATGGTGCCTCACTTGTGTGGGAGGCCCAAGTACCAGCGACAGGCAAGGGCCCACAACGTATTGAGGCGACCTCAAAATGGCCTTTCACAAAACCACCTGGTTTTGCAAGGGAGTCACCTGGGTTTTGGCCCGTGCTCGGCGGCCATCTAGGAAACCTACCAAACCCACACATTTCTGAAAAGTAGACACCCAGGGGCTTCCAGGGAGGTATGGCTTGCGTGGATCCCCCAACGTTTCCTTACCCAGAATCCCTGCAAACCTCACTTTTAGCTGAAAAAATCACTTTTTCACACATTTGTGTGTGGGAAAGTGTGGCATCACTGGCCTCACACAAATTTCCTACCACCCAGCGTTCCCCCAGGTCTCCCGATAAAAATGGTGCCTCACTTGTGTGGGAGGCCCAAGTACCCGCGACAGGCAAGGGCCCACAACGTATTGAGGCGACCTCAAAATGGCCTTTCACAAAACCACCTGGTTTTGCAAGAGGTCACCTGGGTTTTGGCTCCGTGCTCGGCGGCCATCTAGGAAACCTACCAAACCCACACATTTCTGAAAAGTAGACACCGGGGCTTCCAGGGAGGTATGGCTTGCGTGGATCCCCAACGTTTCCTTGCCAGAATCCCCTGCAAACCTCACTTTTAGCTGAAAAAATCACTTTTTTCACACATTTGTGTGTGGGAAAGTGTGGCATCACTGGCCTCACACAAATTTCCTACCACCAGCGTTCCCCAGGTCTCCCGATAAAAATGGTGCCTCACTTGTGTGGGAGGCTTAAGTACCCGCGACAGGCAAGGGCCCACAACGTATTGAGGCGACCTCAAAATGGCCTTTCACAAAACCACCTGGTTTTGCAGGGAGTCACCTGGGTTTTGGCCCGTGCTCGGCGGCCATTTAGGAAACCTACCAAACCCACACATTTCTGAAAAGTAGACACCCGGGGGCTTCCAGGGAGGTATGGCTTGCGTGGATCCCCCAACGTTTCCTTACCCAGAATCCCTTGCAAACCTCAATTTTAGCTGAAAAATCACTTTTTCACACATTTGTGTGTGGGAAAGTGTGGCATTACTGGCCTCACACAAATTTCCTACCACCCAGCGTTCCCCAGGTCTCCCGATAAAATGGTGCCTCACTTGTGTGGAGGCCCAAGTACCAGCGACAGGCAAGGACACAAAACGTTTTGAGGCAACATCAACATTGCCTATCAAGAAATGTTTTGGGCCCTTGCCTGTCGCGGGTACTTGGGCCTCCCACACAAGTGAGGCACCATTTTTATCGGGAGACCTGGGTGAACGCTGGGTGGTAGGAAATTTGTGTGAGGCCAGTGATGCCACACTTTCCACACACAAATGTGTGAAAAAGTGATTTTTCCCAGCTAAAATTGAGGTTTGCAAGGGATTCTGGTAAGGAAACGTTGGGGGATCCACGCAAGCCATACCTCCCTGGAAGCCCCGGGTGTCTACTTTCAGAAATGTGTGGGTTTGGTAGGTTTCCTAGATGGCCGCCGAGCACGGGCCAAAACCCAGGTGACTCCCTGCAAAACCAGGTGGTTTTGAGATAGGCAATTTTGAGGTCGCCTCACTACGTTGTGGGCCCTTGCCTGTCGCGGGTACTTGGGCCTCCCACACAAGTGAGGCACCATTTTTATCGGGAGACCTGGGGGAACGCTGGGTGGTAGGAAATTTGTGTGAGGCCAGTGATGCCACACTTTCCACACACAAATGTGTGAAAAAGTGATTTTTTCAGCTAAAATTGAGGTTTGCAAGGGATTCTGGAGTGAAACGTTGGGGGATCCACGCAAGCCATACCTCCTGGAAGCCCCGGGTGTCTACTTTTCAGAAATGTGTGGGTTTGGTAGGTTTCCCTAGATGGCCGCCGAGCACGGGCCAAAACCCAGGTGACCTCTGCAAAACCAGGTGGTTTTGAGATAGGCAATTTTGAGGTCGCCTCACTACGTTGTGGGCCCTTGCCTGTCGCGGGTACTTGGGCCTCCCACACAAGTGAGGCACCATTTTTATCGGGAGACCTGGGGGAACGCTGGGTGGTAGGAAATTTGTGTGAGGCCAGTGATGCCACACTTTCCCACACACAAATGTGTGAAAAAGTGATTTTTTCAGCTAAAATTGAGGTTTGCAAGGGATTCTGGGTAAGGAAACGTTGGGGGATCCACGCAAGCCATACCTCCCTGGAAGCCCCCGGGTGTCTACTTTTCAGAAATGTGTGGGTTTGGTAGGTTTCCTAGATGGCCGCCGAGCACGGGGCAAAACCCAGGTGACTCTTGCAAAACCAGGTGGTTTTGAGATAGGCAATTTTGAGGTCGCCTCACTACGTTGTGGGCCCTTGCCTGTCGCGGGTACTTGGGCCTCCCACACAAGTGAGGCACCATTTTATCGGGAGACCTGGGGGAACGCTGGGTGGTAGGAAATTTGTGTGAGGCCAGTGATGCCACACTTTCCCACACACAAATGTGTGAAAAAGTGATTTTTTCAGCTAAAATTGAGGTTTGCAAGGGATTCTGGAAGTGAAACGTTGGGGGATCCACGCAAGCCATACCTCCCTGGAAGCCCCCGGGTGTCTACTTTTCAGAAATGTGTGGTTTGGTAGGTTTCCTAGATGGCCGCCGAGCACGGGGCAAAACCCAGGTGACTCTTGCAAAACCAGGTGGTTTTGAGATAGGCAATTTTGAGGTCGCCTCACTACGTTGTGGGCCCTTGCCTGTCGCGGTACTTGGGCCTCCCACACAAGTGAGGCACCATTTTTATCGGGAGACCTGGGGAACGCTGGGTGGTAGGAAATTTGTGTGAGGCCAGTGATGCCACACTTTCCACACACAAATGTGTGAAAAAAGTGATTTTTTCCAGCTAAAATTGAGGTTTGCAAGGGATTCTGGGTAAGGAAACGTTGGGGATCCACGCAAGCCATACCTCCCTGGAAGCCCCCGGGTGTCTACTTTTCAGAAATGTGTGGGTTTGGTAGGTTTCCCTAGATGGCCGCCGAGCACGGGGCCAAAACCCAGGTGACTCCTTGCAAAACCAGGTGGTTTTGAGATAGGCAATTTTGAGGTCGCCTCACTACGTTGTGGGCCCTTGCCTGTCGCGGGTACTTGGGCCTCCCACACAAGTGAGGCACCATTTTTATCGGGAGACCTGGGGAACGCTGGGTGGTAGGAAATTTGTGTGAGGCCAGTGATGCCACACTTTCCCACACACAAATGTGTGAAAAAGTGATTTTTTCCAGCTAAAATTGAGGTTTGCAAGGGATTCTGGGTAGGAAACGTTGGGGGATCCACGCAAGCCATACCTCCCTGAAGCCCCCGGGTGTCTACTTTTCAGAAATGTGTGGGTTTGGTAGGTTTCCTAGATGGCCGCCGAGCACGGGGCAAAAACCCAGGTGACTTCCTTGCAAAACCAGGTGGTTTTGAGATAGGCAATTTTGAGGTCGCCTCACTACGTTGTGGGCCCTTGCCTGTCGCGGGTACTTGGGCCTCCCACACAAGTGAGGCACCATTTTTATCGGGAGACCTGGGGGAACGCTGGGTGGTAGGAAATTTGTGTGAGGCCAGTGATGCCACACTTTCCACACACACAAATGTGTGAAAAAAGTGATTTTTTCAGCTAAAATTGAGGTTTGCAAGGGATTCTGGGTAAGAGAACGTTGGGGGATCCACGCAAGCCATACCTCCTGGAAGCCCCCGGGTGTCTACTTTTCAGAAATGTGTGGGTTTGGTAGGTTTCCCTAGATGACCGCCGAGCACGGGGCCAAAACCCAGGTGACCCCCTTGCAAAACCAGGTGGTTTTGAGATAGGCAATTTTGAGGTCGCCTCACTACGTTGTGGGCCCTTGCCTGTCGCGGGTACTTGGGCCTCCCACACAAGTGAGGCACCATTTTTATCGGGAGACCTGGGGAACGCTGGGTGGTAGGAAATTTGTGTGAGGCCAGTGATGCCACACTTTCCCACACACAAATGTGTGAAAAAGTGATTTTTTCCAGCTAAAAGTGAGGTTTGCAGGGGATTCTGGGTAAGGAAACGTTGGGGGATCCACGCAAGCCATACCTCCCTGGAAGCCCCCGGGTGTCTACTTTTCAGAAATGTGTGTGTTTGGTAGGTTTCCCTAGGTGCCGGCAGAGCTAGGGTTCAAAAACTACAGCTAGGCACTTTGCCAAAAAGGGTCATTTTTCACTGCGAAATTGAGGTGTGACCACGTTGCGTTTTGCGCCGTTTCCTGTCGCAGGCACTAGGCCGACCCACACAAGTGAGGTACCATTTTTCTCGTAAGACTTTGGGGAACGCGGGGTGGGTGGAAATTTGTGGATCCACGCAGATTCCAGAACTTTCCACCACAGAAATGTGGGGAAAATGTGGGTTTTTTGACAATTATTTATGTTTGCAAGGGATTCTGGGTAACAGAACCTGGTGGGAGGCAGTCAAGTCACCCCATCCTGGATTCCCCTGCGTGTCTAGTTTTCAAAAATGTATAGGTTTGCTAGGTTTCCCTAGGTGCCGGCAGAGGTAGGGTTCAAAAACTACAGCTAGGCACTTTGCCAAAAAAGGGTCATTTTTCACTGCGAAATTGAGGTGTGACCACGTTGCGTTTTGCGCAGTTTCCTGTCGCAGGCACTAGGCCGACCCACACAAGTGAGGTACCATTTTTCTCGTAAGACTTTGGGGGACGCGGGGTGGGTGGAAATTTGTGGATCCACGCAGATTCCAGAACTTTCCACCACAGAAATGTGGGGAAAATGTGGGTTTTTTGACAATTTTTTATGTTTGCAAGGGATTCTGGGTAACAGAACCTGGTGGGAGGCAGTCAAGTCACCCCATCCTGGATTCCCCTGGGTGTCTAGTTTTCAAAAATGTATAGGTTTGCTAGGTTTCCCTAGGTGCCGGCAGAGGTAGGGTTCAAAAACTACAGCTAGGCACTTTGCCAAAAAAGGGTCATTTTTCACTGCGAAATTGAGGTGTGACCACATTGCGTTTTGCGCCGTTTCCTGTCGCAGGCACTAGGCCGACCCACACAAGTGAGGTACCATTTTTCTCGTAAGACTTTGGGGAACGCGGGGTGGGTGGAAATTTGTGGATCCACGCAGATTCCAGAACTTTCCACCACAGAAATGTGGGGAAAATGTGGGTTTTTGACAATTTTTTATGTTTGCAAGGGATTCTGGGTAACAGAACCTGGTGGGAGGCAGTCAAGTCACCCCATCCTGGATTCCCCTGGGTGTCTAGTTTTCAAAAATGTATAGGTTTGCTAGGTTTCCCTAGGTGCCGGCAGAGGTAGGGTTCAAAAACTACAGCTAGGCACTTTGCCAAAAAAGGGTCATTTTTCACTGCGAAATTGAGGTGTGACCACGTTGCGTTTTGCGCCGTTTCCTGTCGCAGGCACTAGGCCGACCCACACAAGTGAGGTACCATTTTTCTCGTAAGACTTTGGGGGACGCGGGGTGGGTGGAAATTTGTGGGTCCACGCAGATTCCAGAACTTTCCACCACAGAAATGTGGGGAAAATGTGGTTTTTTGACAATTTTTTATGTTTGCAAGGGATTCTGGGTAACAGAACCTGGTGGGAGGCAGTCAAGTCACCCCATCCTGGATTCCCCTGGGTGTCTAGTTTTCAAAAATGTATAGGTTTGCTAGGTTTCCCTAGGTGCCGGCAGAGGTAGGGTTCAAAAACTACAGCTAGGCACTTTGCCAAAAAAGGGTCATTTTTCACTGCGAAATTGAGGTGTGACCACGTTGCGTTTTGCGCAGTTTCCTGTCGCAGGCACTAGGCCGACCCACACAAGTGAGGTACCATTTTTCTCGTAAGACTTTGGGGGACGCGGGGTGGGTGGAAATTTGTGGATCCACGCAGATTCCAGAACTTTCCACCACAGAAATGTGGGGAAAATGTGTTTTTTGGACAATCTTTTATGTTTGCAAGGGATTCTGGGTAACAGTACCTGGTGGGAGGCAGTCAAGTCACCCCATCCTGGATTCCCCTGGGTGTCTAGTTTTCAAAAATGTATAGGTTTGCTAGGTTTCCCTAGGTTCCGGCAGAGGTAGGGTTCAAAAACTACAGCTAGGCACTTTGCAAAAAAAAGGTCATTTTTCACTGCGAAATTGAGGTGTGACCGCGTTGCGTTTTGCGCCGTTTCCTGTCGCAGGCACTAAGCCGACCCACACAAGTGAGGTACCATTTTTCTCGTAAGACTTTGGGGAACGCGGGGTGGGTGGAAATTTGTGGATCCAAGCAGATTCCAGAACTTTCCACCACAGAAATGTGGGGAAAATGTGTTTTTTTGGACAATTCTTTATGTTTGCAAGGGATTCTGGGTAACAGAACCTGGTGGGAGGCAGTCAAGTCACCCCATCCTGGATTCCCCTGGGTGTCTAGTTTTCAAAAATGTATAGGTTTGCTAGGTTTCCCTAGGTGCCGGCAGAGGTAGGGTTCAAAAACTACAGCTAGGCACTTTGCCAAAAAAGGGTCATTTTTCACTGCGAAATTGAGGTGTGACCACGTTGCGTTTTGCGCCGTTTCCTGTCGCAGGCACTAGGCCGACCCACACAAGTGAGGTACCATTTTTCTCGTAAGACTTTGGGGAATGCGGGGTGGGTGGAAATTTGTGGATCCACGCAGATTCCAGAACTTTCCACCACAGAAATGTGGGGAAAATGTGTTTTTTGGACAATTTTTTATGTTTGCAAGGGATTCTGGGTAACAGAACCTGGTGGGAGGCAGTCAAGTCACCCCATCCTGGATTCCCCTGGGTGTCTAGTTTTCAAAAATGTATAGGTTTGCTAGGTTTCCCTAGGTGCCGGCAGAGGTAGGGTTCAAAAACTACAGCTAGGCACTTTGCCAAAAAAGGGTCATTTTTCACTGCGAAATTGAGGTGTGACCACGTTGCGTTTTGCGCCGTTTCCTGTCGCAGGCACTAGGCCGACCCACACAAGTGAGGTACCATTTTTCTCGTAAGACTTTGGGGAACGCGGGGTGGGTGGAAATTTGTGGATCCACGCAGATTCCAGAACTTTCCACCACAGAAATGTGGGGAAAATGTGGTTTTTTTGACAATTTTTTATGTTTGCAAGGGATTCTGGGTAACAGAACCTGGTGGGAGGCAGTCAAGTCACCCCATCCTGGATTCCCCTGGGTGTCTAGTTTTCAGAAATGTATAGGTTTGCTAGGTTTCCCTAGGTGCCAGCAGAGCTAGGGTTAAAAAACTACAGCTAGGCACTTTGCCAAAAAAGGGTCATTTTTCACTGCGAAATTGAGGTGTGACCACGTTGCGTTTTGCGCCGTATCCTGTCGCAGGCACTAGGCCGACCCACACAAGTGAGGTACCATTTTTCTCGTAAGACTTTGGGGAACGCGGGGTGGGTGGAAATTCGTGGATCCACGCAGATTCCAGAACTTTCCACCACAGAAATGTGGGGAAAATGTGGTTTTTTTGACAATTTTTATGTTTGCAAGGGATTCTGGGTAACAGAACCTGGTGGGAGGCAGTCAAGTCACCCCATCCTGGATTCCCCTAGGTGTCTAGTTTTCAAAAATGTATAGGTTTGCTAGGTTTCCCTAGGTGCCGGCAGAGCTAGGGTTCAAAAACTACAGCTAGGCACTTTGCCAAAAAAGGGTCATTTTTCACTGCGAAATTGAGGTGTGACCACGTTGCGTTTTGCGCCGTTTCCTGTCGCAGGCACTAGGCCGACCCACACAAGTGAGGTACCATTTTTCTCGTTCGACTTTGGGGAACGTGGGGTGGGTGGAAATTTGTGGATCCACGCAGATTCCAGACCTTTCCACCACAGAAATGTGGGGAAAATGTGATTTTTTGACAATTTTTTATGTTTGCAAGGGATTCTGGGTAACAGAACCTGGTGGGAGGCAGTCAAGTCACCCCATCCTGGATTCCCCTGGGTGTCTAGTTTTCAAAAATGTATAGGTTTGCTAGGTTTCCCTAGGTGCCGGCAGAGCTAGGGTTCAAAAACTACACCTAGGCACTTTGCAAAAAAAGGGTAATTTTTCATTGTGAAAATGTGGTACGTCCACGTTGCATTTTGAGCCATTTCCTGTTGTGGGCACAAGGGCTACCCACACAAGTGAGGTACCATTTTTATCGGGAGACTTAGGGTAACACAGAATTGTAGAGCAACTGTTATTACCTATTGACTTTCGATGCATTTCTGCCTTCCAAATGAAAGACAATGTGTAAAAAATAAGTCATTTTGAAAAATGACCTATAATTCTCATGCTAGTATGGGTACTCCCAATTTCGGAAATGTGCAAATATCTACTGTTTCTAAAATCTACATTTTGTTCCCATTTCAGAAATACATAGGTGTCTTTCATAACAATTTTTCCATGTATACATTTTCCCAAAATAATTGCTATATACCCGGTACTTAAAAAAAAATCATTGCAAGATGTTGCTCAATTATTGGCTCTGGGTTCGTCGGGTTCTTGGTGAACCTACAAGTCCTATATATCCCCACAACCAGAAAGGTCCAGCGGATATAACGGTATATTGCCTTCAAATAGCTGTCATAATTAGAAGAAGTTACAGGTGAAAACGTTGACACAAATGGCTGTTTTTTTCAACTAATTTTCAATTTTTCCTTTATTTAACTGTTAGTTTCTATAAGGAAAACTTTAAGGATCTACACAAATGACCCCTTGCTGAATTCAGAATTTTGTCTACTTTTCATAAATGTATGGCTTTCCAGGATCCATTATTGGTTTCATACCCATTTCTACCATTAACTGGAAGGAGGTTGAAAGCACAAAAAATAGCAAAAATAGGCTATGTCCCAGAAAAATGCCAAAACTGTGTAAAAAAGTTGGTTTTCTGACAAAAGTCTGCTTGTCCCTGAAAGCTGGGAAGATGGTGATTTCATCCCCACAACCCCTTTTTGATGCCATTTGCAGGGAAAAATCAAGACGCTTTCATCTGTAGCCCTTTTTTTGCCTTTTTCCAAAAAAAACCAAAATTTAGCTGTATTTTGACTAATTTCTGGGTCCCCTCCAGGGGAACCCACAAACCCTGGGTACCTTTACAATCCCCATGATGTTAGAAAAAAGGACGCAAATTTGGCATGGATACCTTATGTGGTCAAAAAGTTACAGGGGCCTAAGCGCGCACTACCCCAAATAGCCAAAAAAGGCTTAGCACAGGAGGGGAAAAGGCCTAGCAGCGAAGGGGTTAAAATGCCGTCTTACAAAAGAACTGTTTATGCATATGCCATATTGTGTTTGGTTAACCCAATTCAGCGTTCACCCTCTAATATAATACACTCCAACAACAAAACTGTCTGTGCCAGTCTCTCTAGTAATTCGTACCTAACCTCATTTCACTGTCTCATCCACAGGTACCCACCCTAGCATGTAAACCCTCAATTTACCTTATTCCCCTGTCCTTATAATACACATTGCTAGATCAGAACAAGCCTAGAACCTCCCCTTGTACCTTCGTGATTTCAAGCGATGTGGTCTGTTTCCCTGCAAGATCTTCACTGCTGGAAGCGGCGTTTCAAAAGCGTTACTCCTGCTTCCCACTAATTAAATTTAAACATCGTGACTCCACCCCTCTTCAACACCCAATCACATTAAACATGATCGTACTCTGTAGTTCTTAAAAACATCATTACCCATTAGGCACTACGTTGACCCTCCATGAATGTGGACCCACCTTATTCCTAACGGAAACTATTTACGGTAACAAGAGCTTCAATGCAACCTCCCTTCAGACAGTGGTGTCCCTGTACCCCGCCCTCCCTAAAGATGTTAAAAACGCAGATACTGAAATGTAACCATTACGATCGTTCATTATTGCATACCACTGTACACATATAGATCTCAACAAGTTCATAATTCAAGACGGTAAAAACACAGTTTGTGTCACTTTTTGAAAGGATGTAGCATCCCACGTGTGAATTTGTGTCCATTCAATCCATTTGGCGACGGGTGCAACATGTAGATAGGGCGGGAACTTGCATGCGCGAAAACAAAGTTACAGTGCACACCAGTATTTTCAACCTTCTCTTTTTCATATTCAAATTTAGTTCATTGCTTGTCTAATTTGGCGTGCAACCAGGATGGCAGGATCCACACTGGCATCCCACGTTTGTATACAACATCAAAGCGAGGAGAGAAATATCCATTCCAGTCCGGTGCACAGCCTTTGAAGTCATTCACCATATGTATTTGCCCCAAAAAATCCAAATTTAACCAAAATGATCGTTCCAGAATATTCCAAATGAATTTCATACGTAGTTTTTATTTCACGTTGACAATCACACATGCGGTGCAGTAGCATTTAAATTGCTTCTTGTGCTGCAGATATGCCCATCCAGGCCTTTTTCTGAGCACGTAATAAATACACAGTACATCCTCAGTCACAGAATTTCATGTACCCAATGCATTTCGGGCCGACTTTGGCCTTTCTTCAGGGGTTAACTGTGAGTAAACAGAACAATATGTTAAAATGCCGTCTTACAAAAGAACTGTTTATGCATATGCCATATTGTGTTTGGTTAACCCAATTCAGCGTTCTCCCTCTAATATAATACACTCCAACAACAAAACTGTCTGTGCCAGTCTCTCTAGTAATTCGTACCTAACCTCATTTCACTGTCTCATCCACAGGTACCCACCCTAGCATGTAAACCCTCAATTTACCTTATTCCCCTGTCCTTATAATACACATTGCTAGATCAGAACAAACCTAGAACCTCCCCTTGTACCTTTGTGATTTCAAGCAATGTGGTCTGTTTCCCTGCAAGATCTTCACTGCTGGAAGCGGCGTTTCAGGATGCCAGGGTGGATCCTGCCGTCCTGGTTGCACGCCAAATTAGACAAGCAATGAACTAAATTTGAATATGAAAAAGAGAAGGTTGAAAATACTGGCGTGCACTGTAACTTTGTTTTCGCGCATGCAAGTTCCAGCCCTATCTACATGTTGCACCCGTCGCCAAATGGATTAAATGGACCTAAATTCACACGTGGGATGCTACATCCTTTCAAAAAGTGACACGAACTGTGTTTTTACCGTCTTGAATTATGAACTTGTTGAGATCTATATGTGTACAGTGGTATGCAATAATGGACGATCGTAATGGTTACATTTCAGTATCAGCGTTTTTAACATCTTTAGGGAGGGCGGGGTACAGGGACATCACTGTCTGAAGGGAGGTTGCATTGAAGCTCTTGTTACCGTAAATAGTTTCCGTTAGGAATAAGGTGGGTCCACATTCATGGAGGGTCAAAGTAGTGCATTATGTGTAATGATGTTTTTAAGAACTACAGAGTACGATCATGTTTAATGTGATTGGGTGTTGAAGAGGGGTGGAGTCACGATGTTTAAATTTAATTAGTGGGAAGCAGGAGTAACGCTTTTGAAACGCCGCTTCCAGCAATGAAGATCTTGCAGGGAAGCAGACCACATCGCTTGAAATCACGAAGGTACAAGGGGAGGTTCTAGGCTTGTTCTGATCTAGCAATGTGTATTATAAGGACAGGGGAATAAGGTAAATTGAGGGTTTACATGCTAGGGTGGGTACCTGTGGATGAGACAGTGAAATGAGGTTAGGTACGAATTACTAGAGAGACTGGCACAGACAGTTTTGTTGTTGGAGTGTATTATATTAGAGGGAGAACGCTGAATTGGGTTGACCAAACACAATATGGCATATGCATAAACAGTTCTTTTGTAAGACGGCATTTTAACATATTGTTCTGTTTACTCACAGTTAACCCCTGAAGAAGGGCCAAAGTCGGCCCGAAATGCATTGGGTACATGAAATTCTGTGACTGAGGATGTACTGTGTATTTATTACGTGCTCAGAAAAAGGCCCGGATGGGCATATCTGCAGCACAAGAAGCAATTTAAATGCTACTGCACCGCACGTGTGATTGTCAACGTGAAATAAAAACTACGTATGAAATTCATTTGGAATATTCTGGAACGATCATTTTGGTTAAATTTGGATTTTTGGGCAAATACATATGGTGAATGACTTCAAAAGGTTTATTTTGCCATGTTGAATTGGCATATTAAATCTGCATACAGGCTGCAGTGCCAGGCTTGAGAGATGTTTTAAATGGATACTTAAATTAGTGGAACAATAAGTGTTGCAGGCAAACCCCATTAGTGGCATTTAATTTACCAGGCCTGGTTACATGGTTCACAACTTTATTAGGGACTTCCATGCAAATTAAATATGGCAATCAGATGTAATACAATTTTAGTATGTTTTAGGGAGAGAGCACGAGCTATGCTAAGCAGTGGTAAAGAGGAACATAGTCATAATGCCAACAAAAACAAATCCAGCAGAACATGAGAGGTGAAGGCAAAACGTTTGGGCGACTACCACCCAACGGTTTCAGGTCTAACAATAGGTATGTTTTGGTTTTTGTGAGAAAAATGGGAACAAATGTTCTGTGCAAGAAAGCCTATGTTTTTTTTCCTTCTAAAAATAGCATCAATGAAAGGTTTGCTCCCCAGAATCACAATTTTTCTAACTTTCAGGAACAAGCAGAGTTGTATAAAAACATGTTCTTATCACCTTTTTTGCATTTTTCTAAAAGGTAGTCTATTTTGCTTAATTTTTGTGGCTTCAGCCTACTTGCAGTTTGTGGTGGAAATGGGTTTGAAACCCATTGGCGATGCTAGAAAGCTATACATTTCTGAAAAGTAGACACAATTCTGAAGTCAGAAAGTAATAATTTGTGTAAATACCTCAAGGTTTTTCCGAGGGAAACCAACCATTTACATGAAAAAAATATGAAAATGAGTATGAAATAAAAGCTATTTGTGACGTTTAATCTGTTACTTCTTAGTACGATGACTGGTTTACAAAAGCAATATACCATTATGCCACACAGACCCTTCTGGTTGCAGGGATATATAGGGCTTGTAGGTTCTCCAGAAATACGCAATCCCCAGTGCCACAAACTGAGCTGCACCTTACAATGATTTTTCATTGTTTACTGACTATAAAGCAATACACATGGTAAAAAATAAAGAATGCAAAATAGGTATAAAGGATCATCGCAGTACATGGGTGCTTACATTATGGGCAGGATTGGATACCTTCCTACACAAAAACAATCCTTAGAGGCATTTTCATCTTTCTGTGTGTTATGCAGAATGTAGCACACATGGAAAGAGGAAATAACAAGGAGAAATAAAGATATTGCTCATTATTTTGCTTCACTAAAATAGGCGTATTATTTTGACACATTCCCAGGTTTACTAGGTTTAGTGAACCTGGGAAGGCGCCCAAATCCATTGGTAGATGCATGGAAAAGCCTATGTTCCACCGATGGAAACCTCTCAGCTTGAAATGCAATGTAACGCAGCACATGCTGCTGCCTTGTGTTTTGTATCTTTACAAAGCCACATAAGGTGGCACAAATAACCCTTTGTGTGGCTTTGTAAATATTAAAGAAGGCTTTGTCCTATGTAAGTACTACACAAAGGCTTGATAAATCTCGGTTTTAATTTCTTATGCTTGTTGCACATCCAACTACAATTCTGATGTCATTATATGCCCTCGCGGACAATGCAAAGGGAGTGTGAGAGTGTGTGTCCCCGAAGAGAAACATCTGCTAACACAATCCCGGTGGGTACATATACAGTATTAGGTGGTTAAGGACTTAATAGTGCTGTGTATAATTGTGGTCCTGATGCTTTATTGTTGTGGCATAATCACTTTGGCATTTATTTGTCTGTGATTATGACAGGATTATGCCCCCTCAGTCAAATGTAGAGTGTCTCAAGAGAGTAGTGTGGTTAGCTATTGTACAAAGATGAATAGGAGACACTCATAGGTGCTCCTAGAGTGTTTAAGAGGTGCTAACCTGCAGCCATGTAAAATCATCATTCAATCCATCTAGGTGTGTTGGCAGGTGGGGTACCTATCTCTGTTCTTTGTTTAATAGTATTTATGACATATTAGTCAGCAGGCTCTGCTTCACTTTCTCTAAGGCAACCCATTTCACATTGTCTTCTGTATGTTTTCTTTCCAGAAAGTGATGGGCCATTTTTGTTGAGCTTCTTTTGCACCTTAGGTTGATGTGGAGCTCACTTATACAGATGCACATTTTTTGCAGTCATCCTTATATACTTCAACTTACAGGGGCAGTAATCAGATAGATCACATTTTCAGTGTTACAGTTTATGTGTGTCCTTTTCTCTCAAAGATATTCTGTGCCGATATCGACCTCTCTTGTGGTGATTGTAAATGGATAGGCAGAGCAACTGCCACAGGTGTAATGGCCAGTGACTGGTGGTAGGACCCAAATTGTAATAGTTGCAGCTGTGCCAGAATTGTTTGTTTGGTGTCAATCAATACATTCTTAATATTACTACCCTGTGTGAGGGAAAAAGGGGCAGCTCCCAATGGTGACTAGTTCTCTTAAGTATTTTCCAATTGTTTTTTAGATAATCTCCGTGACCCGGTTCAAGACTGAAGAGAATGTAGTCACACAGGTTAATCTGTTAGAGGTCTGTTTGGATGAGTTTTCAAAAGTACTCCCCTTACTGATTTCTGAGCCCTTTTATTTGCTCTCTTATTGATTCTTTTTCCAGGTATAGGCAAGCTAACAATTTAGTCATCAGGGCAGAAGACAGCTCATCGTATGTTTGGATATCTGAGCAGTTGCGAAAATCTGCAAGAACTGCCCAGAAGGGAGGTTCTCCTTCATGGCATGTGGGTAGTAACTGTTGAAGCGAAGGAGGCCGTTTATATCTGTCAGCTTACGATAAGCCTTAGTTTAAAATTTACTGTCTTTGATCTCAATTTCTAAGTCTAGGAATCACCATCTCTGGCAATTGGTGTGGGAGAATCTAAGAAATTGATCTCTTCCCTTAACCAGGTGACAAATTCTAATGCTGAGGTGTTCCCTCTGCAGATAGTAAGGACATCATCAATATATTGTTGCCAGAGTCATATATGGTGTAAACCTGGGTTAGTATCAGAATTTATGAAGTCACATTCAAATTGGTCTACATATAGACATGCCACACTGGGGGCATGGTGCTGCCCAAGTAAGTGCCCTGTATTTCGTGGTACAGTGTATCATTATATTCAAAGTAATTCACAGTAATGGCCAAACAGACACACTCCAGCACAAAGTGTATGGGGTGATAAAGTCCCATTCAGTAGTCATTAAAATATATTCAGCTCCCTCAAGATTTGCCCCTGGGGGGTGCTCATATAGAGGGTCTCTATGTACAGGGTAAAGAGAATGTCAGTATCTGTGTCAATGGCAATGTCTCTAAGGAGGCATAAGACGTTGTTAGACCCGCCATCCTTAGGGTGGTCTTTCGCCCAACATTTTTTGTTTTGCCTCCAATTTTTGATGATTCTTTTTGATGGCCTTAGGACTCTGAGCACTTAACCACTGCTAACTTGTACTAAAGTGCATGTGCTTCTCCACTAAACATGATGACATTGGTGAATACCTGATTGGCATATTTGTTGTATGGGTAAGTCCCTTGCAAAGTGGTATACCATATACCCAGAGCCTGTACTTCAAATGCTACTAGTGGGCTTCAGCACTGAATGTGCCACCCACAGAAGTAGTCTTTCAAACCTGTCTCAGGCCTGCCACTGTAGTGCCAGTGTGTGCAGTTTACTGCCACTACGACTTGGCATTAAAAACTACTTCCAAAGCCTTAAACCTCCCTTTCTTTACATATAAGTCAGCCCTAAGGCAGGCCCTAAGTAACCTTAAGGGCTGGGTGCTCTATAAATAAAAAGGTAGGACATGTGCCTTTATGTTTTGCATGTCCTGGTAGTGACAAACAGCCTATATAGTTGTCCAATACTGTGAGGCCTACCCCTCTCATAGGCCAGTATTGGGAATTCATTATTATATTTTTAAGCTGGAATTCCTGATCAGAGAGGAGCAGCTTTTTCATGTTTGATATGTTTGGAATAGAAATGATAAATCCTCCTTACTGATGAAGTTGGATTTAACATTACTGTTTTAGAAATGGCACTTTTAGGAAGCCACTTACTGTTGTTTGTGCCTGACAGCCTGTCTCCAATACACGTCTGGGTTGGGTGACAGCTACACTTTGTGCATTCCCTCTAGACAGCCTCAAATACAGGAAGGTGAGGCTCATCTGCATTCCGAGCACTTGCATGCGTTCATCTGCATTCTGATGGGTGTTCCTGTGTAGGAAGAGGGAGAGGTGGCTCACATTTACATCTGAATAGACTATGTCCTGCCCTCACACAAAGCAATGATGTACTCCCCAGGGTTAGCCTGGCAGACAAAACTGGGCTGAAAGGGATCCTTGTGCACTTCAGAGAGTTCTTTTGAACTCACCCACTACATCAAAGGTACTTTTGGGTGTAAGTACTGGGTCTCTGACTCCCACAAATCAGTCACTTTTGGACCTTGAACTGAACCTCTGTCAGAAGGACTGCTGAGCTGCTTAAAGGAAGCAAATGGATTGCTTTTCTGCTTGTTGCCCTGTTGCCTGCTGCTCCCTGACTCTGGTAAAAGGAGAGCTGGACTCTGCCTTCCCTCCAACTGATCTCCAAGGGCTTGTTGGCTTGCCTCCTGTTCTTCTGAAGTCTCAGGGATACAAAAAATGTTCTGCAATTCTGCTGGTGCTGCTGGACTCTGCCTTCTGTAACTCATACCCTTGCCTAAAGTGCCCCCTCAAAGTTCTGGGCTTCAGAGTTGGGTTCTGCTTTCATCAAAAACTGACGCATTGCATCGACTGAGTGAGATATTCCCCCGCATAGCCCTTCGATGCCAGTGCAGGGCCTGCCTGACAACAGCGATCCCACAGCCTGAGTGGCTCGATGAAGAAGCTCTGCGCAGTTCGATGATGACACATTACCTTCACTGCAGCGAAGCTCGATGACGATGCAGTGACCCGACTGTGTGAAAAAGATTGACGCATCAAGCCCACAGCATCAAAGCTTTGCTCCATCCAAGGTACTTACTCAGCGACTCCTGCATGAGTCCTGTAGCTGGCCTGCCCTCCATAGCGGTCGGGCTGAATTTTGAATTTGCACTGGTCCCTCACGACCTCAAGTAACCTTTTGACCGCTAATGACTTCTAAGCACTATTTTTGGTTTATTCTTTAAAAATTCATATACCAACTTCTACTTATTGGATTTTTGTCGTTTGGGTCTCATTTTGCTTAGATAAATAATCTCTCTATTTCTAAACCTGTGTGGAGTCTTTTTGTGGTATATTCATTGTGTTACTGTGTGTGTATGTTGCATAAAAACTTTGCACAATGCCTTTGTAGATAAGGCTGACTGCTCTTTGCCAAGCTACCAGAGGGTGAGCACAGGTTATCTTATTCTGTATCTTGCTTACCCTGACCAGAGTGGTGGTACCTGCCTGGCCTGGGTGCATACCTCAGCCAACCAGGAATCCCATATTTAACAGACATCCTTTGAGTATTTAAGAAGGAGGGTATTTTGCTTACAAGGGGTCTCAAGAACAAATGGCAAAATGTGGATAATGGTTTCAATATCAAATTAATCCTGGACACAATAGGCCTTCCCAGGGAAGGGAAACAGGATTTGTGAATCTTAGGAAGAATGTAAAAGCTTGTGATGCATGGGTCGTTTCCTGGTAGGAACTTAGCCCTATGTCAGATTATCCTCCCTGATGTTAATGCTACTTCTGTCACATGATTTATGCCATTGCAGAGCCCAGGTCTGGAATTTAAAAGTCATTTCGGCCTGGAAAGTTAACCCTCTTTCCAGGGCCAAACCTTCCTTTTTAATACAGGTAAGTCACCCCTAATGTAGGCCCTAGACAGCCCCAAGGGCAGAGTGCAGCGTACTTAAGAAGTTGGACATGTACTTTTAAGTTTTACATGCCGAGGTAGTGAAAAACTCTTAAATTGGTTAACATTGGGATTACCATATTACATTTTATAAGTGAAATTTCCAAATGGGAAAATATAGATATTTCGAGTTTGGTGTCTCTGGACTCACAATTTAAAATCACAACACATGGAAAAGTTGGATTTTAAGTTGTTAGTCTGAAAATGCAACTTTTAGAAAGTTGCCATTTTCTTACTTTAATCATTCAGTGCCTCTGCCTGTTTCTGAATACACGTCTGGGTGGGTGACAGCTGGCTTTGTGAATTCCCTCTGACAGCCACACAAAAAGAAAGGTTAGGTGTGCCTGATGGGCCATTCACATCCTGATGGGCCATTCACACTCTAATGGGCCATCACCAGGCTTATGGGCCATCCTGGCCAGTATGGGAGAGATGAGTTGACACTTGCACCTGAATATGGCTGTGTCTGTCCCCACACAAAGAGCTGTATTCCTCCCTGTAGTGAGTCTGGAGCCAGGGCAGGAAGAGCAGGGGCCTTGTGTACTACAACGGCTTCTCGTTGAAGTCTCCCCCACTTCAAAGGCACAACTGGGTATAAGTACTGGACCCCTGACACCCCCAACTCAGTACACTTCTGGATGGACCTGAAGAATTATTGGATTTTTGTAATCTTGGTCTTATTTTGTTCATTAAATTAAGCTCTACTTATCTAACCTGGTGTGGATTATTTTTGTGTGGTGTTTTCACTGTTTTACTGTTCTAAGTGTTTGCACAAATACTTTACACTTTGCCTCTTAAGTTAAGCCTGCCTGTTCTGTGCCAGGCTACCAGAGGGTGAGCACAGATTAATTTATGGTGTGTAAATGACTTAACCTGACTAGAATTGGGGTCCCTACTTGGACAGGGGGCATACCTCTGCCATCTAGAGACCCAATTTCTAGGAGACCTTCAGTCTTATCTTGCGAAAAAACTGTTCATATCCACAGGTTGAATTTTTCCAATTTGGAAGTAGGCACAAAGCCCCAGCCTTTATTAAGGAATTGTAGTTCTAACTCTGTCAGAGTTGATGGGCTAAGATTACCCAGTATGTTGGGGTATTGCTCAGACTTGGCTGGTTGTCCTTGCTCATTATCATAATTTGCAGTTCATCTGTCCAATGGACCTTCATGTTTTTTTGCCCTCCCCTTCCCCTTACTTGTCCCCTGCCTCTTCCTAAAATAGGCGGCTTGCCTTGTACGATTCTAGCAGGAAAGTGTTGGTAGAGGTTGGGCCAGTAGCCAAAGGTGAATGTAGGTTGTGATACCATCGGTGTTACAAATGGATATGGCCCCCCTATTACTTTCGTCCCTGCTACTGCTCCTGTCATTGGAGCTAAAAGTCCAGTTCTGTGATGTGGGTCTACCTCTTGGGCCCTATTTTTGTTATTGAGTTTATTTCACATATGTCGAGTAGTACTTGTCAGTTGTGCACAGAAAGGTAGATTTGTGGCTAAATGTGAGAATGGTGATCTGTAATTTGTTGATTTTAGATTGCGTTATAAATACTTTATGTTGTGCGAGGTCTTTGTTAATTTCATCTAATCTTTTTTGTACACTGAAATCAGAACTGAAGCTTTCAAATTGCTTTACTGTTTTGCATTTTGATCCACATGGTGATTCTTTTGGCTATGTTATTGATTAAATGCCTTAAAGCTGGACAGGTTAACCCTATTTTGAAAAACACATGGCTGATCATGAAGACCTAAATAACTTCTGCCCAATCCCTAATATTCCAACTCTAGCGAATGTATAATTATGCAACCACATAGAACCATTCAGTCTCTTAGACCAATTCCAATCCGGTTTCTGTCATTGTCACAGCACTGAATCTGTACTCACACATATAGTTGATGATGTGCTAAGAATGTTAGATCAGAATGAATCCTGCCTTCTTATCCTCCTTGATCTCTCATCAGCATTTGACACAGTCAAACATGACAGCCTCCTAGATCTACTTGAACGTAGATTGGGGATATCAGGATCTATTTTTAATTGGTTTGCTTCTTTCCTCCACAATAGAACTCAAAGAATCAAGGCCAAGACATCCCTATTCTACCTGACATAGGTCTCACAGGAGGTCACTCAAGGATCCACGCTCTCACCCACTCTCTTTAAATTGTTCATGTAACCTCTAACCGAAGTGCTGAATCTATCCAACATTCACTATCACATGTACACTGACGACACCCAACTGTACTTGAAAATTTCTTCCACCCAGGATATTAGGTCGCTCAACACAACCTTACAAAAATCACAAAACATTCAGACTTGTAATCACCTTAAACTAAAAGCTCTCAAAACAAAATTCCTCTTAATTGCTTCTCCCAAACACTCTCAGGACATCTCAGAATGGTTGAAACAACTAACAGCCCTTAACTGCGTACCACACGTTATAGCTTCAACAAGGTCTTTGGGAATAACGCTTGACAAGAACTTGAACATGCAAAACCACAACAGCTCTGCTACTAAAGGAGAGAACTTCCACATGAACATACTGAGAAAAATTAAACACTTCCTCCCTCCTGATGACTTCAAATCAGCTGTTCCCAGGTTGGACTATGGAAGTGCCTCCCTCTGTGGTCTACCCAGATCTAAGCTGGTGGCACTAAGGGCTTCTCTTAACTCTGCTGCTTGGATCATTACAGGTGCTAAAAGAAACAGTCACATCACTCTGGATCTGAAATCTCTTAACCCATTTGAGGCAAAGATTCACTTAAAAATTGCCTGCATGACACATAAAGCCCTTCGCTTCAATAGACCAAGATACCTTGCACAAAACTGGAGCTATCTGGTGATTGTAGAGCATCCAGGGGCTCTAACACCTTACTGCCGAAACCTGCGAAATTCTATAAGATAAAAACATATAACCGAGCCTTTACAGGTATTGCCCCGAGAATCTGGAACTCCCAACCCCCTGATGTCAGACTGAATCCCTCAACTGATTCATTCAAGAAAGAAGTTAAAGTGATACTGATGAACAAACTTCTGTGTTAGATCGCACGAACCTCACTCTTTGATAAACTCTAGTCCCAGACATGATATATCCCATATTATTTACTTATGTTTGTGACTTGCATATTGAGTATATAGCCATGGTTTTTACAATTTGGTCCCTGAGGGGATTTCTTTGAGCATTTTGTTACACTTGTGCCATCCTTGATGATGTTGCTGTCTATTCTACTGCAGTAAATGACTGCACACCCCGGTTGCCAATTTATAAGCTTTATTCAATCATCCATCGCATATGTGATGCTCCCTTGCCTGCTTCATCGTCCAACTGCCTCAGCAATCGCCGTCGCCCGGCTCCCATCAAATGCAAAACCTGTACATTCCTTGGGTGTCATGTGGCGTCAATGCCTCAAGCTAACCATAGTGAAAAGCATGACAAATAATATGAAATATATATTACAACATATCTCCTTTCTTTACACAAGCAAACAAAACAATGTATGATGAAAATAAACTATAATAACACAGAACAAAAACTGCAGGAAACTTGTAACAAACTATCCATATATGGGTAAGAATATGAATTGCTCATCAATGCGGTACTACTAATTATATAAAATACTACACCATTATAACAGAAAATGCATGTCAAAAACATCTATTTTATTATATAGTCCACAAACTTGTCTGGCATACGATGTTGTTGATGTTGTCTACCAGAAGATATTGCCCAATGTTTATTTTCATTTGTCCCCTCAACCTCTTCCCATTGACCAATAGAATTTCTCATTCTACCCAAACCACTACCTGTAACTCCTCTTCCACCATTAGTTACCACATCTTCCATCAACATGAACTCATCATCTTGCACTACTGCATCTTCACTTTCCCAATTCCACTTCATCGCATCTTTTTTTTTACAATACTGTGCTACCCTCCTTCTGTTCCATTTTTGTCCATGCCACCCATGCACTTACTTCATTTCCAATGTGTTGGAAAACATATTTACACCATCTTCTATCCTTCCAAATTTAATCTTAACTAAGTTTCCCACTTCTATATTTCCCACACTCTCGCTGGTTCCTATATCCTTGCTCTCGTTGGTTCCTATCTTACTTTCCGTTAACCACTGAGGTAACAACTTTGTTTTTTCTTCTTTCCCTCTCAATCCTTTGAAGGGATTCTCACCCGTAACTGCATTTACAGCAGTATTTTTATGCCCACACTACATTTTCCACACTCTTTTTAACATCTTGCTTACCTGGTACTGCAATTTGTATAGTACCCTTTATTACCCATTCATGCGCTCAACCATTCCATTTCCTTGGAATTATATAGGGAAGTGCAAACACGTCTTATATCATTCCCCTTCAATAATTCTGCATAGTGTGAGATGTTAATTGTGTATCATTATCGATTATTAATACACCTGGACAACCTTCACTCATGAAAATAAGACTCAAATTCATTATACCATTCTCAGTAGTGATGTTCCTCAAGAACTCTACTACTACCAGCCTAGAATGGATATCTTCAAACACCATTGCAAACTTTTTATTCTCACTCAAATAAACCATGGGACCTACAAAATCCAAACAGACCTTTTCCCAAGCACTACCACTGTCACTAGCACTCAATGAACCAATGCTTTGTGTTCCAATCTTTTCTGAGTTTTTCTACACAATAAACATGTTTATACCCAATCCTTCACATCCCCATCCATCCCATGCCACCAAGACTTGCCTGTATGACGTTTCTTAGTGAGAGTCTGTCCAAAGTGGCCTTCATGCGCCAACAAAAACAATTTATTTTGTACACCTTCCGGAGGCACGTATCTCTCACCCCTTAGAACTTAATTGTCTGTAGCTCCAATGCTAAGTCCTTCTTGTAATTTGACATAACTTCTTAAGACAGGTCTTACATCCCCTTGGAGCTCTCTCATCTCCAACCCATTGTAATGCTGTTAGCTAGATCTCTAAAGACATCATCTTCATTTGCCGCTCGTTGCCATTCCTTTTTAGTAACAGAAGTAAATCCTTCTTCCAATACATCTTCCACGCTTGCCACAACACACACCACATCCTTTACTTCCAAATCTTCATCTCCTCCTTTAATAAGTGGCAGTCTGGATAAGCAGTCGGCTTGCTCATTCCTCCAACCGCAACATATTCAATTTTATACTTGTAATCCTGTAACTTTGCAGCAAATTGCATTAAGTGTGAAGAACCTTTGTCTGCCCCTCCAGGACTCAGAATTTTAACTAATGGCTTATGATCCGTTTTTAATATGAAATGTGCCCCTCACAGATATGTATGAAAATACTGAGCTCCCCATGCTGCAGCCAGAGCCTCGTTCTCAATCACAGCATATAAAATATGAAATAATGTACAATTCCAATTTCACGAAATAACCTATGCATCATGCATTCGAATATACTGGTAGCGGATGCCAGTCCAAAAGAAAGTATTCTAAATTGGAAAATCCCTTCCATAGTAACAATGCAGTATAATTCTTTGATTTGGGATGCAAGGGTATTTGATGGTATGCTGATTTTAAATCCAGCCTAGTGAAAAATCTTGCTTTATTCAATAACAACACCGTTTCAGAAATGTTGGGCAATGGGAAACTGTCCTCCACTTTACTCTGATTTAGCAATCTAAGGGCAATACAGAACCTTAATTTGCCATCTTTCTTTTTAATGATCATGACCGGAGAGAGCCATTCAGACGCTTCTACTGGCTCAATAACACCTTCTTTCTGCATGCCTTTTAACATCTCCTTTACTTCATTGCGAATGACAATGGGACTCTTCCTTACCCCATGTCTGATGGGTTTTGCTTCCTATTTCATTTTTATTTCATGTACATACCTTTTAAGTTTACCCAACTTATTACTGAATACATTGTCATATTTGGCTAAAATTGTTTCTATGCCATCAGAATGTTGCACCACCAAAACCTGTTCTCTTGACCTGGGATCAAAAACAACATGCAAGTCGTGTTGTTGAACCCAACCCAAAATGGCTGGACCTTCTTGTGACAAATACATCTTACCCACAGCTTTCCTACCTCTAAATTCAAAATTTGTCTCCACAAATCCCTCGATCTGTATAGCTTCACCACCATACCCCCTAGGCATAATATCACTGTCATGTAATGTTGCATTTGCACAATTTTCTACAAATAAATTACTGGGAATAAGAGTGTACATGGAACCTGGATCAACGAATAGCTCCAGCGGTACACCATTTAACATCAAAACTGCCCTTCGTCATTGTATCTTTACCTTTTCCTCACTGTCAACACAGAGTACTATATCAGATGTAGCACTTTCTTCATCTATAAATGCAACCCTGTTTTTAGAGAAATCTTTGCATAATCTTGTCAAATGTCCTCTCTTCCCACATTTTCTACAATATTTATCTCTTGAAAACACCCTCTGAAGTCTGCAGCATGTCCCACATCTATAGCATCCATTGTATTTATTCTTACTCTCATTGTTGTCTCTTATTTTAGGTTTACCCATTTGCTGTTTGTAGTCCAGCTTTTGTTTAGCTTTGTTTTCAACAATTGAATGCTCCTCTTTTTACCCACAACATTTACTCCTTCCTCTTTTTAGCTTCCAATTTTTGCATTTCTTTCATACACACGTCAGATCCTTCTACAATTTTCGCTATAGCAATTGCTTCATGCAACGTTGGATTTCTAGCTGCCCATAACCTCTCTTGCATTTGTTTATTTTGCACTGAACTACCAATTGGTCCCAAATCATAAAATCTGTCATAGGTCCAAAGTCACATTTGACTGCCAATTCTCTTAATCCCATAACCATTTGATCAACTGTTCCCTTCTCGTTTTGTGGTAAAGAATAAAATTTATGTCTTTGCATTACAATATTGACTTGTTTGCCATAATACCTTCCCAACCTGTTCTTAGCTTCAAGGTATGGCTTCTCCATAGGTTGACCATCAGCTCCCATTACCTATGGTAAGAATTTAAAAACATGTTGGCCTTCTTTACCCAAGGAATTAAGTAATAAAGCCTTCTTTCTAGAAGCTGAAAACCTTAAACCATCAATTGCTTCAATATAATTTTCAAAAATAGCAATCCATTCTTCCCGTTCTATAGAAGTAGACTCATTTTCTGATAAAAGATTATGAGGGAGGTATAACCATTTGACTACTTGTCATGCTGTAAATAAATAATTGAACAATAATACCCAAATAGTCCAATTTCAAAAATAAAACTACTTTTATTTCTTAGTGTGATAAACAGTAGCCCCTCCTTCTATGTCAATGATAACTCCCCCTTCCTCAATGTCCTCTTCCTTCTTGACTCTTCGTTCCTCCTTAGGTCTTGACTCCTCCTCCTCAAGATAGATCGGTACAAATAGTCAAGACACGCTGGATCAGGAACATGTGCCCTCAAAGAAGCTGTGTCTATCAGCGCTTAAACGGTGAGCGTAACCGATAGGCAGTATTACACGTTCTTCTTGTTGAAGCTGTGCCGATCAGTTTCTACCCGGAATACGGTGAGAGTGACCGGCTCACTGTGAGGGTGCAAAGCTGCTCCCTCAAGGATGGCACACCTCCTCTGCGAAAGCAATGTGCCGATCGGTGCGGAATGTGGTGAAGGAGACTAATAGTGAAGGCATAAACAGTAAACACACAGTTGGTTTCTCCCAGTTAGGCTGCCAGTTACCAGGTTTAGCATGAACGCGCCGCTCACTCCTCGCTTACACATGCATAGTGCCTCCAAGCGGTTTAACTCGCTCGCTCCACAGACAATCAGTGGCTGTTCGCTATGCACTCAAACAACGGTAGCGAAAGTTGAGCACCAAGAAAATTAAGCTGTGCCTGTCAGCAATTAGTGTGGCAGGCTCATAAACCCCTTGAAGAAACACTTAATGGGTACCATGAATTGTGAGAGTAGAACCACTTACAAATCACTCTGTGAAAAACTGTCACTCAAACTTTAGTTTGGCTGAATACGTCGGTTCACACCTCACTACGATGGGAATGTAGGCAGTCATCCCCAAATTGTAGTAAATGACTATGCACTCCAGTTCCAGTTTTATAAGCTTATTCAGTCTTCCATCGCATATGTGAGGCTCCCTCACCTGCTTCCCCCTCCAACTGCCTCAGCAATGTCCGTCGCCTGGCTCCCATCGAATGCACAAACTGTACATTCCATGGGTGTCGCACGGCGTCAATGCCTCGAGCTAACTACAATGAAAAGCGTGGCAAATAATATGAAATAAATATAACATGTACCTATATCCAGAATACCTGTAAAGTGTTCTGATACCCATAAGGGTCAAGTTTGTGCTATATAAAACTTCATAAATTAATAAATAGATCAATAAACATGAGCCAGACCTAGTGAACTTCCATGTGATATAAAACCATTCTATTCGGAACACAGTATTGTACAGGACTCCCATTGACCCTGGTTTGATCCCTTCCTGTCGTGGGCACTTGGCCTAGCCACGCAGGTGGGATAGTGTTTTTATTGAGACAAATTGGGGAACAATGGGTGGTATGATTTTTGTGGATCCTTGCAGATTCCAGAAGTTTCCATTACAGAAATGCAAGGAAAATGCATAATGTTTGGCAAAGTTTGAGGTCTACAGATCATTAAGGGTAAGAAAATGTTGTAGGAGCCACACGAGACATACCAGCCTAGACACCCCCAGGGATCTAGTTTTCAGAAATGTCTAGGTTTTGTAGGTTTCCCTAGGTGGCAGTCGAGCCTGGACCCAATTATCACAGCTAACTCATTTGCCAAACTTGGTCATTTTTTTTCACAGGAAACATTTATGCCCACATATTGTGTTTTGGGGCCATTGCTGTCATGATTGCTAGACTCACCGACGCAAGTAGGAAAGTGTTTTTATCGGGACAAGTGAGGGAGCACTGGGTGATACGGATTGTATAGATCTTTGTGGATTCCAGTAGTTTGCATCACAGAAGTGCATGGAATGTGTATGATTTTAGGCAAAGTTTGATTTTTGCATGGTAAGATGTGGGATCCACGTGAGGTACACTACCTTAGTCTCCCCTGGGAGTCTAGTTTTAACAAATGTCTGGGTTTGGTAGGTTTCCCAAGGTGGTGGATGAGCCAGGAACCAACTACTGTGCCAACCTGCATTGGGTTAAGGGGATTCTTGTGTTGCGGGTGCTAGGCTGAGCCGCACAAGTAGGATACAGTATTCACTGGGAGAAGTGGAGGAATGCTTGGTAGTAGGAATTTCCAGGATCACTGCAGATTCCAGAAGTTTTCATCACAAAAATTCATGATTTTAGGAAAAGTGTGAGGTTTGCAGGGCATTGTGGGTAACAAAACGTTCTGGGATCCATGTGAGGCATACCACCCTGGACTTCCCTTGATGTCTAGTTTTCAGAAATTTCTAGGTTTGATAGGCTTCCCCAGGCGGCAGCTGACCCAAGCCTGGAAAGTGAAGCCTTTCAGCATGGCAAGCGGGATGATATTGGGATTTAGACCCACTATGCTGGTCTATATGTGTAAAAAAAAAAGAAAAAAAAGAAATGAAATTTTCTCTCACTTGCCATTGGGATGGGGATGTTTTAATTCACAGGGGAGCTGAAAGTCTGTTTCTACTTTAGAGGTGAGGGTGGGACCTGATGTCACGACAGGCCAGACACCACATCATTATTCTATAAAAAATATACTTGGCATCTAGTGGCGTTTCTGCCCCCCACACAGGGCATATGGGGCAAACCCCCTCTCTGCCAACCAGATGCAGAAAGGCTGGTTTGCCCATATTTCTTTTGGCAGGGGGGCATGGATCAATGCAGGGTTGCAAGGCCACACCACTTTCTTTCCCCAAATGTAAAATCCCTGGTGTTTAGTGGTCTTTCTACCCCCCTCCCCTGGGGGAAGTTTACAGGTAGCCTCCCCATCGGGCAGAAAGACACTATTATCCCTTCCTGAGTGGGGGGTATTGCTCGATGCTAGGACAGCCTGCATCCATCCTTTTGTTTGTTTGATGCCATTTTGAAATCCCTGTGTCTAGCAGGTTTTCTTCCACCTAGGGTGCAAGTTGGGGGGCAGACACCTCAATCTTTGTGGGGCAGCAAAAAGACTGCTATGCCCTTAGTCGAGTGAGGGTATGGCACAATGCAGGGTGGCAATCGGCACCACCTTCTTTTCCCCAAATGTAAAATACCTGTGTCTAGTTATCTTTCTATCCCTCCCTGGGGGATATTAAGGGCAACCTCCCCAACTGGGACAAACCTCCCAGGAAGACACTATTTCCTCTTCAGGGGAGGGGTATGGCCCGATGCTAGGGTAGATTGTGCCCATTCTTTTGTTTGTTTTGATGCCATTTTGAAATCTCTGGTGTCTAGTGGACTTAATGTCCTCCCAGGAGCAAATTGGGGGTAAATACCTCAGAAAGACTGTTATGTCATGTGTGGGGTAGTGGCATGGCCCTGTCCATGGTGGCCCACCTCCACCCCTTTGTTTTTTTCTTTAGCTTTCCCTAGTGTTTAGTGGCAAACCCTGCAGTGCTCTTTTTTGGGTGATGGCATAGACCTCTGCGTGGTGGGCCGCTGCTAGAAATGGCGTTTCTGGTTGGCTAGGATATGCACCAAAGCCAGGCAGAACCCAACAATCTAGTCAGGGTAAGGGAGTTACACACCCAAGATAACCCCTGCTCACCCCTTTGGTAGCTTGGCAGAGCAGTCAGGCTTATCCCAGAGGCACTGTGTAAAGGGTTTGTGTACCCCACATACACACAAGTGACACAATAAACACACCACAAAAGAGACTCCATACAAGATTATATAAAAATATCTCATATATTGTATATAACACATAGACCACAATCACATTAATCATAAATCACTTTGCCAACTAGGCAATTTTCATAACATCACAGCTAGCGCAATAAAGTAAATACTTGTATGTTGCACATGTCATAGAAACACCATCCCTGCGCACACAAGGCAAATCCGGAAATAATGCTTGTTATCCTAACAATGCAAACAAAAACAACATACATTAGAACACATCAGGGCCTAAAATGCAGGTTAGGTCATACATAACTCATGCATGCTGGGCATACTATGCCAGTCCTGGAAATGTGAGGAAACATAACATACATCACAACATCAGGGCATAAATACACAAAGAGCAACACCTGTGCTCCTAATATATGGTATATGGTGCTCCTGTTCCCTGCATGTAGGCTACTGGGCCACCTGCAAGAGGGAATATGGCAATTTCCTCAATGAAACTGGGGCCTCCATGGAAGACTCTCCCCAGAATGCCCCGAAAAGAACAAGGGCTCCCAAGGTATGTGTCACATGGGGGGGCACTCACACTCTGTGAAACGCGGAGAGACCCTGGTTGGACTCCCCCGCTGGTAAGGAATTACAGGCAGCCGCCCGCAATACCTGAACGGGTATGGGGCTGCTGAGAATAAGAGCTGGGTCTCCCGAGGGGGACGAACTCACCCTCTGTACTCCTGGTGAGGACAGGGCCTGGGGGATCTGGATCGGTGAGGAAGGGACTCCCCCACTCGGGCACCAAAGGTGAATGCTGAGAGGCGGACCTCGGAAGCTGGCCCGCATCAGTAGGAGATAGCCTTCCCTCAGCCACACTAGTGCTCCACATTCAAAGCTGCTCCAGGGGTGGGGCCTTGATGGCAGTTCTCGTGTCTGGCTTGTCCCCGAGCAACGCACTGAGGGAAAAGGGCCGTCTGTGTCTGCTTCCCTCGCGGTGTTCTTGCTGGTGAGATACTCTCCCCAGCTGAGGTCAGAGAGCGGGTGCTTTGACAGGGCACTCCCGTTTTAAGGGCTGCACTCCAGACATGAGGAGCGATCGGCATGCGCTACCTCAGTTACCATCAATAAACCGCTGACACCCGCTGATTGCTGCCCCACAGAGAAATGAGAACAGAGAAGCGCTCATCACGTGCTTCTCTTCAGGGCAACATCAACTTCCCAATGAAGCGCTCAGCCCGCCTAGCTTCAGGGCCCAGCACCAAAGGAAGAAAGCACCCACCAGCACTCTGTTTTCCAAAACACAGGGCAGGCCACCAAGGCTTGGGAGATCACGGGGGGCACCAAAGCAGGAGTGTAGGCAGCAGTCCAGCAGATAGGGTCCTTATTAGCAGGTCAGCACACAAAGCAAAGTTCCATGGGGGTTCATCCTGGCAGCACAACAGTTCATCCTGGCAATGTGCAGTCTGTAGAGCCAGCAGCATCTAAAACCTTGGGGTGAGAGCCCCTGTACTTATAGTCATAATGTCTTTGATCTGGAGGTAACTTCAATCCCCAGCTCTGGCTCCAGACACACTACAGGGGGTGGGGACAGCATTGTGCAAGGCAGACACAGCCCTATTCAGGTACAGGTGACAACTCATCCCTCCACTCTAGCCCAGGAAGACTCATCAGAATATACAGGGCACATCTCAGCTCCCTTTGTGACTGTCTAGAGTGAATGCATAAAACAGGTCCCTGTCATCTAAACCAGATGTTGATTGGAATCAGGCTGCAAAGCTCAAAGAGTCATAAGCACACATAAATGCCCAAGTGGCATTTCTAAAATAGTAATAAAAAAATCAGCTTACACCAATAGGCAGGATTTATCACCACTATTCCAAACATACCAAACATGGTAACGCTACTCCTTCCAGATTAGAAATTATCACTGAAACACCTATCAGGGAATTCCCAATGCAAATCTATGAGAGGGGAAGCCTCACAGCAGTGAGAAACCATATAGGCTGTTTGTCATTACCAGGACATGCCACACAACAAAGGCACATGTCCTGCCTTTTACCTAACACAGCACCCTGCCCATAGGGCCACCTAGGCCCTACCTTAGGGGTGACCTATGTGTAGTAAAAGGGGAGTTTCAGACTTGAAAAGCACTTTCAATGCCAAGTCACTGTGGCAGTAAACTGTGCATGCAGGCCCTGCAGTGGCAGTGGCCTGAGACAGGTTTGAAAGGCTACTTCTGTGGGTGGCGCAAGCAACGCTGCAGGCCCACTAGTAGCATTTAATTTACAGGCCCTGGGTATATAGGATACTACTGTACAAGGGACTTACAGGAAAATCAAATATGCCAAGCAGGTGTAGACCAATCTTATCAAGTTTACAGGAGAGAGCACATGCACTTTAGCACTCATCAACAGTGGTAAAGAGTCCAGAGTCATAAAATCAACAAAAACAGTTCAGAAAAAATACAGGAGGAAGGCAAAAAGGTTTGGGATAACCCTGCAAAAAGGGCCAGATCCAACTGCTGCCACCACCCTTTTATTTATTATCCCTAGTGTCTACTGAGCTTACTGCCTCCCTGGAGGAGGGGGACGAATGGGGCAGATCCCCCAGTTTGTCGCTTAGGGGGGCAGAAAGTTTTTTGTGGAGAGCGAATGGCCCTAGACATCATGCACCACCTCTACACCTTTGTTTTTAAAAAAAAATTAGCACTGGTGTTTAGTGGACTTTCCACCCCACAGGGAGGCAAATTGGGGGTAATCACCCCCAGAAGACCGAATGTTTTAGGGGTGGTGGGGGAGCATAGTCCCTTGCCCAAGAGGCCGCTCCTCCTACAATAATTCATTGTGTCTGGGGGAGCACCAGGCAATCTCATGCTATTGTGATCAGCTGGCTCTCTAAAGTGAAAAGGAGGTGTTGTTAGAAAACTGAGTTTATCAGCTTGAAACTGACACATCCCTTTCAGCACCATTCCCCAAGAGCACAGAGAACGGGGCATTTATCAGCCCTCTCCATGTTCCCAGGCAAGCTAGGAAGTGGTTTCCTGCGTGCAGCTGCCAATGACGTGATCGTGTCACCGACACAATCACATCATTGGCAGGAGAGTCCCACGCAACTGCCTCTCGCTCCAACCTGGGGAGGTGAGGTTGACAAGGCGTGGGCACCAGAGCAGCACACAGCCGCTTCTGCTCCATTGGTTGGCCTGTGGACATGACGTCCACTTCCATAGCTCCCAAATGAGCTATGGAATGTTCAGGCCATGTCTGTGGCGTTAACGGGTTAAAAGAACAGACTAGTCAAGGTACAAAACACAGATAACGGGGCAGTAAGGGGAACTAAATACAATCTTTATACATTGTATCATCTTTGTTAACTAAGTGGCTTTCTGCTGGAGGCTGCAAACTAATTTTGCGCTGGAGCAATGAAAACTTGCCTCCCCCTGTGTTCAGTCGACCCTCTCTGAAAACCAGGACATGTACTAAGTTTACTAACATTTGCCAGGGCATGTGGAGAAAATCCTGGACTATCTCTGCAAACCTGAGACACGTAGTGAGGTAACATTTCCTAAGGAGACCAAAGGGCAGCTTATGCCATGCATTTCCTTATGGAGGTGGCATTTATAATTGTTGATTATCAGTGTCTAAGTCTAGCCTTGGGAACTCGCCCTCTTCGGTTTCATTTCACAAAAATGGACTCCGGTTTGGATGTTGTCATGCAAGAAGATGAACAGTGCATTAACATTTATAAGGCCTTCGATAAAACATTAAAAAACAATAACTCTTTGATAAAGTTGAAACTAGTGTCGCCATGAAACACCAGGGAAGTCTCAGATGGAGGCCTTTGATTAATTGCTAAAGCCTCCCTTATATCATTTAGATGTGTGCAGACTTACTACATGCTATTGATGGAGCGTAGATGTTATCTGAAGGCTACCTTTATCAATTCTCACTAGTAAAAGATCGATACGACAATTAATTCTTGATGAAGACATGTTAACCAGCTAAGTAGAAAAACGTGAGAAGTACATGATGCATCGTAAAAGCATGCAGAATGTTCTAACACAATGATGCGAAAAAGTAAACAATGAGAGAAACAATGAGAACTACATATAACTGCATGTACGTGTTGTGAGAAAATAAAATATATGTTAACATAGAGAGTTTCCTGAAAATAACATTTAAATGTGAATCAAGTATGAAAATATATACCTGCATCATGAGGATATTGTAATGCAAATTGCTTATTTAGAAACAATTGACATAGTGCAAACGTGAGCTTCTGTAACGTTTATGCAATAATACATATATTTCGGAGTGACACGTTAATGATTTGTTTTGAAAATAGCAACGTGCAAATAATGATTATAATGATTTTTTTAGCAATACTTAATATAGATATGTAGTTCTTAAAGAAAACTCTAATTCAAATAATGCAGAAAATCGAAATGCATTTATGAAATGTGTGCTTTATAATAATATTAAACGGTAGTGATTCAGCTAACTTTCATGTAGACCTCAAAGGCTTTTCCTCTCCTGCGCAAATGTAAAATCATATGAAGCAGTCACTTTAGCCACTGTGAGAACTTTCTGTGAAGTTTCATTTCTGTATTGGTTAACAATGAACTCACTTCTTGCTAAGAAGCATATTCGATAGAAATGTAACAACATTATTGCAAACCCAGGGAAAGGCGCCTCAAAATGGATGGACTGTGAGCAAAGTAAAGTTCCACCTACTTCCGTGGAAGTGACGGAAGAGTAATACAATTGAACTTAATGAATCTAATGAAAATTTGCAAAATGATTACTTAATTCTTCCGGCTTTTTGTGATTCACTGATCACCCCACAACAGCCCACTGTGAGTGACCAATGAGAACCCCATGGACTGATGGAATTGATACCTTAAGGGGTGTAAACCAGGAACTATTTGAGGTATATTTGCCCCATCGGAGGAGGAGTCGGGCTGGCTGTCATTTTCCTCTACCAGCCTGGCATGCTGTCAGACTGACTTTTGATTCCTACTGACTTTCTAATGCCTTTCCCATCCACACTGGGTGGCAAAGTCCTTAAATGAACTGAACTATTCCTAACTGCGACCCTGAAGCCTGCACTTTGCCGGCTGGTAAGGTTGAACAGGAAATAACCTTTCAGCTGAAGGGTTAGCTGACTCCTTCTGTGGCATGCGGTGCTGCAGTTCAGACTTGGCCAGATCTAATTGAAGATGAACCGAAACGACCAGCCTTACTTTGGTTTGTATGATTGATAACTGAATCTCAACAACTTATTTTGTTTCTCTCCACAGTCAAAGTTCCAGCTGTCTATTAATGATCTGTAATGCATTGCGAGGCTACCTGTACTAAAAAATTGTCATTAAATCTGATTTGAAATGCAATTTCTTGATCTGTCCATTCAAATTGAGACCTTAGATAAATGTTTTTTTATGAGTTATCTTTATCGATTCTGTCTCATTCCTTTAGTCATATTTCTTGTCTCAAGGTGTTTGTATCAGAGGCTGAGAAAGGCTATGAAATAGGTTTTGAGATAACAATCATTTTATTCCAGGTCCTCATAGAATAATTGTTACACATTCTCCAAGTATTCTAGTCCCTGTCAGCTTAAAAAAAAGATCCAGTGGAGGACCATGGTTTGTGGTAATCTGGTTGACAATTGAAACTATTGTGAGTTTACAGGATTTTATGAAATGGGTCTGGTGATTCAAAGACTGTTTTAAAGAAAAGAGAAAATTTGGTAAGCTTCACGCTGCATCAGTTTTCTGGTAGCTTGTTGGACAGCTAGTTTGAATAATTAAAACTAGGATATGAGGTGACGTGGTTATGAGGGTCCTTTGGTAGTTTAGAGGTGTAGTGAGTTTTTGACTGACGGTAAAAATTAACTTGACGAGACTAGTGTGGAATTGTGATCACAGAAGTATTATGTCATATTGGGAAATTTGTATGTCTATGTTGTATTGAAATTGAGTTCTGGTCCGTCGTGGCCTAAGATCCCGGGATATGCACCTACGGGTGGGTCTTAGTGTGACATACACTATGGGGCCGATTCCGATCTCGGCCGGTAGGGCTCCGAATCGGATTCGGCTTTACCGGATCCGATTCGGAGCCCTGTTTCCCGACCGATTCGTACGTGCGTCCGGGCGAGCGAGTACGATGCGAAATCTCCGACCGACTCGTTCGCGAGACCCAACCGCACCGACCGACTCGTTCGCGAAAGCCGACTGCTCCGACCGACTCACACGGACACGACTCGCACCGCGCAATGGAGACGTTCCCCGGCCGGGTACGTATGATACGCGACGCGAGCAGTCCGACCGACTCGCGCCGTCCGGCTCGAAAGAGCAGTCGGAGCCGCACTTTGGGGGTCCGTGTCGGACCCCCCTGTACGCCTAGCCACGCGAGTCGCACACAGGGGGGACCCATGGGTCCTCCCTACCTGTGCATTTACGGCGCGACCCGCTTCGACGCGTACCCGCTGTAGGGGGCACCCTTGTTCACCTCGCAACCATTGAGTCAATGGAAGCCCGCGTACGCGTTGTACGACCGGCTCCCATTGACTTCAATGGGAGTCCGACCGAATCGAGTCCAATAGCATGCGAACGCATCGTACTCGTTCGGTCGGACTGCTAGGGTCCGATTCGGTCGGAAATCTCTCCGGGTCCGGCTCGGTCGGAGAGAGTTCCGGCCTGAATCGGAATCGGCCCCTAAGTAAGTTTGTCTGCTGCTACAAGAGTACTGTGCATTAGACGTCGTTGCCAGTGCTACCAGGAAGGGAACTTTTTGAAAGTGTGACGAGTTAAGGTCTGTTGGGGGTTTCTTCTGGAGTAGCACCAGGAGGAATCTTAAAGATTTTAACTCAAAGGGTGAGATCACACTGGTCGAGATTTTACTGGGAGTGAATGAAATTTCTGATTGTGTGAGGATCTATAATTCTTTTTAGTGAAGCAGACAAGAGTTGTTTTTTGTTTTGTGTGAAATTGATTAAAAGAAAAGGACGGACAAAAAGGAAAGACAACGGGGAAAAAATTGTGAAGGGAGGGTCAGTTGCTGGGATTGGTTGGTTGGTTGGTTTGGAGCCTGGGATTGGTTTTTGAAATCGAGCAGTGATTGGAAGTTGAAACAATAATATGTAAGAGAGTTTTGCAGAAATAAAATCAGACTGCATTGAAAGGAAGAATTCATGAAATTCTATAAGCTATTAAAAGCGTTAATACGCAAGGATGAACCTATTCCCACTAGAGAAGGAGTACCTGTAGCCCCGGAAGGTACGCCAGCTTTGCATATGTCTCCAGAGAGGGGATATCACACTTGTATCTGGTTGGAGAGTTGGGTAAAATACACCGAAAAAGATGGTCCTCTAGCTTTCCCACAATATGGAACATTTAATGGATGGATTTTAGAAAATTTGAGAAGACAGATGAATGATATGAAACCTACCTCTAGACCCATTCAATATGAGGCTCTCGAAGAATGGGAACATGAAGCCCATCCGAGAGAGAAAGAGAAATATCAGGGCAGATATAAGTATACTTTAAATCGATATTCATTAGCAAAATGGGATTCTCAGAAAAAGGTGTGGAGACAGGATGTTGCCATGGGTGCACAAATGTATCCTGCAATGGTAGCTGAGAATAAGGAAGGAGAAAAAGAAACATGTTGAGGAGCCTAAAACTAAGGTTCTTACATTAACAGAAGAGAATCTGGATGAACTAGATGACAAATTAATGAATAAGTTATTGTTAAATAGACATCCACCCTATAATGAAGAACAGAGTAGTTCAGAAACAAACCAGTTCGTGGGTATGACCCCAGAAGCACAACCTGTAATTATAGATCCGGCTCACAAAAATATTTTCTTGTCTGGAGGACAGACTCCAGAAGGAGCAGGATTTCCAAATACTGCTATAACAAATGATCCCGATGCATCATCCGTCCCAGTTACGATAGGTCCAATTTATATCAGACAGGACGAGGAGTTTCACAAGTTCATGCTATAACGATCCCTAGTGTAATGGTGGGAAAAAATCATTCCTCGC
This sequence comes from Calotriton arnoldi, assembly GCA_963921515.1. Taxonomy (NCBI): domain Eukaryota; kingdom Metazoa; phylum Chordata; class Amphibia; order Caudata; family Salamandridae; genus Calotriton; species Calotriton arnoldi. Next base: position 997,983 of record CAWUFW010005499.1, read on the forward strand.
AAGAGATGAATAAGAAGATGATGGATCAGAAAGCATCATCCTAAAAAGAGAGAGAACTTTAACATGCGAGAGTGATGCGGTAATGAGTGATAGAATGAATTCCACCATAGAAGGGGGAGTAAGATTATTAATAAACATCACAGAGAAAAGTTTTGAAACGCCAAATAGAGCTCCACAGGTAATTACAGGAAAGGTTTTGCAAATGGGAAATCAGAAAATAAACACCCATGTAACACAAAGAGCAGGAGAAACTAGTGTGGAGTCTCAGAGAGCGGAGATAAGTACATCAATAGGGCCATCACCGGAGGAACTTGATGACTGGATTAGGGACATAGCTCCTGCAGCTAATGCAAAAGGTAATGTGGGTCGAGACATAAATATCGACATAAGCAGACTAAAAGTGGAATTGGAAGAAATAAAATTGGGAACGATTAGTCCAGAAAGATTGGCGAAATATCGTGATGAAGAATTACTATTCATGTGCAAGGATATAACACGAAAAGCTAGGAATACCCATGAAAGGTTTGCTGAGGTAGGTCAAAAATATGGAGTAAATGTAGAAAAATCTAAGGCTCTACAAAAAACATATCGATTGGATTTTAGTGACAAAGATCTGGAAAGTTTAAAACCTTCTGGAAAGAAATTGCAGATTAAAGAATCAATCAATCAATCACGGCATTTATAGAGCGCGCTACTCACCCGGGAGGGTCTCAAGGCGCTGGGGGAGGGGGTAACTTACTGCTCGAACAGCCAGGTCTTGAGCTGCTTCCTGAAGGAGAGATGGTCCTGGGTTCGCCGAAGGTGAGTGGGGAGGGAGTTCCAGGTCTTGGCTGCCAGGTAGGAGAAGGATCTTCCTCCGGCGGTGGCTCTGCGGATGCGTGGTACGGTGGCGAGGGCGTGGCTGGTTGATCGTAGCTGGCGGGTGGGCGTGTAGAAGGTCATGCGGTCGTTGAGGTACTTGGGGCCCAGGTCGTGGAGGGCCTTGTGTGCGTGGGTGAGGAGTCTGAACGTGATTCTCTTGCTGACGGGGAGCCAGTGCAGGTCTTTCAGGTGTCCGGTGATGTGGCTGTGTCGGGGGATGTCCAGGATGAGTCGTGCGGAGGCGTTCTGGATGCGCTGGAGTCTTTTTGAAGTTTGGCTGTGGTTCCGGCGTAGAGGGTGTTCCCATAGTCCAGTCGGCTGGTGACGAGTGCCTGGGTGACGGTCTTCCTGGTTTCAGTGGGGATCCATCTGAAGATCTTGCGGAGCATGCGCAGGGTGTTGAAGCACGAAGATGAGACGGCGTTGACTTGTCTGGTCATCGACAGGGAGGAGTCCAGGATGAAGCCCAGGTTGCGTGCGTGGTCCGTTGGCTTGGGCGCGGTGCCCAGGGCCGGGGGCCACCAAGAGTCGTCCCAGGCGGAGGGTGATGAACCCAGGATGAGGACTTCCGTCTTGTCTGAGTTCAGTTTAAGGCGGCTGTTCCTCATCCAGTCGGCGACGTCTCTCATCCCGTCGTGTAGGTTGGCTCTGGCGGTGGTGGGGTCGTTGGTGAGGGAGAGGATCAGCTGGGTGTCGTCGGCGTAGGAGATGATGTTGAGGTTGTGTTGGCGTGCGATGGCTGCGAGGGGGCTCATGTAGACGTTGAAGAGGGTTGGACTGAGTGAGGATCCTTGTGGAACGCCGCAGATGACTTCGGTGGCCTCGGATCTGAACGGGGGAGGCGGACTCTCTGGGTTCTTCCGGCGAGGAACGAGATGATCCATTCCAGTGCTTTCTCTCGGATTCCGATGTTGCTGAGGCGCTTCACTAGGGTGCGGTGGCAGACGGTGTCGAACGCCGCGGAGAGGTCCAAGAGGATGAGGGCTGCTGTTTCCCCGTTGTCGGTTAGGGTTCTGATGTCGTCGGTGGCTGCGATAAGGGCGGTCTCGGTGCTGTGGTTGGCCCGAAACCCGGACTGCGAGGGGTCGAGGGATCCATTCGTCTCGAGGAAGGCGGCAAGCTGTCTGTTGACGGTCTTCTCGATGACTTTGGCCGGAAACGGAAGGAGCGAGATGGGACGGTAGTTCTTGAGGTCGGTGGGGTCCGCCGTTGGTTTCTTCAGGAGGGCGGTAAGCTCGGCGTGCTTCCAGCTCTCCGGGAAGGTGGCGGTGTGGAAGGAGGAGTTGATGATGTCCCGGAGATGGGGTGCGATGGTGGCGTCGGCTTTGTTGAAGACGTGGTGTGGGCAGGGGTCGGTTGGTGATCCGGAGTGGATGGAGTTCATCGTGCGGGTGGTGTCTTCGGTGCTGATCGGGGTCCAGTTGCAGAGGGTGGTGGTGGCGGGCGTTGGTTCGGGCGGTAGGGTGCGTGGTCTGTGCGTCGAAGCTGTTATGTATGTCGGTGATCTTGCGGTGGAAGAACGCGGCGAGTGAGTTGCAGAGGTCTTGCGAGGGGGTGATGTCGTTGTTTCCGGCGCTGGGGTTGGAGAACTCTTTGACGATGCTGAAAAGTTCCTTGCTGTCGTGGGCGTTGTTGTCCAGTCGTTCTTTGAGTGCCGACTTCTTGGTGGCACGGATCAGCTGGTGGTGTTTGCGGGTGGCGTGCTTGAGGGCGGTCCTGTTGTCTGTGGTCTGGTCGAGTCGCCAGGCTTTCTCGAGAGTGCGGCAGTTCTTCTTGGATTCCTTGAGTTCGTTGGTGAACCAAGGGGTTTTCTTGCTTCCGGGTCTGCTGGGAGGGTTTTTAGTGGTGCGAGGTCGTCGGCGCAGGCGGTCAGCCACTTGGCGAGGTTGCTGGCTGCTTCGTTTGGGTCCGTTGTGTTGGTGGGTGTGTTCTGGCTGAGGGAGGCGGTGAGCTGCTCGGCGGTGATCTTGCTCCAGCTCCGGCGGGGAACCTGTTGCGGGTGGTGGTGGGTCGCAGTCTTTCTGAAGCTGAAGTGGACGCAGCTGTGGTCGGTCCAGTGGAGTCCGGTGGCGTGGCTGAAGGAGATGTGCTTGCTGGAAGAGAAGACGGGGTCAAGCGTGTGGCCGGCGTAGTGGGTGGGCGTGTTCACCAGTTGCTTGAGTCCGAGGTTGGCGAGGTTGTCCAGCAGGGCGGTGGTGTTTCTGTCGTTGTTGTTCTCCAGGTGGAAGTTGAGGTCCCCTAGGAGGATGTAGTCGGCGGAGGGCATGGCGTGCGGGCTGATGAAGTCTGCGATGTCTTCGCTGAATAGTGTGCGTGGTCCCGGGGTCTGTAGATGAGGGTGCCTCGGAGGGTGGTCTTGGGGTCAGTGTGTATCTGGAAGTGTAGGTGTTCGGCGGCGGTGAAGGTCTCGTCGGAGTTAGTCGAGATGCGGATGGTGTTCTTGTGTACGATGGCGATGCCTCCTCCCGTCTGGTTGACGCGGTCCTTCCGGGTGATCTTGTATCCGTCCGGGATGGCTATGGCGATGTCGGGCGCTGAGGAGGCGTTCATCCAGGTTTCGGTGAGGAAGGCGACGTCCGGTGCTGTTGCGTCGAGCAGGTCCCAGAGTTCCACGGCGTGCCTGTGGACGGAGCGGGTGTTCAACAGGATGCATTTCAGGTGGTTGCTGCTGGTGCTCGACTTGGCGGGGGTGGTGCAGGTCCGGGGGCAGGTGAATCGGCAGGCTTGGCAGGTGAAGGGTCCGTGGGTGCGTCTCGGGAGGCTCGGTAGCAGGCAAGGTTCCGGCCGGCATTGAGTGCGGTGAGGGTGGCGGCGTCGTAGGTCCGTCGAGTAGTGTTGCATCGGTGGGATCCAGGGGTCCTGGCGCTGGGCGCGTGCCAGGCGCGGACGGGCGCAGACGGGCTTACCTTTGGCGCACCTTCGGCGCTCCGTCGGTGCTCCCGCTGCGCGCGCGGCCGCTGCGCGGTCGCTCAGGGGCGTCATAAGTAAGGAGCCGGGAGGGAGGAGCAGCTGGGTGGCGGGAGCGGGGCGGCGAATGGAATCACGGGGGGCGGGGCCGCAGTGGCGGGAAAGTCCCAGGAGCAGCGGGCAGCGGGAAAGTCCCAGGAGCAGCGAGCGAAGGAATCTGCAGGCAGGAGGCGACAAGGCAGGCAGGAGCGGCAGCAGTGAGTGGGGCGACCAAGCCCTGTGGAGGGCAGAGCGGTCACACTCTGTGGTCCCCTACGGTCCCCTTAAGTAAGGAGCCGGGAGGGAGGAGCAGCTGGGTGGCGGGAGCGGGGCGGCGAATGGAATCACGGGGGGCGGGGCCGCAGTGGCGGGGAAAGTCCCAGGAGCAGCGGGAAAGTCCCAGGAGCAGCGGGAAAGTCCCAGGAGCAGCGGGCAGCGGGAAAGTCCCAGGAGCAGCGGGCAGCGAGCGAAGGAATCTGCAGGCAGGAGGCGACAAGGCAGGCAGGAGCGGCAGCAGTGAGTGGGGCGACCAAGCCCTGTGGAGGGCAGAGCGGTCACACTCTGTGGTCCCCTACGGTCCCCTTAAGTAAGGAGCCGGGAGGGAGGAGCAGCTGGGTGGCGGGAGCGGGGCGGCGAATGGAATCACGGGGGGCGGGGCCGCAGTGGCGGGAAAGTCCCAGGAGCAGCGGGAAAGTCCCAGGAGCAGCGGGAAAGTCCCAGGAGCAGCGGGCAGCGGGAAAGTCCCAGGAGCAGCGGGCAGCGAGCGAAGGAATCTGCAGGCAGGAGGCGACAAGGCAGGCAGGAGCGGCAGCAGTGAGTGGGGCGACCAAGCCCTGTGGAGGGCAGAGCGGTCACACTCTGTGGTCCCCTACGGTCCCCTTAAGTAAGGAGCCGGGAGGGAGGAGCAGCTGGGTGGCGGGAGCGGGGCGGCGAATGGAATCACGGGGGGGCGGGGCCGCAGTGGCGGGAAAGTCCCAGGAGCAGCGGGAAAGTCCCAGGAGCAGCGGGAAAGTCCCAGGAGCAGCGGGCAGCGGGAAAGTCCCAGGAGCAGCGGGCAGCGAGCGAAGGAATCTGCAGGCAGGAGGCGACAAGGCAGGCAGGAGCGGCAGCAGTGAGTGGGGCGACCAAGCCCTGTGGAGGGCAGAGCGGTCACCTACCTTGAAACGATGGGGAGAGGTAGAAAGATAGGAAGGTAGATGGGCTAAAAAGAAGGAAGATGTGGTGCTGGTTCTGCCTCTATACCAAATGATGGAGAAAGAGAAGGGAGAGGCAGACGCAACAGCATATCCTATGAGGGAAGTGCCAGGAGGAGGATATGTTCATGTCCCTTGGAGTAGGCAGGATATTTTGTCTTTTACCAATGATTTCCCAAAATTTAGAGAAAAGCCTGTTGAGTGGTACAAGCAAGTGGAAAGATCTGTGAAGGTCTCAAAGGTTTTGTTAAAATATCTAGACACGCTGTTTGACATTGTAGTTTTGACAGATTTATGGACTGAATGTGAAGTTGCTGTTGACTGGCCATAAACAGAGCCTGCAAGAGAATCGAAAACTGGTGCGCGGGTGGAAGTGATGAGGAAGTATAATCAGGTTATTACGTATCTGAAAGGAAAGATTTCACTGAAAGAAACAGATTGGGTAAAAATAGACAGAACTACACAGGAACTAAAAGAGACAGTGCATGCATATTACGAAAGACTTTTTCAGGCATTTAAGCAATACAGTGGAATTGAGAATGTGACAGAAAAAGACATGGGACATTTTGTGTGTCTGTTTGCATGTGGCTTAAGACTTGAGATAAGTGCCATGATACAACAACATTTGATTTGTTGGCAAAGTAAGCCCATTGATGAGAATCTTCGTTATGCAAAATATTGTGGAGATGACATTGATTTGCGTCACAAGAAATTAAAAGAGAAATTAATGTTAGCACAGATGAGAGCGGCCAAGAAAGGATATGTGGGTTTTGATTCTGATTTTTCAGGCATGGTACAGGGAAATGGTTAGACGACTACTGGAATGTGAGGTGTAGCAGGAAATCCTTTGCATACTTTGGTGCCTCAAGGAAGAGGAAGGGGATTACAAATAGATATGTTGAAAAAGACTTATCCGTGTCACAGTTGCGGCAAGATCGGGCATTGGAAACGCAAGTGTAGGTTTAACACAGCTATTCAGGCAGATGGACAGATAGTTGCAAATGGAATTGTACAGCCACAGGTAAATAATTAAATGCCGAATTAGCCAGTGTCAAGATGGAGAGGTCAAAATCAAAATATGCCACAAGCTCCCATGCCTCAATTGAATGGACAGGTGCAAAGATACAGTGTTAATATGGGTTTTCATTCCAATGATCAGGTAAATTCGAATGTGCAAGTGGCATCACAGTACTTGTTGCAGGCCGATGACAGTGACTCAGATATGTCCCAGTGATGGTGCCTGAGAGGGGAAGAGGAATACGTGCTTGGCGCATCCTTAGAGGTAGATCAGAATGGTCCCTATGTGGATGGCAAGATAAATGGAACACCTATTTCATTCCTTGTAGATACTGGTGCTACCCATTCCACTGTGAGAACTGTGGAAATTTCCAACCTACCCCTCTCGGGAGAAACAATCCAAGTTGTAGGAGTATCTAACCAACTGATATCGACCCCAGTGAAAGAACCTGTACAAGTACAAATTGGGTCTTTTGAAGATTTACACAAGTTCGTGGTGTGTGATTCTAGTCCAGTGAATTTGTTAGGGCAAGAATTGTTCCATCTATTGTACCCCAGAAGGAATAGAATTTCATACCAAGGATGAAGATGTGGTGCTTAAAATGGCCAGACAAAAGACAGAAGTAAAGGGCCTATATCCCTTACTTAATGAAAATAACTTACTGCATGAGTTGCGAGATACAGTTTTGCCTGAAGTGTGGGATTTTACAGGAAAGGATATCGGCTTGATGAGAGCAGTAGCTCAAATGCAGAATATCCCAGAACTCCAGCGAATAATTTGAGCACAGAAACTATTGCAGGTGTAACCCCTTTGATTGAGACCCTGACTGAACAAGGAATTCTGAGAGAGATTTTGGGAAGTCCGTGTAATTCACCTAACATGAGTATTCGAAAACCAAATGGGAAATATAGGATTGTGCAGGATTTAAGAAAAGTTTAACAAATTGTGATACCCTGTTGTCCAATAATACCAAATCCTGCTGTGATGATATATCAGATTCCTTGTGAGGCTGAATGGTTTTCAGTGATTGATTTGTGTCAAGCCTTTTTCTCAATCCCCTTGCATCCGGATAGGCAATATTTGTTTGCGTTCCGGTTTGGAAACCGGGTCTTGGCATGGTGCCGAATTCCACAAGGGTATACAGAGAGTCCTTCAATTTTCAACTAAATAGAAATTTGGAATCATTGGAAATGCCAGATCACTCTGTGCCTGTGCAGTACATAGATGATTTGTTGGTTGCATCAGGTACTAAAGAGGCTTGCATTTCTGACACTATTGCTCTATTAAATCATTTGGCAATAAGTGGACATAAGGTGTCACCAGCAAAACTCCAATTTAGCAAAAGAGAAGTTCTTTATTTGGGACACCACATTGAAAAGGGAGTCAGAAAAGTATCACAGGATCAGATCACTGCTATCTTGCAGATGAATCCACCAAGTACCTAAAAGGAAGTTCGCATGTTTTTGGGAATGGTCGGTTATTGGAGGCAGTGAATACCAAATTTTTCCCTGATAGCCAAGCTACTTCAGAGACTCACAGAACAGACTCACACACAAAGATGTGTCTGATCCCATTTCATGGGATGAGGAATGCATGCGCTCTTTTCATGAACTGCGAGACAATCTGTGTCGAGCTCCAGCATTGGGAATGACCGACTTTAACAAGAGTTTTACATTGTTCTGCAGTGAGCACGAAGGTCATGCACTATCAGTTCTAACGCAAATGCATGGAACTGCTCGCAGACCTCTTGCATACTTTTCAGATACTTTAGATCCTGTAGCTGCTACATTGCCTGGATGTTTGAAAGCTGTTGCTGCAACATGTGTGAGTTTGGAACAGTGTGAAAATATTGTGATGGGACACCCTTTGAAAGTGTATGTGGCACATTCTGTCGAGATTCTGCTTACTCGAACTAGAGCACAGCATCTCACGAGTAGCCGATTGACTAAATATGAGCACGTGATTTTGGGAGCTGAAAGTGTGACAGTGACAAGATGCACAAGTTTGAATCCAGCTACCTTGATGCTCTTACCAGGACATGAAGTTGTGATGGATGAAGCAGATCATGATTGTTTGGACGTGACAGAAATATGTACCAAACCGCGTCCTAACATTCAGGATGTCCCATTGCCTGAATCAGATCATATTCTGTTTGTGGATGGATCTTATTTGAGAGATTCTGGAGGTACCTTGCGAGCTGCATATGCTATTTGTACTGTGGTGGGTGTAGTCGAAGCATTGTGGATGAAAGGAGTGTCTTCAGCACAAGTGGCTGAATTGATTGCACTTACCAGGGCTTGCAGCATTACTGAACAAATGAGAGTAACCATATTTACAGACAGTCAATATGGTTTTGGGGTTGTCCATGACTTTGGGCAATTGTGGTCTCAATGTGGGTACATGACCTCTTTGGGTTCCCCTATACGAAACGGAGAGTGTGTGAAGAGACTACTGATGGCACTACAACTGCGGGCTCAGATTGCGGTGGTGAAGTGTTCTGCCCACCAGACTGGTCACGATTATGTGACGGTCGTAAATCGATACGCAGATGAGACTGCGTACTATTGTGCCCTAAATTCTTACGCATTCAATGGCGAGTCTTTGAAGGAACAGTCTGATGACACAGAATGCAGACTAATGTTTTCAGTCGTAGAAACCTGGGAAGAGATTAAGGAGTTACAGGATGCAGTACCCCAAGCTGAAAGAGAAAGGTGGATTAAAGCAGGATGTAATTGTCAACAGGATGATAAGATGTGGGTGTACACAGATGGGAGACCTGTTTTACCAGACAGTCTGTTGTCGTCTATGGCAAGAAATTGCCATGGGCCTGCACATGTGGGAAGAGATGCTATGCTGCGTCTCTTTTGACAGACCTGGTATAATCCCCGATTTAGAGCCATTGCTCAAAGTCTGTGTTAGAGATGCGTGACATGTCAACACCAAAATGCAGGAAGAAAAACATTGGCCAATACAAGTTATATAGGAAAATTAGGAGGTCCGTTTACCTGAATGCAGATTGATTTTATTGAGATGCCCCCTTGCAATGGATTAAAATATGCCCTCTAGATTTGAGATAGGAGATCCAAATCAGTCTTCACTAAGGCGTAAACGTATATGTGCATGCTTTTTGGCTGCCTTTGTTATAATCCTTGTCTTGTTATTGACAATACTAAATCTACCTCATCATGTTTAGTCAAACTCTAATTTTCACGTGACTACAACTGCTGAAATGACAAAGGTAAAAGAGGAAGTGGTTGTGACTAATGAATTAACAAATACAGACTTACATCATGACCAGTCTACTAATGATTTCTCACTAAATGTGTTTACTAAACTCCTCTATGAGTACCTAGATACTATGGATGTGAGAGAATGTTATGTGTGCATGCAATTACCTTCTTCTGTGTCTGAGAGAGTGACCTATCATCACCTACCTTTAACTTATGGTATATCCTGTAGTGTACTAACAAGTTTGTTCTATTGTAAGGGACAGTTTCAATATTATTATTCAAATTATGATTTGGTCTTTTCAGAAGTTCAGATCAAGAGAAATTTAAATGTAGGGCAAGATGCACGAGATGCTGAAATAATGGGGGAATTTTTTCAACCTACATTAACTAAAGATACAGTATATGCGCATCAACATAATCTAACTTGTGCTTTACATAGTGTAGGAAAAGATTTTATTAATTCAGTAGAAGATCAGCGAGAAGAAATAAAGATAAAAATCTGAATCGCAAATGAGGATACCTCCATGGGCAAACAGGGAGGATGAATATAAAAAGGGGAGACATATGCTGCAATGACTCTGGATTGGCAACATAGGGGAAGCTTTGCAAACTGAGATGCAAAACAGACCATAACAATAAATTCATTGATTCCAGTGAATGTGATCATACCTTCCTACTTGTAGGAGGTTGGAGAAGATACTTAGCAGGATTAGATCCTGTATTTTTCGGGAGTATATTTTGTATGTGGGAGAAATGCTTATTATAGGTTACTAAAACATTGGTATGGATGTTGTTATATGGGAATAGTTTTTCCCAAAATGTATCATGTAAATGAAAACAGAGGAACCAATGAAAAGAAACATACACGTTTCAGGAGAGGAATTAGTGCTGCTGAAATTATTGGGGATATTTTTGGAGCTATAATAACCTCAGTTGGGGTAATATTAAATTCACACAAAATTTGAAAACTTTCAACTGTAGTAGATTGGCTGGCAACTGATACTGCTGGTGGATTTCTCGTTATAGATAAGGAAATGGTTGATATCCGATCCATGGTTTTACAAAATCGACTTGCTTTAGATGTGCTCCTAGCCAAAGAAGGCGGAATCTGTCGCATGCTAAAGGTTCAACAATGTTGCACTTATATTCCTGATAAAAGTAAAGATTTGCGGGGCTATATTAGCAACATTACTAATTTGGGAAAAGAACTAACAAAATTAAAGGTTGATTGTGCTTGGGAAACCATTGGGAAGAGATTCTCATCTGTGGGAATTTGGTTTGCAGCACTGGGAGGCAGGCTAGTGGGAAAAATACTGACACTATTAATAACCATTGCTATTTGCTTATTAATATTAGTACTAATATACTGTTATTGTAAACGTATAGGAGTTGAAAAAGAAACTAGAGGTAAGAAAAGAAACAGAGCAGAAATTGAACTAGAAGGCAGGCAATGTGAATATTATGATGACATGAACAATTTGGAGCAGGCTAGATTGAAACGAATGAAGACAACTGCATTCTAATGTGACATCAGAATATGATCAGATGATAAGATAAGATTGTGTGATGGCTTGTTTCGCCATCAAAGGGGGAATTGATGGAGCATAGTTGTTATCTGACGGCTACCTTTATCAATTCTCACTAGTAAAAGATCATTACAACACTTAATTCTTGATGAAGACATGTTAAGCAGCTAAGCCGAAAAGCATGAGAAGTACATGTTGCATCGTAAAAGCATGCAGAGTGTTGTAACACGATGATGCGAAAACGTTAACAAAGAGAGAAACAATGAGAACTACATATCACGTGTTGTGAGAAAATAAAATATATGTTAACATAGAGAGTTTCCTGATAATAACATTTAAATGTGCATCAAGTATGAAAATATATACCTGCATCATGAGGGTATTGTAATGCAAATTGCTTATTTAGAAACAATTGACATAGTGCAAACGTGAGCTTCTGTAACGTTTATGCAATAATACATATATTTCAGAATGACACGTTAATGATTTGTTTTGAAAATAGCAACATGCAAATAATGCTTAGAATGGATTTTTTTTAGCATTACTCAATATTGATATGTAGTTTTTAAAGAAAACTATAACTGAAATAACGCAGAAAATCAAAATGCATTTATGAAATGTATGCCTTATAATAATAGTGATTCAGCAAATTTTCATGTAGGCCTCAAATGCTTTTTCTTTCCTGCGCAAATGTAAAATCATACGAAGCAGTCACTTTAGGCACTCTGAGAACTTTCTGTGAAGTTTCATTTCTTTATTGGTTAACAATGGACTCACTTCTTGCTATGAAGCATATTTGATAGAAATGTAACAATATTATTGCAAACCCAGGGAAAGGCGCCTCAAAATGGATGGACTGTGAGCAAAGTAAAGTTCCACCTACTTCCGTGGAAGTGATGGAAGAGTAATACAATTGAACTTAATGAATCTAATGAAAAGTTGCAAAAGGATTACCTAATTCTTCCGGATTTTTGTGATTCACTGATCACCCCACAACAGCCCACTGTGAGTGACCAATGAGAACCCCATGGACTAATGGAATTGATACGTTAAGGGGTGTAAACCAGGAACTATTTGAGGTATATTTTCCCCATCGGAGGAGGAGTCGGGCTGGCTGTCATTTTCCTCTACCAGCCTGGCATGCTGTCAGACTGACTTTTGATTGCTACTGACTTTCTTATGCCTTTCCCATCCACACTGGGTGGCAAAGTCCTTAAATGAACTGAACTATTGCTAACTGCGACCCTGAAGCCTGTACTTTGCCGGCTGGTAAAGTTGAACAGGAAATAACCTTTCAGCTAAAGCGTTAGCTGACTCCTTCTGTGGCATGCGGAGCTGCAGTTCAGTCTTGGCCGGATCTAATTGAAGACAAACCGAAACGACCAGCCTTGCTTTGGTTTGTATGATTGACAACTGAATCTCAAAAACTTATTTTGTTTCTCTCCACAGACAAATTTCCAGCTGTCTATTAATGATCTGTACTGCATTGTGAGGCTACCTGTACTAATAATTTGCCATTAAATCTGATTTGAAAGGCAATTTCTTGATATGTCCATTCAAAATGAGGCATTAGATAAATGTTTTTTATGAGTTATCTTTATCGATTCTGTCTCATTCCTTTAGTCATATTTCTTGTCTCAAGGTGTTTGTATCAGTGGCTGAGAAAGGCTATGAAATAGGTTTTGAGATAACAATCATTTTATTCCAGGTCCTCATAGAATAATTGTTACACATTCTCAACGTATTCTACTCCCTGTCAGCTTAACAAAAAGATCCATTGGAGGACCATGGTTAGTGGTAATTGAAACTATTGTGAGTTTACAGGATTTGATGAAATGGGCCTGGTGATTCAAAGACTGTTTTAAAGAAAAGAGAAAACTTGGTAAGCTTCACGCTGCATCATTATCTGTCAGTTCTTAAACGGCTACACTTAGATGATTGGTTTCTGACTGCATCAAGGCCAGTAGCATTGGACCATTAGTGCCCAGAGCAGAACAAAACTTGGCGAACTCCAATTAACCAAAGTACCACCCCTCATAAGTGCCACAGAGCTGACTTTTTAATGGAGAAAATCTTTGCTGGTGTTTGTATGGAGGCATGTTTGGAAAGAATATTTTAACATGTTGGTAGCAGGGCAGGAGTGAAAATAAAAATAGGGTTTAAATTCCATTTACCATCCTGAGCAAGAATATTGCACACTGGTAGGAAGTTCTGGGAGAAGCTATCTCCTCTTTTTAGGATGGATTTTATACTTTCAATGTGACCGCTACTCAGCCAGGCTGCCATATCTTGAATGTAACTGAGCACTGACCTCTCAGCATTGCTACTATACCTTATATTGGGCAGTACCAGCACTTCATAATTGAGCTGCTGTACTTATAATACAAGTACGAGCACTTCCCACACCGTGCATTGAACAGGACTAGCATTTTCAGCAGAGCTGCTAGAAGAGTAATAGGGCAGTAGCTGCACTTCTTAACATACATTTGTCTTCTAATTAGTAAAGAATGGGCACTTCATAGCACGGCTTCTTGCGTTGTAAGTGGAAATGAATAGACACTTCTCTCCTGAACTTAGTGCATTCAAAGGGTGGCACCTGTACTTTACCACAGTGCTGTTATGCCATGAATGGAGGTGCACCAGTTGTTCGCAGCAGGAATTTCATGTTTCAATGGGACCATTTTAGAATGTCTACATTTAGCTACTATACCATTAGTGCAACTTCACCCCTCAACCACATTGTTGCAATTTGAATGGTGCAGTAATGTCATTTTTCCAAAGCATTGCTAAAAATTTAATTAGGCATTATCAAACCTTCTCAGCATGACTGCAGTGCTTTTAAAGTAACAGGATCCGAACTTCTCAACAGAAATGGCATTTTGCTAATGGTATATTGTCGGAACGTCTGAGTAAGATTGCTATTCTTGTCTTGTAAGTCAGGAGTATTAATTGAAGGAGGATTGCTATATTTTTTATTGTAAAGTACCGACTGAAAAGTATCAAAATACAAAGTGAGAATACAATCCAATGTTGGGATGGGTGAATACGAGGTCAATGAATGTCATGATATATGCAGGCCCGTCTATGGCAATATCAGTAATTGCAATGTGAATGTATGCCACAGCCTGTGCCCACATGACATTGACGATGCCTGTCAATGCATGCTTAACTTGTTCCCGTACAGCAGCGCCGAGATCAGCAATAATGATACCAATGTATGTCATAAACCATGCTTGCACAATATCATTATTGTTGCCAATAAGACCAATGTCAATGTATATTCAGACCAAAGCTAACATACCTTTGATAACACCAGTAAGAACAATGATAATGTGCAAAATGACAACTGTATGCACCTTGTTGGTAATGCTGATAAGAATGATGCCAGTGGCTGCCATATTATTTTTAGAAGTTCCGATGAACTCACATCATTGCTGTTGGATTCACCCAAGGTGACCTCCCCATCACCCCCGAGTAAGAGTTACGCAGTCAGGCAGGTCCTGCATGTATTCCCTAGAAACACCACAAAGCTAGATACCACATGAAGATAGATACACTCAACCAATCAGGACACAACATGCACACCACACGTAGCGATCACATGCTCCTCACACCAGACATCTGGACTCAAACACACTGGCCCAGATCAGCTCTCCCTGAGTTCGAGAGTCATCTGTGTCCTTATCAGATGTGCACATGTGATATTGATTTATGACTAAGATGCTCTTTTGGAATGTAGAGAACATTTTATTGTACCTCATGAACAGTATAAATTGATCGAAAGATTTTGAGCAGACGCATTCCGTCCAGGCTGCCCCGGTCACAGTGTTTAATTAAAACAACTTGTTCCTGTTTGCCAAACAAGTCTTGTCTTTTCATTTATTTAAGGTAAATTCATATCTGAGCAACACCAGCAATGTTCTTGAAATGACTACAACTGTATTGCCAAACCTTGATTGTAAAAGGATAAAAACCGTATCACTTGCTGGGTTGTATTTATATCTTTGTCTCTGGCGTCAGGTAGCAGTTGACCTACTGAGCAAAATGGCTTTGTTATGTAGATTGCTCACATGTCAGTGGTAAGCACTCCTGCATTAACCTAAGTAGCTATTAACTACAGTTCACCCAACTCTGCAGTCCATGATCCAACATGCACTACTTTCAGCTCTGACATTTAAAGCATATTTAGTAGTGGTTTTGAGTGTGAGGAGATAAAGAAAGCAAGAGGACAATTGCAAAGACAATTGCCTGCTTTGAAGTCAAAGGGACACAATTATCTAGGGCTGCCTCTGGCCAACAGCCCCTGTTGTTTCTTCTGCTCCATGAGGTGCCCCGCTGTGCCTGGTACCTCACACAGCTGCCCATCCCGTCCACCCTTAGGGCAGAACGAGTTGTAATATTCCAGACTCACTTTTAGCCCCATTCTAAGTATTGTGATGGAATAGGAACACAAATTACTATGGAATTGCCATTTGTGTACAGCATTGGATTATTTATTGCCAAAAACTCTCAGTTGTGCCCACTGCAATGGAATGGGGGATATTGTGTAGAAATAGTCATTGCTAGCAGTTTTTTCGTGTTTTTCCATTATTGCACTGTTTCCTTCTTGTTGGATCTGGGGGAAATTAACAATGCTAAAATTCCAGAACTGAGAACAATTTGTATGAAACCCGTAATTGTAAAACGGGGTAAAATTATTGCTCCTGTTTTTATAATAGTCACTGCATTCATAATTAGATCATTGAAACATGGAAGTATAATGTCAGAAATTACAGGAACCTATTTTAAGGAAATTTACAAATCCATGGTCTAGAAGAGTTGTGTGATTGCTATGATACACACAGTTCCTTAGTTCACAAGTGCTGGTAGTGCTCAAGCGTGGCTCCTGTTCTGAGAGGATAGAGAGTTTTAAATGATTGAAGTGAAACTGCTTATTAAACACTCTGAGAAAGTGTCTCTTTTTGCATGGTCATATCCAATTTTTGTGGGCTGATGCTGCTGGTTTCTGAACTCTCACAAAGACACTGCTGTTTAGTCCACATGGCATGCTCTGACCCCTAAAGCACTGTAACATTGGTTAAAACCCATTAGGCATATTTAACTTTCCAATAAGGCCAGAGTATGTGGGGTAAAACTAAACACTAAAAGCATAGAAAGTTAACTGCTACGTGTGAACTGTAGCACGTAGTGTGCCACCCACTAGGCTGAAGAGCAAAACATGGCTTCAGGTTTTCGTGCGTAGCTTACCTTCTGCAGCTTTTAATCCTGCAGGCAGACCTGCCAAGGTATACCTTTTAGCAGGAGTGAAACTCTACTTTGAAATATTATCTAAGTCACCTGTAAGTAGGCCAAAAGGTTGGGCACCTGGATTTGTATGTGAAATATGTAAGAGTTTAAAGTTTGCACTTTCCTAAAGTGATCAGTCACTAAAAGCTATTTTCACCATTACGGCTGTAGCTGGTACTATGAAGAGAAAGCTTAAAACAGTTAATATGTTAGTTCTGTGCATTTGGTTTACAATAGGCTACAGAGATAGTTCAACCACTGTTATAAAATGTATAGAGGGAGTTCAAAGTCACATAATTAGCTTTCGTATAATTACACAAAATATTTAGCATGGGCCTGCCTGCCGCAGTCTGTCAGTACTGCTTTGATGAGGTCTGAAATACTGCTCTCAGAGTAGAGACAATGGCTTGGGCCTGGCAGGATGTCTCGGGAAGAAATGTGATTCAACTTAATCCATGCAGGGCAGTTTAGGAGTGTCCAGAAACTTCCCTAACTAAAAAGGGACCAGGGGAGACCTACACGTTTATAGTTTAGTGATAAGGGAAGGCTGGAGAAGAGGGGTCTTTGATTTCAAAACACACTTTAGCCTCCTGGCTTTAGTTTCAGTGGAGGAGGGACCTAGCCTCAAAACCAGTTACTAGTGGTTGAGTGGGAGGGGGCTCCACAAGCTGCATTTTAAGGCAGAAGAATTTTGTCATGTTGAATTTTATTGAAAATAGTGCACTGTGGGGTAGTTTTTAGTGAGGCAAACAGGATGTGTTACAAAAGTAGTAAGGTTTGCCCTTGGGAACCTATTGTCTACTGGTCCACTAGTGTCCAGGAAACACCACCACCCATTGCCTAGCGAATTCAACAAAGGTAGCACCTCAACTCCAGTTCTTCAGAACACTTTCTGGACCTGTGGCAGAACAGATGTATGCTGGACTTGTTGTCTGTAACCTGTGAGAAGACCAGAATGGCTGGACTGTTCCCACTTTTAACCAGGACCAAGAATTGGATTTCAAGGGCCAATTGGCTGACCTCCTGTATGTCTACAGGGACATAACAAACTGCAAGAGGCATTTTTCCAGGAGTGACCAGTGGACCAGTTACAAGTGTAACTGGACTGGACATTGCCTCAGCTGGAGTGCACCCTGGCCCTTAAGTGCTGTCCCTGAGGTCCTGGGAGCATTATAAGTAGCAAAGGGGAACTACCAGAGAAAGTCTGAAAGTTGGGACATAAACAAAGTTTGGACTTCCGAGACCTACGGTGCCTTGCAGCAAAGATGTCTAATTTCAGTGCGACTTCACGGTGCTGAGACAGTGGGGCTGATTCCGATTCAGGCCAGAAATCACTCCGACAGAGCCGGACCCGGAGAGATTTCCGACCGAATCGGACTCTAGCAGCCCGACCGAATGAGTACGATGCGTACGCATGCAATCGGACTCGATTGAAGTCAATGGGAGCCGGTCATACAACGCGTACGCGGGCTCCCATTGACTCAATGGGTGCGAGGCAAACAAGGGTGCCCCCTACAGCGGGTACGCGTCGATGCGACTCGCGCCGTACATGCACAGGTAGGGGGGACCCATGGGCCCCCCTGTGTGCGACTCGCGCGGCTACGCATACAGGGGGGTCCGACACGGACCCCCGAAGTCCGGCTCCGACTGCTCTTTCGAGCCGGACGGCGCGAGTCGGTCGGACTGCTCGCGGCGCGCATCATACTTGCCCGGCCGGGGAACGTCTCCATTGCGCGGTGCGAGTCGTGTCTGTGCGAGTCGGTCGAAGCGGTTAGGACCCGCGAACGAGTCGGTCGCCGATTTCGCGTGCGCTCGCATCGTACTCGCTCGCCCGGACGCACGTTCGAATCGGTCGGGAAAGAGGGCTCCGAATCGGATCCGGTTAAGCCAAATCCGATTCGGTGCCCTACCGGCCGAGATCGGAATCGGCCCCAGAATATCGAGTTGGAAATGTCGACTTACACAAATATCGAGTTGGAAATATCGTGATTCAGAAATATCGACAGCAAGAATATCGTGGTCAAGAATATCGAATTTAAGGTAAGAAATATCGTTTCTAAGAATATAGAAGTCATTAATATTGTTTGAAAAAATATAGATGTTTAAAATATCGATTTTTTAATTAGTGTTATGTATTTTAGTTTATATTTTAAATGTATGTGATGTATGTTTTTATGTACAAGTATTGTTTAAGTTTTTTAATATATTAAATTTTTAGCAGTTTTTTATTTAATTAATTTCATTTTGCATTTTTAGTTCCGTAGCGGGTTGTGGATTTATAGGGGAATAGGGTGGGAAGTAATTTAATTATAATAAATTAAGGATTATTTTTTATTTATTTAATTTAGATTTTATAGCGTTAATTGTGGGAAGTAAGGGGCCTATTATGATGGCGGTCGGAAAACCTCCCCGACCGCCATGGTAGCGGGAAAAGACCGCCCGCATGGACCGTGACATCACCGCCGGTCGAATTACGATGACCCGCGGTCGAAATCCGACCGCAGCGGTCGGATCGCGGGCCT
Organism: Calotriton arnoldi; assembly: GCA_963921515.1. Taxonomy (NCBI): domain Eukaryota; kingdom Metazoa; phylum Chordata; class Amphibia; order Caudata; family Salamandridae; genus Calotriton; species Calotriton arnoldi. The sequence goes on from CAWUFW010005499.1 coordinate 1,016,565, forward strand.
TAACATTGCGGCGGTTGCTGCTGCCCGCAGCACAGCCGCGATGTCCAAAGGAGCATGTCCTGCATTTCCCTGCAATGCGTGGCAGGCACTGCACAGTGCCTGCCACCTGGTACAGGGAAATGTAGGGGGGGACCATGGGTACCCCCCCAGTGCACCCACACCCCCCCAAAACATTGGGGGCCCGCAATGGACCCCCGGAAGATAATCTCCGCATGCCTTTCCATGGCGGTCTGACCGCTGAGGAAAGGCTGGCTACCGCCGGCATCATAATCCTGCCGGCGGAGCCTGCTCTGCACTGCCACCATTATACCGGTCCTGCTCCGTCCGCCAGGCAGGAGTGCGGATGGCAACCGGCAGAAAAGTGGCGGTCGGAATTTCCCACCGCCGCAGTCACCACCGCCATCCTAATTTGAACGGCGGTTTTCTTGGTTGCGATCGCGGGCGGATGTCCGCCGCCGGTCCGGCGGGGGCGCCACCGCCGGCCCGGCAGTGGACATCCGACCGCCATCGTAATAGACCCCTAATTTATTTGTAATTAATTATTAATTGGTTGGTAATTAAGATTAATGAATTAATTGATAATTATGATAATTGTGTGATTGTTTTTTAGGTGCGGGTTGTGGGGTCTATAGGGGTAAAGAGTGGGAAGTAATTTATTTTTGATTAATTAATAATTAGTTCTTAATTAATATTAATTATTTGAAAGAAAATTAATAACAGAAATTGTGTAATTAATTTTAGGTGCGGGTTGTGGGGTTTATAGGGGTAAAGGGTGGAAAGTAATTTATGTTTAATCAATTAATAATTAGTTGTTAATTAATATTAGTCGATTAATTGAAAATCAAATTTGGAATTTGTGTAATAAATTTTAGGTGTGGGTTGTATGGTTTATAGGGATAAAGGATGGGAAGTAATTTTTGTTTATTTAATTAAAAATTAGTTGATCATTAATATTAATTAATTAATTTATATTTAATTAGGGAATTTGTTTATATTTTTTTGTGTGTGGGTTTTATTATTATAGGGGTACAGTGTGAGGAGTAAATTAATTTTACTTACTTTATAATTAGTTGTTAAATACTATTAGTTTTTTATTTTTATTTGTGTAACAAATGTTTTTACAGTTTAGTTTTAGCTGTGGGTTGTGGGGATTATAGGGGTAAAGGAGAGAGGATGTAGCCTTGCGGTTAGAGCGGTCGACCTCGGACCTTGGGAACCCGGTTCGAGTCTCGGCAACGACGCTCAACATCCTGTGATTCTGGGCAAATCACTTAATCTCCCCGTGCCTAACAAAAAAAAAATGAATGTGTTCATCTATAATGAAACAGGTGCTCATGTAAAGCGCTCTGATACCCGATGTCTCGGGTCTAGTTTGCGCTATATAAAACTCTAAAAACAAAAAAAAGTGTGGAAAGTTAAATAATTTTTATGAGTTTTAATTTGTTTTTTGATTAATAATATTTCTTTAATTGGTAATTAACTATGTTAGTTGAGGAATTTGTATGTGGTTTGTGAATTGTGTGGTGCTATAGGGTAGGAAATAAAAAAAGTTAATTTATGTAATAATTAATGTTTTTGTTTCAAATTTTTTTTAAATTAAAAATATTTATTTGTTTGGAAATTATTTTTTATTTTATTTGATATAATATTTGTAGGTATTTGTTATATGTATTTAACATTATATGTTTTTTTAAAATAACTTAATATTAAATATATTTATATTTGAATTTTTAACATATTTATATAATTGTTAATTTATTTTTTAAATATTTTTATTGTTAACATTTTGTTTGTTTTTAATTTTGAACTGACTGGAGTGAGAATATTAATTGTTACTCCTCTGCAATCCAACACTTTCCCTACAGTTGCACTCACTGGAGTGGGAATAGTAATTTTTACCCCTTTGCTATCTAACACTTTCCCTACTGTTGCACTCACTGGAGAAGGAAATTTAAGTTTCAAGATTTTTAAATAGTTTAATGTTTTAATTTATAATAGAATGTTTTTTAATTAGATTTCATGTTATTGGTACACACACACACACACAAGCTCAAGTAAGGTACCGCTTGTTTTGATCTTTTAAATGCCTAATTTTAATGTAAAAATGTAAAACCTTCAACGGGTCCACTATTGCTTTGCACTGCTGTTTGCCTACCTGTGCCTTAGTTCCTCTACTCTCTGGTCTGCCGCGGGGGCTCCCGTTTGTGCGGAGAGAGTGTTGCGCTGACTCTATTGCTACGGCCGCCATCTTAGTGGGTGGTGGTTGGCGGTCTAGCTCTTTCACCACTTCCGGGGGGAAACATATTTAGTCCATGCTGAACCGGACGCACGCAGCGGGAGCGCCACCGGCGCGCCAAAGGCAAGTCCTTCTGCGCCTATCAGCGCCCGGAATGCGCCATGCGCCAGGACCCCTGGCCTTTTTTCTAACTTATTTTAAACCAGGGAACAGCTACTGTCCCTAAACTATGGTAGGTGTGGCCCTGTTGTGTTCTCGTTTAATGAAAGGAACAATAACGCTCTGTTATGCCCCATTGTAAATAAGCACTCCTAGGCAGTAACATCCCTGCCACCTCTCCAGCTCTCAGCCTCCCAGAAGAGATAGGTCTGCAAGCCGATGCTATTCGGGGCGCTAAGAACAGGAATTCCCCGGGTACTTCTTCTGCCCGGCTTCCATAGATGCCACCAATGTCCCACAATCCAAGGGGGACGGACTTAATGCAAACTTACTTAACGTGAGATCTGCAATTAAACACAAATATGAATTAGAATGTCTGCTCCAAACCACAAACCCCGATGTAGTGTTTCTGACTGAAACATGGGCTACTGCCTCTTCTGAACGGACTGGGTGATAGCGCTTCCCAGGGGCTATTTGCTAGCCAGTCTACCCAGATTAGGGCAATTGGGCGGTGGGATCGCTATTATTTACAGGTCCGAGTTCAAAATAGTTTTTGAACCTGCTTTGTTGCCAGGTGCAGAAGCCACGACGTTCAACATCAAAATGAGAAATATGTTAGCCTTCTCTGGGCTGCTCCATTACAGACAGCCCGGATCTAAATCTCTATTTTCTCAAGCCTTAGTCCCTGCTGGAATCATGCTTAGACTCCCCGACGTTCACCATATTAGGGGATTTCAACTATCATCTAGAACTTAGGGATGATGCCTGCACCGCTGTACCGATAGACACCCTTGAAGCCTTTGGTCTTACTGAGATTGTTTTAGAACCTACCCACAAGGCTCTTGATACGCTGGATGGGAATTTTACAAATAACCCCTCCATTAGCATCAATAGAATTCTGCCACTTACCTGGACTGACCATATGGCAACTTTCTTCAACCTTAATGATGGACACAACAATGATCCGCCGTCCCCACCCCTGCCTCCGACTAAAGCTCGGTCATGGCGTAACATTAGTTCGGAGGTGCTTACCGAACTGTTGGACAACAATATGCCCACCTTAGTTGAAGATTCTAACCTGGCAGCCGAAAGCTACAATGATTGGATTAGGTCAGCCATCAATCAACTGGCCCCAGAAAGATTTGTCAAACAACGTAGGAAGAAACCTACCGCCCCATTGTATAGCCTTGAGCTGAAAACACTAAAATCCTCATGTCGACACTTATAACGCGAACGGATGAAGGACTATAGTACGACGGCCAAAAAGAACTATAACCTATCACTAACTGACTATAAAGCAGCTATCATTAGATCCAAAAAGAATTTCTACACCAGCAAAATTGAGGTGGCCAAAAACTCAGCTAGAGAACTTTTTAAACTCCAACAGGGCAATGTTTTCTCTCCTGATCAAGTGCTCGTTGATAAAATGGCCACCTTCTTTCAGTCTAAGGTCCAAATAATATATCAGGAATTAGAAAGTCTGAGCGCTGGCTGTTCATCTCCTCAGGCCTCTCTCTCGGAATACGCGTCACCTATCACCTGTCACTTGAATAGCTTCGCCCCCTTGACAATCAACAGGGTAAATGACTTACTACTGGTGATTAAGTCTGGCTCTCCAACTGGCCCATGCCCCCCGGACATCATTCATGGGGTTTCGAACAAAGTCAGCACCCTACTCGCCCCCCTCCTGAACAATGTGATCAATACTGGTGTCTTCCTGACTTCTTGGAAGAAAGCCTGTGTTAGACCCATTCTAAAGAAACCCTCCTTGGATCCTCTCGAAGTAACAAACTACCGCCCGATTGCGTGTCTGCCCTTAGCAGCCCAAGTCCTGGAAAAAGCCATTAACTCAGAGGAATCACTGACAAAATATCGACCTCAAAAATATCGAGGTACAAAAATATCGTGACAAAAATATCGAAGTCAAGAATATCGACATCCTATCTACATCATGGTAAGTACAAAAATATCGAAAATTAAATATCGATGTCAAAAATATTGTTGTAAAAAATATCTTTTTTTAAATATTAAAAAAATAATCTAAAATAAAGTAAATAATACATATAATTAAAAGAAACAGTTAAAATTATTTTAAATTTTTTTAAATAAAAACTGATACATATAATGTTAAAATAAATTAAACATATACATATAAAATATAATATATATACTTACTTAATAATATTCAGAAATAATTATTTTAATAACTTATAAATTGTTAAAAATATTTGATAAATTATAAATACTGACATACACATACAAAAATAATATTATTAAAATTTTGAAAAATATATTTAACAAATTAAAAAAATTATAATATTTTTAATTTTTGTAAAATAAATACTACACATTAAGTAAAATGATACAGAAAAATATTGGATAGCGGAGGGAAAAAAAATGCTATTCCCACTCCAGAGAGTGCAACAGTAGGGAAAGTGTTGGATAGCGTACGGCTAAAAATTACTATTCCCACTCCAGAGAGTGCAACAGTAGGGAAAGTGTTGGATAGCGAAAGGGTAAAAATTACTATTCCCACTCCAGAGAGTGCAACAGTAGGGAAAATGTTGGATAGCTTAGGGGTAAAAATTACTATTCCCACTGCAGAGAGTGCAACAGTAGGTTAAGTGTTGGATAGCGTAGGGGTAAAAATTACTATTCCCACTCCAGAGAGTGCAACAGTAGGGAAAGTGTTGGATAGCGTAGGGATAAAAATTACTATTCCAACTCCAGAGAGTGCGACAGTAGGGAAAGTGTTGGATAGCGTAGGGGTAAAAATTACTATTCCCACTCCAGAGAGTGCAACAGTAGGGAAAGTGTTGGATAGCGTAGGGGTTAAAATAACATACTTATCAATTAAATAATTGTTTTAATTAAATAATGATTTATTAATAAATTAACAATAAATTATTTATAAATACCAATAAATGAAAATTAATAATTACTTTAATAACATTACATTTCTTCCCACCCTATTCCCCAATAAACACAAAACCCACTCCACATAAAATTTAACACAATTAATATAATTATCAATTAATCAATTAATAAAAATTAATTAACAACTAATAATTAATTAACAATAAAATAATTATCAATACCAATAAATATTAATAAATAATTACTTAATTATAATAAATTACTTCCCACCCTATTCCCCTATAAACACACAACCCACTGAATTAACACAATTAATATATTTATCACTTAATAAATTAATAAAAATTAATCACCAATTAATAATTAATAAACAATAAATTAATTATCAATACCAAAAAATAAAATGTATTAATTACTTTATTATAATTAATTTACTTCCCATCCAATTCCCCTATAAACCCACAACCGGCTCCACTAAAAAATGAATACAATTAATATAATTATCAATTAATCAATTAATAAAAATTAATTACCATTTAATAATTAATTAACAATAAATTAACACTATCTGTTGGTCTGGCTGACGAAAGCAGACGTTCGGCACGAGTACCATACGAGAGATTGCACCGAGGACCGCTTATAAGAAGCAGTGCACATTGAAAATAAACCTATACTCTTACAAACCGCAAGCACTTAGAACAATACGGACGCCGCTTGGCCAGAAATAGGGCAAACTAAGCCACACTAAGGCTCATAAATAGAAAGGTCTCCTGAGAGGACATTTAAACCTCTGTGTCGAACAATCCAATCATCACCTAACAGATAGTGGTGTGTACCTACATCAGGATTTCTAATACATTGTAGGACACTGAAATGCAAGATGCTTGATAGACCGTTCCTTAGAAGCTAGGCTCAAACCTGGTAGTGGCACTACTAACTGCCTATTTGAAACCATCAGTATCTTTAGATAATACGATACGGATATTAATGACAGTACTTTTATTCCCCCTCCCTTCACCTGTTATAAAGTATCTAATAATAGGTCCTGAAGAAGATGGTTTTGAAATCACTGACCAGAGAGAGTGTGACACCCCAGCTACCAGCACAGCAACCGAGGGTTGATTTCATCACCCGGCTTTTCCATCTGTGCATGCAGTGTTGCTCTGGGGTGTATATATGTTGAATGCATTGAGTATAAGAGATATGATTGTAGAGTTGTGAGAGGTGTGTCTGTGTGTGGGGGTTTGTTGAATTCTATTGTAATTATTTCATTTTAGGTGATCTTATAAGTTTTGTAACATTGTGTATTTATTGAACAGTATTTTTTGATAAATGAAGAAAGTCACTGTGTTGTAATTGAAGAATATATACACATACTTTCTAACAAAATGTTTTTATAAAATGTGAAAAATTAAAAGAAAGAAATTTAAAAACAAGAAAGAAAAATTAAATAAAAGATTTAATAACAAATAAGCATTTTGTGTGGAGAAGATTGTTTGTTATGCCCTAGTTTTGAGCTTTGAGAAGACGCTATTTAAAGAAATTGAGGTCTTGAGGGAACACTACCTTGGTAGTCTTTGTCTGATGTTTCTTTTCCCCTGTTCCCTGACCTACTAAGTTATTTTTCCTAGGGGGTGCCTTTCTAATTCTATTCTACAAAGGTCCGCTCTCTCCAGCGCTGTTTAACATTTATGTTACCCCTTTGGTCAAACTAATCAGGGACCATGGTTTCTCACTAGTATCGTATGCGGACGATACCCAAATTATTATCTCCATTTCATTAATGACAGACTCGGTGGCAGACAGATTTCATAGTTGTCTAAGCCACATCATGAAATGGATGCATAAGAACTACCTTAAATTGAACACAAACAAGACCGAGGTCATGGAATTTGGAAATGGTCCGCCAATCTGGACCCAATCTTGGTGGCCAGCAGCAGCTGGACTTTTTCCTACCCCTGCTACCAAAGTGAGAAACCTTGGCTTCCTATGTGACACCCAGCTCAATTTCTCAGGGCAGATCAATCAGCTGACATCTGCCTGTTACTTCCTTTTAAAAGTGCTACATAAAATCCTACCTTTTCTACCGATGGATTTGAGGAAAACAGTTGTGGTGGCCCTTGTTCTTTCCCGCCTAGACTACTGTAATGCCCTGTACCTAGCCGTTGACAAACGCCAGCTCTCTAAACTTCAATCCCTACAGAATGCAGCGGCACGTACGCTGTTAAACATTCCAAAATATAGTCACATTTCTGGTGCCATTAGAACTCTACACTCGCTCCCAGTTAAACAGAGAACTGAGATCAAGGCACTTTGCCTGGTTCACAAAGCTCTATATGGGGGTGGGCTTAATGACTACCATAAACTATTCCAATGGCATGCCCCCCATTGGATGTCAAGATCGGCCAACAAAGCCCTGGCCCACGTTCCTAGAGTGAACAAAACCAGATGGGGAGGCAGATGTCTCTCATTTATGGCATCTAAGCTCTGGAACGAACTTCCACTCAACACTAGGCTAACTCCATCCAGGTCCCAGTTCAGGAGACAGGTCAAAACTTGGCTTTTCCCGCCCTTATAGCTATTAAGCACCTCCAGACTCTCGACCTCGGCTCTTTCTTGCTTCCTCTAGCACCAAGACGCCCCAGCATTCACGCGCTTTATAAGCCCTTTACTTACTAAATATATATATATTCACTGAAAAAACCATAGGTTTCAGGCACGTTATAGTTAGAAATTAGCATTTAAAAAACCTTAGAAATTCACTGAAAAAACCATAGGTTTTAGGGACAGTTATAGTTAGTTGGACATTGCACTCGTACAAAACCCGTGAAATTCCCCGTTATAGTTAGTTCAGCTAACTATAACTCGCGCCCGGCAATGCACTGCTGATGACGTCACATATTACATCACTCATGACATGGTCAGTGACATCACTGATGACATCACTGATGACATCTCTTAAATATTTGGAGGGGGGCTGCGTAGCCCCCCTCCTCAGGCCATTTAAGGCCCCGGGGACCTCATCCCCCGGGGCCGTCCTTTCCTCAAACTCTCCCAGCTGCCTAAGTATGTACACATTTTTTGTCTTGAGATCTTATTGTAAGCCACTTCTATGTCTTATCACATAATGACTGCATTGTGTTGCTATGTAGAGTTACTATGCTCTATAACTACCCCCAATAAAACTAAATAAAATAATCTTTGTGTTCATGTGTGTCAACAAGTCCCAGAATACAGATCAACAAAGCACAGGAGAAAGAAATTTAATTTTGTCTCCATATGTGTTTAGTGGAAGGGGAGAGATGGTTGATAATGCGAGCATGCACGCTAATGATGCACAAATTGTTTTAGAAAGCTTTATTTAACAATAGCAGAAGCAACATAAAAAACCTTGAATGTGTACATTGAAGTATACATTTGTCACTTAATAAAAAACTACATCTGAAAAGAAAAAAAGCTTTATAATATTTGTTCATTTGTGAAGGGGGTAAAGAAGAAACAAGGGAAATAAAGGATAAGCATTATATATTGGAATTAAAGGCCTCACCAAGTGCAATACAAATGAGATAATCTAAAGATATTATAAGAAATAATTCAATAATATAGAGCTTCAATATTTTTGAAGAAATAATAAACAAAACAGAGGTAAATATTCATGGTGGGTGGGCATTTTTAGATAATGTAAAAAAAGTATTAGAAGTATAATTTTCAATGTTTCATAAAATGGCAACCACAACATAAGTCTATTAATAAAAAAGAACCAGAAGATATAGAATTAGTATCTAATTTGTGTTGATAGCATACAGAGTCACACCAAGCCTTGTAAGAGAGATTAGAGGAACAGTTCCAATTAAGAGCAAGTTGTTGAAAGGTGATTGGCAAAAATACATCCAACAACTTGGTCTTAGGAAACTTAAAAGAAAATTAGCTCGTTAAAGTTCCTAACAAGAGATTAGGAATGGTAAAAGGTGGATGTATCTGACATTGTTGTGTAATTTGGGTCTAAACCTTATGCCAGAAAAATAATGTGTTAGGGCACCAAAATAACATATGCATTATATCACTTTTGGGAAAGGTGCAAGACCAACATTGGATTGAGTTATCTGTGGAGAACTTGGCACTACTAAAGGTAATAATATAGTCTATGGTAAATCTAAAATAATGTTTGAGTTAAATTAGCAAATCTGGAGATTTTATGAATAAGTAACCCTATTTTATTCCAAACTGTAATCCGCCAATTAACCCCTAAGTCACTCTTCAAGAGCCATTCAGTCCTGGACTTGGTTTGCATAGGATTCAGAGGTGAAATAAATGTATAAATAATGGAAACTTTAGGGTAGGAAGGCAGAATTCCGGATAAATGAGAACTCTGTTGTATTGGAGGTAAAATATCTTGTAAAGTGAATATAACATCTAGGTTAGTGTTCATAAGCAAAATAAAACGAGTGTGAAAAGATTGTGGACAATGAAATGTGTGTTTGAGTTGAGAAAAAGAAATTGTGTAACCCATCTGAAATAACTGTGAAGATTAAATAATACCCTTGTCTCTCCAAGATCTCCAGAAAATAGGTCTATTATTATTATTATTAGACAGTGCAAACCAGCTATTTTTTTTCAATTGCTGTCATCAGATCAAGTTTCTTTTGCGCTGTATAACTATCTTGCTGCTGTGGTGAAAGCCAGAAAGAAGGCGGTTATGTGATTCCGTTTATGGCACATATCTGTTTTCTTTGCATGTATGAAATACTCATTGCATTTTAAACTTTCTATTTTAGAATTGTATTTTAAATTTTCTTTGCTCGTTATTTGACCAAGATCTTTGAATCTGTTTCAAATTTCGTGACTGTTTGATTGATTGTATTACGAGACCCTGTATTCATTATTTTATGACATTGTGTTTTAGGTGCATCTTCGCTTTTATTGTTTATCCTAAATGTTTCATTCTAGAAGAGGAACAACAATCTCAAGAGAGTTACCCTTTATGTAGAGAATGGACAGGTTATGTAAACCGAGAACAAAGAGGGGCTCCCTTTTCAAAAATTATTTATCGAAATTGCATGAATATGCATATATCCAAATGGGCAAGATTAGGATATAGTAAATGTTACCTCGTCAAAACAACTAAGGGGCCCATTACGATACCCGGCGTAAATAAATCCGCCAGGCATGGAATCGGCAAAATACCGCCCGCATACACCGTCTGAACACCGACCACGCCATTACGATAACACAAACCGAAAACCGCCATCGGCGGAAAAATCACACTAAATACCGCCCGCCATCGTCCGAGTCGGAGTCAAACCGCCCGCCACGGACGGAAACACGCCCGACAACACAAAACCGCCCGCCCTCACGGCCGACACACCGCACGTGAAATTACGATCGCACCGCCATGAGCGCGGAAAACCACAAATATACCGCCCGCCAGCGCAAACAACGCCGATGCCAATCGACACGGCAGAAACCATGGCGCCCACGTCCCTGCACAGAAACCATCCGCTCACAAAACCAATAGCACACAACATGGCCAATAAGTCCACACAGCAAGGCACGCACAAATACACAAGCACAGTACACATCCCGAAAACACCCCCCGGACAAACAAAAACTACAAAGGCCAGAACCCCAGACACAACACACCTGAAAACAACAGACCATGAGGACACACCCACATAGGTAAGTACAAAAGCAGAACTCCCACAGACCACAACCCCTTGCAACATTGCAAACCAGAGAGGAGAGGAGAGGACACAGTGACACAGCAAGGACAGCAGCACACCACAGAAACGCACACATCACAACCATCACCAAACACCGGCACCACAAACCCCCTGCACATTACACAACACACACCGCACCAGCACCACAAACAACATGGCACCACAAAGAATGCCCAAGTTCACGCCCATGGAGCTGACGGTCATGGTCGACGAGATCATCAAGGTGCACCCACAAATCTATGGGAACATGGTCCAGCACACACCACTAGCCACCAGAAACAGAATGTGGAACCGGATCGTAGACCAGGTCAATGCAGTCGGGACCCTGCCCAGGAACAGAGTAGAAATAAACAAACGGTGGAATGACGTCAAGAGCCTGGTCAAGAAGAAGGAGGGCAAAAACAGAGAGCTGGCTGCAGTCACTGGCGGAGGGAATCCCGCGCTCTTCAAGACCTTCAAAGCGTGGGAGGAGAAGGTGCGAGTCATCATCCATCCCGAGATCCTCGCCGGATTAGCAGGGGGAGTGGAGGCTGGTAAGTACAAACTAATGTATACCAGCACACCGCTATGTACTCACATGCACTACCACCATGCCACAGCTCCCAGGGACAAACACCCCCATGTCCAGCACACAATACACAACACATCACACACACATGCAACAGACACTACCACACACAGCCCAAACCGAACAACTGTAAGATGCGTGGGGACATGTGTACACTAAGCCAGCCACGTAACCACCAACAGGTCCCCAAATATGCCAGAAGCGCCACAACGAGCACCCACCACACCCATGTGTCCGCCACAGCTGCACTAACCGACAAGTAACAGGTAAGTGGCAGGAACACAAAGTGCAGTGGGTGGGACGGTGGACAGCCCAAGTACAACACACACCAGGCCCCTAGTCCCACAGTACAGCAAGGAGGAGCATCCCCCACACCCCACAGCCACGTGTCAGCCACCGCAGTGCACAACGACAGCCGAAAGGTAGACATCACGGTCCACAGCAATCGGTGTCAGTGGGTGTCCAGCCACCACTACGACCCACAACACCCCCCCACCCCCATAGACCTGCAACATGGAGCACCCCCGCTTAGAACCATGTGGCATCCAGTACAGTGCACGCCCGAACAACTTGCAGGTGGGAAACTGGACAGGGCTGGATCACTGGAGGCATGAGGGCCGTAACACGACCAACACATGGGACATGTCACGTAGCAGACGAACACGCAGCACCGCCCACCGTCACGAACAAGTGAACAATGTGCACACGGACATGAACCACAGACTCACACCCCACATGACCCATCACAAACACAGCAACACCCAAGGAGCCACGTCTGCATGCACAAGCCACACTGAACATAGTACCACAAGGCAGCCACTGTGCAACCCATCACACACAACCGAAACACCATTGAAGTCCAGTTCATGTAGCCCCTACTGCCTGTCAACCACACACCCCACAACTACGCCTATGTAAGACAAACAACACTAGACGCAACAGAGCGGAACAACAGAAATGCACACGAACACCACTGAACCCATCAAACACACAGACACACCATGCACATACAACATACCATCCATCCCATCCGTCAGCCCCAGTCTCATGAAAGGCATGTCATCCGCACAGCTGCCACACATACAGCAGTCACGCTAAGACACATGCCCATGACCAACCATGTGCCAGAAGTCAATGAAGCGCACGACACACTGTGAGCAACAACACACAACATGGGACACACCCCCCCCAAGCACTGCAGTGATGCACATGGCACAGGGCAGCACGCACACCAAGGAGATGGGACAACTGCAATACGTTGGCTGGCACACAACCAACACTCACTCATAACGATGCGTCCAATGCCATGCCCAGTAATCACACCAGACAGCAAATATGCAGGCCATGTCAAGCATGCACACACCTCAAACCATGCACTGTCATGCTGCCACAACACATGTCACGTTCGGCACCCATGGCTTACAGCATGTACCCCAAAAGCATATTCCCTCCCAAATGTGAATCTGGGGCATGGCCCCCATGTTGCCATATGCGTTCCTAAGCGTTCCAATTGAACCCCAAAAGCATATTCCCTCCCAAATGTGAATCTGGGGCATGGCCCCCATGTTGCCATATGCGTTCCTAAGCGTTCCATTTGAACCCCAAAAGCATATTCCCTCCCAAATGCGAATCTGGGGCATGGCCCCCATGTTGCCATATGCGTTCCTAAGCGTTCCATTTGAACCCCAAAAGCATATTCCCTCCCAAATGTGAATCTGGGGCATGGCCCCCATGTTGCCATATGCGTTCCTAAGCGTTCCATTTGAACCCCAAAAGCATATTCCCTCCCAAATGTGAATCTGGGGCATGGCCCCCATGTTGCCATATGCGTTCCTAAGCGTTCCATTTGAACCCCAAAAGCATATTCCCTCCCATATGTGAATCTGGGGCATGGCCCCCATGTTGCCATATGCGTTCCTAAGCGTTCCATTTGAACCCCAAAAGCATATTCCCTCCCAAATGTGAATCTGGGGCATGGCCCCCATGTTGCCATATGCGTTCCTAAGCGTTCCATTTGAACCCCAAAAGCATATTCCCTCCCAAATGTGAATCTGGGGCATGGCCCCCATGTTGCCATATGCGTTCCTAAGCGTTCCATTTGAACCCCAAAAGCATATTCCCTCCCAAATGTGAATCTGGGGCATGGCCCCCATGTTGCCATATGCGTTCCTAAGCGTTCCATTTGAACCCCAAAAGCATATTCCCTCCCAAATGCGAATCTGGGGCATGGCCCCCATGTTGCCATATGCGTTCCTAAGCGTTCCATATGAACCCCAAAAGCAAAGTACAAACCAGACCCAGGATGGGCCAGGAGCCCGCATACACCAGAGTCACAATGAGTAGGGGCACAGCAACACACCCATCGGCATGGCCAATCCGTCCCATGCCACATGTGCACAGCACACAGTCCCATTGCCTAGCACACACAACTACAGATGCCACAGCCACACACTCGCCTCCGGGAAACCCATGTACGAGAGTGCACGAACTGCCAATGTCAGACGACAAATACATACTTCGCCAGGTGCAACACAATAACAAATCTCATTCTCTCCACAGGTGACGAACTGCCGGATGCTGGGGATGGAGACAGCAGCCAGCACAGCCAGCCCACAAGCCCCCAACGAGGACACACGGATCTGGAGGATCTGTCCTCCTCTTCGGACACGGACCACCAAGCAGGCCCATCTGGTGTGGCAGGGCCCAGCCGCTCCCCAGGACCCCTCCTACCCACCAACCCATCATCCAGGGCTGCTGAACATTCCCAGCCCCCTGCTGCCACTGTCGTTGCGGCCACACCCACGGTCATTGCGGCCACACCCACGGTCATTGCGGCCACACCCACGGTCATTGCGGCCACTACCACTGCCGCAACCGCCACAATCGCCGCACCGACCACCACCGCCACCACCACCACCACGTCTTCGCTGGCACCAGCCCCAGCGCAGGTGGTGGCCCGGCCGACTGGATCCACCCTGGGAGCCACAGCGAGGACCGTGGTGTGCAATGTGGCTAGTGGGCAGGCCGGTGGCAGCAGGACTGGTAGGAGGAGCAGGGTCAGGGAAACGCCAGCCTCCCCTGGGAGCCATGCCCTGCCTCAAATGGCCAGAGTCCTTGGGGCCTATGAGGAGGCCCAAGAACAATGGGTCAGGTCTGCTACAGACACGCGGGAGGTGCTGGGGGTGCTGAGGTCCATGGACGCCCATATGGGCCAATTCGTGTCCCGTATGGACCAACTCGTGGACCTCATGGGCCAGCTGGTGGTGGCGGTGGGGTCACAGGCAAGGCCAGCAACACCACCTCCGCCACCACCTGCTAGGGCGCAGGGTCGGGCAGCAGTGTCCACTTCCCCTGCGTCCACAGCCAGTGAGCACACCTCACCCACCACCAGCAGGTCGCCACCACACACCCCCTCCCAAACGTGGAAGGGGCCGTCTGAAGAGGAAACAGGTCTCCCGGGAGGACTTCGCACGCTCCAGTCGCAAGTGAGGCAGCCAGCCAGCCTTCCGCCAGCCTTCCTTGACCAGCCACTGCATTGACTTGCTCTACGATCCCACTCCACACAGCCAGCTGGATGGCATGTGTGTGTTGGACTATGGACATAGAACCAGTGGGTACACCCTGAGCTTCACGCAGCCATGACCGACAGCTCATTGTCACTGCACGCACCACTTTTGTCATCACCTTACACACAATCACATGTCACAGTTTGTAATAAATGCACCTTTTTCACTAACTGCTGTTTGTGCCCTGTGTTTTATTTGTACGGAATACAACGGCCACCTTGGGCGGAAAGGCACCTGATGCGTGGCATGGCAATGGAATCCGGAGGGCCTGTAGGGACCTAGGGGTGGGAGACAGAACAGGAGCACATTCAATGAGTGTGTCACACACCCATCACACAGTACATGTCAACAACTACAAGCAATGTACACACATCGCACAGAGCAATAGGGCACAATGCCACAGTCACCAACAGTGGCATACTACCCTGGCCATGGAGCGTTGACACACTGCACGCAGTGAACATACGGCCACCCTGACACAGCACACACACACCTGCACAGATACAGACACATCATCCGTCGTACATGGACACTCACCGTCAAGTGAAGTAGCGGGTGATGAGCTGCTGGCGCACATTCCCAGCTTCCTCCTTCCGCTGTCCACCTCACTCGAGCTGTCCTGGTCTGCGGGCTGGGGCCCTGGTTGATCTCCGTCATCCACAATGAGGGGGATCTGCTTCCGAATGGCCAGATTGTGCAGCATGCAGCACGCCACCACTATCTGGCACACCTTCTGTGGGGAGTACGCCAGTGCACTCCCGGTGCGGTCCAGGCACCTGAACCTGGACTTGAGGAGGCCAAAGGTACGCTCGACCACACGTCTGGTCCTCCCATGTGCCTCATTGTATCGATCGTCTGCTGGGGTGCGAGGATTCCTCAATGGACTGAGCAGCCATGCCCCATTCGGATACGCAGAGTCACCTGGGTGTGAGGGACACAGAGAACCGTTGCTATTCCAACTGGACAGGGGACAGCATCGCACAACCAGCACGCTACACCACTCCACATACTCACCGACAATACAGCCACGATCCTGTTGCAGATTGGCCATCAGTCGTGGCAAGATGCTGTTGCGCATTATGTGTGCGTCATGTGCCGAGCCTGGAAACTTGGCACACACGTGGGTGATCACCATGTCCGCAAGGCACACCACTTGCACATTCAGGGAGTGCGTGTGCTTCCTGTTGCGGTACAGGTGCTCAGTGGCCTGTGGTGGAACAAGGCCAACATGTGTGCAGTCAATGGCTCCCACGACGTGTGGGATTCTGCCAAGGGCATAGAATGCACCCTTCACTGCCGCCAATTCACGAGCCCTGGGGAATCTGATGTACCTGTTCCGGTACAGCATCATGGCTGCCAGTACATCCCTCAGCACCTTGCTGAACATGGGCTGGGACATCCCTCCTCCACTGCCCACTGTGTGCTGGAATGACCCAGTGGCGAAGAAATGCATGGCGGCCATCACCTTAGCCGTGGGGGTGACAGCAGTCGGATACACCCTGCGGGGACGGAGATGGGGCTCTAACATGGCACACAGTCGATGCAGGGTTGGCCTGTCCAGCCGAAACTTCCTGATCACCTCTGTATCGTCCATGTCCGCCAGCAATTGGTATGGGCGGTCAATGTTCGGTCTCCGCCTGGGGAAAATGGCAGAGGACACATGTCAAAGCAACACGACACATAGCAATTTCGCATACACATCACTGACATGACTGAGCAAGCACATGAGCCACAGCCCAGCTGTCAAGCTGGGACGGCACGGCCACAATACACTTACACAGGTCTCCCAACAATGGCAATGGCAAGTGAGACATACCACTGCCATGTGCATGCACATGGGGATCTAGGCCCCAATGACTTGCGGGGCGTGCTGATGGGGACTGACTGCATATTCGTCAAGCGGCAACGCCACGGCAACATGAGTGTCTGCTGAGCATGGAACTGCTTCCGAGGCTGGATGAGTATGGCACACGACGACGACGATGTGGGCACGGGCTGAGCGGCCAATACAAGTGGGACCTGTGGCACGAGGGGATATGAGACAGTAGTAGGTGTCAGCACTGCACCCTATGTACAGCACTGTACGGATCACAGCTCCCGAAACATTGACTGGTGTCCACATTGACAGCCCCATGCCAAGACGGCTGTGTGCTTGCAGTCACACGTCACAGGTGAGAGGTTACATTGCACGTGCCAGGTGGCAGACGTACATAGTGGGAGCTGGCATGTGTGTGCATGTGTCTCCTGTTCAGGATCCACCAGATGGGTGCTGACTCTGTACTGACCATTGGACACAGCATGTTCCGTGGAAGGCTTGTGTGTGTGGGATGGTGGCACTGGATGTGCCTCCGTTGGGTGGGGGCCATGCACAGGGCGGGTACGTCGATGATTGCGCATTGTTGGTCACGGTGGGTGCACCAACTAAGATGTGTTGCCCTGTGTTCAATTCCTATGTCCGCATGATGATGGACTGTGGATGTGGGCAGACTACACATTGGTCGATGTGCTGTCTATATGCATGTGCCTTCACACCAGGCACAGCTGCCCCTGCACATGTGACCCCTGCTGGACTCGCTGCTGGGTCTGTGGAGCTGATGCACCTTCTGCGCGTGGGCGGGCAGTTCTCCTCACTTCCCTCATTGCGCATGTCATGTCTTTGCCGCAGGTGACATGGATCATGGAGGGCCCACATGTACGCGTGGGTAGGCTACACATGATTGTTCACTGGTCGCCACCCCCAGTCAGTGTTTCGAATGGGAAGGTTGTCGTGCTGGTGGTATGTTCGATGTGGCGGATGGGCGGGCCTAGGTGCGGGCTTACATTCCGGACATGGGGGTAGTTGGATTGGTGACTAGTTGCAGTACACACGGGACACGTCTCTTCCTTTCCACATCTGGGTCATCCCTTGTACTAACTGACAGTGATACAGTCATCTTCGCCCCAGCCCTCATGTCCTCCCCTCGCCCCCCAATATGCATGCTCACCTGCGAGGCTAGCGCTTGCACAGGCAGCCCCAAGCTCGCACCAGAGAGGGCAAGGAGTGTATGTGTGGGTCCAGTTGCACGAGTGGGCTGTCTCAGGGTATGATGTGTGGCGGGACGCCGTCCACCTGCGTGGTGCCCCAAATGGAGACCCGGCCTGCATGGACTATGCATCACAGTCTTCGCCTTCCGGATCCGCCACCTGCGACACCCAGTGGCTGTGGCTGCCCTTGCGGCCAGGCCGCGTCCGTCTGTGGCTGTTGGCCCACACATTCACTCTTTGGCCTCTCTGGGGAGGGCTCGGGGATGGTGGCGCACGCGCTTGCACTTAGTCGCAATGGCATGTGTCGTGGTTGGTATGATGGGCAATGGATGGGATGGTGCGAGCCACCTCCCGTGACGTCAGTGCTGCTCGTGCTGTGGTGCGTCCCCCTACACTTCCATTTGACTTGTGCCATGCTAGACGTTGAGGTTCTATTGCCTGCGTGATATGACCAGGAGGAGCACGAGGAGACCTCTCACACACCATGCTCCACTGCCATCCCGTGCCCTGTATCGCCTGTGCGGATTGACTATGTTGGGGTTACACCTGGTCGACTGGGGCTGTGTGTGCCTTGTCAAGGGGCATGGCGGGCGCACAACAGGATCCAGCTTGTCCACAGAGGGTGGGCTGAGGTGCGCCTGGTACCGCTTTGTACGTGTGCCCGGCTGCTGTGCACACACGTGTTCACTCCCCCGACAGGTGTCCTCTCACAATGCCCAGGGAAGCGGTGGTGTACTGTTCATGACCCCTCCCAACACGGCGTGCTCCAACTTGGCATGTGCGCATCTACCCGTCGCACCCACCCACCTGAGCACTGCGTCCATACGACTTCACACGACACATGTGTGTCTTCCACAGTAGTGCTACTCATTTGCGTTGACATCCAATACCAGTGGACTACATGGTCATGTCACGACTGCCGTGTACTTCACATACTCTCATCCTCTCTCATTCGTACTTGTGAAATGAGTCAGCGGAGACAGTTTTGGTTTCAAACATTATATTGAGTCTTCTGTCCTCTGTGATGCAGTATAGTGGACACTACTGGCAGTGGAATACATGTTGAGGATATACTGAGCATGATTACAAATGGGATAGGGTGTGGGGTTACATCTGCTTGGCCAAGGCTGTGCTAATGTACATTTACGTATAGCTGCGGAGCTGCGGACTTTGACACAGACGGTATACATGTAGCCTACCAGACCGCTCGGCATCATGGGCACAGTCCATCTCAGTTCCATGTGACAGGTTTGCTGCGGTTGTTCCTCATGCACGCGTGCATGTGAGATGACATCAGGGCATGTGCTTGCGTGCATGCAGCGGCGTGCCACTTGTTGCACTGTGGTGGTTACTGGACATGTCACAGTCACTGGGGTCGTGTTGTTGTTGTATGCACTTGTCGTCCATGCAAAGGTCCTGGTATGGGATTCCCGGGGCGGGGGTGGGAGGGGTGCAGCACCCACAGACTCCAGGCGACCTATTCATGTCCACTGAGCGGTGTGTGTGTCCATGTGCGCTGGATCCATGTCGTGTCCTGGTTGTTCGTGCAGTTCCGTCCATGTGGGTGCGATGCACAGAGCCCATGCCACTGCCTCCCACGATGCATGCAGTGTTCCTGGATGTGATGGGGAACAGTGTGCATGTCCCGGTCATATCCGATGTCATGGCGATGTCGTTGATGGTGTGGTTACAGTTGCCGGTCGTTTGGTATGGCTGTTGTGGTGGTGACTGGCCAGTCCGTGCGGAAGCTGAGCATGGGTGCGGGGTTGGACTTCATAGGTCACTCGGGGAACCTGCGTTGTGGTCCGACGTATTTACAGGTTGTCAGGTATGCGATGCCGTCCAGCAGGGCTTCCATGTCATTGGTGGTGTACATGTTTGCCAGCCAATGAAGCGGATGGTGGCTGTCAAGGTGTTGTTCGTAGGTTGTCCCTTGGAGGACCATGATGGGGCATGCTGGGTGACATTCGATGTAGCTGTTCTCGATGATCCGTCGTGTGGAGGCACAGTGGTTCCATTTCAGTGCGCGTGCGATGTTGGCCACATACGCCATGCCCCCATAGGCAGAGCAGGCCCTGTCGTGTGCGTCCAGAGGGAGGAGTAGTGGTAGCAGGTCCGCCTTCAGACATGCCGGGTTGGAGAGGCATATCTCGACGGGATGCTGGTAGGGACACCTCCGACAGTAGAAGACGGGCATGACGCAGCTGAACAATGTGATGCGGTAAGTCAGTCGGTAACTTACGTTCAGCAGGGACAGGAGATCGCATCCCAATGTATGTATCGTGTTGGTTTGGTACAGCTTGAGCTCTTCGGCGTAGTTGGGTAGGTGTGTTGCGGTTGCCATTTCGCAGCGGTTCGTAGAGGTGGCGTGCTCCGGCTGTGTGTGCAGTCTGCAATGTGCACGCTCCGGGGTTGCTGTGAGCTCTGTGTAGTCGTGGGGAGACAGGACTTGTGTTCTGTTGGCTTGTTTGGAGGACACGGGCCCTCTTCCCACATGCTTCTCAGACAGTTCAAGGTCGGTGCTGTGTGACTCCTTCCAATTAACTTGCATGTGGCCGACATGGGGGAGTGTTTTCTTCTTTCTTCCCCGTCCGTTGTGTGCTTCTGTGATATGCGCTATCTGCCCTGTGGTCGGTCTCCTCGGCATGCCTGTGTTGGTCTATTCTTGGACAATGGCTGTATTCACCGGCTTCTGTCGTAGGGCTGTGGTTTCGGTGTTGGAATGGAAGGTCATTCAGTGCTGTCTGCTCTCCCTTGTGTGGGCGGCAAGCTGCCTTTCCGCTCTGCGTTGGGCCTTGTGTGTGGATGTAATTCTTGGGCCACCTGTTGTCGGTCCCCGTGCTCTTTGGTGTTACGTTTTATATGTCTTGTTCATATGTGCAGGGTGGTATGGGTTTTTCAGTGTGGTACTGGCGTTCCTCTTCCCGAAGGGGCCCTGCTTCTCCTAGTTGGTGTTGCCGCCGCTGTGTGCTACGCCATGTTTGTTACACTGGGGTGTGTCCTGCTGTTGCGTGACTTCACTGACATGTGTGCGTCGGTTGTGTGGCGTTGGGTGTTGTCCGTGATTTGGGCGTTGGGGACATGTCTGTGGCAGGCCTGTCACGTGTCATGTGCGTTCGGGGTGGGGCTGATGTGTGTGCTGCTTGGTTGTGTCCCTGTGTCTGTGTGCGACGCATGCATGGCGCTGCGGTTGGCCTCTGCGTTGTGCGCATGTGGTGGCGGCGTCATCGGCGCTTTGTGGCCGTGACGGGGTGGTTGGTTCCTAGTCCCAGGTGGTGTGTACACATGTGTTCCGCGATGTTAGGATTTGGCCTGTGTGTCATATGTGGATGCAATGGTGGATGTGTAGTGTACACGCGCTGGTGGGGGTTGTCCGCTTTTTCCGCCCTTGCACTGTGTGCGCTGTTTGCGTGCACTTGTTGTGTGTGTGCCTACCTGCGTCTCCGCGGTACGTTGCGTCCTTGGTGGTGCATCAGCAGAAGCATGGGGAGGGCCTGCAGTGCTGGATTCATGCTCGGGATGCCGCTTCTTCGTTTTCCGTGCTCTGAGTCCGTGTTACCGCCTCTCTTTCACGTGCGGTGTCTCTTAGCCGTGGGAGCCGTTTGTTTGCGGCATCGTAATTTATACGCCGGGCGGGACGTGTTTCGTCGGACGGTGTGTGTCAGTTGTGCTGCGCCGCTACGTGTACGGGCGCACTTTGATGGCGGACGGTGTTGCTGGCTTGCCGGCGGTGTTTGGCCTACTTTACGCATCGTAATTGGACGGGCGTGTGGACTGCTGCGTGCCGGCGGTAACTGGTGGTTTTTGCATCCGCCAGCACGGCGGTTGTGCTTCCGCCCGCCATCGTAATGAGCCCCTAAGTTCTCTATGTGCGAGGACACTATATCCACTGGAGACTGTACAAGAATAGGATCAAATGAGTGAACAAAAAGCAATGAGTGAACAGAAAGTAATTCGTATCAAATATTATAAAGAGCAAACAATGCAAAAAAAGCCAATCTTATTATTAAAAAAGACAAAGGGCCCCGTGCATCAACCTAAAAACCGGTCGCAAACAGGCAGATTTGTAGAATCTGCCCCTTTGCGACCGGTATTTTTGCATTTGGGATGCATCATCCCAAATGCAAAAATCGCTATTTAAGGAATCGCTAAATTTGCGATTACTTAAAGTGCGATTGCATTTAAGGAATCGCAATTTGCGATTCCTTAAATGCAATGTATTAAACAAAAAAATGTAGCGATTTCGCTAATATGAATCGCAAATTACCATCAATCTAAAGTTCATGGTAATTTTCGATTTCTTTGAAAAATGCTCTAAAGTGCATTTTTCAAAGTCACATGTTACACACACACACATGCCTTTGGGGCATGTGTGTGCGCAACATGTGGTTAAATTGTAATTTCAAGGGTGCAACAGGGTATCCTTTTGAAAGCCTTGCACCCTTGAAATTGCATGCGCAATTTGCAAGTACCTATTGGGTACTCGCAAATTGCGCATGCAATTGCCATTCATTCCTATGGGCCTTTAGGCCCAAAGGAATGAATGGGAATCAATTCCTTAATTGCGACTCGCAATTTGCGAGTCGCAATTACGGAGTTTGTAGGAATCGCAAAATTTTATGCGATTCCTACATGCATAGGCAATAGCGATTCTTTAATTGCGATTCCTTAATAATCGCAATTAAAGAATCACTATTGTCTATGTTGATGCATGTGCCCCTATGTCTTTGTATCATTTATTATTTAGACAACTAGTACATAGAGCAAATCATATCACAAAGTTATATGACAAAAACTACACAATTAAATATTTCTCATACCTCAAGAATAAAAAAAACAGTTATTGAACTTATATAGTTAAAGTTCTATACATAATAAAACACTGTTATTCCATAATAGTAATATTGAACATGTCAAATCTATAATTTCATAGGTACAAATCACGTGTTACATGAACAATGCAATCTATAATTCAAGAAAGTGAATCTACAATAAAACAGCGAGCTCCAAAGGAACTGGATGACTCAAAACAAGTGTTGACGCGGCGTTTCGGTGAAACGGACCGTATTAATCGCCTTCTTCAGGACAAATTCTATTTAAAAATTTCTCTAAAATCTCTATTTAATTAGGGTTTCAAAAAAAGATCCAGAACATCTTAAATGGAACATCCAGGTGGTGAACCATGGATAGTATGATGTCTTTGGGATGCTTTTTTAGATAAAGATCAACAAAATCTGATAGATTAGTTAAGCGGTCTGTCAAGTGTCTTAAATAAGTCCACTGTTGGGGCGTGTCAATTGCCCGTGGTTGAAAATGAAATTCAAAGAATATCCCCTCCAATTATACGGGACTCGATCCGATGCAGAATTAATCGCAAATCCAGACCATAAATCCCATCACATGCAGGCCGGGTACAGGGCTATCACCGGATATTAAGGAGGGACGATGGACGGCTCGATAAAACCGTTCACTTTTGATTCCGCATGTAGATGGTTTTTTTGCTCTTTTTTTGTACCAGGATCTTTGAATCTGTTTCAAATTTCGTGACTGTTTTATTGATTGCATTGCGAGACCCTGTATTCATTATTTTATGACATTGTGTTTTAGTTGCATCTTCGCTTTTATTGTTTATCCTAAATGTTTCATTCTAGAAGAGGACCAGTGAAAACCAGTGGTAGTAAAGGATTGTTTAGTGGTAAATTTATTTAAAGGGGGAATTTCAGTTTCATCCATGTTAACTTTATAACCTGAGACTTCAGAAAAGGAGGCAATTTCATTAAGTAGCATCGGAAGAGATTGGTCTGGGTGAAAACTAAAAAGAATAACATTATCAGCATATGCTGCTAATTTTAGATATGGACGAATTATGTATGATACGAGGGAGTTAAGGTTCAAGGGCCAAAACGAATAGTAATGGAGAAAGAGAACATCCCTGATGTACACCACGTTGGAGAGGAAAATATGGGGAGATCATACCATTTACCAACAGTGAAGCCTTCAGAGATTGATACAGTAAATAGATTAATGTTATAATTTTAGGACCAAAACCATGCCAGGATAAGCATTTCAACATTAGTTCCCAGTTAACTCTATTGAAAGCTTTTCCAGCATCTATAATGATTGCTGCAAGTGGGAATTTTATGAAGAGGGGCTTTACTCAGAACATTATAAAATAAGCAAGTGTTATCGGACCCTAAAACCTGATTGTTCTTTACCTATAAGATGTGGAAAAAAGGATTCTAAGCGAATCGCGAGAATTTTTGCAAGTAATTTAAAGTCCACGTTGACTGCAGAAATGGGTCTATAATGCTTGCAATGAGCAGGATCTTTGCTGTTTTTAAGTATAGGATGTATTGTAGCCTCTTTAAAATTACTGAAGGTAAGTCCAGTTGAAGTAAAAAATTCAAACAATTGTAAAAAAGGGGGTAAAAGAATATTGAAGAAGTGGAGAAAAATTCAACAGTACAGCCATCATGACCAGGCGATTTCCCTTTCTTCGATAGATTAAGTGCTTGTGAGATCTCTAACAAGGAGACTTCTGCTTCTAAAGAGTTCAAATTTAATGTGTAGCACTAGATTAAGGAGTAAAATCAGGTAGGAATCAATATGAGTAGATGCTGCTAGGAATTCAGGAGTGTATAAAGATTTATAGAATTCAGTGAATTCTTCCAAAATGTCTTTATCCTTTATCCATGGAGTACCCTGTGCATTGAGTAAGAATCTATCTTCAGGCATTGTTACTTAATTTTGAGATAGTTAGCTAATGAATTACCAACTCTATTCCAGCTACCGTAATAGTGAACACTACTTTTCAGTAAGACTGAAGAAACTTCTTTAGTCGAGAGTTCATTATAGTGGAGTTTAGCTTTGAGAAGACTCTGAAGATCACTATTTAATTTGGAAGTATAGTAAATCTGTTTTAAAGTTTGTATTGAAGCCAATAAATGTTTGTGATCTTTGGTTCGTGCCTTGTTCTTTTTTTATATAGATTCAAGGCTGGTGGCCGGTTTTGCATCGGTGGGGGCTGGTTTAGTTATTGAGGGCCGGTTATGCAGCAATGTTACAATATCGGCCCCAGTAACAAAAGCAGCAGTGCTTCACACTTACACACCCCTGCCCATCGGAAGCTGATCCGACAAAATTGCCAGGGCTGCATTTGGTTCCCAGTCCAGCCCTGACAAGAGGAGATTGTGAGGTGGTGATAACACAGATGAAGATGGTACATCTGACAAGAGTCACACACCTACAATGCAACGAAATGGAACAGAAGGAGGGAGGCTCTTATAATAGGGGCAAACCTGTAAGGAGAAAAAGGAGAAAACTAACATGCCAATATCACCTGAAAAAAAGTTTTATCAGTGCAGTGAATATTGAGAGTCAAAATAGACAGTATGGGAGTTATTAGTGCGTAGAGGGGCCAGTTGTATCCATAATATCAGTCATATGAGAGTCTATAAATCTTCTGAGTTCAGACGGATCCTCAAATGTGTTAGTCTTGTTCTGATATGTGACTTTGAAAAGACAGGGATGAAAGAGGCCATAACAAGCTCCCAAAGTACGCAACGCCGGACGAAGGTTAAGGAAGTCTTTCCTTCTATTGGCTGTAGCATTTGAAACATCCTGTGAAATGAAGATCTTCCTGCCAGACCACATGACTTGTCTTTTGGATTAGGCCACTTTGAGGATTTTCAAGAGGTCCGTAAACTCCAATATTAAGATAATCACTCCTCAAGGCTTAGTATGTGGTGCAGAATTAGAGAGCCGCTGACCCAGTCTATTTGCTTGTTGTATATTTAAGACCGAGGAAGGAGGCAAATCCACTAATTGCGGTAAGAAAGATGTAAAGAAAGAAACTGAATCTTCTCCCTCCATGCCCTCTGAAAGACCATAAATGTGCATATTGTTGTGTCTGTTTCTGTTTTCTAAATCTTAAGAGTGTTTTTTAGTTGAAGGATCTCTTTTTTCAAAGCTGCGGTTTTATTTGTCTCATCCTGCAAACCGCCAACTTACTGTTTCACCACAGACACCCTCATCTCCATGACTGACTATTTATTGTCGTGAAGATGGACTCACTTGTTTGTCCCCTCAACAAAAGGACGAAGGGCCCTCATTTCCGCCAATAACATTTCCATCGAGATAGGAGAGGGTGTCTTTTCAGGAAATGGAGGGTCTTGTGTGTGTCTTTTGTTTGCAGCAGAAGATGTATGCGGTTTTGTTAAAGTGATAGAAACTGAATCAGAACGAGAAAGAGTAGATTACACCATGTCATCATAAGGAATAGAGTTCTCCATGAAAGGTGTATTAGATGACAAAGGTGAGGTCGAGGTGGCATGTGACTGTACTTTGGTAGAGAATTAGATTTTCTTTACTCTGCACATGCAAAAAATACCAAAAACTCCCAAGAGTATGGTAATGTCATTATGAAGTAGGAGGAAACAAGCTTTAAGAAATATGTGAGGGAAGCAATGTTATGAAACAAAATAAAAGAAAAAATTGAGAAAATCTAATATAAAAATGCCCTCTTATAACAATAAGCAGAAACTGGCAAAGGCTGTCGCCAATTAAAATTTCCTTCGAAATATGAAGCTAAAGAGAATGCACAGGAAGTCATTAATTAAGACATGAGGGGAGCATTTGCATCTTGGTGTTTGGCAAAAATACCTAAAATGGAGGCTGTGATGTGAAGAGCGACATCGCCGATGCAGAATGAGGAATTGGTGCTCTGCCGTGAAATTTGCAGAGACGCCTCTCCCGCCTCTCTAGTATCACTGAGGCAGGGCTGTTATGTCCTCACTGTGGGAGCAATAAAACCACATTGTATGAGAGAAAGGGTCCCGTTGAGGAGCTCAAGCCATGCCCCCAATGATGGAAACACTGAATTAGCCATTTAGGTCCTAAGTCCTGTCTGGTGCAAGGTCATACTTATTTTACCACTGCAGTTGCACATAGGTGGAAGTTGGTGCCTCATGAGGGCATGCCACAGTCCTCATTGGAGGTCCTGAAACAGTGGTAGGATACAAAGTATTGTCTGTTCACACAAGGGCAGAAGGAGTATCTATTGTAAGGTCTTGCATCTTTCTTTTATCATAAATGAGAGGCCAAATTTGATTTCGACAAACTCAAAGAACCCCATCTAACAGGGATTAAAATATAATCATTGATCTATTATCCAAACATTCTGACTGAACTGTATTTAGTAAAGGAAGTGGTAGACAACAGGAAGAGTGACCAGTTTGTTTCTTTAAATTATTATTATAGGGTAGTTGACTAGAATTTATATGAACTCTGAGAAGGAGATAAAAAAAATGAGTCCAATATTTTGACTGAATGCTTTTCCCTTTGAACCACATATGATTGCAACTTTCAGTGCACTCATCTGAGTGGTCTCATCTAAGCAGCACTTAAGAAATAGAAGAATTTTAGTGGTCCATTCTCTGATAATCTGTAAATAGGAGACGTTATGCAGTAAAATAATCTCTTGTATCTAGTCTGATGGCTTTTGGGTCCTCGCTGAAACAGAGTATAAAAGATAGCCCACCTTTGTTGGCTCTGTTATAGGCACTTTTAGAGAGACAAATCTTGTCTTTTCATGCTTGCTGCATGCGAAATGATCTACACCAGACACCTTCTATAAGACATCTCAGTTATTTTGCCAGGTTAATGATTGATAGTAGAATAATACCCATTTCAGACCGTGTCCAGCTGCAGAATGTCGATGTTTCATGCTGGCTAGTTGCACTGTGTATTTTTAAACTTTAGAGAAACGTTCTTGCATTTCTGTTATCTGCATAAATTTGATATTATCTCTGAGGAAGAGTGAATCAGAATATATTTAAATATGTTCATATCCTCATTGAGAGTATGCAGGTCATTTTGTGCTTCTTGGAAATCACACACATTAAGAGGTGAGGAATATTGCATAACCCCAACAGCGAATTTACGTATGTGCTCTATAACTATGAGTAAACACTAGAGCCTCCTTATGTGAACGGTGGATGACTGGGAGCTCTGACCATTACAGACAGCTAACTGGAGCTGAGAGGTTACTCTCTTTGGCAGGTTTTGCCTGTTAGGGGCACACGCTGCTCATCTCTGATGGGCAGTCAAGAACATATTTATAGGCCTGAAAGTGACACATTCAACAACATCCATGTGATGTGTTGAATTTGTTTCTTTCAGTAGCAGAGGTACAAATAAAATAAATATTGATAAAGTGTTTCCCCTAGAAGAAAAGATCTTTAAAATAGCTGCCAACATCAGCAAGTCTATATAGGAAGATGATATGCAGCTAACTAGGGAACTAATGGGCTTTTTCGCTCTGCGCAATGCAGCTGTTCAGGGTCTAAATTGAGTACACGGCTTTAATGTTACCCAGTAAAGGTTAATTTGTCTGGAAAGGAATAAAACCTCAAATACTATGATAATAATACTGATAAACAGGTGCTTGAACGATATGGGGACCTGGTATATTGAGGACAGCGTCTGCAATGTTTGGCAAGACTGGCTGATGCAATTCACAAGGCGGTGATATACAACTCCAGGTAATGCTAGCAGGATATAGGCATGTATCCTGCAATGTTGCAGGTTTATGTTTACATTTTGATGATGACTTCAGCATACTTGAGAATATTGCTAGATAAAATTGATTTTCTTAAAATTGCTTCACTGAGGTGTTCATTTCTGTGATACATTTATTACAGTAGCCCTGCAGTAAAGCCTATACTATTCACAATTTGTTAAATAAACTAAACTGTTCACTCATAAGTATTCATGCAAACCCATAATTGAATCATGTCATTGTCCCCACCCCTAGTGACTTGGGAAGTTTGGTGAAACAACTGATTATTGTTAATTGATTTCCCACCAGTAAGTGCTAGGGATGAGCTAGTCTGAGATTTATAAAGGATCCACAAGATGTTTAATGAAAGTTTCACTTAGTGTTTATTATTTGCCTCTGTGAAGTTAATACTTCTTGATACAATGGCTTTGTTAATCAAAATAGATCCTGGGATAGACTAGAACTCTTTTTCGAGTACGGAATGCAGAATGCTACATTTTTAAACAATAGGGTAGCTATAAATACTGAGGACATGGTACATATTAGCAGTTATTATACTTTTGTCAATCCCTAATTATTTCAGCAATATATTGCTCTATGGTGGGAAAATAAATGAAAATGGTCGCATTGCTTTCTATTGGAAACATAAATGTAAATGGTCTCAAGCAACGATGTTTTACGTTAGAATTGTGAAGCGTGCTGTAATTGATTGGTAATAAAATATCTGAAGCAGCTATAAAATTCTACATACCTGAATGGACTTTACAGTCGATTGGTAATATTAAATCACGCAATAAATTTGAATAGACTGTGGTTGAGGACCAACAAGATAGAATGGAGCAATTTCTACACCAAAAATATCCCAATGCTACACGTTTGTGTAGATGTTGGTGTGTGACACAGATGAAAACATTTCAGAGAGTGGAACATGGACTGAGTCTGAAAGCTAGAGATAAGCATAGACAAGATGAATAGCTTGTACAAAAAAAGGATGCCATTGAATGTGGACTGAGGAGATAAAGATGCAACACATAAGTGCTTTGGAAGAACTGTCCAAAATGAGAAGAATTAGGCAATAATGCTGAAGTTTATCATTATAAAGAATAATAGCTAATGTTGGTCACTGGTGACATGAGGCGATACCACTAATGATAGAGATCTAAGAAACAGCCCAAATTCAGATAAATCTTGGGTTGCAGTTGCACCCTAACTGTATGGTGGCTCAACAGATGAGCCTCCTTCAGAACTATGTTCTCCTGGTAAGACTATTGAAATTTTGATTGATTATGAGCAGTTGGTGAAATTAACTGCAAGCTTCAGACAATCACATCAATCCAGGCAGCTGGCTGGCCAACTAATACAATGTGAGATGGTCCCAAGTGGTGATTTTTTTTTTTACTGCTATCATTATATAACTATAAAGCTGTTGTTGAAATTGCTATTTCCCTGGAAGAGTGGATGGGTGCACACTCAGCGGCACTATACCTTCCCAGGTAAAAGTGCGCTCTACATATCTGCATAGCATAACGGTTGGACATGGTCCTCTCTGCAGGGTAGCCCCCAAAACGTTTTGCCTTCACCTTACCAATGCTAATCAGTGCTAAAGTGCTTGTGCTCACTCCTGTAATCTTGATAAAATTGGTGTAACCCAATTGGCACATTTAATTTACTTAGAAGTACTTAGTAAAGTGCTACAAAGTGTATCCAGGGCCTACAAACTAAATGCTGCTAGTGGGCCTTAAGCACTTATTGTTCCACCCACTTAAATCGTCCTTTAAAACGTGTCTAAGGTCTGCCATTGCAGCCTGTGTGCAGTTTAAAACTGCCATTTCGACCTGACAAAATAAACCTTTTGCCAGGCCTAAACCTCAATTTTTAATACATATAACTCAATCCTAAAATAGGCCATTAACAGCCCATATGGCAGGATGCGTTGTCTTTTAAATGTTGACCATGTACATTTATGTTTTACATGTCCTGATAGTGCAAAAAGTCTTAATTTGTTTTTTGCTATTGTGAGGACTACCTCACCCATAGGTTTTACTGTGTTACCTTATTACATGTCATAAGTGATAACTTTTGTTTAAGAACAGGCAGAAATGCAATTTTTGGCCTCAAAAGAATTGTAATTTAAAATCCTCTTTAATGGTAAAGTCACATTTTAACTCACTATTCTGAAAATGCCACTTTTAGAAAGTTGGTATTTTCTTGTCCTAACCATTTGGTGCCTACAGCCTGTGTCCTGGGTCACATGACTGTGATTAGCATGGCAGTTGGTCTTTGTGTAGTCATCCCAGACAGTGAGGCAAAGGGGACTTGGTGTTGGCAGGATTGGTCATCCTGCCAGGATGTGTGGGGCAGAGCTGTTCCCTGTCTGACTTACATTTCATAGGAGCTGCCATAGCACACACACAAAGAACTTCACACTAGCCCTTGGAGCCTGGACAGGGAGGAAAAAAATTCCAGAACCATCTGTGGGGAGAAAACTCTAGAAGTGTCTTCCATTTGAAAGCTGGGACAGGAATAAAAATAAAACCCTCATAGCCACTCAGCAGTTCATTCCTGAACAAGCAGAAGACCCCCGGAAGGAATGCCTTGTACTTCAGAAGACTGCCCTGCTGCTTGAGGCCTGCCTTGCTGCTTGATCTAAGGACTACCATAATGACTCCAAGGGCTAGTAGGCTGGGCTCCTGTTCTGAGCTACAAGGACATAAAAAGCTCCTTGAACCGGCACCTGGATCCTGCCTGAAGGGAGTCCTGCCCTCCGAGTGGTGCCCACCCAGTCATGTGCTCAAGGTGCTTTATCGTTCTGCTTCACTTCAAGGTAGCTTTCGTTCCATTCTTCTCCACAGCAGCAAATCCTGTTCCGCGGCTCCTCTTCAGATGGGTATCCATCCACATGGAGCGGTCGTCGACTACAGCCTGCAGCTTCATCCCACTGGAGATTTTCAACTTCCAAAAAAGAGGCTATGTACGTACATAGGAATCTTCAATGCAACTTCCTCCAGCAGCTGCCCGACAATGACACCTTCTCCCCGGAAACCACTGGTTGACTTCCCCCACTGAACTTTATCTTCTCAGACATTTTTCTCTGAAATTTCTTCTAAGTCAAAAGGTAAGTGAGACCAGACCCAATCCACCTCGTGTATCCAAACTGCACTTCATCATGGGCGGTCATCTTTTTCGACTTTGTCCCAATCTCGGGCTTCTAGATGCCCACGATTGGTGTTTTGATATTTTATGCTGTCGTTTTTAGTAAAAACTTCAAAAATTCATAACTTAGGTTTTACTAATTAGGTTTTTGCCATTATGGTGTCAAATTATTTATTACATTTTTTTTCTATTTTTCTAAATTGGTGTAGGATTTTTCTTGTGTTGTGTTTTCACTTTATTACTGTTTGAGTGCTTTATAAATACTTTACAACTTGCCTCTAAGTTAAGCCTGACTGCTTTTGCTCCAAGATACCAGACGGTTAAGAATAAAATAAGTTAGTAGCTTTTAGTGGTTCACCCTGAAAGGGATTATGATTTCTGCTTGAGACAAAACAAAACTATTTTCTACAATAACATAAAACAACATATCACACCAGTCAGTGCGCAAAAAAGAAGGAGGAGGGCCCAAACAATATTCCTTACTTCACGTGATGTGATCTGGCAAAAATATTAGCTAGGATCTTAGTAAGATAACTACATAATTGTGCAAATGTCGCAGATATTTTCTGTTTTGACTGCCAGATTTTGTAGTCGCTTACCAATAACACACAGTGTGACTGCAATAGTTGCTATGGTAAGACGTTAACTTTAATCTGTGTGTCTATGAAGCACTCTGTTAGCCTAAGGATGGTGTTACTTAAAGTGGATGCCCTCAGTAATTTGGTTGCGGTTATTATTGAGCTGTTTAGCAGTACATGAGCATCTGCTAAAACTAATGAAACTCCTAATGAAAGAAACACCTGTAACCATGGGGTTAGGCAAGGGTTAATAACAGAACATTTAGGGCCTCATTACGAAGTCGGTCGGAAAGCCACTGTCTCGGAATCGGGATCTGATGACTCGCGGTCGACGGTTCCTCCCAACCGATTATGATGCTTCTGAACACCGTTCGGAAGGACTTCCATTGACTTCTATGGGAGCCTGTGTTCCGACCGACAACACAGGCTCCTATGGGGAAAATTGGTGTCTGTGGAAAACCATGCACTCTGTGGCAGGCACCCCATGTTGCCTGTCACACTGTGCATGGTGTTACAGGGGGGGTCCCTTGGGTACCCACTCGACCCCAAACCCTGAGGCCTCAGGATGAAGAGGGGCCTGCTAGGGGTCCCCAAAGTCAGTTTCCGACAGCCTTTTCATGTCAGACAGAACGAGTCGGAATGGCTGTCGGAATCCAACATAGTCGGAAACGCTGTCCATAGAGCTGTAAGGATCGCTCCGACTGATTCGGATTCTCCGATTGCCAGTCGGGCCCAATGACCAAACGGTTCCCATTCCAACTGCGAGCATCGTAATTGGTCCGGCGTATTGAATTCTGACCAACTTGGTCGGATGGGTTCCAACTCGGTCTAGGAGAATCCGACTGTCGGTCTGAGGCTTTCAGACCGACATTGTAATGAGGCCCTTAATGTACAAATTATGCTTGAGAAACCTTAATGAAAATATGTGAAAATTACCAGACACTTGCATCTAGTTTGGGGGATTGGAAGTTGCTGGCAATATGTTTTGTGTCTAGATCTATGGCATGCACTCACATCTTCACACTCGACAAGCAGAAGCGTGATACTCCAAACTACCAGGGAGTGTGCAGAGGAAAGAAAGGTTGGCAGTGCATGCGAAGTGCTGGAAGCACTACGCAAAAGGCCTAAGTACAGTCATGGAAAACAGAGGTATTATGGAGCCTCATGTCATATGCGAAGTTTGCAGGTGATGGCAGCCATTTTGAAATCACAGGTATAGGTTTCTCATTGTCCAGAGCTGGGCAGCACCTTAATGCCAGAATCTGGAAATGTTTTGGGGATCATCATTTATAATCTGGAAAGTCTATGATGGAGACAAATACGCGCTCTCATGTATACTTTTGTGTTTATGGAGCCTCAAACTATTTTATAACCACAGTGTCAGAACTATCCTTTATGAATTATGAAGTCATGTTTTTTTCACAGACTATTGTTCGACTTGAGGAATGGGAAGGATTCTTATCACTTCAAACACTTTGATATATATTTTCTTTTTATGCACATATTGTGTTAAGGAAGTGATATGGGTTAGGAAATTGGTTGCTTGTAGCCAACATGGAAAGTTTTATCCCAATGTGTATTTGTTACAATTGAGGTTATAAAGCAACTACCTTGAATGTATGTATTTCCAATTCAGGGAACGTTTAGGTGAGGAAAGCACAATAATTCCAAACACTTTAAACAGCTGCTATATAGATATTATTTGTGTTTTAGTTTTTGGAAAACACAGAATTCCATCAAAACTTAAAGAGTAGAAAACACAGACATATTCTGAAGGTATATCAAAAGTGCTAGAAGATATTAGACGCTTTAGCAAGAATGATAAGACATTAAAGTTCTTCTCTTACTTTTAAATAATGAACTGAGGGCAGTGTCCAGCTGAATGACAAGTCAGAGTACTGATAGCTAGTGTCTCTGTTTTCTCTCTTATCCCATTCCCCTTTGCTCAGGTCTACTGCTAACCAACATATTATTTTGTGAAGGGTTGCTGTGGATTTGGAGAGGTGTGGAAACATTTATCACTACAGTGAGAGTCGGGCTACAAGGTTGGTGCTTTCTTAAAGTTATGGAGACAATAGAGTTCTGTGTGAATTAACAGGTAAATATGCTGATGTTCAAAAACTCTGGATTAATTGAAGTAGAAGGAAAATTGTGTATTATGTAAATTGGAAGGCAAGTAATTAGTAAGTAATTAGTGATACTAGACTTAGGAAAGTCTGGGGGTTTAGATACCAGGAGATATTACTAGAACACAAACTGTCATGGAAGGCTATGATTGAAGGCGGCAAGAACTTCTTGTGAGTTACTTACTAGCTGCTTGATTGATTTGACTGACAGTTTAGTTCAGGGGTCTCCAACCTTTATGTAATAAGAGCTACTTGTGTTCAATCATCCAGAGCTACTAATACTATTAGTATTGTAGCATTGTAATGGAGCTGGCGTCACCAACGTGAGCTACTGGTAGCTCTCCAGGTACCTGTAAGAAGTTTCTCCTGTGTGCATCCCTGCCTACTAACTAGAAGCTTTTGTTTGGCTGAATTATGTATACCAAGATTTGAGACAAAAATATGTGTATTTTTAGAACTTCAAAGGTAATGTTGGAGAAAAAATAGTTGAATTTCCAAAATATATTTAAAGCTGATATTTCAGTGATAAATCATTTGGTGTTTGAAAGACTTATTACTAGTATTATTACCGTTGTGTTGGGGATGTTTGCAATTAAAACTGTTTAGACATTCCAAATTGACAAATCCTTTTTACGCTACTGTTGACAGCCTTGCTTGATGCACTGAGGTTATCATTGGTGCTATTCTGGCGACCACCTTATGTATGCACTTAAGCATGGTATAAAATAAGAAAATAAAAAATATGTAAAACAAGCATCCCAATAAAATGTATTCACCTGATAATAGACAAGGGCATCAATGTTCTAGCAGCATCTTAATACCTGCAAAGCCATGACATTTTTATAGTCATTGATCATCTATAACCCAAGATATCCTTACTGAGTATGTGCGTGTTTCAGCTCATAACATCTGCTATGTTGTGCTAGCTTGATACCTTATGGTGATGCTGCGCGCGCAATGTAATTCGTTTTATTTATTTATGTATTTACTCAACTCTGTTCGGCCGTATGCGGTAGTTTACTACCCCCCACCCTGCCTCTCCCCCGCCCCGCTCCACCGCCCCGCAGCACTTCCTCGATGAGCCGCTACTGCCCGAAGGTATCAGAGCGCTTTACATGAGCACCAGTTGCGTTACAGATGGACATATACATTTTTGTTAGGCACAAGGAGATTAAACGATTTGCCCAGGATCACAGGATGTTGATCGTCTCTGCTGAGACTCAATCCCGGTTCCCCAGCTCTGAGGCCAACCGCTCTAGCCGTTAGACCACATCCTCTCCCAATTGAGCAAGACAAAATGATTTTATTGTTGTTTAAGCATGAATTATTCGAGGAGGTGGATGTCTTTATATAGAAAGGTAGAGGGGACTCCCATATCATGTTTAATTGGCAAGATATTCTTTTTTGCTCGTACTGCATAACTTCTAGGCACTTAATTACAGACATTATGTGATAAAGAAGTTATTATGAAGTTTCCTTCTGTGCCAGTGTTTTTACTTTGCCATTTCTTTAGTGTTGCCTGATGTAATAGCAGGACACGTTTTAAGAGAGCACAGGGTGCATTCCAGCTTTATCAGTTCTTGTCTCCTGCCAATGTTGTTTCAGAATGAGCTTTGTTCATCTGACTAATGCTATTTCACAGCATACCATGTTCCTGGAATCGGTATTACCAGTGGTCCTTTAATAAACTTTCCCCAGGAAGAAAAAAAAACTTTATAATTTTAAATTTGGCAGCAAATTTGTAACACTTATATTCAAACATAGGTGGGGTGTCATTTGGGTTTTAGTTAGCGGTGGGTTTAACTCACATAATTCAGTTTAGCGTAATCATTCAGATTTCCCCCCAACTTACCCCCGGCATTTAGTGCTAGTTTTTTGTTGCGAAAAGCCCCCTCACATCCAAAATTGGCGCCAGTTGCATTTTACACTAAGACTCAGCACTAAATGTTCTTTTGTAGCAGGATTTTCCCCTACTTACTCTCAGCATTTAACTCTATTTGCTTAATGCAAAATGCACCCGCGTGTCCAAAATGGATGCAAGGATGCAATTTGCGCTAAGAAATAGTGCTATATGCAGTAAAGCATGCATTTCGAGCGAAAGCAACTGCTCTTGCTCGCTAAATGTGCTCTCGCAGAATAATTTTTCCCCCAAAATTACTCATAATTATGCGAGCAGGAGTAATCACGTAATTATTGGTAATTCCATGTCAAAGAGTAATGCTGAATTACAGTAATTATACCGATTACTCTGACGTAATTGAAATTATGCCCGGAACTAGTTTTAGGATCCAATATTTTATATTGTGAACCCTCTTTCCTTCCTTCTTTCCATCTTTTTCTTTCTTTCCTTCTTCATTATATCTTCCCTTCTTTCTTTTCCTCTTTCTTTCCTTTTTCTTTCTTTTTATCTTTTTCTTTCCTTCATTTTTTATTGCCTTCTTTTCTTCTTTCGTTTCTACCTTCTTTCTTTTTTTACCTTTTCTTCCCTTCTTTTTGCCTTCTTATCCTTTTTATCATTCCTTCTTTTTTCTTTCCTTCTTTTCTTCAATCTTTCATTTTTTCTTTCCTTTTTTTCTCTTTTTTTCTCTTTTTAGTAAAAACAATGACAAAACAAGAATTACCAAAAGGCTGGGGGCCAACATCAGACCTATTGGTGTTGTGTAAGAAATTGAGTTACTAGTTGAGGGGGTGAAACCCTACTCACGCAGGAACCACAACCCTTGTCAGGGCAAAGTCACACGCAAACCTTAAATTAACCTGTGCTCAGCCCTCGGTTAGCTTGGCATAGAGCAGTCTCGCTTAACTCACAGGCAATGTTTAAAGTATTGGTGCAACACTTCATACAATAACTCTGAGAATACTCACCACAAAAGCATTCCCCTCTATTTTAGAATACAAGAGTAATATTTACTAAATAAAACAAGACCACAATGACAAAAATCCAATCAGTAGAACCGTAGATATGCAGCTTTAAAGGTTTCAGTGAAAATAGTGGCAAAAAGCACAAAGTGCCAACTGTGGATATCTGGTTGCACCAGACCGGGACAAAGTCACAAGTACAGGCCAACCGTGATGGAGTGTGGGTCAGCCACAGGGACCCAGTTAGGCCTGCTGAACAAGAGCACCTTAAATCCTGGTTTGCAGAGCATTGCTAAGTTCAGCGCCAAGTATGCGTTGTGCAGCCGGGGTGATGCGTTGGTTCCGAGGTGATGCAGAGCAGCGATGTGAGGTCCTACGTTATTGTCGAATCACCCCTTTGACTGAGGCTTGTGATGCAAAGTTTGGCATCGAAGATGTGTCACGCAGTTGAGGCAATGTGTCAGTTCTGAGGAGCTGTGAGGCTGCGAGGGGAGAACCTGCTTCGTCGTTGAGACTGCCATCAACAAGAGATGCAAGGGCCTGCATCAGGAAAGCTTTGCACAGACAGCAGTTATGATGCGGCTACAAAGTAGATGCGGAGTCCTTCACATTGGAAAGATCCTCACAGCAGAGACGATGCATTGGTTCCAAAGGTGAGGCGTCGAACAGCAAAGGCGATGCGCCGGTTCTGCTGGTGATGCACCATGCAAAAGTGCACTCAAGAGGTGATGTCCAAAGATCGATATATATTAATACCTGGTGCCTTCCCTCTGGAAGCCAGGAGAAGCTTCTAGAGGTTTCCTTCACTTTAAAGTCCCCAGGCATCCTGCCTTTCCTGTCCTGCCTCCAGAAAGACTAATTACAGGTGGTATGCAGCCCTTTATTTGGAGGCAGAACACAGACTATTCAAGTGTAGGTAGGGCTGTCCCCAACTCAGTCCTCCCACCTTGCCAGTGATGGCTCATCCAGGCACAGGTAAGCATTCTATTGTGTGCGACTCTCTAGGAGGAATACACAAAGTCCAACTGTCAGCTACACCCAGTCAGGTGACCCAGGAACAGGCTATAGGCATTAAATGGCAAAGGCAGGAAAAGGCCAACTTTCCAAAAGTGGAATTTTCAAATTGTAATTTAAAATCCGACTTTATCATAATAGAGGATTTTTCATTACAATTCCAAAGACACCAAACATGAACTGGGTACCTGTTCCAGTTTGGAAATTACAGCTTATTAAATGTAATAAGGTAACTCCAATGTTATTCCATAGGAGAGGTAGGCATTGCAATAGTGACACACGTATTTATGAGTTTTTCACTACCAGAACATGCAAAATATAAAAGTACACACTGCACCCTACCCTCTGGGTTACCCAGGGCCTACCCTATGGGTGACATGTATTAAAAAGGAAGGTTTAAGCCAGGCAAAAGGTTTATTTTACCAGATCAAAATGGCAATTTAAAAATCCACACACAAGCAGCAATGGCAGGCCTCAGACATGTTTGAAGAGGCTACTTCAGTGAGGACATATAGGTAAATTATATATGCCAGTTAGGGATAAGCCAATGTTATCATGTTTTGCGGAGAAGTCACATGCACTGGAGCACCGGTCAGTAGTTATAAAGTGTGCAGAGACCTGCGGCTAGCAAAAATGGAGGAGGAAGGCAAAAGGTTCCGGGGTGACCCTGCAGAGAAGGCTTGATCCAGCACTTTGCCAATGCTTGTTTAGGAAGTGGGGCCCAGTGTGGGGCACAGATTGCAAAGGAAAAGAAAATGCTAATTATCTTTTGCGTTTTTACCAACTTTAATTGAGATAAAGAAATACTTTTGGCAGCAGTGATTGTGGGTTCTGTAGGGCATGCCAGCAACCTGTCCTGAGAAAGCTGAGTTGCACATAAAACAGGATCTGCATTACCAGCACTGAGGGGCGAATGCACTATGGCTTCCAACGGGGTCTATTCAGAGTCAATGCAGGCCACATTCCCCAGTTCCCCATTTCTAGTTAACGGGGGTTAATCTGCAGGACTGTGGGAAGAAGTGGATTGCATTGATCTTTCCTTCACAATTGAGAAGCAGGTACAAGTTTATTGTGAGTGCATATAGGTGTTTTAATGTTTATGATTATATTTCTGCCTCAGAGTAAATAAAAGGGAGAGAAAGAGAGACTTGCTTGTGAACCAATGATAAGAAATATTGGGAAGTTTTCTATTGAATCTAAGTTGAAACCAAAGGTATGAATTATTTGTGAGAGACAAGAGTAGTACATATTACATATTGCTGCTTGTTAGAAATTGGGGTCTATAGTTGGCAGAGGTAGGTACCTTTGTCCAAATAGGGACCCTTGCTTCTAGTCAGGGTAAGGGGGAAACACTCCTAAAATAACCCCTGCTCACCCCCTTGGTAGCTTGGCATGAGCAGACAGGCTTATCTCAGAGGCAGTGTGTGAGGCATTTGTGAACACATACAGTAATACAGTGAAAACACTACAAATGGACACCACACTGGTTTAGAAAAATAAGTAATCTTTATCTAAACCAAAACAAGACCAAATGACAAACATCCACAATACAGTAATAAAAAGTATGACTTTCAGATGGTAGAAATAGTTTAGTTCAAAGCAAATTGCAGATGCAACACTTTTCACACAAAATACCTTGGATGCGTCACGCACAAAGCAAAAAGGGTGGCAGGGAAGGTGATGCGTTGGTTCCTTACACTCAGGGAAGGTGATGCGTTTGATCCTTGCTCCAGAGGAGGTGTTGCGTTGGTTCCTTAATGCTGCACAGGGAGGTGATGCATCGGTTCCTTACCGGAGAGGAGGTGATGCGTCGGTTTCTTACTGCGTGGATAGGTGCTGCGTCGGTTTCTTACCGCATCCCCCAACAATGCGACATACTTGGCGCTGCGATGTGATGATCCAGAACGATGCGTGGATTCTTGGAGCCGCACAGCAGGCCTTGCATCGTAATCGGTGCGGTGATTTCGGACTTCGGAGATCGATGCACTCGATGCGGCGTGCAATGATTTCTCGAGCCGCGGCAGGCGCTGCAACGGTTTCTTCGGCAATGCGTTGGAAACAGGTACGGATGCGTCACGCTTCTCAGTGTTGCGTTGATTTTCCAGCTACCAGCGGAAAACAGTCTCTAGAGGTCCAAAACAACAGCAGGCATTTCTTTGCAGGTCAGAACTACCAGCAAGGAAGTTCGCGGGAGCTGGTAGGGAAGTCTTTGTGTCCCTGAGACTTCAGAACAGGAGGCAAGCTCAGTTTCAAGCCCTTGGAGATCTTCCCCAAGCAGGGGACACAGCAAACAGCAAAGTCCTTTCTCCTTTCCTTGGTAGCAGGTAGCCACTGCAGGCCAACCCCAGACAGCAAACAGCACAGGGGCAGTATACCTCCTCAGCTTCTCCGGCTCTTCTCCTTGGCAAAGGTTCCTCTTGATTTCCCAGAAGTGTTCTAAAGTTCTGGGGTCTGGACCCCAATATTTATACTAAAAAATCCTTTGTTCTCTGGGGCAGAGAAGCCCTGTGCTAAGTCAAAACCAGTTCTGTCCTCTCTGGTGCAGCTTCCTGGCAGGAGGTGGAGACAGCATTGTGGAAGGCAGACCAGGCCCATTCAGGTGAAAGGAAATCTACTCCCCCTACTCTTAATGCAGCCTAGGTCTATTCAGACCAGCCCTGACTTATCAGACTCTCTGGAGCCACTGCTCCTCTCCATCCCCTGTGTTTCCAAAGCTAGACATGCAATACACAAACCTAGCAGAGGCACACTGGATGGCTAAGCAAGAAAATACCTACTTTCTAAAAGTGGTATTTTCAAACTCAGAATGTAAAAATCACCCTCACTAAAAGATGTATTTTAACAGTCTGAGTTCAGGCATATCAAAATTTATTTTCCTACCTTGTTCCCAGGGGTAGTTATGTTTATAAGATGTTATAAGCAAACTCGCCATTCTATGGGAACATGTTGCCTTGCAATAGTGAAAAACGAAACTGGCAGTAATTCATAATTAGGACATGCCTCCGACAACACGGCATGTCCTACCTTTTACATACATTGCACCCTGCCCACAGGGGTACCTTGGGCCTACCTTAGGGGTGGCTAACATGTAAGAAAAGGGAAGGTTATGGCCTGGCAACTGGGTGCACATGCCAGGTCGACATGGCAGTACCAGACTGCACACAGGCTCTGCAATGGCAGGCCTGAGTTACATTTACAGGCTGCTTATGTGGGTGGCACAATCAGTGCTGCAGCCCACTAGTAGCATTTGATTTACAGGCCCTGGGCACACACAGTGCACTGTACTAGGGACTGACTAATAAATCAAATATGCCAATCATGGAATCACCAATCCATAACAACAATTTACAAAGGAAGCACTTGCACTTTGGCACTGAACAGCAGGGGCAAAGTGCCCAAAGCATCTACACCAGAAAAACGAAGTCCAAGACACAGCAAAAACACAGGAGGCAAAAGGCAAAAATACAGGGGAAACCCACGCCAATGATGCCAGGTCTAACACGTGTTCCCTCCAGCTGAAATGTGGGGAGAACTACCCACCCTCTTGGGAGTTCTCTTCACTAAGGCGGAAACATCTGGACAGACCATCAGCATTGGCGTGTTCTGTACCAGGGCGGTGTTCCTCCGTAAAGTTCATCCCCTGTAGGGAAAGGGGCAACCTCAACAACTTTGGGTTCTCACCCCTCATCTGCATCAACCATCTGAGGGGTCTGTGATCTGTCTGAACCGGGAAGTGAGTCCCAAACAAGTAGGGCCTCAGCTTCTTCAGTGCCCAGACCACAGAAAATGCCTCACGCTCAATCGCAGTCCACCTCTGTTCCAGTGGAAATAACCTCCTACTAAAGAAGGCTACAGGTTGGTCTAGGCCCTCCTCATTTAGCTGTGAGAGCACCGCTTCCACACCATGCTCTGAAGCATCTGTATGCACCACGAATTCCTGCAAGTAGTTGGGTGCCTTGAGCATGGGCGCCATGCACATGGCAGATTTCAGGGCATCAAAAGCTTTTTGGCAGACGTCCGTCCAGTTCACTTTCCTGGGCTGCTTCCTAGAAGTCAGCTCTGTCAATGGGGAAACAATGGTGCCATATTCCTTGACAAATCTCTTGTAATAACCGGTGAGTCCTAAGAAGGCTCTCACCTCTGGGTCTTGGGGTGTTCCCAAGCCAGAACGGTATCAATCTTGGGCTGAAGGCGCCACCTGGCCGCTCCCTACCTGGTGTCCCAAGCACACCACGGAACCCTGCCCAATCTGGCACTTTCTTGCCTTGATCGTGAGGCCTGCCCTCTGCAGAGCCTTCAACACTTCCCGGAGGTGGTGCAGATGTTCCTAACAAGTGGCACTGAACACTGCGATGTCATCCAGGTAGGCGGCACTGAAATC
The DNA here is from genome assembly GCA_963921515.1 of Calotriton arnoldi. Classification (NCBI taxonomy): domain Eukaryota; kingdom Metazoa; phylum Chordata; class Amphibia; order Caudata; family Salamandridae; genus Calotriton; species Calotriton arnoldi. The sequence goes on from CAWUFW010005499.1 coordinate 1,059,384, forward strand.
CTCCAGTCCAGCCAAAACCTGGTTGACCAACATCTGAAAGGTGGCAGGGGCATTCTTAAACCCAAAGGGCATCACCCGGAATTGGTAGTGCCCCTCTGGCATTGGAAATGCTGACCTCTCCTTTGCCCCATCAGTTAAGGCAATCTGCCAGTACCCAGACGTTAAGTCAAACAAACTGAGGTACTGGGCAGCTCCCAACCGATCGATGAGCTCATCAGCTCTGGGGATGGGGTGTGCATCAGTCCTGGTGACCGAATTGAGCCCTCAGTAGTTCACACAGAACCGGAGTTCTGGCGTGGCACCAGGCATAGCAGCCTTTGGGACCAAGACCACTGGGCTTGCCCAAGGGCTGTTTGAGGGCTCAATCACCCCTAGCGCTAACATCTTGGAGACCTCCTCCTTGATGCAAGCCTTGGCCCTGTCAGTCACTCTGTAAATTTTGTGCTTCACAGGAGGACTGTCCCTAGTGTCAACATCATGGACACACCACTGAGTGATGCCAGGGGTCAGGGAGAACAGAGCAGCAAACTGTCCCAACAGTTGGCGGCAGTCACTCTGCTGTTCAGGAGTCAGGGCAGCGGAGAGGGTTACACCGTCCACTGACCCATCATGTTCCTTGGCAGACAGGAGGTCAGGAAGAGGCTCAGTCTCCTCCTCCATTCTAGCATCTGTCGCTAGGAGCATGCCCACTTTGGACCTCTCCAAGTGGGGCTTAAGGCGGTTCATGTGCAGGACCTGCAAAGGGTTCCTTGGAGACTGCAAGTCCACCAGGTAGGTGACTTTACTCTTGCGCTCCACCACCTCAAATGGCCCAGTCCACGTATCTTGGAGTGCGCAAGACTCCACTGGGGCCATGGCCCACACACTCTGGTCAGGCTGAAACTCGATCAGAGTGTCATACTGATCATACCACTGTTTCATCGCCTCCTGGCTGGCTTCCATATTCACCTGAGCGAGTTGCCTGAAGCGCTTAGTCTGGTTCCTGAAGGCCAGCATGTAGCTATATACATCCTGGAGAGGTTTACTGGGAGCTTTCTCCCAGCTTTCTTTGACCAGACTTAGAGGTCCTCTCACAGGATGCCCATACAGAAGCTCAAGGGGTCTGAACCCTAAGGACTTCTGTAGTACCTCTCTGTAAGCATACAAAAGGCATGGTAAGAAGACATCCCACTTACGCCTCATGGGTTCACCAAGACCCATAATCATGCCCTCCAGGGTCCAGTTGAATCTCTCAACCAGCCCATTACCTTGGGGGTGATAAGGAGTGGTGAACTTGTAGGTAACACCTCACTCCTGCCACAGGGACTTCATATACTTAGATATGAAGTTGGTACCACGGTCGGACACCACCTCTCTGAGGGACTCCACATGGGAGAAAATCCCCATCAACGCATGACCCAACACGGGGCCATCACAGTCCGGAGAGGGATGGTTTTCGGGTACCTGGTGGCAAGGTCCCCCAAGACCAGGATGAACGTGTTGACCATGGTTGTCTTGGGAGTCAGAGGCCCCACAAGGTCAATACCCACCCTCTCAAAGTGGGTGCTGACCATAGGGAAAGGTTGGAGAGGAGCCTTGCACTTCCTCCCACTCTTGCCACTTGCCTAGCAAGTCTGGCAAGACCTGCAATGAGTATCAGAGTTCTTCCGCATTTGGGGCCAGTAAAAGTGGGTGACAAGCCTTTCAAAGGTCTTGTCCTGTCCCAAATCCCCTGCCAACGCCACATCATGAGCCAGACCCAGTAGGAAGGCTCTGAAGCGCTAGGGTATCACCAGCACACGGGTTGACCCAGGCTCACCAACCATAGGCTCGCTATACAGGAGACCATTCTCCCAGTAAATGCAATGTGATCCAGACTGATCACCTGCTGCCTGGTTTGCAGCCTGTTGCCGCAACCCAACAAGAGAAGGGCATGTCTGCTGCTCCTGGGAGAATTCCTCCCAGGAGAGGCATCCTTCCTGCTGCCAATGGGTCATCTCAGGCAGGTCCCCCAGTTCAGCCACTTGTTCCCCTGCAGGCTCCAGGCCATACCCCTCAGGGTTTGCTTCCTCCTGGACCGGGGGCCAGTTTCCCGCGCCCCCTGCCTCTTCTCTTTCTGGCAGGCACCTGGGCCACTCTTTCTGGCTCCAGGTCCTCTTGATTGCCCTTACCGGCTGCCATGGACCGAGTGGTCACACACGCCCACTCAGGCAGACCTAACATCTCCAAATGAGACTTCTGCTCCACCTTTTCCCAAGGGGAGCGCTCCAAATCGTTGCTTAGCAGACAGTCAACAGGCATGGCTGGCCTCACAGCTACTTTCAAGGTACCTGAGACCCCCCCCACTCAAAGGGAACCTGTGCCACTTTGCAGAGGCACTCTGAGTTGGCTGCTGCAACTACTGGGTAGAATGTGTTGAGGACCACCTGCTCTTCAGACACTAGCTGACAACTGACAGCTGTCACACTGGCTCCAGTGTCTCTCAGAGCTTCCACACAATGGCCATTGATGGTCAGCCACTGACTGTACTTCTTAGTGTTATCAGGCATATGAGCTCTTGGGACCATCTCACTGTCTCCTAAAGAGACCAGGGACATTTCTGCAGGACCCCACCCCTCTTGGGCACCCAACTACTCCCCCAAGGCTACACTAGCAATTTCCCGGGGCGGTGCACCAGTGGGTGCAGTGGTAACCTTTTTGACACCTAGGATCCCCTTGGAAGTGGCCCACCTGACCACAACCATAACATGCCTTGGGACCCCTATGAGCAGGCTTACCTGTCGGGACCCATGGCTTCTTTTCAGTGGGAGGCTGGGAACCCTTACCTTGGTTCCCTTGGGGATTACTTTGGGGCCCTTTTTGGAACTCCCTCTGTTTACCCTTGTCCCCCCACTCTTATGCTGGGGACCCTGTCCACCTTTGGCGGAGTCTCCCACAAGATCCTTTTGAACCCTGGTACTGACCCAGCGGTCCGCCTCCACAGCAAGCTTCCTGGGGTCAGTCAGCTTACTGTCAATCAAGTGCTGGTGTAGCTCTGGAAAACAATTATCTGACAAGTGCTCCCATGCAGCCAAATCATAGAGCCCCTGCAAATCATTCACCTTGCTACCCTTCACCCAACCATTCAATGCTCTGCAAAAGTAGGACACATACTCCACCCAAGTACTTGACTCCAGCTTCTTACAGTTTCTAAATTTCTGCCTGTACAGCTCTGGGGTCAACCCATACCTTGCTACTAAGGCTTCCTTCATGGGGGTATAGGACATCTGATCCTCAGTGGGCAATGCTAGCAATGTCTCCCTTCCTTCACTAAGAAAGCGGCCCCACAACCCCGCTCCCCAATCTCTCTCAGGGACTCTGTGGGACCTCATCGCTACCTCATAGGCCTTGAACCACTGACCAATGTCCTCATGCTTTGTGAAATCCTTAATAACCTCCATGGGGATCTATACCTTCCCTTCTCCAGGCACTGATGGTGCGCTGCCACCATTGGGATTGATCTCTAGACTTTTGACTTTCTGATCCAACTCCCTTAACCCTCTTTCATGCTCTAAGAGCATCTTCTTCTCTTCCATGGCCAATTTCTTACCCTCCAACTCCAATTTCTTACTCTCCATGTCACACTCCTTTCTCAGTCTGAGCTTTGTAAGCTCCAACTCATGCACTCTGCTACTCTCCCTGTCCTCCTACTCCTCTGGAGACAGACCCTTTGAAGACACACTGCTGCCCCCCCCTGGAGAGAAACTTCCCTCCAGTCAGGCCCAATAGCCCCTCCTGCTGCCCATCTATATTCTCTCCCTCCACCATAGGCTCTTCGGTATGCTCAGTGGCATTCCTTGATTCTAACCAGACCCTCAGCACCTTTTGGTATTCCTCCTTTCCAGTGAGGCCTCTCACAGAGATTTTAAATTTTCTGCAGACAGCTTTAAGTTGTGGCACAGTGTATGTATCAACCCTCTCCTCTTCAAATTCAATATCCACAGATGCAAGTGATGCTGGTTTACTCATGGTGAAAATTGGCAGTTCTCAAGATGCAAAAAATTCCAATGAAAAAAAGTTCTACCAAATGCATGTGGTCGCGTAATGGTCTGCACTATACTAGTAGTGTACACCAATCATTGTATGTAAGTTACAAATGCAAGTCCACCAATGTTAGAAATGGGGGTCTCTAGTTGGCAGAGGTAGGTACTTTTGTCCAAATAGGGACCCTGGCTTCTAGTCAGGGTAAGGGAGATACACTCCTAAAATAACCCCTGCTCACCCCCTTGGTAGCTTGGCACGAGCAGACAGGCTTATCTCAGAGGCACTGTGTAAAGCATTTGTGAACACATACAGTAATACAGTGAAAACACTACAAATGGACACCACACCAGTTTAGAAAAATTAGTAATCTTTATCTAAACCAAAACAAAATCAAACGACAAAAATCCACAATACAGTAATACAAAATATGACTTTCAGATGGTAGAAATATTTCAGTTCAAAGCAAATTGTAGATGCAACACTTTTCACACAAAGTACCTTGGATGCGTCACACAAAGCAAAAAGGACCACAGGGAAGGTCATGCATCGGTTCATTACACTCAGGGAAGGTGATGCCTCGGTTTCTTGCTCCGGGGGAGGTGATGCGTCGGTTCCTTACCAGAGAGCAGGTGATGCATCGGTTTCTTACTGCGAGGGGAGGTGATGCATCAGCTTCTTACTGTGTCCCCCAACGATGCGACAGACTTGGTGCCTCGATGCAATGCAACGATCCGGAACGATGCGTGGATTCTTGCCGCCGCACAGCAGGCCTTGCGTCGAAATCGGTGCGGTGATCTCGGACTTTGGAGATCGATGAACTCAATGCAGCGTGCAGTGATTTCTCAAGCCGTGGCAGGCGCTGCGACGGTTCCTTTCCTTGGTCACTGCAGGCCAACCCCAGACAGCAAACAGCACAGGGGCAGTACTCCTCCTCAGCTTCTCCGGCTCTTCTCCTTGGCAAAGGTTTCTCTTGATTTCCCAGAAGTGATCTAAAGTTCTGGGGCCTGGGCCCCAATATTTATACTACAAAATCCTTTGTTCTCTGGGGGCAGAGAAGCCCTGTGCTGTCCTCTCTGGTGCAGCTTCCTGGCAGGAGGTGGAGACAGCCTTGTGGAAGGCAGACCAGGCCCATTCAGGTGAAAGGAAATCTACTCCCCCTACTCTTAATGCAGCCCAGGTCTATTCAGCCCAGACCTGACTAATCTGACTCTCTGGAGCCACTGCTCCTCCCCATCCCTGTGTTTCCAAAGCTAGACATGCAATACACAAACCTAGCAGAGGCACACTGGATGGCTAAGCAAGAAAATACCTACTTTCTAAAAGTGGTATTTTCAAACACAGAATGTAAAAATCACCCTCACTAAAAGATGTATTTTAACATTCTGAGTTGATATCAAACTTTATTTTCCTACCTTGTTCCCAGGGTTAGTTATGTTTATAAGATGTTATACTGTTCCTGGGGCGGGGTCCAGAAATTACCCGCACACCTTACAAAAGAGAGAGAAGAAAAGAAAAGAAAGAGACACCTAGGTTGACGCGGACCCACTGGTGGGGAGGGAAGAAAAGAACAAGTCTTGCCTCCTGTTGCCCTCACACATCCCAAAGGATGTCATGCTTCATCATCGGGCATTTGCTCCCCGCAGGCCGGGCGCTGCAATTCCCTGCGGGTCCCCGAAGGGTCACTTTATCGGAGTTCTTTTCAGCAAATGCCGGATGGTGCCTGCGGGTGTGTGGGTCCTATTAATGAGGGTAAGAAAAATGCGTGCAACGTGAATTAAAAATGCCGGCCCTGCGAGGAGCAAATGCCCGATGATGAAGCATGACATCCTTTGGGATGTGTGAGGGCAACAGGAGGCAAGACTTGTTCTTTTCTTCCCTCCCCACCAGTGGGTCCGCGTCAACCTAGGTGTCTCTTTCTTTTCTTCTCTTCTCTTTTGTAAGGTGTGCGGGTAATTTCTGGACCCCGCCCCAGGAACAGTGTCCCTTTTTGGTTTGATGTTAACTTTAAGGAGCATGGACACTGGACCATAACTGGCTCCTAGGTCCCTCCCTCTTTCTTTTTTGGTTTATTGATAGCACGGCGGTTCAGCCGAGGGACCGGATTACTTTTCTATCCCTGCTTGTTTCTTTTCTGTTTCTTTTTCTAACATGAGACAAGAACACACATCCTACCCTCTTTTCCCCTTCTTTCCCCCGTTTCTATGTTTATCCCATTTAACTGTGCCGGTTGGAACATTGAGGATAGTTCCACGCCTTTACTCTTTAAATTGTGTTCCGTCCCTCTATGTTACGTGTATCCATCTTAATTATCTGTGGCACTGCAACTCGTAACATTTTTACAATATCAAGGGGACTTTATTTTTGCAGCCATTAGCCAAGAGTTTTCATCCCATCACTCCCGTTTCCTGCGTTACTAGCATTTATGTATTTGACGCATGTGTGGCGAGTATTACTCGTTGTCATGACGACAATGTCCATGACCAGTAGACCAATGCGCATGTCCGGGGGAACAGCTCTTTCCTGGAACGCACGCGCACGCTAATTGAATATCCACGCATGTGCTTCTCATGCTAGTTTGACGGGGCATTCCGGAAGAAGGTGCCGCCCGACACCAATCACCTGTACTATTTAGTCTGTGCCTTGCCACCATGATTCTATCTACGACAGGTGCATGGACGGGGAAGGTGCACTGGAACCGGCACCCGGTGTTAACTTGTAAGTTAGGGATATGTGTGGGTTTTATCGAACAGGGGCTGCCTGGGATTTTAGTATCCTCGGGCGCGTGTTTATTTATTGATGCATGACTGTCCTCCATGCTGTCTCCTTTTTCAGCCCATCGACACTAGTCATCGGAGCATTTTTCTCTGAGAGTGACAGGTAAGGATGACATACCCCTTGTTAATTTTAGGGGTTATCCGGTCACTATACTACGAGGGTATTGGTATTTACATTTGGCATTTCTTGTGTGGTAGCATGTTGGGGTCACGGAGGTCTCTGCACCGTCCCGACATGCGATTCCCTCACTTGTTATGTAGGGGGCTCCTAGATCTGCCATACTTGTTTAGCTATTTGTAGGGATTGAACTGGGTTTTTCTACACTTTGGCACGTCTCCCGATGCGGATATTTTTTTGCAGGTCCTTGGTGATACCACATACATGACGCCCAATATTCCTGGTGCTGTTCATTCTCGGATCGCCATTGGACACACTGGGGTTACCCGTGGGTTTTGTGCTTCGTGTTGGGTGCTTTTGTCTCATGTGTCTTTTGTGTGTGATATGATGTGCACACGATTGTGGCACACTATGATGTATCAAGTTGGACTGATGCACATAACTTGTATTCTAGGTTTCCTCAGGAGTGGCTTCTACCATTAATCACACTGTAGGATATACAGTAGTTTGACCCACCCTGACCAACACTGAGGGTATCTGTTTTATACTTATTTTAATCGTGTACATCACTAACCTTTCTGGTTTTTAGTCCTGATGAAGCGCCAATGACCCTTGTGGCAGGCTAGGCGCGAAACATGTCGACTTATTACATCCAGGCACATTGTGCCGGTTGGGGTAATACTTTACCCACGGGGGTTGATTTGAATTTACCTTCTTACAAACAACCTCTGGACATTTTTAATTCACGTTGCACGCATTTTTCTTACCCTCATTAATAGGACCCACACCCCACACACCCGCAGGCACCATCCGGCATTTGCTGAAAAGAACTCCGATAAAGTGACCCTTCGGGGGACCCGCAGGGAATTGCAGCGCCGGCCCTGCGAGGAGCAAATGCCCGATGATGAAGCATGACATCCTTTGGGATGTGTGAGGGCAACAGGAGGCAAGACTTGTTCTTTTCTTCCCTCCCCACCAGTGGGTCCGCGTCAACCTAGGTGTCTCTTTCTTTTCTTCTCTTCTCTTTTGTAAGGTGTGCAGGTAATTTCTGGACCCCGCCCCAGGAACAGTGTCCCTTTTTGGTTTGATGTTAACTTTAAGGAGCATGGACACTGGACCGTAACTGGCTCCTAGGTCCCCCCCTCTTTCTTTTTTGGTTTATATAAGATGTTATAAGCAAACTCCCCATTCTATCCTATGGGAACAGGTAGCCTTGCAATAGTGAAAAACGAAATTGGCAGTAATTCACTATCAGGACATGCCACGCACATCAGGGCATGTCCTACCGTTTACATATTTTGCACCCTGCCCACAGGGGTACCTTGGGCCTAGCTTAGGGGTGACTAACATGTAAGAAAAGGGAAGGTTAGGGACTCGCAAGTGGGTGCACTTGCCAGGTCGACATGGCAGTACCAGACTGCATGCAGGCTCTGCAATGGCAGGCCTGAGTTACATTTACAGGCTGCTTATGTGGGTGCCACCAATCCATAACAACAATTTACAAAAGAAGCACTTGCACTTTGGCACTGCACATCAGGGGCAAATGGCCCAAAATATCTAGACCAGCAAAACGAAGTCCAACACACAGCAAAAACACAGGAGGCAAAGGGCAAAAATACAGGGGAAACCCACGCCAATGATGCCAGGTCTAACAGTGCTGTGCTGAGATCGTTGTCACTTTTGTTGGTGGCATGATGGAGGGTGAGAAAACATCCAGGTAGAAGCATTGTGGAGGCAGTTCTTCAGAAGAAGAGTTGGAGAGTGGTAGAAGAAGATCCAGGCATTCTACTTCCATCAGTTTTCATGGTCAGGTGCATAGTTTTGATATCCAGCAGATTGGCGATGAGGTTGCTGTCAAAGCTTTGGCAGCAGAAAGGAAGAGAAGGCGAGAGAAAGATAAGCATAACGGTAAAAGGGATTCCTAATCTTTCTGTTCCTTCGCTCTTGATTAATTTGTTACCTACTGAAAAAGGAAACTATGTCAGAAGAGAGGAGGTTGAAGAAATACTAGTTCACTTACAAGGGAATCTTGGTTTCTCTATGCAGAAGCTGAAAAGGAGGATTCTTCTAATCTTTTTCCACAGTGCGAGATACTTTCAGGGCCGGCTCTGCCAGTGCATGACACGATTTGCTCCCTAATTCATAGGGAATGGAACTTGTTGGATCACGTGTCAATACCTTGATTCATACAAACAAGCTATGTGCTAGAGGAAGCAGACTCAGTTCTCCCTCATTCAGTAAAAGTGGATTCCATGTTGGTATTATTAGTGGGAAAATCTACTGTAAATCTGTAAGACTGTACTCCATCGGATATGGTAGGCAAGAAAATTAGATCAGCTTTGAAAAAGGCATGCGCAGGCTGTAACTTAGCTTTGAGGCCTGGAACCTACACTTCTTACTCAGCACAATTTCTGGTTAAAGACTTCGATACATTGCCAATACCCATGCAGGAGGCAGAGGACTGCTTAAAGCTATTGGCCAATATGGAGCAGTAAAGAAGACCTATCTCAGATAGTCCCTAAAATGTGCTCAGGCCTTTCTCTATGGCAGTTTGTGGTACAGTACTGGGTCGCAGTTAAATTTGGCTTTGAGACAGGAAGGCTGCTGTTTTGAGAAGTCAGCTTTACTAAAAATTATTTTTCTGGTCTAAAGTTGTTTTTGGATCAACTAGATGCCAATGGTCAATATGGGGTAGTGAAAGTAGAGGTACCTGAACTCGAGATTTTGGGGCAGATTTACAATACTTTCACACAACGCAGCAAGGCAGCTTGCTGTGCTGAGTTGCCTGAAAGGGAGAGGGCTGAAATGGAAGATATGAAGCATTTCCGGTCTTCGCGCCAATGCATACCATAGTGCAAGGGTGTCTGCATTACAAGCACAATTGTTTTTGTGCAGGAAGGGTCCTGGACCCTTGGTTGGGGCCCAGCGGGTTCTTAAATCAAGCTTTTGGGATCTTCGTGACCGCAAATAGGCCCGTTCACATCTGAACCACACGGCTCACACCAAAAATCAGCTCAAGCCACCATAAGCTGATCTCTTCGCACAGCAAGTATTGATCTCCATGAAGGACCCCCAAAGGAAGGCTCTAGGACACCCGTCTTTGACACCTGGCTTGCTCCTTGCGCCACACCGACCACTGCCAGCAATGCTTTCCTTGCTTCCTGCAGTCCTCCCAATGCGAACAGGACTCTTGGCACAAAACCTGAGAAGGTAAACCTTCAGCGATATTAACCTGGGACTCTGTCCAACCCGTGCTTCATCACGGGCAGCCTGAACATTTGGCTTTGACCAAGTCCAGCGCGATCAGATTGCCGTGGTTGCGCTTTATGCTTTTAGGCACTATATTGCAGTTTCTCCTTTAAAAATTATTAACTTCTGTTCTACTGATTGGATTCATCTTTTTTATTTATTAAATTAAGCTCTATTATTCTAACCTGGTGTGTGATCTCTTTGTGTGGTGTTTTCACTGTTTTTATGGTTGAAGTGTTGCCGAAATACTTTACACATTGCCTCTAAGTTAAGGCTGACTGCTCTGTGCCAAGCTACCAAGAAGTTGAGCACAAATTAAAATGGTCTGACCCTATGACAAAGTCAGTAGCTCTGCTTTACTTAAAACAACACCCTGTATATTGTAACATCGCATAGTATGGCATGCATACCCGCAGGGGTTATGCCCAGGGCGTGGCCGCAGGCCAGGCCTTGCACCCAACCCCACACTGCGTACGGCTGAAGCTTGTGTGCAGCAGGGAGCTGCACCAGCGGGGGTTGAGTGCAGGGCTACACCGCAGGCCATGCGTGACATGTGGTTGGGTGTCCAACCCTATGCAAAGTGCAGCAATGGACATTTAATTCGACGTTTAAAAAACTATAGAAATTCACTGAAAAAACAGAAGGACATTATAGAAAAATTAAAATGTCAGTTAAAGTATACTGTTTTGAATGAACAAAAGTACTGCAATTCAGCAGTTATAATTATCTCAAGTAAGTATAATTTGTGCCCCAAAGTTAGTATAACTCGAGCCCTCACCATGCACTGCTAATTACCTCCCAAATTACATCTTTCATGACATGTTCTTTGAAATCATTGATCACATCAGTGCAACACCTGAAATGACATCAAAGATGACAACACATAACGGGGTATGAGTTATAGTTATGTTAGGGCACGAGTTATAGTTACTTGAGATAACTATAACTGGTGATTTTCAGTGGTTTTGTTAATTTAAAACTGTATATTTTAAATGACATTTTTACTTAACTATAACATCCCTTTAACCTTTTTTTCAGTAAATATATATTCACTGTATTACAGAGTGGCAGTAGGATTCGAGGTATAGGAATTCCTCTGAATTTTGGTCGCAAATAACTTTGCCCCGTTTGACAAATCTCCAAGAAACCTTACAGACGTATAGCTTTTTCAACATTGGTGGATGATGGAAAGTTTCACGGTGATTAGTAAAGCAGTGCAACAATAAAAAGGGAGTCCCAAAACACGTGTTTGCACTAATCTGTTTTCCCTAGATATTTGTATTTCGCGAAGCGCAAAAACGCCTGAACAGATTTGCATGAAATTTGGCAGGATTACACAATTTGTTGCGCAGATGATACTTTTAAATACTACAGATAATTAGGGTAAGTGCTTTTAAGTTAGAAGCCATTTAACTTAGTGACATCTGTTGTGGTATTTTTTGCGAAACTTCATGGAAGTATTGTGGTACATAGCAATGATAAGGCATTATGTGATTGGCTAATGACTGCCTTTTTATTAAACTGCTAATAGGTAGGGAAAAATATTTATATGTGTCTACATATTTTTTAAAAATGTACGGAGTACCGGGGTACTGCCTCGGAAGTGCCATGGTACCAAAAATAAATAAAATAAATATTTATGTTAAAAAATTAAAAATACACTTTACTACCCTATATTTTACAAATATAGTGTAAAACAGTGTATTTTCCATTTTCAACATATTCAAATCATCAGACAAAAGTCTATGAAGTACGGCAGAATATCTGCAAATTACTGTGCTACTTAAAGATTTTTTTTTTAAATGAGCAGTTCTCCCTAAACTGCAGTAAAATATATAGAATTTTATAAACACATTTCTCTATTACCACTTTAAATAAGTAAAGTGGTAATAGGTAAAGAACAACAATGAAACCTACTACCTATCTATATCTAAGACCCTAACCCAGAATGCAGTGAAACGCAGAGCGCAGCCACACTGTGGTGGAATTTGACATGGCTGCCTTTTACATTTTGTAAACACAGCCATTAACCAATCACATACTGCCTCATCATGTGCATTTACCATGGTATGCCACGGCAAAATATGTAACTTAGGGCCTGATTACAATCTTGGCGGATGGGATACTCCGTCACAAATGTGACAGATATCCCATCCGCCATATTACAAGTTTAATTATATGGAACTTGTAATACGGCGGACAGGATATTTGTCATGTTTGTAATGGAGTAACCCATCAGCCAAGATTGTAATGAGACTCTAAGTATTTTAAAACTTATAACTTTAACTCTAATTACACTATTTACACATACGACTAAATATTACTGTTTGCACCTAATAATGTATTTTCCTGCCACATTACATCTGCATCCGTTCTCACACTTTCACACTATGTTTGTTTCAATTACCACACTCCACTCTATGCCACTCCACTGTATGGGACTCCACTCTACACTAATCCACTGTACGCCGCTCCACTCTACCCCATGCCACTCTACGCTGCTCCACTCTATGCCACTCCACTATACACTATTACACTTTATGCCACTCCATTTTATGACACTCCAGTCTATGCCACTCCACTCTACTCTACTTCACAGTATGCTAATTCATTATACACAACTCCACTCTACGACACAACTCCACTCTACGCTATTCCACCCTATGCCACTCTACTGTACACCACTTCAGTCTACACCACTGCACTGTACGCAATCCCACCGTACGCCACTCCACTCTATGCCACTCCACAGTATGGCACTCCACTGTATGCTATTACACTGTACAACACTCCATTCTATGGCACTCCATTCTATACCACTCCACTCTATACTATTCCACTATATGCCACTACACTCTACATCAGTACACTGTATGCCAGTAACATCCAGCATTATTACACTCTACACCACTCCACTGTACAAAACTCCACTGAATGGCACTTCATTGCACTGTACCTTACTGCACTCTATGCAAAGCCACTCTAAAACACTCCACTGTATACACCACTCCACTCTATGTCACTGCACTCTACACTACTCTACACTACTCCACTCCATGCTATTCCACTCTATGCAACTCCACTCTCACCACTACATTCTATGACTATTCCACTGTGCACCACTCCACTCTCACCTCTACATTCTATGACTATTCCACTGTATGCCACTGCACTCCACACCACTCCACTATACGCTATTCCACTGTTGCCTGCGGACCCCCGCCCTGGGGACCACCACCTCCCCGGGGCTAAATGAAACAAAGGAGGGGGGCCATATATTTCCTATAGGGGTTGCCAGTAAGTAGTTATAGTTAGGATGTAGTTTCCATAGGAAGAGTGTTTTTGATGTGCCAATAACTTTGGCGTCGCTTGACGAATCTCTGTGCAATTTCAAAACTAGTTTAACGCTCACTGCAGCTGCTGTATTGAATATTTAGTGGTGATCCGTCAAGTGGGGGCCGAGAAAAAAGGGGGGTCCCAAAACGCGTTTTCCCTATGTTCATTTCTATAGGAACTTTAGACAAGCCTTCAGCCCAAACTGCTGAATGGAATTACACCAAATTTGACAGAAAGGTAGCTGTTGGTCCAGAAAGGGACCTTTTTGTGAAAAGGTGTAAATCCGTTCAGTAGTTTAGTTATTATTTAAAGAAATTTCCAGTTGTATATATAGGGACGCTGTGGATCTGCGATCTCTCCCGATCTTGTGCTGAGATCTGATTGGCTGCCAACACTTCAAACCAGGAAGTGTTGGCAGCCATCTTGTGACTCGCTGATTCACAGAAAAAAGATTTAAAAAAAGAAAAGGGGGCAGGGTAGAAACACCCTGACCCCCTAGACCGCTTGTGGGGGGGCACAGCCCCCCCACCCCCTGGGCCAAAAAAGCCTTTTTTTTGTAATTTTCATCTGGAGTCATGCTGGATCCGTGACTCCTGACTATTTTATTTTCTAACGAAGCCCGGGCTTCCGGGCTTTGTTTGAAATTAGCCCCCGGATTGGCCAGTTACTGGGGCATCCCGGAGATATAGGAGGGGGTGCATGAGCTGCAGGTTGTACAAAATGCTGCAGCCCGCCTACTCTGCCACATTCCAAAAAATGACCCTGTGTCAACTTCCTTACGTGAACTTCACTGGCTTAAGGTTGAAAGCCGCATCAAATTTAAAACTCTAATCTATATGTTTAAGATTAAAACTGGCAAGGTCCCTGAATACTTAAACTCTATTGTCCACCAATATGTCCCGTCACGTTCTCTCCGCTCATCCACTCAAATGAAATACACGGTTCCTAGGTATAGATTGTCACGTATGGGTGGCAGATCCTTTTCTTGCTTGGGCCCCACCCTGTGGAACTCCCTTCCTCTGCTATTAAGGAAAGAGACCACTTTTGTCCATTTTCGTAAGTCACTGAAAACTTGGCTATTCAATCAATAGTTTCTTCTTCTTTTTGTTTTCTCTTTGGTCCTCTCAGGTTGGCGCCTGGAAACCCTTGGGTAGCTGTGCGCCTTATAAATTCAAAATAACATAACATAACATAACATAACATGAGGCCCCCATCCTCAGGCTATTCAAAGCCCTGGGGACCGCCACCTCCCCGGGGCAGTAACATAATTATATGGGGGGGAGCCTTGTGGCTCACCTGCTGCCTCTGGGACCTCTACTTCCCTGGGGCAGTAACATAATTATGTGCGGGTGAGCCTCACGGCTCCCCTGCTGACCCGGGGACCTCCACCTCTCTGGGGCACAGATTTATATAAAAGATAATGCAGGGATGCCCTACAGCCTCCCCCGCAGCCCCAAATACCGCCACCTGCCCCAGGCAGTCACATAATTATATGCGGGGGAGCCTCATGGCTCCGCTTCTGCCCCGGGGACCACCACCTCCCTGGGGCACAGATGTAAATTGAAAATTATGTGGAGGAGGCCCTACAGCCTCCCGCGCAGCCCTGGGGACTGCCACCCCTGGGGCAAAATGTAAAGAATGAAGGGGGTCCATCGCGGACCCCCAGCCCCAGGGGCCATGTCCCTGGGGCTAAAATCAATGGTGGAGGGGGCGGCACGGCCCCCCTCCAAAAGCTAATAATGGTCCTGGGGACCACCCCACCCCCCCAATGGCCGGCTCTGCTATGTCCTGGGGTGCCCACTCCTGGGACATAGCTTGTTTGCTTTGGCTTAGCAGGAGCACCGCTTCTGCCAAGCCACAGCAAACACTGCTCCGCTTTCAACAAGCGAGAGCAAAAAATGCTCTTGCTTGTTAAAAGAAGAGCAGAATTGGTTTCCCAGACAGGGAGCTGCCTTTCCAGCAGCTCCCTGTCTGTGAAATCAATGCCGGCTCCTGCAGGATTCCCCCGCGGTCCCTAACAACTGTCAATGGGTGCCCTGGATGGGACCAGGCCACCCAAAATATAGGGCAGGCCCCGGGGGATGGAGTCCACTGGGCCAAAATTGGCCCCGGAGGGGGGCCTCTCAGCCCCCCGTCCCTTCCTTTTCAAATAAAAAAGAAGAAAAGGCCGGACCCCAGGGCGGAAATCGGCCCGGGAAGGGGGGCCGCACAGCCCATCTCCCTTTAAAAATATATATTTTTTTAAAAGCCAGCACCACGCCGGTTGCCCCGCCCCCTTTCTCCAACACTGCCAAGCTCAGCTAACTATAACTGCTGAATTTCACTGGTTTTGTAGGATGAAACCTGAGCCTAACTATAAAGTCTCTGTAAACTTAGTTTTTTTCAGTGAATATATATATATATATATATATATGCATATATATATATATATATATATATATATATATATATATATATATATATATATATATACATATATATATCTCTGCTCCTGAAGTTGCCCTCCTTACAGGAGGGCAACTTCGGGAGCAGAGAGATATGGCGGCAGGCCCTGCCGCCGAGAAGCACCACCCTACTATGAATAGGGGCCGCGTAGGTCTGGGATCGAGTGCTACTCACCAGGTGGACAACCTTTGGAGCAGAATGTAATACGCGGCCGTCCTGCCGCGGAGTGTGCACCACCCCGTAATGTTATGTGGGCCACCCGACATGGTAACTATCATGTCGGCTACGTGGACCAGCAGCCGTAAACAGGATTGAGGACGAGTCCACTTGCAGGGTCCATACAGGACAAGATTTGTGTGCTATCCGGGCCACATTTCCCACAATGCACAGTCTCATTCGAGCTTCCCATTGGTGGGTGTGCAATATGAAAATGGCGAAGTGGGTTCAGCGTTTGCACACACTGTCTCCATTCAAACCTCTGAAGAGAAGCATATGGAGCTTCGAAACGCGTCAGGCATTTCCATTACGGAGCAGCTTCTACAAGCGGATCCTCGTCCCTGCCTATCATAACCAAAGCTGTTGATCGAGTGCTACTCACCAGGTGGACAACCTTTGGAGCAGAATGTAATACGCGGCCGTCCTGCCGCGGAGTGTGCACCACCCCGTAATGTTATGGGGGCCACCCGACATGGTAACTATCATGTCGGCTATGTGGACCAGCAGCCGCAAAGCAGGATTGAGGACGAGTCCACTTGCAGGGTCCATACAGGACAAGATTTGTGTGCTATCCGGACCACATTTCCCACAATGCACAGTCTCATTCGAGCTTCCCATTGGTGGGTGTGCAATATGAAAATGGCGAAGTGGGTTCAGCGTTTGCACACACTGTCTCCGTTCAAGCCTCTGAAGAGAAACATATGGAGCTTCGAAACGCGTCAGGCATTTCCATTACGGAGCAGCTTCTACAAGCGGATCCTCGTCCCTGCCTATCATAACCAAAGCTGTTGATCGAGTGCTACTCACCAGGTGGACAACCTTTGGAGCAGAATGTAATACGCGGCCGTCCTGCCGCGGAGTGTGCACCACCCCGTAATGTTATGGGGGCCACCCGACATGGTAACTATCATGTCGGCTATGTGGACCAGCAGCCGCAAACAGGATTGAGGACGAGTCCACTTGCAGGGTCCATACAGGACAAGATTTGTGTGCTATCCGGACCACATTTCCCACAATGCACAGTCTCATTCGAGCTTCCCATTGGTGGGTGTGCAATATGAAAATGGCGAAGTGGGTTCAGCGTTTGCACACACTGTCTCCGTTCAAGCCTCTGAAGAGAAGCATATGGAGCTTCGAAACGCGTCAGGCATTTCCATTACGGAGCAGCTTCTACAAGCGGATCCTCGTCCCTGCCTATCATAACCAAAGCTGTTGATCGAGTGCTACTCACCAGGTGGACAACCTTTGGAGCAGAATGCATATATATATATATATATATATATCTCTCTGCTCCTGAAGTTGCCCTCCTTACAGGAGGGCAACTTCGGGAGCAGAGAGATATGGCGGCAGGCCCTGCCGCCGAGAAGCACCACCCTACTACGAATAGGGGCCGCGTAGGTCTGGTATCGACCATACCTCTTCAGGAGACACCAGGAACGGATTTAGCACACGACCGCACATCGAGGCCCATCTATGGGCTAACAAACATTTTTTCAGCAGATGAGACTCGTGCACCCATCAGAGGGAAGAATTATGACACTACAAAGCCCAGAATGCTCTTTGGTAAGACGCAGCTGAGCGGCACATCCAGTGCATACCATCTGGGTATTTAAATGCAGGGCGGTGTCATGCGCATATGAGGAACTGCCGGAGCCTTTGAGGAAGGGGTTGAACTGTACTCCGAAACGCGTCAGGCATGGAGATGGCAGCGCTGTGAATTGCATCGACGTGCGGGATGGTGTGCATACCGAAATAAAGCCTTGAGCTTCAAACTGGTGCCAGAGTGCTTCTTACAGGAGGGCAACTTCGGGAGCAGAGAGATATGGCGGCAGGCACTGCCGCCGAGAAGCACCACCCTACTATGAATAGGGGCCGCGTAGGTCTGGTATCGACCATACCTCTTCAGGAGACACCAGGAACGGATTTAGCACACGACCGCACATCGAGGCCCATCTGTGGGCTAACAAACATTTTTTCAGCAGTTGAGACTCATGCACCCATCAGAGGGAAGAATTATGACACTACAAAGCCCAGAATGCTCTTTGGTAAGACGCAGCTGAGCGGCACATCCAGTGCATACCATCTGGGTATTTAAATGCAGGGCGGTGTCATGCGCATATGAGGAACTGCCGGAGCCTTTGAGGAAGGGGTTGAACTGTACTCCGAAACGTGTCAGGCATGGAGATGGCAGCGCTGTGAATTGCATCGACGTGCGGGATGGTGTGCATACCGAAATAAAGCCTTGAGCTTCAAACTGGTGCCAGAGTGCTTCTTACAGGAGGGCAACCGGGAGCAGAGAGATATGGCGGCAGGCCCTGCCGCCGAGAAGCACCACCCTACTATGAATAGGGGCCGCGTAGGTCTGGTATCGACCATACCTCTTCAGGAGACACCAGGAACGGATTTAGCACACGACCGCACATCGAGGCCCATCTGTGGGCTAACAAACATTTTTTCAGCAGATGAGACTCGTGCACCCATCAGAGGGAAGAATTATGACACTACAAAGCCCAGAATGCTCTTTGGTAAGACGCAGCTGAGCGGCACATCCAGTGCATACCATCTGGGTATTTAAATGCAGGTCGGTGTCATGCGCATATGAGGAACTGCCGGAGCCTTTGAGGAAGGGGTTGAACTGTACTCCGAAACGCGTCAGGCATGGAGATGGCAGCGCTGTGAATTGCATCGACGTGCGGGATGGTGTGCATACCGAAATAAAGCCTTGAGCTTCAAACTGGTGCCAGAGTGCTTCTTACAGGAGGGCAACTTCGGGAGCAGAGAGATATGGCGGCAGGCCCTGCCGCCGAGAAGCACCACCCTACTATGAATAGGGGCCGCGTAGGTCTGGTATCGACCATACCTCTTCAGGAGACACCAGGAACGGATTTAGCACACGACCGCACATCGAGGCCCATCTGTGGGCTAACAAACATTTTTCAGCAGATGAGACTCGTGCACCCATCAGAGGAAGAATTATGACACTACAAAGCCCAGAATGCTCTTTGGTAAGACGCAGCTGAGCGGCACATCCAGTGCATACCATCTGGGTATTTAAATGCAGGTCGGTGTCATGCGCATATGAGGAACTGCCGGAGCCTTTGAGGAAGGGGTTGAACTGTACTCCGAAGCGCGTCAGGCATGGAGATGGCAGCGCTGTGAATTGCATCGACGTGCGGGATGGTGTGCATACCGAAATAAAGCCTTGAGCTTCAAACTGGTGCCAGAGTGCTTCTTACAGGAGGGCAACTCGGGAGCAGAGATATATATATATATATATATATATATATATATATATATATATATATGTATATATATATATATATATATGGGGCTGAGTTCCGCAGAGTTACATAAAAACTCAAGGAGAATCTGCAGAGTTCCACCAACAGGCGGAAATATGCATGCCCCTCTGCACTTTTGCACCAGTAGAGCGTGCAGAGCATAAAAATCAGAGCTGCCAATCGAGTTGATTTTGCTACCAAATCTACTCGAATGGCAGCAAACCTACTCGAGAAGGAGCCCTCTGACCACTTGCGACCAGCCACATAAAAAAATGGACAGGGGAGCGCCAAATCTCACTCGCATCTCTGGAGCCTCGCAGGAAAAAATTCTGTCCCGAGGTAATTGGGTGAATTTAGCTGGAACTCCGCGTTACTAGAGTAACGCTGAGTCACCAAATTCTGCCAATTTCGTTTTGTTTCATTCAACCCACCTCTAATAGATATATAGTGGCACAGGCCCTCCTAAAAGGGTGTTCAAGACATTTTACAAGAATTGAGGGTAAATTTCATGTTGTGCATGTCAGCCAGAAGTGGCATACTTTTTACTAAAGTGGTTCCTTGAATATGATTAAAAAAATATATAGTGAACCATTTATAGTGTTTTTAGCACAGTTGAAAGCCGATTCCTTCCAAAATAAAGCAACACTGTAGCATTTTTATTTTTTCATCTCCTCACACTTTTGTCAACCATGGCAAACTTAGTTCAATGAGGCTGAAATTCAAGTCCCAGCAGAACAAGTCTTGGGCATTTAGTGTCCAGCACTAGTTCACATGTAAAGCCACTGTTGTGGTAACATGTGGGAGACAAAGTGTAAGCAGTGTCACCAGCTTTTCAAACAGTTCACGAGGTGACCTAATTGTGGTTATTTTGTTATAATGAATTTGAAACTATCTTTTAGGCCCACGTAATCCACAGAGGAAGAGGATATTCAGCAGAGGAGGCAGTACATTATGAAACATCTGCCAAGTGTATTGATCTTCACGGTACTGCTTCCTCCAGCTGTCCACCGGTCACAACGCACACAAGTGGCAACTAACTAGCTCTGGGGATATAGAGTGAGGGAGGATCAGTGTAACAAGCAAATGGAAAGAAAGGTAGGCATTTAACCATGGTCTGAAAGCAGAGTCTGGCTGGATGCCTTCTATGTATCTCAAAGCGTCAGGCTATGAGGGAAGGCTTGTTTGAACTGCAGAATTCCTGAAGTGTGATGAATAGCAGGTAAGATGTTTCTGTTGGGGATGGCGACTGGTTGAATTTGTTCCATTGACTAGGGCCATGTGCTTCAAGGTGTTGAGATAAAATGTGCGCTTGGATAATATCTTCTTGATTCATTTATGATGTAACCTTTTGTAATTTCTCTAATTTCTTTTGAGACTTGAGTTTCAATAAGCCTAAAGGCCACAGTGTATCGAAAACAGCGACATCAAGTTTAATTCTGCAAATATAGATTGAAAAAATATATATTTTTAAAATAAGTTTTGTACATTAGCAAACCCGTGCGCATTACTTACACGGTGAATAGAAATAATTACTGCATGAGAAATGCATAATCGTTGATGCACGGAAGGGCAGTACTCGTAATGAACTATGTCATTTTCATCACTGAAGATATATTAGAAATATAAAATTATTATGCTGAAGTAAGGACAGCGTGAAAAGTTGAACTACATTAAAACGTCATGTGAAGAACATATTTCAAAGTGGGTCCAATTTCCTAAATGAAAACATAATGTTTAAGTACTCAAGATTTTGAGAAAACTGTTTGTCTTTATAGAATATTGCTTAATGGGAGTTGCAGTTATTATCATGCAGTGAAACATCACAGGAATTTGTGAGTCGAAGGAAGTGCATTTCACCAAGGCATTTGTGTTGATACCTTTGAAAGTGCATTTTAGTACTGGCTAAAAAAACTCTAAAAAAACAAAAAACTCCCTTCTATGTTGATTTAAAATCCTACTGCCTGATTGTCTCGGATGTCCTGCCTACACACATCAATGCAAGTGTTCCTCATTGGAAATGTAATTAGTGTTGGTGAATGCGTTGCCACGCTTCCTCATTAGTATGTTTTAATACCGATCTGAAACACATCCTAGCAGGCTTGTACTTTGCATTTGGGCTCAGAAAACAAGAAAATGCCTCATGTTGCTTACAGAATTTCATGCCTTGAATAGTAAGTATCCTGTTCCCCGGAGGCTGTGCATTTCATCTCTGGTGGTGGTGCTTCTGATAGATCTGTGAAGCTGGATCTGACACTTCCAGCAGAATGTGGCATCAAATTGAACAGCAGCAATTCCAGTCACTCACAAGGGTAAGACAGTGATTGTCAAAGTCAACAGGTCTGGCCTTGGCAGGCAGGTGCACTGTTTTTATTTAAATTGTTGATTGCATGCACATACAGCAAAAAAAGAAATCAATCAACCGTTTCACTGTGCAGACAACTCGTAATGGCCTTTTTGGAAAGGGTAATCTGTGGTGGTCAGAAATTTATCATTGCATATTCTTCACTGATAGTCTTACATCTCATGTTGATGACTTTTGTTCTTGATTCATTTATAGTGAGTTAGTTCTCCTGACTGTGTCGGTGGACCAGAAAAAAAGCCAAAAGAAACTGAACATCAGCATATGTCACAGTGCTGATCTTATTCTATACTTACATTGGAGAAAACGTGTCATTTTTAGGTCTCAGCTCTAGATGGTGTGCATGCGCTGTCTCGTAGAGAGATATGCTGTATCTACTTCGTGGGCTTACAGCCCGCACATAGTCTCCCCATTTTCTGGCACCATCCTCGCTCCATTTTGCATTCTCCCCATTTGTCAAAGACATGCATACATCATGCCTCTTCCATTGTTTAGTCCTCCCCGAGAGCACTGACCAACCACTGTTAAACATACTCAGTGGCCATAATCATGCATTGTATTGGGACAACTTTGTTATTTTTAGAAATGGGTGACCGGTCCCGCCATACGTTAGGAGCAGATCGCAGCTGGTACAGGCTTTTTCTGCAGAACATAAAACATATATTTTTATTTTGTGCTTCCTCACAATATGTTTTTAATAAAGCTAACTTGTGGGTTTGGGCTCTGCTCGTAGATCATGTGCTCTGTATTTAAGTGATTTAACGCACTGATTTGGCCTTTATTTTTTAGTATATACACGATGCACAGGAAAATCAGTGTGATGACTGTTTAAAAATGTAAAAAAAATGTGAACTCACTCTGACTAACCATTTAAATAAAGCTATCTACTTCTACTAGCCGCACCACCCACTGACTGCTGTACCAGCTGTGTCCCTTGCCCTACTAACAAACACACCTGCCGGGTAGTGACAAGCACAAGGCATGCACCTGCTGCAGAATTTCTGCTAATGCAGTGGTAGCGTAATGTGGATACTTTCTGAGAACATACGTCCCACCACTTAAACCAAAAGGACACGCTACTCACCAAAGGCATACTGATAGCAATAATAATAAAATGACAGCAGCATCAAATGAATGTGGTGCTCTACAGAAGAAATATTTACCAGAGTAGCCTGCATTTGGAGAGATTGGCATTAAACCTAGACATTACCTCATCCTCCTGGGCAGATGGCCTATTTCCATGCCAAGCAGACAGCGGAATACCTGCACGATTTTCTGCGCCTGTTTGGTAGGGATTGCCTGCTCTGCCCTCATGAGTATAGTCTGCCCGGCCCTTGGCATTATGCATTTTTACCCTAAGTAGGAAGTGTATGCCCAGACATGGATCCCGTGCTTGCTATGCCACTGGTTTCAGCTAGCCTGGCTGATGAGGGATGATGCTCCGAAACCGATGCCACGATGCTTGTTTTCTGGTCCAGGGAGGACCTGGCCAGGCAGTTTGAGCTGGACTGTTCCCATGGGGCACAGGGTCAAGGCTGATTTGCATATGGCTGGGTCCAAACTGGAATGGCGTGGTGAGCAAAATAACAATGGATTAAACCCAGATCTGTGACTGGGGGGTGAACGTTTGACAATGTTCAGCATTCCGTCCATCATCTTTTTGTGTTGCAAGGTGTGCCCGTTGTGAAGCTGTGTGTCTTTATCCTGCAGGACAAGGCACACCGACAGTCAGAGAGGACAGATTTACTACACGGGTGGGCCAGTGTTACTGCTGATTCAGACCAGGAAAGGTCACGCAGAACATAAAAAAGTATTAGCAAATTCAATAGGTCTCGGCAATCTGAGAGCTATAGGTGTTGGCAATGTTAATGTATTTATGTATATTAATAAAAACAGCCCCAGAGTCGTACACAAATGCATTTACATTGCCAATGCTTGTAGCTCTTGAATTATCTAGACCTATTGGCTTTGCAAATGTTTGTTACTTTTAACGTCAGGAAAAACGACCGCATACCAAGATAATTAAAAGGAGTTGGGAATTCTATCCCTATTTTTTTTCTGTGAGAAGTATGGATTTAAACTACGATCCTTAGCTATAATACATTTCACTTGCACTTATGTGCCAGAATGAAACTCAATCTGTAAGGTCATTGTGTTAATTTGCTCTATAGGTGAGTCAACTCGGCTTCATCAAAGACCATATTGTAGTATTACAAACAGGCGAATCAGTTAAAATTCCATTAAATGACGAAATGCTCTTTGAGAGCATTCCATTTGCAAATGTAGAAGTATAGCATATGCATTTATTTAAAAAAACCTGTTTGTGTACAATAATAAATTCCTGACTTGGTGGCTGTTTGAGCAGTCCAGAACTGGAACTGGAGTTGAAACACGTAATATAGCCACTCAGGAATACGACCTACAGTGAGTGATATTTATTCTGTTCACATCTTGAATTTAGACTGTACATTTTCCATGGTAATATGTGCTGATATCCTAGTTTTTAGAACTCTGTAAAAGACAAAACTAAAACTAAATATACATTAAACGCACATGAGAAATTAATTTCAGAGCACAAATTATCACTCACTTCCATTGTGATAAAGAACATATCCTTTGTACAAATTCAGGTTTTGCAAAATAAAGAGAAACTCATTTTCAGAAAATGTTAATGCTTTTGTCGTTTTCAAAATAGTAACACTTTAAAAACAACAAACACAACTTGCAGAAATGGGCCATTCTCAACTTCACCTGCCATGAATGTCCGAAACACAACCACCTGCCAAGAAACAAGAGCTGAAGGGCAACTAAGACCCTGCAGGAGCCGCAGGGATTGTTTCCAATTAAAAATCTCAGTTTACCAACATCAGGGCTAACCCCTGTTGCTCTCTCTCACTGCGGCAATGGATCTTTGCCATTGTTTTAGAGAAAATCAGGAGCTGTACATCATATACATAATAATCACAATTATGGCTCCTAGTTTAATGGTATTCATTTTTGGAACATTTTTGTCTGTCTTTATCCATATTTATTTTTTCCCATCTTATTGGTATTTATCCATTATTATTTTATGTTTTGTGAACAGATGAGGTGATAAGTCATGTATTTCTGTATTTATTTACCGAATAAACATGCACTCATACTTTGATTCCTGTCAGGTTTTAGCACACTACGCAGCCAAAAATAATAAAATAATAAACCCACATTAAAAAAATAGTATAATAGCAAATAAACATGTTGAGATCTGCAGTAATTTAAACATCTCATTGAGCTTTGTAACTCCGCATGCTGCCAATATGTCAGCTATTGGCCTGAAAGTCATTAATCTCAGCATGGTGAGTCGCACAAAAGAAGCCATATTATCTGTATTTTTCTGCTTTTAAAAATAAATACAGACAGGAAAGACAATGTTTTCTGTCTGTATTTATCTGTAAAAAAAATCAGTAAAAATGGAAAAAAAGGAGCCCTAATCACAATCACTAATCTATTTTTAGTCAATAATGCGAGTTTAGTACGAGTTAAAGAGTTTTATTATTTAAATTTGTTAGTATTTCATCTTTATTAAAGTCACAAGTTAAATTGTATTAATCATCAAATAGGAACAGAAATCGATAATCAATATAAGTAAATGCAAATAGTCATAATAAAAATGTATTAAGTGCATTCCATAAAGGAAAGAATCCCTATTCTAAGAATGGGAAGAAAAGGTGTCAGTAAGAACTCCAATTCTAGCTTGAGAGACAGAGAGTAAAAGCATAGAGCTTTTACAAAAAAAGAAAAATCTGTTCAATAAATCAAGAATCGATCAAAGCAGAACTTCTCATAAAGAGAGGTTTCAGAAACTCAGTAGAGTCTGAAAGCAATATGGAAAAATGGCATAAAGGTCTGGTAGTAAAACGAGAATGGCAAAAATGAGGGAATGGAAAAGTCTGAACCTACTCTAGGAACATGCACTATTATAGACATAACAGTCTGAAGCCTTTGCAAGATGTTGCTTTGTCTGTCTCCATTCAGCCAATCAGAATTTGATGCTCTCCTGGGAACAGGATCACTCTCCATCTTCTCACCAAAAATACAATAGCTCTACATAGCATCTTTCAATGTCGCTTATTTCTTATCATCTAGCGATTACATCTGATCTACTTGCAATACATTGTCTTGTTCAAAACTACTTTCCCATGAGGGAATTTTTATATCTACCATTCTAAATAAAAAAACGTATTTATTTGTTAGCAGCGATCCTTGTGTAAGAAGAAACATTTGTGGAATTAGATGGAAACATTTATGTAACTATTATTCATTATGAAAAACATGGTCATGGAAAGGTCAAGAAATAAACATTTCATCCACGTTAAGCATTTTCTAGTCATGTCAGCTTGTCAAGCAATGTTACTTCATCCATTTGAGGCCTAGTAAGAGTAAGTATGGTTGCCTACTACAATTATTGCATTTAAACACATTTTTTTTGTTAAAGCTACATGTTAATTTTGCACATTATTATAAACTATTATATTCTCGTTATTATTGAAAATGCTCCCACAATTCCCCCTCTGATGGTTATCTAACCATCACATTTTCTTCACAAATGAATCTTTAGAGCTCACTTTCATCCTCAGTTGATTCTTTTCTCTTTCTTTTCAGACTTTCAAATTCCTTCACATTCTTGTATTCTCGATTGATGTGATCATTTAATTCTAATTCCCACTTTATCTGTCTGTTTCTTTCCCTGTTCTTTCTTCTATTAAAATAATATCTACATCTTTTATAAAAGCAAATAAGGTTAATAAGCAAAACACTACTATTAATACTGGCACAAATATAGCTCTAAGAATTCCTCCTCCAGTGTTTGCAAACCAATTGCCAATAACAGAAACTCCTTTGCCAAGATTTTCTAAAACACTAAGGGGCCGATTCCGATTCGGGCCGGAATTCTCCCCGACAGAGCCGGACCCGGAGAGAATTCCGACCGAATAGGACCCTAGCAGTCCGACCGAACGAGTACGATGCGTTCGCATGCAATCGGACTCGATTCGGTCGGACTCCCATTGAAGTCAATGGGAGCCTGTCGTACAACGCGTACGCGGGCTCCCATTGACTCAATGGGTGCGAGGCGGACAAGGGCGCCCCCTACAGCGTGTTCGCGTCCATGCGCATCGCGGCGTACATGCACAGGTAGGGGGGACCCATGGGTCCCCCCTGTGTGCGACTCGCGCGCCTATGCGTACAGGTGGGTCCGACGCAGACCCCCAAAGTCTGGCTCTGACAGCTTTGTCGAGCCGGACGGCGCGAGTCGATCGGACTGCTCGCGGTGCGCATCGTACTAACCCGGCCGGGAAACGTCTCCATAGCGCGGTGCGAGTCGTGTCCCTGCGAGTCGGTCGGAGCGTGTTGAAGCCGCGTTCGAGTCGGTCGGCGATTTCGCGGGTGCTTGCATCGTACTCGCTCGGCCGGACCCGCGTCCGATTCGGTCGGGAAACAGGGCTCCGAATCGGATCCGGTGAATCTGAATCCGATTCGGAGCACTACCGGCCGAGATCGGAATCGGCCCCTAAGCGTTTCTAAGGATTCTAATTCCGGTTTCAGATCAGATATTTTCTTAGTGAATTCTAGAATGTTCGTACTTTTGTCAGGTATGTATGAGCAGCAATGCTGAGTTTTCAGCATCTTGCAGACTCCTCCTTTTTCTGTGAGTGAAATGTCTAATGCTAACCGATTTTATAAAACCATTGATCTAATAGCCACTAATTCTGTATTAATAACTAATAAAGCTCCAGAAGTTCTGGTTGCCAACTTGTCCACAACTGTTCAAAGCTTTCCAATTTTCTCAAAAATTAAAAAACAACTCCCACTGGTGGTATAATTGCTCCATATCGCCAACTAGTTGTGTTCCATCACCTATGCTTCGTGTATGTCTTTGTGATGATGTCATTGTTAAAGCATCTATACTATATACATGATGCATCTTAGGAACCAGTAAAGCTAAATAGCAAATGCCCTCCCAATCAGCTATTATTTGAAAATAAGCATCCCATCCACAAACGAAATAAACTCCTGGAATGACTGTTTCTTCTCCTTGTAAAATTTGCCACGTCTATTTCTAACTGGGTTTTGCTTTTATAAATGCATATTTTTACTCCTGTCTAATTTTAATTTTGGATAGATCATTTTCTTTTTAAGTTCATCTTCTTTCTTCCAAATGTTTTTCAAAATATCTTCTCTATTTTTACTGTGTGAAATGTTTGTGCTCCTTCCCTATAATGTCATCATGAATACTTTCACTAAGGGTCTTATTAAGCAGGTTACATTGTTTTTGTATGCCTTAACACTGTCTATAGGCATGGATGGTCTAAAATAATGCCAAACTGTGTCCATCTCTTTTGCCTGTTGGTGTAGATTCATGCTCTTCTGCAATGGAACTCATCAAAGAATCAAGTCCTAATTTAAATACAAATATTAAGTGTTCTTGCCTATATACGAAGCTAAGCAAAATACTACATGTGATTGCATAAGGCAAAGGTATGTGGTGATAGATCACTTCCTCTGCAGCTGATGATTGTAAGTGGGCACAGACATAGCAATCTGTTGCCTGTGTGTATTCTTGAACTAACCTAGAATAAACGTTAGTGGAAAATTCATCTTTAGAATAACCCTGAAATGAAGCTTTTAATTTGGTTTCATCTATTGTGTGTGCTGACGTTTAAGTTTCAGGTGTAGACATAGGCTTCTCTATACTTGGTGTCAAAGAAATCCCTATTAATATTGTTATCATCACTAACACTGATACTAAAATTGTAGTACCCATAATGATCTTGGAATCTAGCCCTATTTAGGAAACACATGTTTGTGTGTAGTCAGATTGTTAAGTAGAAATATAGCAACAATAATTCAACAGTTCAGTTCGGTTTCTCTCAAAGCAACTTCTTGAGTTTTGCTTTTGCAGTTAGTTCTTTTCAGCTTTATTTACAGCAGTCTTCATATAGTCATCTCTATCCCTACTTCATCTTCTTCTAAATGTGCTATTCCTACTCTTCTACCGCAGCCTTGGGCTTAGAGAAATCTTCTTAAAACAAAAAACCTAAATTATTTCAGACTTTCGTATTCTCTCATTTAATAATGTCTTTCAAACGTTTGTTTCTTTTCAGAAATCTTTTCAAACAGCTTTGTCCCAAATTTGTTTTTAGAGTGAATTCATGGAGGCTCAAACTGTTCTGATCTCAGATTAAGGAAGTCTTCCCCTGGCACAAGTAACACCTGATTTATGTAGTATGTCCATTCAGGTGCAAGATACCTTCAACAAGGCACTCTTGTTCTTTAACACTTTCTTGGTGTCTGTTGAACTTCTTCTGTGTCACTTACCCCGCTTGACTCTGTCTCTTCAGCAAGTGTTGGTGGTACGCAATATCAGTTTCCTTTTACCATCGTTTTGTGGCCATTCAGCATTATAGGTGACTTCTTGATCCATTACTAGTTCCTTTGCACAGATCATCTATTTGTTCTGGTGTTGTCTCAAATGTTAACTCAGGTTGAGATTTTGTATATTCTTCTTCAGAAACATCAATGCCACTGTGTGAAATCACAGGAACTTTGATTGGTGCAACCATCTGTATTTCTTCATCTCTTTCTCCTTCTTCCTGTTGTGTCTCTTGCAGTATAGCTCCTTGCAATTGCCCAGCTTGCGATGGTTCTGTCACCAGTGTTCTTGGTTCTGTCTCACAGAACACTGTCTCTTCATATGGACTTCTTACTCTCTCAGTGTGCAATGCATGCACTCAGTTTGGTACTGCAGCACACTTAACAGCAGTGTTCATGATGAGAATCACCTAGAAGGGACTTTTCCATCTCAATTTCAAGCACAACTTCTGTATGTGCTTCTTTACTAACACCCGGTGACCGGGACTGAGGTTGTGGCACTGTTCCTGATGTGAATTTAAGGTAGCAGCTTCAACCTGGTGAGAGAAAAAACACACCACATCAGTCATTCTTTTGTAGAAATCAAGAATCATGTCATCTGTGTTGTTTAAAAGTGCATTTGCAGGTACAGCAGGCAGCCTCATTGACCTTCTTATCAATATCTTGTGAGGAGATTACCCTGTCCTCCTGTCGGGAATATTGTGGAGACTCATCAGGACCAAAAGCAAAACATCTGGCCATTTCAGTGTTTTGGAAGCACAAACTTTTGTCAACTGGGACTAATGGTTCCATTCAGCTGCTCAACAATTTCAGAGGGTTCTGGTCAATAACTACAATGGTATCTCTCCTCAATCCGTAATACTGCATAAACCATTCTTAGGACCTCATTGTTGAAATGAGTCCCACAATCTGACTCCTGAGAAACTGGTAATCAAAACTTAGGTATCAACTCTTGCAACAGCAATTTTGCTACAGTGAGGCTGTCATTTCTCCATGTGGGGTAGTCTTCCACCCATCGAGAAAAAATGCATACTATAACCAGGATGTATCTCAACCTATTACAAACAGGCATCTCAATAAAGTCCATTTGCCTTCTCGTGAAGGGATCACCTGATCTTCCTACATGTCTAAGTGTTACTGGTATTCTTTTCCCTACATTCATCTGTTGACATGTCATACAGTGATGGCACAATTCTTCTGCAAGCATCCTAAATCTTGGATTAAACCAATTCTGCCTGAATAATTTCACTATTGCATCTCTTCCTAGATGTGCTGGGACATGGAAATGTTGTGTCATTGGAAAATAAACTGGCAACACTGGTCTTCCATCTGCTGACACCGAAATGTAATTTACATTTTTCTCACACACTGCTCTAACCAACCCTGCTGTTCTGCTTCTGAAAGATCTTCTTGCAATCTCTTGATTTCTTCCCATGTATCAGTTACTGACAACAACATCGAAAATACACTGTCCTCTTCAGATTCATCTGTGTAAGCCCCGTTAAATGTGCAGGCCACAAGTGCACAATACTGTGCAACTTCGTCCTCAAATCTGTTTCCAACATATCCATTGCCACTTCTGGGAGCTGCACATTTAACAACTGCGACTTCTGGTGGCATTTGCAATGCCTCAAGCAGTTTTCTTACATGTTCCCCATTTCTAATGCGGGTGTTAGATGAGGTCATGAAACCTTGTTGTGACCATAACTGTCAAAAATCATGGATCACTCCAAAGCCATATTGACTGTCTGCAAATATAGTCGCTCTCAATTGGGCTGTTAGACTGCAAGCTCTCGTAAGGGCAATGAATTCTGCAACTTGTGCTGAGGTAACACCTCGAAGACATGAAGCTTCCACAAACTCTTGAATTGCACAGAGTAAGCTTCTCTCAAGGTCCCTTCATTGTTTCTCAGACATGAGTCGTCGACAAAAATGACATAATCAGGCTCAATTCAAGATTCATCTTTTATGTCTGGCCTTGGCTTGGTGCATAAATTGATGACATCTAGAGAATCATGTTTAACCTCATCTCCATTGGAGTCCTCCTTCACAGGTAATAATGTTGATTGGTTCAAAATTTGGCATTGTTTAAAAATCATATTTTCATTATCAAGGATCTGTTGCTCGTACTTTTAAATCTTATGTTTGTCATGTACTGGGTTTTTGTTCTGGTGAGCAATATCTCTATATAGCGTGGGACCACAACAGTCAAGGGATGTCCCAACACTATGTTCTCACATCTCTGTATATTGACACCAACCGCAGCTACCAATATAAGACAGCCGGGCGGTCCTAAGGCCACATGGTTAAGGGTAGTCCAAAAATAAGCCACAGATCTTCGTGAATCTCCATGCATCTGAAGCACTGAGAGAGCGCAGCCCTCCCCTCACTGCAAAACAATGCGAACATTTTACTGTAATCAGGAATTACTAGTGCCGGGCACAACAGAGACTTTCTCTCACCTCTAGGAAAGCTTTCAAGCACTGGTTGTCCCATGGAAGTGGATCAGGCACATCTTTGTGTGTCTGTCTCAGTAAAATCTTAGCCACTAGGGAAAAGTTCGGTTTGCACTGTTTACAGTAGCCGACCATTCACAAAAACATCCTGACTTTTCTCTGTGTTCTGGGTGGATTCATCTGGAGGATAGCCTATACTCTCTCTTGTGACACCTTTCTTGCTCCTTTCTCAATGATATATCCCAGATCTTGGGCTTCTTTTTAACAGTATTACAATTTATCTCGAGACACTTATGTCCATTCTCAGTCAGGTGATTTAACAATGCAATTGTATCCTGTCTGCAAGCTTCTTGTGTATCTAATGCCACAAGCAGGTCATAGCTATATACTGCACAAGAACTGATCTGCAAGGCATCTGCAGAGATTCAAGATTATTTTTCAAGATCTGATTAAATATGGATGGGCTCTCTTTATACCCTTGTGAAACTTGGCGCCATGCCAAAACCCTATCTCTGAACACAAAAGAGAAAACAAACAGGCTGTCCTAAAGCAAAAGAACTGTAAAAATAGCCTGACACAAGTCCACAACAGTAAACCATTCTGCAGTGGACAGAATCTAAAAAGAATGGTGGCTGGATTCGGTACCACACGACAACATAGAACAACAATGCTGTTAATCGTTCAAAGATCTTGCACAATCCGGTACTTGCCATTGGTTTCTGTAAACTCATGATAGGAGAGTTGCAAGGGCTTCCAACATTTTCTTTAAAATCCCTTTCCTCAACAGGTCAGTTACTGGTGTTATTCCTGCAAATGTTTCTGTGGTCAAATTGTATGGTGGTGTTCTCGGATATACACCAATACGTTTCACTGTATTTTGGACTAGTTCTACACCTTTAATTAGTCCGATATCCATCCCTGTAAAGTCCCATACTTCTGGGCTTACAGTTTCTTTTAAATCAGTAGTTATATCATCTACAGTTCTCACTGGATAGAATCCTACAGCTGTTTCTTGTCGGGCCATTTTGAATGCAACATCTTTATCATGTGTTTAAAACTCGACACCCTCCGGTGTACAGTAAATAGTGCAATTTAACTTGCACAATAAATCTCTCCCTAACAGGTTTACACGACTAGAATCACAAACAACAAATTGATGGTTTTTCTAGAATGAACCTATTTTTACAGGAATCTTTTCTGAAATTGGGTTTGTTATCTGTTTATTTTTAACTTCTACAACTTGGATCTACTTTCCCAAAAGGGGTAGGACTGGGACTTCCGCTGTTCTAACAGTGGAACCGGTAGCTCCGGTGTCGATCAAAAATGACACTTGGTGGTCATTAACTTCTCCTTTTACAAATGGTCCACTCTGGTCTACCTCTAGCGCTGCGCCAAGTACGCAGTCTTCCTCCCACCTCAGGCACCATCATTGGGAATTGTCAGAGCAGAAACTGTGATTTTCTACCATAGGGAACTGTTAAATTGGGTTCTGATTCTGGTTATGACGTGGGTTTGGATTTGCCTTAGGCATCTGATTCACATTACGTCTGGGACATCCCATATTCTGTGGGACCATCGGGGTTTATGGAACCTGCATCATTGGAACCTGTTTCTACATTGGCACCTGCATTTGCCAAACTGGTGCATTCTACATCTGCATTTGATTTCCTCCTTGCATTTGACCATTTCCACTCATTTGATCAGGATTCAGCTTACTCTCCCTCTTCCAATGCCCAATTTTATTACAGAAATGACATGAGGTCAATTTCTTCAGCAACATCTACACCAGAATTCGGATCAATTGGAACATCGCTACACTGTGAAACACCAAATCCTTCTTGAACACCTTAAGTCTGCAATCCAACACCTTGCATTCCACTTTGATTTCCTACAAACAACTGATTCTGAAACCCTTTCTGAGCCAATCTTCTCTTGGCAAGCAAAAATTACTTCTTTAGCTTTTCCTGTTTCATCTCTTGTTCATCACTACAATATTTTGCATACCTCAGAAGCTCATCTAACGGTTTTGTCAGCCAGCAGATCACACTCTGTTGTATGTGCTTACTGAACTCTGGTCTTAACCCAAGAACAAATTAAGACACAAAGAATCCCATATCACTGTGTTCGGGATGTTTCAATCCACTGCGTTGTGGAAACACCTGAAGCAATCTCTCACAGTAATAATGCACTGACTCTTTCGGCTCTTGTGAGGTTCTCTTTATCTTTACCCAGTCAGTATCTTTTGGAGGAACTTTGCCTTTCAGAACTGGAATCACCTCATTGTATTTATTCATTACCATAGGAGATGGTGCATTAGTGCGGGCATCTCTTGTTGGTTCTGCACATGACCATTGTACAGCAATTTTACACTTGGCCCACAAATCACTTGCCACCACAATATCAATTAACATATTCATAGCAGTCCACAGCACTTTTGAAATCTTTATTAATCTTTCAACTTGTGTATACCAATGTACAGACTTCTCTCAATTTTGGAAAATCATTCGTAAATGCTGCAAGATCGCCTCTGCTCCAAGATACATAAACATACCCTCCAGCTGGAATCTCTATCAACGAATAGGCCAAAGCTTCTCCTTCACCTGGTGGACCTGTCTGTGGCTTATTATTTGCTTCAACTGCCTCTGTTTCTATTTCCTTTCATTCTTCTTTGCCCATTTGCTCTCTAATTTCTCAAAATAACTCTATTTACTAATGCATTTTACTAATTCAGTCATTTGTCATCGCATTCCTGAGGAACACATTGTTTCTATAGCTTCATCATCCAATTGTACCCTGAGACTTTTCTGAAACTGAACACTTTTTGAAAGATCAGCTTCATGTTGTTGAGCTAATTCAGTTAGTTTCTCATGAGTAGGAGCTACGTGTGTAGTAATTTCTTGACTCAAATATATTAGCTCTTTTTCTTAGTACTGATTCACATGCTCAAGACCTAAACATCCTCTGATTATGTCTTTTAGCTCTATTTTTAATCTCTGGATATTTAGCGGGCTCTCCTTCTCTGTCTGCTTTGCAGTGAGATCCTGATTCTCTGCGTTTCCTGCCTTTTTATTTTCTGCAGTTACTTCAAACCATGGGGGAAAAATCCCATATTCATATAGGTTAGTCCCATTGGGTGTTATTGGTGTCGTAAAGACAATCCTTCACCCTGCTTCTAATGATTGGACTGTTTGCGGTGGTGTCCAGGAAACAATCTGTGAATTTTGCAATGTCGGGATAAACCCTATCACAGGTGCTCCTCCAATGGCTCCTTGAAGTACTGCATTTGGAACAATATTAATCGGAGCAGTTGTGTGCAAATCTCCAATGGCTGTGCTGTTATAAACCTAGTAACAGGTGCTGGAACAGTTACAATAAAAGCAATAACACCTGGAGGCATCACTGTAGGAAAACTTGGGCAGGCACAACATTTGATATAACAGGTTGTACAATAGGCTGTGTCATCTATAATGGTCTTTCAATTTGAATCGCATTCGGGTCAACAGGGCTCTAGACACTGCCACTTTAGATGTCAAAGCACCCTCAATATTTGTGAAAGGGGCCACACAAGGTGGTGGACGTGCGGCTAACAATGCATCCAAAATTTAATCCCCTGAATCATTAGCGGAATCTCATTTTTTTGCAGCTCCCTCAACATCGTTTACCTTGCTCTTATTCTTTTTCAGCTTCTCAGGTTTTTCAATACCCTCGGGAGGAGCCTCTTCACCTTCCAGTTCTGGAATTGTTACATCACCTCTCACAAGACCCTTAAGTGGTTTAAAACATTTCATGATTTTGGTTAATTCATCAAATAGCAAACAACATAATTCAAATCTCCAATGTTTTGATTCTATTCCGTAAATGTCAGATCTCTTTTCTCCAATCCTGTTATATAGCTTTAATACCTGAAGACTCGTTAACCAGTCTCAATGCGGCACTTGCACAACAATTGACCTATACCAGCATGGCACTCTGCATCGTCATCAACCAATAGCAGCGCAACAGTACACTAACCAACCAATCTCAGTGTGGCATACTATGACGTATGATCTCACTCCTTGCAGCGGTTTGCCCTCCTCTACAATTTTTCTCTTCCACACACACACACACACACACACACACAATTCTACAACTCTAAGCGCACACAAATAAACAATCCTTGTCTGCTCCTCTAAAAAAAACAAGCAATTCAACAATCAGAATATTAAGATTTTGACGCCCTCTGACTTTTCCAAGCAGAAAGATTTTTCACACATGCGAATGAAATCTCGGCCAGTGGGAAATCACCCTTAACAATGTAGCTTCACCTTTTGTGCAATTAGGTTCTGGCAACACCAATATATATTAGTACATTCACAACAATTTGTTATAAACCCTATCTCAATTGTGCAGTCAACTGTACAGCCCGACCTATACCACAAATCTTTAGCAGGCAAGAAAGCCATAAATCAACTCTTATTTATCTAACCTGGGATCTTAGGCTACTTTGGAGTCTGATAATCTCTTCAACTTCTGCACAAAAACACATAAACATGACCAATGCATTCAACATGCAATAGTATCAGTGACGAAAACAACAACTTGATGCATAACCCTATTGATACTTACACCTTCAATACATCAACCGCCTTTGAAACTGCATCTTGTCAGTCTTCGAATTCTGGGCTTTGGGCTATGGGACTTGGGCATAACTATCTAGGGATAATTATATAGCTCTCCTCTTCTAATGATGTAAACAATCCTCTCACTACCAAGTGTGCTGTAGCAGCACAGATTAATTTTAATTAAAAATCTCAGTTTATCAATAGCAGGGCTAACCCCTGTTGCTCTCTTTCACTGAGGTAATGGATCTTTGTTGTTTTAGAGAAGAACAGGAGCTGTACATCACATAAATTATAATCACAATCACTAATCTATTTTCAATCAAAAATGAAAGTTTAGTATGAGTTAAAAGGTTTTACTAAAGTCACAAGTTAAATCATATTGATACTCGATGTTAGTCAATTTAAATACTCACAATAAAAATGCATTAAGCGTGTTCCATAAAGGAAAGAATCCCTATTCTAAGAATGGGAGGAAAAGGTGTCAGTCAGAACTCATACAGAGTTACAGTTTGAGAGAGTGAGAGTAAAAGCTTAAAGCTTTAGCATAAACAAAAATCAGCTCAATAAATCAAGAATAGATCAAAGCAGAACTTCTCATAAAGAGAGGTTCCAGAAACTCAGTAGAGTCTCAAAGCAATATGAAAAAATGGCATAAAGATCTGGTAGTAAAATGAGAATGACAAAGAAGAGGGAATGGAAAAGTCTGAACCTACTCTAGGAGCATGCACTATTATAGACTTCACAGTCCGAAGCTTATGCAACCTGTTGTTTCTTCCATCTCCAGACAGCCAGTCAGCTTTTGATGCTCTCATGGGAACAGGATCAATCTCGGTCTTTTCACCAAGAATACAATTGCTCAATAGAGCAGCCTGCAATGTCGCTTATTTCTTATCATCTATTGGTTACATCTGGTGCACTTGCAATACAATTTCTTCTTCAAAACTACTTTCCCATGAGGGGATTTTTATATCTACCAATCCAAATAACAAAACCTATTTACTTGTTAGCACCGATCATTGTGTAAGAAGAAACATTTGCGGAATTAGATGAAAACATGTATGCAACTATTGTTCATAATGAAAAACTTGAAAAGGTCAAGAAATAAACATTTTATGCATGTTAGGCATTTTCTAGTCATGTCAGCTTGTCAAACAATGTTGCTTCAGCCATTTGAGACCTAGTACGAGTAAATATGGTTGCCTAGTACACTTTTTGCATTTAAACACATTTTATTTTTCATTAAAGCCTACACGTTAATTTTGCACATTATTGTGAACTGTATTATTTTCTCAATATTATTTCAATTAATCAATCTGGATGTGAAAAGCGCGGCTAATCACCCGTGAGGGTACCCCAGCGCTGGGAGTGCTACTGTAATGGAGGTAAGTTGAACAGCCAAGTTTGAGTCCTTTTCTGAATTCCAGCAGGGAGGAAGAGGTCCAGGGGTGAAGTGGGAGGTTGTTCCAGGACTTCACGGTGAGGTAGGAGAAGGAGCGTCCTCCACTTTTGTTGCGGTAGATGTGGGGGGTGTGGGCGAGGCAGAGAGGGGCAGATTGGAGGTGTCTGGAGGGAAGGTGGAAGTTCAGTTGGTGGTTGATGTAAACTGGTCCCTGGTTGTGGAGGGCCTTGAAGGTGTGGATCAACATCTTGAACTGGCATCTCTTCTGAATGGGGAGCCAGGGGAGCTTCTTGAGGTGGGGGTGATGTGGGTCCATTTAGGGAGGTCTAGAATAAGTCTGGCTGCTGAGTTCTGTATAGTTTGCAGTCTATTTAGGAGGTGTGAGGTGACTCGTACGTAGAGTGCGTAACCATAGTCCAGTCGGCTGGTGACAAGGGCTTGTGTGATGGTCTATCTAGTGTAGATAGAGAGCCACCTGAAGATCTTGTGGAGCATGGGGAGGGTGAAGAAGCAGGCGGACAAAAACACCAGCTTAACCCAACCTCACTGCTAGATCAGGCATGTGGGAGCAGAATATCCTCCTCTGTCTATGGATTATAATAATGTTTTGATATCATCTCCGATGATAAAGGATTGTCTTCAGGGGACTGATTTAACTAATTGAGCTCCATACACACTACTCACTACTGCTAATCACATTATTTAGAGGGAGAAGGCAGGCTCTATTTCTTACCTAAAATTGATAGGATGAAGAACAGAGATACAGAAAAGGACTCTCTCCTCAACATACTGCACGCACTCCAATGGTGGGTCATTCTTGAAGCATCATGCTTCTGGGAAGTAGACTTGCAGCTGAAATAAAAGAGAGTCTAAAATTCTATGCCTCTAGTAGTGAGCAAGTTCCCTACAAAGCAGCCATTTTAGACTGAAGTTGAGCCCCTTAGTAACAATATTTATGAACATAACCCCTTTTGTTGTGAAGGATCACTAGAGACTACAACTTGAGACACAAACACACTACATGAATCAAGTTGCATCCATAAATCTTCAGGAGTGCTTTTTCTTTAAACGTTGAATGACATTAGGCTCAAAGAAGAGTGCCGTGACAGGGAAGTGAGCCTCTCCTGTTGAAGCACAGGCACAGTGTGACACAATGCAGCACTTGCTTCCTTATGTGGTCACAGATTACATTATGCAACTTAAGCAACATTAGGGAGGAGACTAGGTGTCAGTGCTGGTCTTCCTTGGACAGCAGTGAAACATGAGGATGGACAGGACTGAAGTTGGATGCTCTTGCCTGCCAAAGGAGCAGCCCAGTGAGAGCCATGGGTCAGCGGTGCAGCTTGTATTAGTGGTGTGGGAGCTGTATCACATGAAACCCCACAAACACACTAGATGAATCAAGTGGCGTCCATAAATCTTCAGGAGTGCTTTTGTTTAAATGTTGGATGACAGTAGGCTCAAAGAAGAGTGCTGTGATGGGGCAGTGAGCCTCTCCTGTTGAAGCACGGGAACAGTGCAACACAATGCAGCACTTGCTTAGTTATGTGGTCACAGATTACATTATGCAACTTAAGCAACATTAGAGAGGAGACTAGGTGACAGTGCTGGTCTTCCTTGGACAGCAGTGAAACATGAGGATGGACAGGACTGATGGATGCTCTTGCCTGCCAAAGGAGCAGCCCTATGAGAGCTATAGGTCAACGGTGCAGCTTTTATTAGTGGTGTGTGAGCTGTATCACCTGAAACCCTGGTAAAAAAAATTAACAAAGCAAAAAATGAAAAGCACACATAAATGCAGTTGCTACCTAAAAGCAAACGTCCGTTTTTGGTCTCAAAAAGTACACATTGCCATAAAAGTTCCTTGTACCAAAAGGAACTAGTTTGTGTGTGGATGTGCTCCCTGTGAAAAGGCAAAATGCCATCACTCACAGTGAAGTTAACCTATGACTGAAGTGGGCAATGCTACTGCCCATCCTGTATGCTGTGGTGGGTAGGGAAAATAGTGATTGACACAACAACAGACCAATGGATGAAGAGGGCTGGCTGAAATCCCCTATAATTATATTTTATATATTTTTTAAGTAAAATCAAAAGGTCTTGGCTAATGCTAGACCTAAAAACACAATTATACCAGGAGGAATCAGACATTAATGGTGATTAACATAGTTCTTGCAAGACCCCTCCATTTACTTCACCTCTTTCTGTCGATGCCTGGAAATAATTTGGTATAGACCTTTTCCCTGGATTTGTTTGCTGAAGTGGAATATATATATATATTTTATGGACCAAATAGAGAATTGCAGACTCCTGTATCTAGAATTTCCCATGCTCTTTGACTTTTAGCAACTATAACAGGAGAGCTATATTTTGAAGCCCTCATTCTGTGTGGTCTGTTAATTCAGCTAGGTTTCCATAACAGGAAGTACCAGCCAAATCGTATTTATGAGTTGTGTTGCTTCACAGTAGAGATCTCGGCTAGTTTCAAGAACTGAAATCCCCGGGTATTACGCTGAAGGTAAACCTGTGTGAATCAGCGTGGAGACATTGAGTCTCATATATTATTCTACAAAAACCTATAATCAGGAGCTTTTCTTCCCACTGGAGTTACTCATGTCCACTCTATCAATAACATCAGAGGGGAGGGCAAATATTGAACTGAATGCTTCTTAACCTGAAATGGAGTCCTGAACGTAGTATAAAATAGCCATATCTATCTTAAGCACTAAAGAAATGTACATATGCTGTATGTTGACCTTTAAAAGGTTCTGGTATAGAAAACACAAATTATGGATTGGAATTTACATATCTTATATTCCAGTAAGTCTGCATTCCATTCACTGTGTCACTCGCACGTTTAGGGGACCTCTCACTATTTCAGTCAGTACGAATCCCATGTCCTTTTTACGTATGACCAATCTCTTGTAATCAAACAAATGCATAAATAAAAAATATACATACCTAAAAGGACTTGGGATCAGCCTTTTTCATCCATTGGTCTTGATAGTCATGATTCACATTTTGCTTTCACACACCACAGCATACAGCAAGGGGTAATGAGCCAGCCCATCAGAGCCATTGACTTTCTTGTTCATGAATGATGACATTTTGAATGATTGCATGTGTACATCCACCTAAAAAAAGTGTACTTCAGTGCTAGGGATGGTAGAGCAATACTTTACTTTGCAAGTGCTTTATCTTACATTCCTTATCCTTTTAGACCTTGTGATAGCCACAACTTTGTGATTTTAGTAAAATTATATATAAAATGTACTTATTAGAACTTTCAACCGGCCCTCTTCGTCCAAGGGCCGGTTGTGTGCACTTTGGAGTGGGCAAACCACTCCTTCCCTGCTCCTCTGTCATCAGAGCAGCCCCACCCCGCTCCGGCTGCAAAGCTGCCGGTTGCAGGGGAAAAAAAATAATAACCTCGAGTTATTATCATTTTATTTTTCCTTTCTTTCACTGCTGCAAAGCAGTGGGTGACGCTCCTCTGCCTTGGCAGAGGAGCCGCCACTGCTTCACAGTGGATTATGGCATTGTGCTCTTGCACAATCTACATTTATATAGAAAAAGTTGACTCTGTTACTGCAAGTACTACTGGCCGAATGTGTGCTTCTGATGAAACAAAAATGACTTTTTGCAATGCAGTTTTACAAAGACCATTACAAAGCAGACAAAAGAATTGGCAAAATTAAAAGATTGGCAGCCAACGCCAAACCAATTGGCTTTGCCAATTCCTATTTAAAAAAGTCTTCAGATTACAGTAACTGGACCAAATAGTACCTTTTTTTCCTGTCACTAAGAATCATATTCTCTTGGAATGTTTATTAAAACAAAAAAAAAGGTTTATATATCTTCCCTAATTACACGTCTGCTTTTAATAGCACAGTACGGTTTCATTAAAATTATATGCATTTGTTATTCTTTTTGTATTTACATTTATTATTGTAAGCATATAGCTGAGAAATGTAAGGGGTATGTTTTCTTTGTTGTCTTCTTTTGTGCATTTTTGTCCCATATGGTATTAAAAAAAAATTACCAATGTAGCAGCATGCCAAGGTTAAACCTATTGGTTTTGCTAATGCTTGCTACTGTTACAACAGCTGCTTTTGGATAGCACAGCCGTTCAATAATCAATAACGTCAATATTGGCATGGAAGGTAAATAACGAAAATGCATTGGCACATAATAACAAAGACTACATTTAAAACTGGAGGGTTGACGGATCCTTTGAGAGCTTATGTGGAGTTATTTACAGCTGCGGTGGTCCCCCAACTACGGAAGCAGTGCGGGTCACAAAAGAAGAGACTGAACGCAATTAATGCTCTGAAACACACCTTTCCACGCCGCACCGGATTTGCATGACCATATAGCACCAAAGCAAAGGTCTTCAAGCTGCGGGTCGTGCCCCCCTGGCGGGCTTTTGCAGCATTTCTAGGGGGGCGCAAATGGCCATGAGAGTGCGTGTAAACGAGGATAACCTGGAAGTGTGACCTTGTTAATTTGTCGAGTTTCCAGGCTGTCTTCATTTACAGCCACTAAAGAGCATAAAAAAAGTAT
This sequence comes from Calotriton arnoldi, assembly GCA_963921515.1. Classification (NCBI taxonomy): domain Eukaryota; kingdom Metazoa; phylum Chordata; class Amphibia; order Caudata; family Salamandridae; genus Calotriton; species Calotriton arnoldi. Next base: position 1,101,593 of record CAWUFW010005499.1, read on the forward strand.
AGGAACTGGAATCCCTATATAGTCTGTAACAATTTTGTTGTTTCTTCACTTTCAGGTGCTTCATATACAATAATGCAACACCTTAAATGAAATATGAATGCAAGATAAATGAATGGGTGGGAAATCCAGGCTTTTACATTATAAACCCTCAATTGGTAAATGCTATGACTGCAGATGTCTATGTGTGTGATCAGAGAGTCACAGAATCGCGTCTTGGTTGGTGCAGTAAGAAATAGTGTTTGTGTATTTAGAGTGCCTTGAGGTCCCACCCTGAGAGAGAAAGCACTATGACTATATAAGTCAATATTTTAGAATGATATCACACACCATAGAAGATAAGCTTTCCAAAAAATGACAGAGATTGGAATTACGAGCTGTGTGATAATTATCACACCGTCACAGGTTTCCCCTGATAAATTCTGGCAGGTCAAACTCGTCGAAATTTATCGAGTGAAAAGGCCCTTAAAAAGGCAAAACATACAGAATTTGATTGGTTAAATCCTGATCGTCAATGTTATGTCTTATTTACTAGTTAAAAATTCTGAATAAGAGGTATTTACTTCACCTATTCCGCCGATTTATATTGAGGGTCTAGTGTCTAAGATAAAACAATTGCTTTCAAGGTATATATTTTAGCAATACATAATCAGACTGTACCTAGTGCAAATATTTTTATAAGCGTTAAAATCAGGCGTTCCAGAACTCTGATAATAACCCCTTTACATTAACTAAAAAAAAAAAAAAATCTTTGTCACTGTGAAGTAACTCCATCAATTAAAGTCTATAGAGCCTGCCAAGCAGCCAGTGCATTTGGTGATTAACACATTTACATATCTTTCACATAACAAGTACTCTGGTGAGAAGGCCTATTTGGGCCAAAGGAGGCGCAGCACAGACCACAAACTCGCTCTTTATGTGTGAAAAGGGCTGCTTTATTGAAGGCAGGTGCACCTTACACTGTTACCTTGGCCTTTGCCTTACAAAACTACGCCTCACTATACATTGGTTCACCTACTTGCCTCCTCCCCCAACCCCTAAGTTTCCCACCCTTATATCCTTTCTTTGCAACTGTTTACAACCCCTACTCGTTTATTAACTGTTGCATTTTAACCCCTGCAACCTCTTACCTACTTCTCATTTATTGCTTCCTCCCAGTGTAACTTGTTCACAACCGTAAACTTAACCTGTAACCATGTAAAAACTTTCTGCCAACCGCCACTTAGAAAAGCCCATCCTCCTCGCTGACTTTTCTGACCCCCCACTAGGAAAAACTAGGGTACCTGTCTATGTTTAGAGCCTTATCCAGTGCCTTCTTTTGTCTGAAACCATGCATCCCGAAGCGAAACAAATGCCCTCCATTTCCTCTGATGGGTTCCACCGCTGCAGCCTCAAATCAGGGGGAGGGGAGGGCTCTACCCTACTAACCATTCTATCCTACCAAAACCTTTCATGCCCCTGTTATTTTCTCTTCCTTACTTTACCAATTGCAGTGGGCGCGCTGGCCCATACCCTTGTGTCCAAGGAAATAATTCTTCCAACATGACAAGACATCTAGAACACTGCTGCCTTATTTCCAGTAACTCTTGCTTCGGTTGCTACAGCAACACTAAACCTTGACACACCCCAAATCATATTCCCCTAAAAGCAAGATTTAAAAACAGCTGAGCAAAAGTCCCAACAAGGCAAAAGCTTGTGCCAACACGTTCCCACCATTCCAGTGAATCAATCAACCCAAGAGTCAGACCATCCCCTTTCAACACTTCAAGCCGTGCAGCCCATTGTACAAGATCAATGACCTATTATCCAGATAGCCAGATCCGCCGCATCCAGGCCCGCTACTGCACCTGAAAAGACACACATGTAAGTAAAAATTGATTTCTTCAATTTACCAACACACCCCTGATCCCCCAGCCGGAACTATCTGTGAAAGCAATCAGAAGTCAGTCGCCCCAATTGCTTTATCCTGTCCCTGCCCCAACCTTGTCACACTGCATCTGTCGCTCCTTTGCTCCTAAAAGAGTGATCGCCAGAAATGCTTGGGGGGGTTCTCCCAATTGTGAAAATGCCCTCAGCATAACCCACAGTAGCTGGGCAGCGGTCACCACCTCTCCTGAGGCTCTGCAGAAAACTACCCAAAAACCATGAGCAGACATATTTCTCAGCTTAACCCCCAAAGAAAAGGGGCAAAAGGCGGCTGCAAGGCAAGCCTTCCTCTGCACCACTTTACCTGTACCTCTTTGATCTGGCTTAGAGTGTCTCAGCCACATTACAACTGAACCTGGATCCCTGTCCCGCCACCCACAACTACCTTAAAAACCAACATTTGTGCTTTCCATTTCCCCTACGGGATCGGCCATTGTAAATGCGCTGAAAAACTTCCAAGGTATCAAAGTGGAAAACTACTCTGACTCCTCAGCGCCTTTGCAGCTCTCTGGCAAAAACTCCAAACATTCTCCCAACAAGTGTCTTCGAAACACGTTCCTGATCTTAAATCTGATCCCTGTCTCCATTGCCAACACTTCAAGCATGCGTCTGCCCAGTTCACCTGCAGAAAGGGTGTACCCTAAAGGGCTTACCCATACCGGAACCCCCTGCAATTTTGCCAGCAATGGTATTTAGGACAAACCTTTGTCAATACATGTCAAAATAAACTGGACAATATCTTCCTCCCTTGCCTAAGCCTCTGACCTCTTCTTGAGCATGACCATATACATTCCTAGTGTATACTACCAGCGACCCTACCACCAACTGCGGCATCCCGTCGCCTATGGACCACATCCCCTCTCACTACAGCTCTAGACCTGTTCCTCCCTGACAGACTGTTTATGGAGTATGTGTACCACTGCAATAGTGTCCACCCAGCAAATGACTTCCCTGTGTGACGATTCCTGTCCCCATACTTTGATCGCCCCCACTTAGGATAAGGCGATACTCCTACCCCCATGTCTCCAACGCCCTGGCAAGTCTTCAGCACACTATCTACCCTGCCAGTATAAACCAAACGATTAGCTCCTGCAGCAGTAGAGTATAATTGTATGTTCCGTTCCCATTCTTTGTGCGCTGCCCCAGTAATGCCATTGACATCATCCCAGAAACTATACCCACGTGTGAATCCTCCTTTGTCCCTGCGGAGAACGCATGTGATAATGTGGTATCGAAAGCCCATGCTAATGCCTGCTCTGTCTCCTGCACCATGTCCTTCCCGTCCGTAATACTCTACCTGCAAAGTCAAATGTCCTAACAGAACCTGTACCTCCCTGACCGTCACCTTTTGTTTAACCCACATGTCATTCAGCCGCATCTGCATGTCCAATTTTTATCTGTTGGTAGGTGTGCCTGCCATTGCCACTGAATCCAATTTAAATCCCAGAAATTACTACACCCTGCTTGGACCTTGTGTCTTTTCTGGTGCCAGGGGCACTCCCAATACCCCCATGAGCTCTTGGCACCTTGTCAACCATTGCAGACAGTCCGTCGAACTGGGTTGGCTCACCAGGAAGAAGTTATCAAGGTAGTGTGTCAACGTATCTTTACTAGTTTGCCATGCGAAAACCAATTGCAGAATTGCACTGAAACTTTCAACAAGGCACCAGTTATGCAACACCCATGGGCAATGTGTCCATCAAACGGAAAGCCCAATAGCTGGAATTTCTCAGGGTGCACCGCTAATAACCGAAAGGCAGATTTACATCATCTTTTGCCCTCTCTGCCCCTACCTCCCACTTTCTCAACTAGTCCCCCTGGCTACCTCTACAGCTAAGTATGAAACAGAGGTAAGTTCTGCAGATATTAAATTGTTAACTGAGAATCCCTCTGGCCAAAACAAGTGCTGAATCAATCTGAACTGTCTTGATTATTTCTTTGAAAACACCTCAATAGGTGAAATTATCAAATCTCAGATCTGGGTCGGCCAATTTGTGAATGAGCCTTCATACTTCCCTCTGCAACTTCTTTGAACAGCGTCTCCCACACCAATGCCTTATGAGAATTGACTGACCTTAAGTTATCTGCCCACCTGGTGGACATAGGCCCCTCGTACCTTAGTGCAAACTCCCCCAAAAGCCTTAACTTAACCACATTGCATCCTTATTGTGGTGTTAATATCCTAACCAAGCATCAAAACATTGTTATTTAATTGGCGTACGAGCCTGTTCCCTGAGGACCTTGCACCCCACCCTGCTGCCCTCTGTAGGAGGCAGGGTGCTGGTTCCCTTGACCAAAACTGCTGTCCTTGACTTTTGAAACCACGCCCCGAAAACTGAACTGAAGTGTTGTCCTGCACATTTCATCCCCCATGTCGGAATCTGCGATAATCCTTCACGCAGGAAACTTTGATAAAGTCCCCACAGGTTTCCGGAAATCCCCCTTTGATTATTATTTTTTTTTTGTATCCCACTCCCCCACGGTGGTGCGGTTTTGAAGAGGCCAGTAAACTAACGGAAGACTGCTAGCTGTATAGATGGTTCCTGAACCTAACCTCTTCCATCGTCTGCTGGTAACAGATCTGTGTCTATCTACCCCCATTCAGCCTCCGGTTCGCAGTCTACCGGGCCCTAAATTCCTCCTCATCGTGCGACCAGGCCTAACCCCCATGTGTTACCTGTGCCCTCCGGATCATATCTGTGTATTTGAATAAGCCACTTCTCAGGGGTTTCGCCACAATAAACACATGCGATCGTCAGGAAAACAGCAGTCCAATTCTCTATTGTCATCAACATCAATGCTTCTTCGACAACTCATTACCTCATTCTTACACCTTATTTTCATAATTTTTTTTTTGTGGACCCTTGTCCTTAATCCTCTGGGAAGTGCTTTTAACATCTCTATTATTATCCGTTCAATTTTCTCTGCGGCTGCTGACATAATAAGTGCTCCTAGGTGTGTTATCACTGTTGTTTCTTCATCGTCATCTCGTGGCTTCCTTTCACCACTGCACCCTGCAGCTTGTGGGGGCTGTCTCCACCACCTTGTCCTCATCCTTGTGCGTTTGCGTCTTTTTCCCCTTTTCCCCTTGACCCTCCATCGTCTACCCCTGCCTGTCTTCCCCCATGGTCTGTGTCTCTATACCCACCCCATTATCTTTTGCATGCCAACCTTTTCGGAGACGAACCTCATGGTCCTATTTGCGGCACACATAAACCCCCATTGACACCTTATCAATTGGGTGACCTTGATCTCCCTGCTGACACCTTATCAATCAGGTGACCTTGATCTCCGTTCCCCCCCCCCCCATTGCCTTTACCTGGCTTCTAGCTCAGCATCCTCACCGGATCCAGCCGCCTAACCAGTCGTGAAGGAGCTCAAATGAAGGCGGCCTGTGCACTGTATCCCTCTCCTCATCTACAAGCCTGCAACAGACTAGGCACAACATCGTTAATGTGACCCCCCCTCTCAGGGCACCTGGGCTCCCCTCTTTCCTCACTTATTTCCCCTTCTTCGACACTCCGTCGTCAAAGTCCAACTGTGCAAATTCTTTTTACTTGACCGAAGAACCTGCCTGCATGTCTACCCATACCTCGTATATTCCCCGCCCTAGCTGTATTACCTCCTCGATGTCCACCTCAGGGTATCAGCGGGCCGCATACAGCCTTTCCGTCACAGCCTTTTGTTCCTGATGCCCGCAGACCTCCTCGAGGCCCCAGATGCTGCATTGACCCAACTGTGTGTTGCACTACAGAGGCCATCCTTGACTTTCGTGGCAGCGTTGTACCCGTCCCTCGCTGAACTCTGGCTGGTCACTCCAGACCATGCCTTTCCTTCACCTCGGGGTCTTTGAGCTGCCTGACCACATGGCACGTCCCCCGCAAAGCAAAAGTAAGGTCCGGCAAGCCGGGGTTAGCTGCCCTACTTACCTTGCCCTCCTCCTGCCAGGATTAATGTCTGCGCCGATTACCCCCTCCCACCTACCTCCCGTCCCTTTAACTGCCCATCGCAGTCCCCTGGGGATGCCTCCTGCTTCTACTCTCCTTTCCTCTGATCCCATTGCCTGAGCCCCCCAGGGGGCCCAGTCCATCCATCTCCCCACTTCAAGGAGACTGGGATCACCCCCCTGGCCCAGCCTTGCGCTCTCCCCTGGGGCCCACCTCATCTAAACCTTGTCCCCACCATTCCAGCTGGACTGTTACAGTCTCCGTACCCATAGCTTCCCCTGTATCCTCCCTGAACACCCTCTTTCCAGGCAGCCCTCCCACCACCCTGCCTTCGATCCCGCCACCCCCAGTCCTACCCTGCTGTAATTTATAACGTGGTCCCTCCGGTCCTTGGCCTTGGGCCACCTCTTCCCCAAATCCCAGCCTTGAAAACTACAGGCTTTTTTCCCCACTCCTGCTCCTGCTCCTCACTGTGTCAGCTATGATGCAAATGCCCTGTACACCCAGGTGCCCAATCTTTTGTGCAACCCCCAAGGGCTGACTTTGCTACCACTGCTGGGACTTGAGTCCCTGGCTTATTCAACCTGACTTGGTGACAAGCATTATTTCCTAGCTGTCGCTCGCATACTCCACCCCCCTTTTCTCTTGCAACATGGGCAGGTGCCGCGTAGCAGCCCGCCCCCCAAATACAATTTGAAGAGCGGGATGCTGCCCCCTCCCACCGACTGAATACCAGGGGCCGCTCCTTTCTTCCTCCTTCGGCCCCTGATACCTACCTTGCCACATTTTCAGATGAAATGCCTACAGCAGCTGGCCTTCCCAGGTGGTCTCCCATCCAGGTAATAACCGGGCCCGACCATGCCTAACTTCTGAGATCAGACGAGATCATGTGCTTTCAGGGTGGTAAGGCTGTTGGCCCGTGTCCCTTGGATGCAGCCGTGAAAAGGCTCCCACCGCCGCAGCCACACCGCTGGATGCCCGACGTGCAGGCCACTATGTTAATTAGGCCCAAGCGCCCGCTCCGCAAGAAGGCACATGGCCTAAAAATGTCCGAAATTCATTGCCACACGCAGCGTGATTAAACTTCATCAAAATAAGATTTGACGTTTCAAATTCTTAAACATTTTACCCTCCCAGGCCGGGTGCCATGTCACCTCACTAAATATGGTGACAAGGAGCACAAGATGGCTGTCTAAATACCCCACCCACCAGCCCAAAAGGCATAGCCCAAAACGAGCCCAATTGGGCCCAGGCCGCACCATTGGCCCAAAACCACCGGGGGTGCAAGCCTCCTGAGCGGTTGGCTGCCCCCCAAAACCCCATCTTTAGCTCTCTCTCTCTCTCTCGGCTTCACAGCACAAGAGACGCAACACCCTCTTCATTTTCAACCGGAGGCACCTCAAGGTCCGAGATCCATGGATACGTTCAAAGAGATAGCTCTGTGCACTGTGTGGGAGCTAAATTTTAGGTCAAAGACTACCAGACAGTGCAGTTGTCTGGTTGCAAAGACATACTGGGGACATGCTGAAAGCTTACCTAGGAATGCATTTCACCCATTGCATACCAGTGGCTTTTTGTTTTGACATTCATAGCTGCTTAATTCTGTTTTAGACTGTCCATCATGCCTTTGTCCCTGCTGTAGAGCATAGCCTCTTTACCACCTCTCTGATTGGCTCCTTCTATTCTTCCAATGTGTTTGCTTTTCGAGAATTTTTTTTTTCTGAAGCACTCCATGAGCAAGCACGTGTGATTCAGGTGTCTTGATTGCTTGCTACTTCAAGCCCCTCCCCCCACCATGTCGCTCTTTTAAGCACAGTGTACTTCTGTGCAACCTTGGGCACTCCAAGTTACAGTCTCGCCCATGTGCTTTTGTGTCCCCACCAGTGCCTATATTGCTTTCTTGTGTACTTCTGTTTTCTTTTTAGGTCGAGCCTACAGCGCTTGCGCTGCAGGATGATCTGTTGTATGTATTTTGCGGGCTCTGGAGTATTGCCGCAGGACTTGAATGCTTCCGCTTTTTACTTTCTGCTTAGGGACTTTTTTCACCATCCCTGCCTGGGTCAGTTTCACGCACTCCACTGTTCCCCTGGGGCCGAAGCAGGGACCTCCTTGCTGGCTCCTGCGTTCTATGTGCACTCTTCAGTGGCCCTAGGGTCAAGGATGTGGTCTTACGGCCAGCGCAGACGACTTTGGAGCTGGGGAACCAGGTTCGAGCCTCGGCGTCAGCTCAGCATGCTGTGATTCTGGGCAAATCACTTAATCTCCCGTGCCTACCAAAAAAAAAGAAATGAATGTGTCCTTATGTATCGTAACTGGTGCTCGTGTAAAGCACTCCAATACCTTTAGGTCAAGTTCGTTCCATATAAAATCTTCAAACAAACAAAAAAGGCAGGCATCCACATACATGTGCCTTTGTGGTGCCTGCAGCCGGCAACATGGCCACCTCTAAGCCAGTGCAGGGCTCACGCTCAAGCTCAAGTAGAGGTGTTACTTAATGCAGCTTCGGCGCTGTTCATTCCCTCCACCAGGGTGAGTATCACGTAGGGAGATTCAGAGCACACGCTTGCTGGGCTGTTCATTACCCGGCCCCCTCCCCTGTTGTGTTGTGGGCCCCGGGCCCACATGCTACATAAATAAGGCACACAGAGGCATGCTTAGTGTACTGGTAACTGGCCACGAGCACGTGCACCCGGGCCCTTTTATTAACAGGGTACTGTCACTCATGACGCCTGTGATGGATGGGTGTGGGGTGCATGTGTATCCAGCCCTCGAGGGAGTGGCTGGAAATACAAGTGCCTGCTGAGACACTAGAACGTGTCCAGCAGGACACTACATTCCTCCCAAACTTTTTTGAAGAACAAAACAAAACACCAGTCCAACCTGTGGGGGTAAATAACAGTCAACTAAACACCACAGGGTCCATCAGCCTCATGAGTCGGGCAACGGGAAGACAGCAGACATGGGGCTGGTGACTGACTGCAGCAGGACAATCTTCACTGGCACTCATAATTTAACCTGAGTGGTTCAGGACACGAATGCTGGCTTGGAGACGTCATCTGCACTCTTGTAGCATACCAGTGGAAACATGTCCTTTGATCTGAAGTTGCTCCACTTCTCTGGCATTGAGGATGGTCTGTGGTGAGTTCTAACAGTTCATAAACAGGGTGCATCAAGAGCATTGTTGGAGTCCAGGGTGAAGGTTCATGAAGGTGTTGCTTGATCGACTGAAGTCTCTGTTAGACTACTTTGCTGTATCCTGTAACCCATCAGTGGTGCAATATCTAGTCCAACTCTCCCGCCTGGGGAGGCCCTTTGTCGGGTTTGCCACGGGACTGCTTGTGGGCTGCGCTGGGGCTGCATGTGTGCTGACGTGGGGCAGCTGCAAGAGCACTGAGGAGTCAGTACCTAGTCGCTCGCACAAACCTCAGGGGTGGATGAGTCTTGGTCAAGACATGCTCTCGCTGCCGCAGTTCAGGTGTAAGCCAGGTTAGCAGGTAGCCTCTGGTTCTTCTTGTCGGCTGGTGTGGCAACGGTGTGGGACTCCAGTCCATTGGTACTCTGGAGATGGTAGTGTTTGACGCACTTGACGAGGACTGGCGTGATGGCATTGCCAGCCGTGTGGTGAATCTGGACGACAGTTGGTGACGACTTGCCGTGATGGTTGCAGGCCTTTGTTCTTGAGTTGATCACCTAGAGTGGGGGTGGCCAGGTGCTTCCATTTCCTTTGGGGATGCAGTTACATCCGTGCACTTGGACTTCTTGGGCTACTAAGACGTCGATGACAGTGAGGTGATGGACACGCTGAGAAACGTGAGGCATGAGACTCTGTTCGCGCATGCTTGCGGCTTACTCTTGGTCTCCCGCTGGGTGGTCGCCAGGTCATTCTCTGGTTGTCACCCCCTTCACTTGCGGTTGGTGTGTCGGGATGCGCTCCTTTAGCAGCTCAAGTTCTCTTCAACGTCCAGCCCGGCCACTCACGACTTCCCCTCCTGAACTTGGTCGGTTGTCAGATTCTTAGTGTAGACCCTCCGGTCACACTTCCATACTTCCTGCTAGGTGCGGTGTCATGCACATGGCAATGATGATGTGGTTGCCATTGGACCTGGACGACAGGGGGTGATGATCTTCTAGGAGAGGAGGTTTCTGGAGGGACTTCGCAGCTACATGTTTCTACCTTGCTGAGGCTTTTCCTTCACCTCTGGTATCTGCGGTCAGGAGCAGGGATGCCGTCCGACTTAGACTGCCGACACTCGGGGATGGACGGTCGCACTGGGAAGCATTGGGGAGAGATGCGGTTTGCGCTTGCTGCTTCTTACGTTTGTTTCTCCCATGGGGCTGTCTCCAGGGACGTCGGTCTGCCTGGGTGACTGTCTGGTGTCTCTGGGTGTGTTCTTGACTTGGCAGTGATACGAGTCCTTGTGCTTCTCCTCTTGTTTTCTCCAGCGCACCTGTGTTCGCCCGGTTCTTCATGGTGACAGGATTGTCACTCTTCTTTTCGGTTCTCCCTCCCGGTGCAGTAGCATGCACCTTCTTCCAAACAGGCCAACAGGGCCTATCAACTTCAATGGTCTGGACCATGCAGGCGAGACCTCCAGTCGCTCTTCTCTCTTCTTCTTCTTCCTGGGTGCTGGGTGGCGTACAGCCACTTGACTTCTGTATTTCTTCTTCAAGTCGTGGCGTCTGCCTCTGCCTCCGTTCAGGCATACTTAGCAGGGTTGGTCACTTCGAGTGACGCGCTCCATGCTTGCAGTACGCATGTGGCGTCCGGCCTCGTGTTGCGTGTCCTTGGTGCAATATGGTGTGGTGGCAGCTTGCCACGTGGAGTGTGCGACTCTCCTCTTGCCTGTCTTGGGTCACTGGCGACTCCGTCTTGAGGCAGTGTGAGGGAGGACACTGCTGTGTTTGGCCCACTGCGGGGCTTCACTGCTGCGGTGGTGATGTAAAGGATTTCTCTGCTGCCTCCAGCATTGCTTCTTCTCTGTGGAGATGTCTCTCGCTCCTGGGCGCTTGGCATGCCCGCTCACTACTGAGGGCGAGAGCCACAGTTTCCTCACTTGAGGTGGCATCAAACAGTCACTAGAGGTTGTGTGCTCAGCGCACGTTCCCCTTGCACCTTCATGGGCTTGGCTGCTTTTTGGTCCTATCGCCTTCACTGGTCCTAGCTTGGCCACTTGAGGGTTCTCTTGGCTGGGGCAGCTGTTGGGTGGCAGCTCTGAGCTTCTTGGCAGTGTCCTTGGGTGCTCTGTGCCAAGCACTGGATGTGTCTGGGCAGCTGTGAGCGTCTGGTGGCTTCTTGTGGGGTATCGGTCTCCCCCCCTTCTAACTGCAACTGATGGGCAGCAAATATGGGACTAGTGGTGCTCCTTGGCTAGTTTCTCTTCCCTTGTTTAGGCATCATTGGGGTACTGTCCTGATGCCTGCTAATTAGGGACAGAGATTCTGGATGGCTCGCATGTGCCTTTCCTCTGATTCTGCTATTGCTAGCAGTGTGTTCCCCGCAGTGGAGTCCCGCTTACCTTCTCTCTCTCTCGTGCTGCCAGGCTGCAGGTGCCTGTGTGGGACTTTGTTCAGGTGCAGTGTGATAATGTACAGCTAGGTGGCATTGCAGTGGTCGCTGCAGCCTTCCTTGAGTGCTGCCTGGACGCTGGGGATGCCGGTGCCAGTGGGGGGCACACAAATGCTGGTGTGGTTAATTTTCCATGTTGACCCCGGTCGGAGCCTCCGACGCGAGTCGATGCGGTACTTAGTTGTGGGTGCAGCTGCTTGCTCTCTGGCAGCACAGTATGAAGGTTGTGGGGGTACTCAGTATTCGTTGCACTGGCCGTTTTGTACCAGTTACTATGACCAGGATGCAGTGTCCAGATCCGGCACTAGGTGGCACTGTAGACCTTCTGGAGGCCACAGCAGGCTTCCCTTATGCTGCGATCTTCGCGGCTGTTCAGGTACGCATGGAGCACCGTTCCTCCTTTTGTGCTGATGTTGCCTTGGGCCCTCTTTAGCGTTGGTGCGGTGTTGGTTGCCTGGGCTGTTGGTGGGGCGCTGCAGACCGTTGCCGGCTGAAAAAACCAGCATCACTACATGCCGGGCAATCTCCCTGCACAGCAGGCTGGTGTGCGAGCTGTAGGGTTTATTTGTAGCAGGGACTGCAAGAACGCTTGTGTATGGGCCATGCTGGGGTGCCAGTGTCTGCCTCTCTACTCACTCATTGGGGGGGGGGGAGGCTGGCTGGTGTGCATGAGGCGCTTCTCCACTACAACAGTGTTGACAAGTGGCCACCGGAGGGCCTCTCATTCTTCTCCCGGCCAGTATCTGCGTTTCCTGACAGTCTCTGCCAATTCAGGGTGTGGTTTGAAGAGCCGCCACTAGGTGGTGCTTCAGTTTCCTCCATAGGCTATGGCAGCCTTCCTGATGCTGGGGGCCTCTAGAGATGTTGGCGCAGAGACAGTAACTTAGGCAGGTGTGGCTTTCTTGGCCTGTTGTCTCGGCGCCTCGTGGAATGGCCTCATACACTGTCCGGCAGTCTCAGAGGCACCAACAGTCAGCACTCAACAGGTGGGTGAACCTGTGTTGCGGAGTATTATCTGGGTAGTAGGGCTGCTTGCTTGTTGTTTCAAACAGTTTAAAAAAATATATTTTCTTCATTATTTCAAGTTGATGCTGAGTGCAGTACAGACAAGGGGCCGCCAGGTGGCGCTGAAGCGTTGTACACGAGCTCCGCCAGCTGTCCTAACGTGGCAGGCCTCGCGGAGCATTGGCGTAGCACACCGAAACACCATGTGTCTTTGTGGCGTCCCAGGCCGTATAGTCCAGCAGGCATAGCTGAGACGGGTGTGGAGGCCCTTTATGCAGGGTGAGCTGTTGAAGGGAAGGTAGGTGCTCACCTTTTCCTTGCTGCCAGTGCTTGGGCGCGGTCGCGGGGGCGCTGCCGGCTCCTCTTGATGCTGGGAGCCGGGCTGCTGACTCTTTTGCCGCTCCGTGTGAGGGTGGTGGTGGCACTCCTTATTAGCGGCAGTGACCACATCAGGCTTGTGGCAGTGGCGAGGCTCGTGTAGGTGTTGGCCTTCGAAGTGCCCGGAGCAGAGGTGCGGCCGGTGTGTGTTTTAAGAGAGCTCCACTGACCTCTTCTTTCCGTACCAGTCTGTTCCTGAAGATCTCACTGGTAGTTCGGCAGTGCTGCATGCCTCACCTTGACGGTCCGTATACTTCTGCCATCGGCGTCGTGCCCTTCGCGCGATACGTGGGCCTCTTCCACGGGCATTCAGTGTGTACCAGGGTGCCGCTTACTCTGGCTCCTCTTTTCACCACAAGGGACGTGGTCAGACCCGCCTCGTCGCCATTGTTGTGTTGTGGGCCCCGGGCCCACATGCTACATAAATAATGCAGACAGAGGCATGCTTAGTGTACTGGTAACTGGCCACGAGCACGTGCACCCGGGCCCTTTTATTAACAGGGTCACGTCACTTGTGACGCCTGTGATGGATGGGTGTGGGGTGCATGTGTATCCAGCCCTCGAGGGAGTGGCTGGATATACAAGTGCCTGCTGAGACACTAGAACGTGTCCAGCAGGACACTACATCCCCCTCAGTTACAGCTGCAGCCTCTTTCCTCCTGCCGGCAACATGGCCACCACTATGCTGGTGCAGAGCTCGCGTACAGGCAGCACAATAGGAACCCCTCTCATCCCCATGTTCTTTTGCATTCTTAAAAAACAGTCGCCTGTTCTGCTCAGTTACCTATTGTGTGTTTTTGCAGCCGAATTTTAAGACTGTGTGAAAAACCTAAACCACCGAAACCTTTGCATTGAACTATTGTGCTTCCTGTTGGTAGTGTTCACATTCACTTTTAAGTACTCTACTCATGTTTGCACTGAAGACAGTGCTTAATTTGTGCTGGTGCTTTCCGGTGCTCAGCACCGGCACTTAATTATCAGGACCAGGTCTACACGCATTGCTGCACGTCATTGATTTTTACTTTTGATATTAATTATTTACCTCACTACTGGACGTGGAGAGTGTTCTGCAACTTCAACAACTTCTCGTCCGTCTCACTCCCAGCGAAGCTGTAATGGCATCATGAGCCTGGCCTGCCCTGGCTGAGCCAAGAAGAGAATGGAGATTCATTATGAATCTCAATCTTGTTGATGGCATGGTGGCAGCCGCGGCCCTTAGTTCAACTTCAGTCACACTCACAGTGTTGCCAGTCCGGTGGGCGGGACACTGATTTTGGGCTAGATTTTGGTTCTACGGGGGTTGGGGCTGTGCGGCAGCAGGCAGCGTGCGGTGCCGTGCGCAGATTTTTTCAGATTGCACATTGCCACACCCCAGCATGCCCGCACAACCGCACCCCACCACCGAGTCCCCAACGGCCGTTAAGGTTTCAGTGCCTGTACCATCCAGCGCGACCTCACCTAACCGTCCGACGACAACGTGAGGACTGGGCCTGGCACAGTAGCAGTAGCGCCAGTACTGGCAACAGCACCAGGTGAGGCAGGCAGGCTGACAGGCTAGGGCAGGCGGCAGGCCTAATCAGTTAATAGCCTAAGCAAGGCAGTGCAGTAAGTGTATGTCCCCACTGTCCCGGCTGCCCGGCCCACCACAAACTACACGGAACTGGTAAGTCACTCTTAGTCTTAACAAAGTTTAGCAAGCAGAGCAGAGCTGCAGTACTGAAGAAGACGTTTAGTTAAGTAACTAGTAGTAGCGTAGCCGCCATGCCATGATGCCAATAATATGCCGTGGGTGGGTGGTGGAGGCTCTTGTGAAGTTGTTGTTGTGTACCTCACCTCTTCACTGTGTGCCTGCGATTCAGTGGGTACCTGGGCCATGCATTCTGCATATGTGACGTGGATTGTGCTCCTTTAAACAGTATTGTGGCCCTCTAGTGTACACTGCACACCTCCTGTGTACATTTTGTGCCCGCTCAGGGTGTGTGAAGTTAAGTATGTATTTTTTGCGACAATCGTAAAGGTTAAGGAAAACTTCACAAATTTGTGTAGGTTACAAGCTTTCATTTTGGAACGTCCGCCTGAAAATCATGGTTTTTGTGAGCGTTTATGTCACATATATACTTCTTAAGGCTAAAGAAATGATTCTGCAGAAAATCTATATTACAAAATATGAAGTAGTGTTCGCCTCTGCAAAGCTCCTGTGCCCAAAAAAGCTCAGCAAAATGCAAACTTGCAGAGAAGTATTCCGCATACATTTTACTGCGTGAAGCTATGACGCAAATAGTAACTTAAGACATGACACACCATGTGTTGTATTGTGCAAAGCTGCATTGCTTCATTTGTGGGAAAAATATGCATAAAGCACCAATGTTTTTCTTAGGAGCCAATCGCCGGTACTTGCGAAAGCCAGACATACCTAAATCCAGGGCTAGCTAGTCTTGACTCCACCTCACTCTTTCTCCACCACCTCAAACTTCCGGTTTCTTTCTCTCACACCAACAGGTTCTTTTTCATCCTGCTTTCTCCTAATGTCTGTGTTTTCCTATGTTTTTCTCACTCCCTATTTCTTCCTTTTGTACCTTATTCTCTCTCTTACTCTGGGTCAGAGTATCTGATGGGGAAAAATAATTCCACTAGCCGCCGTTGGAGGTACACAGGGACACAGGTTTTTTACTGAAAAGCGTGTTGGAAGTGGAACTCCAGCTTGCAATGCACCGAGAGTGATGCTACTGATGATCCGAAATGATAGCTTGCCTCGGTCTATACAAGCTGCGAAGATTGCCTGCATCAAACATATGATGGATGTGGACATGTCATGGATGTATGATGAGGAAGGCTCCCTTGCTGAAATTCAGATCAGGTACTACATCTGACTTTTAGCAGTGCCAGTTGAAGATGTGGGTGGAGCTAATAGAGTAAGTGGGTGAAGCCAGTGGATGAAGAGGGTGGAGCCAGAGAAAAGTAGGTGTGGCCTCCGACAAACATTTGAGCACCTGCACTTCATATTTTACAAATTAAGCACTGACTGAAGAGATCTTTGAAAGTTAATAAGCCGCAATATTGTGATAACAGCACAGGAAATTCGCCAGCCAAGGGCTTTGCGTTGTTTCAGACTAATCTGTTGAGCTTGCAGGAATGGTTAAAGAACACATTGCAAACAGGGCCAGACTGGTCGTAGCGGGCAATGGGCCGGTCGTGCAGATTGCCAGGGCTGGTTGCTGTTCCCTGTCTGGCCGTGATTGAAAGCTAGGATAAAGTGGAACTCTAGTTCAGGGTTTTTTTCTTTATGAAAGAAGTGACCCCTATACCTTCACAGTATCATTACATTTTTTATTTCCTGCCAAAATCGGTTTAATTTACCGGAAGAGTTTAATTACAAGGCTACTCCCATGCAAACTGACCAACATGCTAGGGGTAACAGCAGTGACTTCATGCGCTCCTTGACCTCTGATAACATCACAGACTGGTTACTGTGTCCCACAATTAGTCCCTCAACATCCTTCTGCTTGGTTCAAAAGGCGTAGGTAAAGGACATGAAGTGGGGTCTACACATGTACAGCAGTTACACTTAACCGTAATAGCTCTGTCTTTTTTCCTGCTGCTGCCTTCCATAATGCTGAGATCAGGAGAAGCAAGGGAAGTTCCAGGGGTAGTAGAGTACAAGTCAGGGGTAACAGCTGCTACTACTGGCTACTGCTAATTGGAGTCCATGTCCTCTTAAGTCACCCCCTGAATACTGGAAATAGAATGTGCAAATATTGAAGAGAAAGGGCCTGATTTTGAGTTTGGCGGGTGAGTGCTCTGTGACATATGTGACAGATATCTTTTTCACCTTATTTCAAGTCTACAAGTTACAGACTATTGTTTACTATTTCAATTTTAGAACACCCTAGCTAAAATATCTAATTAGGTATCGTAGTGGAGTGTAGTAACAGTCCAACCTCAAAGTGTATGCATTGTTGAAATTAGATCACCAATAAGGTCCTAATGTTTGCAGCCTGATCCATCATCCACCCATGTTGGGATTAGATCTTTCTAAATTATCGGCTGCTCGAGGTTTTCACAATTAGATATGGTCCAGGGACGATTATGTTAGCAGTTGCCCCCACGATGCCACATGACTCTGCAGACCAATGGAATGGCAAGCAGTCCAGAAGCTCTATTTGATACCACATAAATACACCTCACATAAATCCACTCTATGCCACATAACAATCCACTTAAATACACTCCACACCATGCCACATAATTCCACGCAACATAATTTCACTAAACGCCACACAGTTCCATGCCACACAATTCAACTCCCCAAAATTCCATTCCGCACCACATAATTCCACACCAAACCACATAATTCAACTACATAACACAATTCCACTACACACCAGATATATTCAGTTCACAACACAGATTTCCACATCATGCTACAACATTCAACACCACATAATTCCACACCACTACATGCCACTCCACGACACACAATACTACTTCACATAATTACACTCCATAACACACAATACCATTCCACATAATTCCAGTTCGCTCAATGCCACATAATTATATTCACAAATATTCCACTTCACACCATGCCGCATGATTCCACTACACATAACTCCACTCAACACAACACTATTCCACGCCACTCAATTACACAACAAACAATTCCAATCCAACCCACATATTTTCAATCCACATCACATACATCCACTCCACTCCATAACACATGGCTAAAACACATTAACATTGACAATTCCAATAGCTCTCAAAAACGTAAAGCTATCCACACGGTTCCACACCACACAATTCAACTCCACAAATTTCCAATCCACACCACATAATATGACACCAAACCACATAATACAACTCAACAACACAATCACACAACACATCACATACATCCATTCCACACCACACAATTCCACATTGTGCACATCACATAATTAAACTTCTCTACATACCACTCCACAACACAAAATACCATTCTACATAACACACTACATAACACAGAATCCCACTCCACATAATTCCAGTACACTCAATACTGCATAATTACTATCCACACAATTCCCTAGCACACCGTGCCACACAATTACACAACTAACTTATCCAATACTACCCACATAATTCCAATACACACTACATACATACACTCCATAACACATAGGTAAAAGACATTGACATTTACATGCCAATAGCTCTAACTCAAACAACTGTGAGACTAATTGTATTTCCAATGCTTGTTTTATATATATATATATATATAGCGTGAACTCAGCCGCATAGGCATACGAGGACTTTACATTGGCATCACTTTACATTAAGCAGCATTGGAGGACTTTACATTGGCATCACTTTACATTAAGCACCAGTTACAGTACACAGGGTCACACTCATTTTTAAGCACCGGGAGAATAAATGATGCACCCAGAATTACAGGATGTTGAGCTTGAGCTGGGACTCCAACCTGGTTCCCCATTTCCAAAGCCGGCAATCCTGGCCATAAGGCCACATCAGCTGTTCCATCCCCTCCGCTGTCTAGTCTGTATTCCTCATCTTGTCTTTGCCTCTCCACCCTCTGCATTTCCTAAAACCCCTACTCCGACCTGCTTTGCAGCCAGTTTTTATTAGCAAATTCAATAGGTCCTTAAGTCAAGACCAGTTGACTTTGCCAATTCTTGTTCTGAACTGGAGCCTGGGGTCTCAATTTGTCTTCAGTCTTCAGCATGGGCAATAAAAGAGAAACGGAGCAGGGATAACTCACACACACCTTTGTCCTCACAATGAAAACGCATGACCAAGAGCAAAGTTTTGAGAAAGTTTTTGAGAAAGGCAGCCTTACTTACTGCTGCACTGAAGTGAATTTTCTTAGGAGGACGAAGCAAAAAGTATTATGAAACTGGGTCATCTCGATACATATCTTTCCCAAGTAAAAAAACGAAAATAATCAAACACTGGCAAAACAAATAGATCTCATTTTTGCTACCACACGCCGACCTATAGGCTTTGTAAATGTTTTTATTTTTGTGATGCTCTTGCAGAGAGGCAAAAATAATTTGATCTGTTACAGATCAAACAGATGGCAGGAAGATTACTGAGTGGCTACGTGCAGTGGTAGAAATGCGCGTGCAACCTGCCTGGCACGCTATTGGCTGCAGGGGGATGCGGGACCTCTTGGGAATGCCCCGGAGGCGTAAGGCCCCTGTATCTCTGTGAGCAGGCAGCCTAACACTGTGGGGGCCTGTGAACATTGTCAGCTTGTGGGGGCATCTTTTCTCATTATGCCACTGAGCACAGTTTGAACTGCCATCTTAAGCTTTCCAGAGCTTGAAGACTGAAAAACAGACAGGCATTTGAACCATAAGTGATATTAGTAGTTTTATAAGATTTGTTTTAACATGCAACAGCATCCTTACTTCCTTTTCCTTATCGCCCCCTACAGCTCATGCATGCCTCACACCGACGTTTCTGCATGCCACAGATCCAGTAATACAAACACACAACATCTCTTTTTCTGGTTGCGAAAAGGCGATGAAGCAGAGGCAGACTGTTGCTTCTATGCCCCTGTGACAAGAAGAGCACTCACAGTAAAGTGTAACTGGGACATGTCGAATCACATCTTTATCAACTAAATAAAAAGAACACTGTCAAAGCCAATGGGTCTTGCCTTCCCTATCGAGCATTGACCTGTTGACTTTGTCAATGTTTTGTTTGCTGCTGTGCATGAGGGAGGCAAAAAAAAAGAAAGATGGCAAATATATCAGTGCCCCGTAGCAAAGGTAAGACCTATTGGCTTTGCCAATGCTTGTTTAATTGACAAATGGACAGAGACAGCTTCCTTAAACAGATGCCGAGAGGAAGCAGCGAGATTTGGGGGCTTGCTTTTTTTTAAAGGGTCATTATTACCATCAGTGCATCAAGTGCAGTGGCACTGGGGCCAGGATTGTAAGAAGCCACTGCTCCCCATACATGACTGTTTTACTCCCAAAAAGGGGGCACATTTTCCTTGCTAGTGATCCAGCGGAAGCGGGGAATAATTTTATTCATCCTTAAAGATATCATAAAATTTATACCACTAGACTTTTTATGATTAGCAGTTCGGGCCATGAGAACTCAATAATCACCCACAACAATAGGTCCTCTGATGGATCTTTCTGTAGATCTAATAGGGACTTGGCAAGACTGATAAAATTCCCCTCATGAGGACCTTAAAATGAAGGAAATATCTCACTTAATTACAACTGTCATAATAAGTACAAATCATGTCAAAAACTCATTATAATGACAAACTCTGAAATACTTATCAAGTCACTTTTATTTAAGTTTTTCAGAATATGAACGGTCAGCACATGAATACATTAGCAAGTATTATAAGTTTCTTCATAAACAAATGTTACAGGTAAATCATTAATATAAGAAACAATTTACATTAAATTCTGCACAATATCAATAACAGGCAATTGAGTGGAGAGAGAGACAAAAGGGAAAGTATTTCATTGCAAATATCAATATGCAATTTAATTTCATACGAACCTAGAGAAATATTGCACCGCGTGCAATGAGAAAGGAAGCTAACCTCTTGGCCAAAAACGTATAGCTAAGAGCAACATCACCAGCCGATGAAGTGCAAAGTTTTCAGGTCAGTCTCAGTCAGGTTTAGCAAAGACAGCAGCCAGCCAGAGTAGCATAGAGAAAACAGAAGCGAACCTCTCCTCTCATAGAAACAGCTACTCCAAAAATTATCTTTTTACACAAATATTTATACCCTAAATATTAATGTCCAATCTCCTAAAAGTATCATTCATAGCTTCTGAGATTAATTTGTGCAGAGCTAAACAAACTATTACAACAATTTAAAACTAGTTTAGGACAAAATACATTTTTTTCCGAGGCCTACATTTTAAGAAAAGAAAAATATCATTCAAACAAGGTTTTGAGGCATTCACAGGATTTTGTAATGCATCTCTCTCTAAGAAAATAAAACACATTTTAGTTACGATGATAATTTCATAAAAGATCATTATGGCAAAAGAATCATCATTTTTCTATTATATTCACAAATATTATTCTAATTAGTCCCATTATTAATTATTTGTCTCTTTTACACTATAAGTAAAGAAAAATAAGTGTTTTTGCGTAACATTTTCCATAAGCATTTTCTATTTATTATTTCCATTTCTCTCTCTCATAAATGTCTTAGTTCACATAAAGAAAGTTTACTTATACATGCTCTCCACATGTTTAATGTTACTTTCATCTTTCTACACGAGTTGTGCTTCATTTTGCACTTTTTCACTAATACTTCTAACGTGTGCTTTGTTTTGCACTTATTCACGAAAAATTGGTCACCCACATTAATAATTTTCACACTATTAGTCATTGTTTTATTAGTAAGACAAATATGAGTAGATTTAATCAAGCAGGATTTTCATTTCGCAAAATGCTTCATCACTAGCATTAGGGCCCATGTCACCCTTGTGCAGGGAATAGGGTCTAAACAACAGGGTGAGATGTGGGGCTTTTATCCCGTTGTTTTCAAAAGGGCAGACAGCCTGCTTTGGGCCTCAGGCCTAGGAGTGACCACCAAGTGGAATGGGCAGAGAAGAAAGGGCTATATGTATTATTAGTGCCGAAGGTGCAGTGGCAGCATAGCCCAGTGGTGTGAGGGACCAACTAAACCCCAATTATAGCTTTATTACTACCCTTAGTTGCTTGCAAAAGGACCAGTGCACCCTTGCTGTACCATTGTTGCTTTGAACTTCAAAGGAATGAACTAAAGGAGGAAAACATTGAAGCAAAAGGGATACCTTAGCTTGTACTCAGAGAGGTGGTGGGGAGCCAGTGAGGCAAGAGGGGGGTCCAGGTTTTAAAGAAAGAGCAGAGACAGCACATTTCATGATGTAGTAGCTATCATTTGTGAAGCAGGTGCAGTGACACTGTGACTCAGGGGTGTACATCACAGTTATGACTGTCTTACTTTACAAAATGTGCTTGGGGGCTCATTTTCCTTGCTAGCATTAGGGCTAAGGGTACCCTTGCTGCACAGAGGAGGCCAACACATGGGAGCTAATATTTTGTTCTGAAAACGGCAGAGAGTCTATGTCAAGATTGGAGTAAGGGTCACCCCAAGTGTGGAAAGAGTGAAAAAGGCACAGGAGATAGCCTGCTACTCAGAGCCTTAGCTATCACTAGTGCATCAGGCGGGGATGCATTGGGACCCAGGAGTGTGAGGGTCTCGTATCACGCCAGTTATGGGGAGCAGCATTTTTGTCCACTTTCTGTCTCACTAATATAGATTATGAGCTACAGAAAAACTACCCCTGCATTGATCTCAAAACCACCACCCTCTTGCGCTCAGCTCTGCCTCTCCCACTCCCCCAATTCGTGTCATAAAGTTCTGGAGGGGTGGTTACATTTTGCTTAGGTGGGTTCAGAGCAAAAATGTTTCAAGGTCTCTGCACCAGAACAATCAGACACCCACAACGCAACTGTGCATGAATCTGTGGATGGCTTATACCAGCCCTCTACCCCATTTGATAGGACACCAGACTGAATATATGGTGGGCCAGTGGATGTTACAGTTCCAATATGGGTCCCAAGAAAAGTTGTACATTAGCACATATTTCCAGGCCTTCAAAGACCTAAATACTGAAGCTATTTTAAATCACCTTCGGTGTATTTTAAAATTAGTGGGACTAATAACAGAAAACGTTTGTGTGATACTGAATAGGTAAATTGCTGAATCCTTGAACAGTTTTACCCTCACTGGTTATGAATGAGGGGTGTCCGGCGGCTCCCCCTGTCCTTCCCCTGGCCATTTGTTTACACATGTTCACCTTAGTACACGCACACGCATGATGACAATGAGGTGCACATGTGTAAACAAATGGCAGGGGGAAGGACAGGGGAGGGAGCCGCCGGACACCGATCATTCGTTCCCTCAGCCATACCATCCTCAGTCCCCGTCACAAAGCTCCATCTGTGCCTATTGGGAGGGAGGGGGAGCTACCCAATCATGTTAGAGCACTTCTGGGTCTGCTTCCATTGGCTGTCAGGCCACAGCTGCAGTCCCCAGTGACCCCGGAGCCAAACTATCCTCTCCTTCCCCTCCATCCTCCTCCAGGTGATCAACCATTGCCCCCCCACAGCTCCAAGTCCCTCTCCACATGGTCATCCATGTGCACCTTTGTAAGCCTACATTCTTCATCCACCGTCCACGCTAATAAGTCAGTTCTCCACTTGCCCAGTGTCGGTGGTGCTGAACGTGCCCATTGAATAGCGATACAATGCCTGGCAAGCACTAATCCCAACTGCGCAAACTTATATCCGATCTTTCTCCTCTCCCCAGGGAGCAGCAAAAGCCCCAGCAGACAATGGTCTATCAACAGCTCCGCCCTGACACCTGTTATCAGCTGATCACCCACAGAACTCCAGTCCAGAAGGGTCTCAACTTGCAGCATGTCCACTTCACGTGAATGAAGTCAGCCGGGGTCTCGTAACAGCATGCACAGCCGCCAACCATGTCTGATAGACCCTATGTAGCTGCTGCAGTGTCAGATATAGCCTATGGAGGGAATAAAACGATGTCAACTTAAACTGAGCATTACTGGCTGTTTCTTGCACCTGTGCCCCAGCGCGTTTCCATTCTCCTTCTGCGAGTGGGACGTCAAGATCCCAATTCCAATAGTCGCGGGCGGACGTAATGCCGGTCTGTCTATCTTCCTTCAGGACTGCATACAATGGGAAATGAGGCACCTGGTCGTACCCAGGTCCAGCTGTACAAGGAGGACATGGGACTTGCTGGGCTCATCGGGGAAACACATCCATATCTCATGGACATTACGGGACACACTCGCGTCCTGTAGAAATTGACCCAGCCCCACCCCAAAAGTGTCCCTGCCGCTGCTTGCATCACAAAAGAGCTATTCAAAAACAGGCCTCCCACACTCTGACAGCCACCATCCACCCACTGCGAGACATCCATGGAGGTGCAGATATGCAGAAAGGGCCACAACCAACATATGGTGAGAAGCTTAGAGTACGACGCACGTTTACATACATATGTGACTGCTTTTCCCCATGCTTTTGCGACCAGAGTCATTATGAAAGGGGTGGTAGCTGGCACCCTAAGACCCTCCACAAGGAGTTCAGGGGGGAACTGCCTCTGTCACCAGTCCCTTCAGGAGGTTCTTCTCCTGATTAGGGCCATCATCGCATCACAGCGCCACAGACTAGAGGAGTTCAGCTAGGTAATACAACTAGAGATCCGGGAGCCCCAATCCACCCTCTGCCAAGTCCAGTTTTAGGACTTTCAGTCTGACCCTACCTTTCCTGCCCATAAAAGGGACACCAACAGCCCGTTAAGTTGCCTGAATAAGGAGTTTGGGATGATTGTGTAAAGACACCTGGGTAGCAATACCATCTTACTAAGGGCCACTTTGCCCGTGACGGACACCAGCAGGGTATTCCAAAATTTAATGAAGGCAGTGAGACCGTCCAGCCGTCGCCCCATATTAAGTCTGTATTGCTGTTGTTTGTCATGTATTACCAGCATTCCCAGGTAGTTAAATTGCATCACCTACCATGGTAACCCCACCTCCAGGAGTGCTGCCGCCTAATGGTGAGCCAAGGACACCAGGGTGAAGACCATTGTCTTGTGCTTGTTGACATGCAGCCCTGATACCCTCCCGCAATCCGCCATAAGGTATAGTAGGCGCGGCACTGACCTTTCCGGGTCGGTTATATACACTAGGGTATCATCTGTGTACATCGATACAGTGTGTGTCATATCCCCCACTTGTATGCCTCAGTGTTGGAATTCGTTCCTCAAGTACACCACCAGCGGCTCCATGGCCAGTCAAAATGGAGTGGGGACAGAGGGCATCCCTGCCTCACACCTCTCTCTATGTGAAATACATCAGATATCACCTGATCAGTGCATACCCTCGCCATGGGTCCCGTTTATAAAAGGCGCACTGAGGACAAGTTTACCTGGCCCAACCCCCACTCCGCAGCACTCCCCACAAATACTCCCAGGAGAGGGTATCAAATGCTTTCTCAATGTCCAGGGCAACCAATGTCGCCTACGCTCCCTGGGTGACATGCCTCACATGAGGAAGCTGTTGTAGGTTCATCCCTGGCATAAAGCCACAGTTGTCATCACATACTAAATGTGTGACTATGCGGCCCAGATGCCTTTCAAGGACTTTTGTGAGCAATTTAATGGTCACATTAAGCATGGACAGTGGTCAGTATGACCCTGGGTACCTCTGGTCTTTACCAGGCTTCAGAAGCATGATTATTATAGCCTCTCGCATATGTAGTGGTAGGTTACTGCTTGTTTTTGCTTCCTGGAGATTTTCCAGGAGCCTAATTAGTAAATCAGTGGTCTGGTCCCGGGCACTTCCCGCGAGTCATGTCTCGGAGGGCCTCCCGTAGTTCATCCAGATGTATCTCCTTAGCAAGGCTTTCCATCTGATCCTCCAACAGTCTACGGACCATGACCCCATTCAGGAATGCCTCCACACCTTGCTCCATATCACCCAAAGGTGCCGCATACACCTCCGCCAAATAGTCTTGCAGCGCCAAATTTATCACTGTCTGTCCCATCACTGTCTGCCTGGGTAAGGGAAAGGATCGTCGATGGGGGCCGCTCACATTTTAGGAGCAAGGCTAACATTCATGCAGACCGGTCCCTCTCCCTATGTAATCTCTGCTGGTAGTCCAGCCGTATATGACAGTCCAGTCTGTCCCAGAGGTGTACGACCCGCCTATGGGCTTCCACCAATGACGCTTCACCCATTGCCTGTCCCACCGCCTACCGCTGCAGTTGAGTCAGGAGGAACTTCCCCTCCATTAGTTTCTATTCTAATTTCTTTCTAGTGCCGTAAACCTTTCTGAGGCTCTCACCCCGCACAACTACTTTTAAAGCGCCCCACTCCAAGCCACACGTTGCTACAGTATTCCAATTGCTGTCAAAGTAGTGCTGTAAGGTCAATTGCATATCCAATTTATATTTTGGATCTCTCAGAGACTCCGGTGAATACTCCATAGGGGAATGCTCAGCCTATGACACCCTAGCCTGCACTCCAACAAGAGGGGAGCATGGTCTGATAAAAAGCGCACCTGGGATCTCACCCCCTGAACATTCAGCGCACTAGCATCAGACAATAGAAACTGGTCCAATTGGCAATGGGCTCGGTGCGTGGATGTGTAAGAAGAGAATTCCCTAGCTGTCGGGTTGAGTTCCCTCCAGATGTCTACACACTGTAATCTGATCATGGTCTCCCGTTGTTGTGTCACCATATTTAGTTTTGTACCCAGTCTGGGTGGTTATGTACATTCATATGCCCATTCAGGATACAGTTAAAATCCCTCACCCAGACTATGGGCATTCCCAAGTATAGTAAGAGTTCAGCCTCCAGCGCCTCAGAGAAGTCACCATCGTCAGTGTTAGATGCATATATATATATATATAAAGAAGGCACAATTCCACACCTTCTAATATGCCATACAGCAGAACGTATTATCCCTCTATGTCTGCTGTGTGAATATGCTAGTGAAACTGGACCCCAGGTGCACCCAAATGGAGACCCCCCCAGCGTATGATGATTATGGTGAGGAAAGAAGTTGCCCCTCCACTTCTTCTGTAATTTATGTGCTTCCCCATTCATTAGATGCATCTCCTGAAGCATCGCAATGTGGACCCCCACCAGTTTCAGATAAGCATGTGTCCTGAACTGCTTAACAAAGGAGTTCATACCCCTCACATTCCATGTGAGAAAGCACATGGACCCTCCCATCAGGAATGATTGAACATCTTGGGTCAGAGGACCCGTCGCATCTCCCCACTCCCAATTCCCCCCCCACCAGTCCCCTCCACCCACCGCACCGCCCACAGGAGCAGGGACCCCCACATGCTGCAACAAAAGAAAACCTACCCAATAAACACAACCCCACCCCACTACCTGGGTAAACACATCTGAACTGTACTCGTGTCTCCCCAGCCATAGCCTGTACCCACCCACCCCTACATAATACTATGAACACTCATGTCTATATCAATGTGCGTCAAGCCAATATTCCCCTACCCAACTGTTTGCATATATCCTATGGGTGAAGTGTGACCTTGGGTTCATCAGGTAGCAACCCAAGCCACAATCCAGCCCATATGTTGTTCCTACAGCTTCCCACACTCCCAGCACACAACACATTCACCAATGCAAACAAAATGGGGGAGGAAGGGGTTCCACCCGTGGCCCAAGCACGCCCATTGATCCCAACCCTGGGTACCCACATCACCCCTTTAAGGGATAGGGTCTCCATGCATTGTCCAACAAGGCCAAGGTCTGTACTGTTCCTCACAGTGGTGCACATCCTGTACCAGCAATGTACAGTAATGTGTTCGTAGCTCGCTCAATGCAGGAGGATTTCCCCTCACCTCCCCACGATTGACATTCAGGTCACCACAGGCTGTTGGCAACCGCCAGACCCGGTCAGCCAACCCACATCTAGCTCTGTCTCGGGAACCTATGTATCCTCCACCAGGTTCAAACCACTCTCAGCAGAGACAACAGAGGTGACCGATTTCACCAGTGCCCTGGCCTCCTGCTGCTCCTGTCATCATTGTTCCAAATCCAGTGGGCTGTCCCGGCGCACCATCATCTTTGCACATGTGGAGCACTGCTTTCGTCTGCTTCTCTTCCTTGCTACTGATCTGGTCTGTCGCCCTTGCTGGGCCCACTCTCGGTAGTCCCCTGAATCAGAACCGGCATTCTGTCGCCTTCCTGGATTTCAAGCCAGTCCCAGACTTCTCCCGGCTCTGTGAAAAAATGTGTAAAGCCATCATGTATCACTTTTAGTTTAGCTGGGTAGGCCAATATTTATTTGAGGACCATTGCTTTTAATGTTTGCTTAACACCACTAAATCTCTGCCTCTGCTGCTGAACAGTTTGTGTATAGTCTGGGAATATGCATATGACCTGATTTCGAAGGAGTGGTCAACCTTCCTACGTACCTCCTAGAGAATGGTATCGCGGTCCCTGTACTTGAGGATTTTTGCAATAATAGTCCTCGGGTGTCCCCCGGCAGCAGGAAAAGTTCTGGTGCATTTTCGGGGAACCCCACCAATCTCAAATTACATCTGTGGTATCGACAATCTGCATCCTCTGCTTGTGTTCCAGTTTCTGCAATTGGGCCTTGAGGGCAGCCACAGTGGCCCTCAGCACCATCATCTCCTCTTGTAGTTTGGACATGTGTTGTTCCGTCACTACAGACCTTCCAGCCACCCTACGGACATCCACCTGCAGCAAGTTGACATCCAGTGCGATGGCTTCGATCTTTGCCTGTACTGTTGCACTCAAAGCCTCGATGGCCTTTAGGATCTGGGCCCCTGTTGGGCTCTGCGGGTCCTGCGGTCCTCCAGTACCATCCATTGGTGGTCCCCCGCCCGCCCCAGAGGCTGTAATTTGGTCCATTTCATTTGTTGCGTACTCCTAGGCACTCTCTATTTGTCCATTGTAGCCACTTGTGCTGCCACACTCGAGTACTTCCTGCAGCTGGGCCACTCAGTGGTTTTGGCAGTAGGGACACCAACATTTTTCCGGAGGTCACCATGCCCGGGGCAGGGCAGAAAGCCATTAAATATAGCCAGTCAGGCTATCCAGGTCCTAATCTAGGGTGTAGTTTTGCCTGGCCCTGCCTCGCAGACACCATCCGCGTGGGTCCATTCACCAGTGGGGGGCGGAAGGTTCGGCAGGCCCCTCAGTACCTTTGTATGCCTTCCTCCACACTGCTCACAGGACACCACACCAGATACTCTCCCTCAGTGTATATGAGGGGATCCTACTACCCCATCCTCCAACTCGCAGCGAGTGCCGCGCCCCAGTGCACCAACGCAGGCCTCCAAGCACCCCGTACAAGTCAGGGCCGCAGTGCGTCTCAGCAGTGACCAACTCCAGCGGGAGGGCGGAGAGGACAATTAGCAGTCTTTCTCCCTCCACCACCTCCGCTATTACTACAGGACACCTCTGAGGTAGGGTGAAACCCTACTCAAGCAGCAACCACAATTCCTGTCAATTTTCCAAAATGTCCAGAAGCACAGGTGATTGAATTGACTATGAGACTTGATTGCAGGGAGCACCAAACATTTGGGATTTAGAAAGGCTGCTTCCACTCATCAGTTTTCTTTATCCGGAGCAGATGGTAAACTCCACGGAGGTATAACTTCATGAAATATTTAGCACCCTGAACAGATTCAAGGATGTCCTTGATGAGTGGAAGCGGCTAACGGTCCTTAATGGTAACATTCAATCCACGATAATCGATTCAAGGTCTTAGCTCTTAGGGCTTCTTTAGGATGAAGAAGAAAGGAGCTACAGAGGGACATGTTGATTGGACAATCAAGCCATTCTGAAGGATTTCTTCCCACTATTCCCTCAGAACCTGCTTCTTGTGCTGGGAAAGGAAGTATATTCTACCATTACTGCCATAGGGAAATATGGTTTCACGTAGGGTCAGGGTGGCACAACCCAAATTCCTATGAGGAGGGAGTGACACAGAAGTAGGTTTCTGTAATGGGTCTGCACATTCGCAATGTGCATAAACGAGAGACATGTGCGTCTGCAGTGTTCAAACTTATCAGTGATCATGATGGAGCAAGGTTTCGCGAATGAAACTTGCTCGTATGCAATCTCACTCATAGTATTAATATTAAAACTTGTATTGTGCGTATTAATCCTTGCACACATTATACAAATAGAAAGGACGCTTGCCTATGTGTTTTACTAACAAATAACGCTTGTTCCTAGTCTAAAATGGCCGCTTAAGCGCGGGATTTTATCTGCGCATGTCACAACCTGATCACATGGTGTGACGTCTTTCTTTGCTTGGTGGGAAATTTCTGCTTCTGCGCAGTGTGCATTAAAATGGCTGTTCAATGTTCTCACATGCTTAAGCTTGCTCTTGTGTCATTATTAAATTGTTGTTTCTTAACGTAATTAATGCGGGATAGGATTTATAATTAAATGGGATTAGAAATAAGATAAGTGGGTATACAGTGAAACGTTTTATTTTTGATTTTAATATTTCCTTCTTGCACTTTTAGTAATTCGTAATCTTGGGCCTGGGTTGGTGACTTGAAACTCGAGAAGCAGAAGGTTCTGCGCATGTGTCCTGAATGACTGCCAAAATGAAGTCAACTTGGACGTCTCACAAGGCCGGGACCTGATGGCCAAAGATGTTATAACTGCTGCATTTCCTGTAGTGCATAGATACTTTGTCTATGAAAATTGGTGTACATTTGTCATGAGACGGGTGGGAAATAAAGCGAATGTATTAATTTGAAGGGTGGGAACGCAAATACAATAGACTACACAATTTAAGCTAAATTTGTCATAGTGCGAGAATCCACCTCCAGTCCCTGTCCAATCAGAAGTAGTGGTCCCATATTTTAGTAACATTTAGGGGAGGTACATGGGCGTAGAAGGGTATAATAGAATATAGCATTAGTTAATTAGTAGGAGAACGGGGGACAAGCCAGGCACGAGCACGAGAGAGCTAGATTCCAGAGAAGAGAGAACATATAGAAGAGCTCCAGGCTGCCCAGCTGATCGGTTGCTGACTGAGTCCCTATCCAGAAGAAATCCTGAAGAAGGGGCGGCGGAGTCCATTAGACGGGAGAATCAAGGAGAAGTCGAGTGCCAGAGAGGGGAACGGCGCAGGCGTCGTTGTAGAGAGGTCACCAGTCCTGTCCTGATCCTGAAGGAAGTCTTTGCTCTTCATCCTTCCAGGGTCCTATTCTTTCAAAATCCTTGGCTAAGGGTTTGGTTCTTGCACTTAGGTAAATATATGCAACCTTTAGTTGTGCTGCTGTTCCTATCTCCTCTTTTCCTTAAACACCGTCATTTATTAGCAATAATCATTCTATGCTTTCACATGGGTATTCTGATCAAATACCGTGTCTTTTTCTGTATTTTACTCTGCTAAAACTTTAGATAAACATTTTAAAAACTTCCTGACTCAGTGGTTATTTCAGGATTATGTATTATAGTGAATGTCACTCATTTTAAATTTCCCAGTTAGCAAAGGATCCATTGGTAAGTTATTACTCTTCAATCAGAAGGTAATTGGTAGCAGGGATTTTTTTGATATAAGAGTAGATCTGACACCCAGCGTAAGTATTAGCATAGTATGAATGTGTGGGCCCAAGTGAGTATATGGTGTATGAATGCAGTTTGCTAATATCGCGCTGGATCAGTTTTCTGGTAAGCAGAGGACGGTTAGTGTTACTCTTTGTTAATTGGGTAATGAGAATTTTACTTTGTATTTTTATGAACTAATACCCTTTATTCTTGAATATTGTTTTATGTTGTCCAGAATACCCCGGGGAAAAAGAATAGTGGGTGGCAGGTAGAAGCCATACTGCAGTGAGGTTATCTGTCAGGCAGAAATAGTACTGAAAAGTTAAGTAGGGCTATCAGTACTTGTTAGGGATTCTATGTGTGTAAGTATAGCCAAAGGAGTACGCTAGTGAAAATTTGATGTTATATCACCTAGAAAGGGTAACATTGAAGAAGTAACAGGTATTTCGGAAGCTTGTGTGAAGAGTAGACGGAAGGGTTTTACTCGTAGTGTATGCTTTAGTAAACGGAAGGGTTTTACTAAGTGTGTAAAAGAAAAAACTATCTTTCTGAATTAGAGAAACTGGCACGATAGCGAATGTTTTATGTTGTTACTGAATCCTAATTAAGAATATAGAGAAAATAAGTTTTGCGTAAGATTTTTGTAAAGGGAGGGTCAGTTGCCGGAGAGGGAGCTGACGTCACAAAACGCCGCGCTGTGATTGGTTGGATCCGCGGGGGTGGGAAAACCCTTGTAAAGGAGGGGTCAGTAGTCAGGAGTAGTACTGACATCACAGGTGCCGCGCTGGGATTGGTTGCATCAGCGTGAGAACAGAAAAGAGCAAATTGTAAAGGAGGGGTTGACAGAGAAACGTCACCGAAAAGGCCGCGCAAGGATTGGCTTAAAATTAAAATCTAGCAAAGATTTGATTGGTTGAGAGTTTAGAAGCAAAATTCTAAGTGGATAAGAATTGCATGTTAAAACGCGATCCGACTTTAACAGGGAATCGTCCAGATAGGAGATTTTTAGGGTTTACGGAATATAATTTTATACATAGGTATTTGCCCAAGATGTACGGAGAAAAGAAAAAGATGTCAGTTTTACAAAAGATCAAGAATTATTTCAAAAAGGACAAACTAATCAAGACTAGGGAGGGAATTATTATTCCCCCAGCAAAAACGCCTGCATCATATATGATGATGGAGAGAGGTTATCATACTTGTGTATGGATAGAAAATTGGAGAGAATATACCAAAAATGACGGGATACTAGAATTTCCTGAGAATGGCACATTCAATGGGCGAATTCTTCAAAATTTGAGACAAAGGATGAATGATTTAGAACCTAAACCAAGATTAACTCAATATGAAGCTTTAGAAGAGTGGGAAACTGAGGCATTTGAGCGTGATCGATCTCGAAGTAATGGGAGGTATCCAGGATTTTTTCCCAGATATTTACGTGAGAATAGGGAAGGTCAAATGAAGCAGTGGAGAAGGGCAATGCTTGTAGAAGGATTATATCCATTATTCACAGAAGGAGAGAAATCAGGAGGCAAGTGTACAGAAAAGACCAAACATTTAATGAGACATGAAGACTCAGAAGATGAGTTTATGGAAGAAATATTGAGAAATCCTCCACCGTATCAGGAAGGGTCAAGTGGACTTCCTCCTAGTGCCCCACCACAAACACCAATGGTTCCTCAGGTACTACATGAATTTACCCCGAATAGAATACTTCATGAGAAGGAAAAGGAAGCATTAGAAAAGACCAGAGCAGAATTAGTACGTAAGATATCCCAGATAAAGACACATCCTGATTCATTGACTATTCCTGTAACAATTGGTCCCGTAGTGCCATTGTATGGTACACAAGGAAATTGTCCTCCTCTAATACCCGTATCTTCTCCTATGAATACTCCCGAAAATTTTCAAAAACTTGAAGCTCCAGTTATAATTGAAGATCATTTTAGTGATTGTGATTCCACAATATCTCTCATGGATTTACCTGTCAGAGGTCCAGTAAAGGGTACTCCAAGAAAAGAAATACCTGAGCGTTCAAAAGATGTAAGTTTAATAACTTCATCAGGGGCAAAGAGTGCCACTATAGTGACACCGGAAGATTTAGAAAGGTGGGTACAGGGATCAGATAAAATGTGCACACCTCCAAAATTGTTGGATGTTCAGAAATTAAAAGTCGAGTTAGAAGAAATGATAGCAGGAAATATAGGAGTAGAACGCTTAAATACTTATGATGAAGAAGAATTGTTGTTCCTGTGCAGGAGTATCACTAGAAATGTAAGATTATTTCATGAAAAATTGTCCAATTTAGCATTACAAATGGGAATCGAAATAGGGAGATCAAAAGTACTACAGAAGCCCTATAGAGCAGAATTTTCAGACAAAGATTTAGAAAATATGAATGCTTCTGGAAGAAGACTGCAAATACGGGAATTAATGTTAGTTTTGCAAAAATGGGGAGACCTAGATAAGTGGAGAACTAGGTGGGCAAAGAAAAAGGAAGAAGCTCGCTCAAGTCGAACAGCTTCTGAATATGTGATGAAGGAAACAGAAAAAGCTGACAAATTGTACCCGATGCGTGAAGTTGCAGGAGGAGGTTATGTGCATGTTCCATGGAGTAGACAGGATATTTTATCATTTACGAATGATTTCCCGAAGCTGAGAGAAAAGCCAATTGAATGGTACAAGCAGGTTGAAAGGTTCGTAAAGGTGTCAAAAGTATTGTTGAAGGATTTGGATGGTCTGTTTGACATAGTGGTACCTGCAGATTTATGGACAGATTGTAAAATTACAGTGGATTGGCCAAGTGATGAATATCCCAGAGATCCAAAGACAGGTGCCCCGTCAAATGACGTGATGAAAAAGTACCAGCAGGTGATAACATACCTGAAAGGGAAAATACCACCGAAAGAAACAGACTGGGTAAAAATAGATCGAACTACCCAAGAAGCCAGTGAAACAGTTCATTCGTATTATGAGCGCCTCTTACAGGTGTTCAAACAGTATAGTGGATTTGAGGACATTGGAGACAAAAATATGAGTCAGTTTGTATACCGATTCGTGTACGGTTTGAAGCCCGAGATTTGTCAGATGATTAAGCAGCATATGCTTTGCTGGCAAGGGAAACCGATTGATGAAATTTTGAAATATGCAAAATATTGTGGGGATGACATTGAAGATAGGCACAAGAAATTACAGGAAAAAGTAATGTGGGCACAGGTAAAAATGGCTGAGAAACAGGGAATTAATCTAGATAATCCTAATGAAACTCAGGGAAAAGACTCTGGAACGAATGGTGATTCTGGAAATGGTGGAAGAATGAAAGGACGAATGAGTAGAGAAGAAGCTAAAAAGAAATTTCCTTGTCATGGATGCGGAAAATTGGGGCATTGGAAAGACGAGTGTAAAAAGATTCGAAATAATAATGGCCCAAATCAAAATTTAAATTCACAGACGCAGAATGACTCACAGCAAGGGGTAAATCCTCAGAGTCAGTTGCCACCTCCACCTGTTCAGGGTAATGTAAGCAGAGCAAAGCACGGTACAGACATCGGATACCCAGGGGGAAGTGGTAAGAATGATTATATGACCTCACAATTTCTTTTGCAGGATGACTTTTGCGGGTTCGACGCATGACGGTGCCTAGGAGAGGGGGAGAAGGAATGCGTACTTGGCGCATCCCTGCAGGTAGATCAATCAGGTCCATATGTTGAAGGAAAAGTGAGAGGTAATGATATTACTTTTCTTTTGGATACTGGTGCTACCAGGTCTACTGTGAGAACAGTAGACGTCCCAAACCTTCCTCTCTCTGGTGAAGATATTCAAGTTGTAGGAGTTGCTAACCAAAGAATTAGAACACCACTTACTGAACCAATGGAGGTTAAAATTGGAAACTTCAAAGAAATGCATCAATTTGTAGTATGCGATTCCAGTCCAGTAAACTTACTAGGTAGGGACTTGTTGTGCAAAATGAATTGCACCATTTTCTGCACGCCGGATGGTGTGGCAGTACAGACACCAGATGAAGATCATGTATATAAAATTATGGTTGCAAAACAAGGAACAGAAGTAGATGAAATGTTTTCATTAATAACAAAAGATGAATTGCCAGAAGAATTAAAAGATACAGTAAACCCTATAGTATGGGATTTCACCGGAAAAGAAGTAGGACTCATGGCTAAAATAGATCCAGTCCAAGTAACTGTAAAAGAAGGTGCAATTTTCCCAAATACGAAACAGTACAAAATGAGTGCAGAAGTAAAAGCAGGTGTCATTGAAGAGATCAATCGGATGGTCAAACAAAACATACTGAGAGAAGTGATGAGTAGCCCATGTAATTCACCAATAATGGGTTTGAAGAAACCTAGTGGAAAATATAGGATCGTTCAAGATCTGAGGAAAATCAACAAAATTGTGGAACCATGTTGTCCTATAGTACCAAATCCTGCAGTAATCTTATATCAGATTCCTTGGAATGCTGGATGGTTCACAGTTATAGATCTGTGTCAAGCTTTCTTTTCAATTCCGTTACATCCAGACAGCCAATATCTATTTTCATTTAAATTTGAAAACAAAGTCTATGTATGGAATCGTGTTCCTCAGGGGTACACAGAAAGTCCTTCCATTTTTAATCAGATATTGAAAAAGTGCCTTGAAAAACTAGTAATGCCAGGAAGCTCAGTCTTAGTCCAATATATCGACGACTTATTGGTGGCATCAAACACCAGAGAGGATTGTGTTGTTGATACTATAGCACTCTTGAATCTTTTGGCAGAAGAAGGACATAAAGTTTCACCTGAGAAATTACAGTTTTGTACAACAACTGTCAAATACCTAGGACATCAAATTGAGAGGGGAAAAAGAAGAGTAACCTCTGAAAGAGTAGCATTAATAAAAAGAATGCAAATGCCAGTAACGCAAAGACAAGTAAGAATGTTTTTAGGAATAGTAGGTTACTGTCGACAATGGATACCAGGATTTTCCATGTTGGCTAAGCCCTTGATTAACATGACCAAAAAGAAAGCAAAAGATCCTGTTGAGTGGGAAGATGGAAGTGTAGAAGCTTTTGTAAAATTGAGAAACTCCCTTTGTTCAGCACCTGCCTTAGGAATGCCAGATTATAAAAGAGAATTCGCATTATTCTGTCATGAAAGAGAAAATTGTGCACTTTCAGTTTTAACTCAAAGACATGGTCTGGACAGACGTCCTATAGCATACTTTTCTGCTACACTAGACCCTGTGGCATCTGCGTTGCCAGGATGTTTGAAAGCAGTAGCAGCAACTTGTTTGAGTATCGAACAAAGTGAATCAATTGTGATGGGACATCCTGTAAAAGTATATGTTCCACATGCAGTTGTGATTCTGTTAACCAGAACACGAACTCAGCATCTCACTCCTAGTCGGCTGACTAAGTATGAGAGAATAATAATGGGTGCTGAAAATGTAACTATGGTAAGATGTACAATAATAAATCCAGCAAGCTTACTACCAGATCCATATCATGAGACAAATAAAGATGACGAAGAAGATGAACATGATTGTGTACAAATTACAGAATTATGCACAAAACCTCGCCCAGATATAGAGGAACAGCCTCTTAAAAAGGCAGATAAAGAACTGTTTGTTGATGGCTCTTGCCAGAGACATGAAGATGGTAAGCTAACCGCTGCCTATGCAGTATGTGAATTATCTGGAATAGTCGAAGCATCCTATTTACCAGGTGTAAAATCTGCACAAGTAGCTGAATTAATTGCACTGATAAAAGCATGCAAAATTGGGAGGAATCAGAAAATAACTATATTCACTGATAGTCAATATGGTTATGGGGTTGTGCATGATTTTGGCCAACTGTGGATGCAGAGGGATTTCATGACTTCTTCAGGATCCCCCATTAAAAATGGACAATTTGTAAGGGAATTGCTAGAAGCAATACAATCACCAAAAGAATTGGCTGTGGTAAAATGTGCTGCACATCAGTCAGGAGATGACTGGGTGGTAGTTGGCAACAGATATGCAGATCTGGTGGCTCAACATTGTGCCAAAACCAGAACGTCGGTGAATAAGAGGGTGGAAAGAATGGGAATCAGCTGCCAACTTATGTTATTTATGCCACCTGAAACTTGGAATGAAGTGAAAAGATTGCAAGATGAGGTTGATGAAACTGAAAGAAACTTGTGGATCAAAGTGGGATGCTCTCCAAGAAGAGAGGATGAAGTATGGGTCAGTACAGATGGCAGACCAGTCATGCCAGATTGTTTACTTTCTCAAATGGCCAGAATGTATCATGGAGACACACACATAGGGAGAGATGCAATGATTAGGTTGTTCAGACAAAATTGGTACAATCCCAAATTCAGAGCTGTTACAGAAAGTCTTTGCCAGAGATGTCTAATTTGCCAAATGCACAATTCAGGCAGGAAAACAATAATTGGATTTGGGAAGATTGGGAAGGCAGAGGGCCCATTCATAAGACTACAGTTTGACTTCATACAGTTACCACCATGCAGAGGGTTGAAATACATACTAGTCATAGTGTGTCTGTTTTCAAAGTGGGTGGAGGCTTATCCAACTAGGAGAAATGACAGCATTACAGTTGCAAAGCTGTTACTAAGAGAGCTCATACCTAGGTTTGGTTTCCCAGTATCTTTGGAATCAGATAGAGGAAAACATTTTAACAATGAAGTGATCCTGA
This sequence comes from Calotriton arnoldi, assembly GCA_963921515.1. Lineage (NCBI taxonomy): Eukaryota > Metazoa > Chordata > Amphibia > Caudata > Salamandridae > Calotriton > Calotriton arnoldi. The sequence continues at coordinate 1,139,234 of CAWUFW010005499.1, forward strand.
TAATCTGTGAAGCATTTCAAATCAAACAGAAACTGCACTGTGCATATCGTCCAGAGGCGTCTGGAGTGGTTGAACAACTGAATGGCACCATAAAGTCAAGATTGGGAAAAATGTGTGCATCAACATCATTGGAGTGGCCTGATGCATTGCCACTTGTTCTGATGGGACTCAGAAGTATACCTGATCGAACAACAGGTTTGAGCCCCCATGAAATTATGATGGGAAGAGCAATGAGACAAACACATGTTCCCACAAATAGACTGGTGAATATTTCTGATGATATGGTGTTGGACTACTGTAAAGGATTGGCTGACCTAGTGCGTTCTGTCTCTCACCAGGTTGGAGAAGACGCAGTTTCCAGACAGCCTGAACTAGAACATGATCTGAATCCTGGTGATTGGGTGGTGGTGAAGAATCACACCAGAGAAACGTGTCTATCACCCAGGTGGAGCAGACCTTGTCAAATCATATTGACCACGAATACAGCAGTGAAGTGTGCCGGATTTCCGAATTGGATTCACGTAAGTCACACCAAGAGGGTACCAGACCCAGAAGAAGAAAACACTCAGACGACACCAATCACTGAAGAAGCTGAAGGTTGCCAAGCTGAAGAATCTCAGGCTCGAGGTTCAAGAGAAGCTGACGGAGAACAACCGAGCACAAGTCAGGATTGGATACCAGTGGTCGAAGTTCCTGAGGTTTTCCACCGAACAAGAAGTCAAAGAAAATTAAGAGCAATTGAAGAAGATCAGATAGGTGAAGAAGAAGGGGTTCAGGATCAAGAAGACAAGCTAGTAAACGACCCTGAACCAAATCAGATAGGGAAAGAAAACTGGACTGAAAGCAGTGAAGATTTTATACAATTTGAACAGGGAGAGACAGATTTAGAAGAAGCAGGTCAGGCTGCAGAAGTACACAGTGCAATAAGCCCTGATCAGAGGCAGTTAGGTCAAAAGGAAAATACAGAAGAAAAGGAGATCGATAAAAATGAACATGAAGAAATAAACACAGAACAAGACGAATTATTGGAAACTCACAGTGGAGCTGCAAATGAGAAACCAATAAGACCAGAAAAAGAACAATCAAATAAGACAGAGAATAAAGAAAACAAAACAGTGCCAAACAGTGAACATTAAAAAGATATCTGAAGACGAAAATAAAGAAACAGTGCAAGTAGAAAAACCAAGAAAAGGAGATCATTGGCCAAGTTTCATCAAAAGAGTGAAGTGCCACATAAAACCCAGAAGTGAAGATCCAGATCAAGTACCTGAAGTAACAAGTCAAACAGATCAAGAGAAAAAGTCTGGGAAGAGAAAAAGTAAAAGATTAAGACTTGTGAACAACAAATTCAAGGGTCCTGATTGGACGTATATCGTTCTTGAAGACTTTGAAAGCTCAGAATCAAGTGACAGTGGTGGTGAAGGAACAAGTGCAGAACTAACTTACGAAGAAGAAACAAGACCACCCTGACTAAACAAAAGAATCCACTGAAGAAAAGGAATAGAGATAAGAAGAGCAATCTTCCTTGTCGAAAAATGCCTGATGATAGGGATACTGGGAGACCAAAGAGAAAATGTTGTAGAAGATGCTGTGCAATTTGCATATGTAGTCTAGTATTGGTGCTTATAGTATGGTTAGTCCTGATTGTAGCAGTTCCTTACCTGATGATAATAGATAAAAAGAACAATAATGAAACTATAGGGAGGACAGCAAACATGAAGGGAAATAGAGTAGAACTAATGGCAGAAGAGGATGAAGGAATTCATCATGTGATAGCTGATAACAACACTAGTTTAAATGTTTTCACGAAGTTATTGTTTCAGTATGTAGACACAATGGAAGTTAGTAATTGTTATGTCTGTATGAAATTACCTGAATCAGTAGCAGAAGGATTAACATACCATCATTTACCATTGACATATGGCATTTCATGTAGTGTATTAACAAGTTTGTTTTATAGTACAGGCAGATTACAATATTACTATTCCAATATAGATGTTGTATTTTCTGAGGTTCCAATTCGCAAGAGTATGAACCCAGTGCTTAGCGCCTTAGATGCACAGTTTATGGGAGAATTTTTCTTAACAATGAAATCAATAGACTTAACACATGCACGTAGACACAATTTAACATGTTCTTTATTAGAAGAAGAGAAAATATTTTTGAATTTAGTAGAGGATAGAAGACAGGATTTTCAAAAGAAAGCTACAGAACATAAGGCTCATTTACCACCTTGGGCAGAGAAAGAGGGAAGTTACACACCTGGCAAAGCTCAAGCTGCTATGGCTCTGGATTTCGAAAAGAAAGGGAAAATTTGTCTACATAGGTTAAAAACTGACTATAACAATGTTTTCATCGGTACCAGTGATTGTGAACACAATTTTTTAATATTGGGAGGTTGGGGACTTAAAGGAGGAACAGATGCAGTTTTTCCTGGAATCTATTATGTCTGCGGGAATAAGGCTTACTTTAGGCTTCCTGCACGGTGGTATGGAAGTTGTTACTTTGGAATAGTATTTCCAAAGATATACCACGTAAAAAGAAACACTGGAAGCAATGAAAACAATGGTGAATTAATACGTAGTAAAAGAGCTAGTTTTTCAGAAATAATAGGTGATATATTTGGTGCATTGATACCTTCAGTGGGAATAATTCTGAACTCAAGGAAGATATGTAAATTGTCTACAGTAGTTGATCGTTTATCAACGGATACTGCTGGAGGTTTCCTAATGATTAATGCGGAAATGGTTGCGATTAGGTCTATGGTGATGCAAAATCGACTTGCTCTTGACATAATATTGGCGAAAGAGGGCGGAGTCTGTAAATTATTGAAGACGAAACACTGTTGCACTTATATTCCTGATAAGAGTGCAGAAATTGGGACTTATATTCAGAACATAACTAAACTTGAGCAAGAACTTAAACCACTGGAAGTTGATAGTGTATGGGAAAGATTGACAAATAGTATATCGTCAATTGGAACCTGGTTTGCTAATATAGGTAAAGGACTTATAGGTCAAGTACTAGTTCCCTTAGCAGGGATAGCAATAATAGTTCTGACAATAGTATTTTGGTGCAAATGCTGTAGAAAGAATGGAACATATAAAGTGACAGAAAAAGGGAAGAAGAGAAAAAGGGACGAGATTGAACTGGAAGAATGGAAAAGTGAATTATACAAAAAGATGAAGGGAGATTGTAAAAGTAGAAAAAGTAAAAATGAAAATGAGAATGAAGTGGTTTGCTAGAAGTTGGCATCTGATTGAGGGTAGTTTTTGATGGCTCAGAAACGCCATCAGAGAGGGGATTGATGGAGCAAGGTTTCGCAAATGAAACTTGCTCGTATGCAATCTCACTCATAGTATTAATATTAAAACTTGTATTGTGCGTATTAATCCTTGCACACATTATACAAATAGAAAGGACGCTTGCCTATGTGTTTTACTAACGAATAACGCTTGTTCCTAGTCTAAAATGGCCGCTTAAGCGCGGGATTTTATCTGCGCATGTCACAACCTGATCACATGGTGTGACGTCTTTCTTTGCTTGGTGGGAATTTCTGCTTCTGCGCAGTGTGCATTAAAATGGCTGTTCAATGTTCTCACATGCTTAAGCTTGCTCTTGTGTCATTATTAAATTGTTGTTTCTTAACGTAATTAATGCGGGATAGGATTTATAATTAAATGGGATTAGAAATAAGATAAGTGGGTATACAGTGAAACGTTTTATTTTTGATTTTAATATTTCCTTCTTGCACTTTTAGTAATTCGTAATCTTGGGCCTGGGTTGGTGACTTGAAACTCGAGAAGCAGAAGGTTCTGCGCATGTGTCCTGAATGACTGCCAAAATGAAGTCAACTTGGACGTCTCACAAGGCCGTGACCTGATGGCCAAAGATGTTATAACTGCTGCATTTCCTGTAGTGCATAGATACTTTGTCTATGAAAATTGGTGTACATTTGTCATGAGACGGGTGGGAAATAAAGCGAATGTATTAATTTGAAGGGTGGGAACGCAAATACAATAGACTACACAATTTAAGCCAAATTTGTCATAGTGCGAGAATCCACCTCCAGTCCCTGTCCAATCAGAAGTAGTGGTCCCATATTTTAGCAACATTTAGGGGAGGTACATGGGCGTAGAAGGGTATAATAGAATATAGCATTAGTTAATTAGTAGGAGAACGGGGCACAAGCCAGGCACGAGCACGAGAGAGCTAGATTCCAGAGAAGAGAGAACATATAGAAGAGCTCCAGGCTGCCCAGCTGATCGGTTGCTGACTGAGTCCCTATCCGGAAGAAGTCCTGAGGAAGGGGCGGCGGAGTCCATTAGACGGGAGAATCGAGGAGAAGTTGAGTGCCAGAGAGGGGAACGGCGCAGGCGTCGTTGTAGAGAGGTCACCAGTCCTGTCCTGATCCTGAAGGAAGTCTTTGCTCTTCATCCTTCCAGGGTCCTATTCTTTCAAAATCCTTGGCTAAGGGTTTGGTTCTTGCACTTAGGTAAATATATGCAACCTTTAGTTGCGCTGCTGTTCCTATCTCCTCTTTTCCTTAAACACCGTCATTTATTAGCAATAATCATTCTATGCTTTCACATGGGTATTCTGATCAAATACCGTGTCTTTTTCTGTATTTTACTCTGCTAAAACTTTAGATAAACATTTTAAAAACTTCCTGACTCAGTGGTTATTTCAGGATTATGTATTATAGTGAATGTCACTCATTTTAAATTTCCCAATTAGCAAAGGATCCATTGGTAAGTTATTACTCTTCAATCAGAAGGTAATTGGTAGCAGGGATTTTTTGATATAAGAGTATATCTGACACCCAGCGTAAGTATTAGCATAGTATGAATGTGTGGGCCCAAGTGAGTATATGGTGTATGAATGCAGTTTGCTAATATCGCGCTGGATCAATCATTTTCAGGCAGAGCGATTCATGCGTTCCATGTATCATGGCATACAATGAGGCTTATGTGAACACAAGTGGTGAGTTAAATGTATTTCATGCATCGCTTTATCTTATAAGGGATATGTAACCTACTTATAGTGTTGTATTTCTTTTCGACATGGATACTCAGAGGGGGAGGGCCCTGTAGTCACACACTTAGAGGGAGTAGAAGCGTGTCTTATAATGCCCCGCCCCCTTGCCTGTAACAGTATTTAGTCCCTCTGGGACAGGGGCTGAGTAACATACAGAGCTCACAGGACCAAAGAGGTAGTATACAGGCGTGACACCTTGATGAAGTAAGTCAGGGTATGGGTACTTTTAATAATTACTTCAAAAATGATGGGTGGCATTATCTGGCACGCTTCTGTAAGTTTGAACGCTGCTCAGGGAGATGAACACGTTTCCAGTTTAGGCACATTACTTATGCTTACTGCATGAAGGTCAATGCAGTTGGTTAACAGACAATTCACAACAGATATCCATTGCGATCTTTACGTTTCCAGCATATTTGGAAGTGAGTGCATGGCAGACGTGCATTGCACTTGCTGTGCCTGAATGATTTAGCATTACAAAGAGCTATCAAATAACCTGTATGATGTCTCTCTCACTTTATTTACTACAGATAATCACACAGAGTGATAAGGAAGATCATAAGCTAGGAACTAACATACCTGTACAGCATGTCTTAATGTGCATTTGGGCACTGACTACGGACAATTTATTACTAACAGGGACATCTTAATCCTGAAGAAATCCCTTCTGACCCTGTGGGCACCTTTGCAGATGGCTTTAATATGTAGACCTAGGATGTGGGAGATCATCACTGTCTCTTATCACATCCGCCTATGTTTTTAATCTTACCTAAGGTTTGCATTAATACATATTACCTTGAGTGGTGGGAAACCTTGATGTAATTTTATCCTTTTGATTTGGGTGCACATGAGCTAGGCATCTCGGGTGGGACCCCAATGATGAAGCATGCCACTAACTATTGTTAGTGGGTGAGAGTTATTTTCAAAATCTAAAGGGTTTCCCAACTCATGAGAGTGTGGGGCATCACAAGATTTTTAACTTTGGTAGCAGGCTCCCTTTCATTTCTTTGTCATATTCTATAGGGAAATAAAGTGCGCCTTCACTCTTCTCACTCTCTTTTTGTTAATCTCTAGTTTCTGTAAGGCATCAAGAAACTCTTGATAAGCCATAGGAATGCCATAGGAATGGACAAGGTCTGGGCTAAAGTGTAATGAGACTGGTCTTCAGAAAGTTCTTGTACCACTGGAGACCAACAGCTCCTGTTGGACAACAATTGTCTTTACAAAACAGAGAGGAAAGAGAGATGACTGTGGTCTCCCAATTGACATAGGTATTGTGTCATTCCATCCAGAGTATTCCAAGCAATGTGGCATAGTTTGAAGACATGAATAGATCAAAGGAAGTATCTTTATGACTGCCTAAAATGAGGAACCGTGATAGAGGTCACATGTCAATGGAGATCCGCCAATAGTTTGTATATGATCCGGAGAAGACTTTTTCCTGACTGGAATTTGGAGTCTCTGGGCACATATACATTCTGAGGGCATTCACATCTTACAAGGCTGTAACAGAGACAGACTGCCGTGATAGATTTGAAGAATTAAAGCAATATGAACAAGCATGAACTGGACCCACCGGAGGAGCTGAAAACTTTAGGGAGAGTAGAATCTTCTGCCTCTTATATCCCTTACAACTAATTGGATCTGGCATTTTCCCTGTGGCAAAGAAGGCCGAACAATACAGTCTTGTAGTAGGTGATCTGGGCTTCCACAATAGAGAAACAAGTCTCCCATATGACTTCGATCCCTTTTGGCATTAGACAATAGCGTCCCAAACTGCACTGGTTCATCAGGCACATCAGGCAAAGTATTAGTAGGCTCAGTCAGCTTAAAAACTCTGGGAAGAGGAGTAGAAGTGAAACTTTGGTTTCTCCATTTTCCATTCTCCTTTCCTTAAGTTGGTGCTCGATCATGAAAACTTGATCCAGGAGTTCCACAATGAGAAAGCTCTGAGAACTCTTGCCAACTCATTCTTCAAATCCTCTTTTAACCCTTATCAAAATAAGTTCATCTGAGTGCATTCCACCCAGATAGCAACAAGTTCATAGAATTGTGTAAAATAGAACTGTACTTTGGAATGTCCCTGGAATATCCATGCAAGGTGTCCTCTGTGGAAGCTTCATGGTCAGGTCTCCTTGAAGTTTGCCAAGAAATTGGCATTGTTGTTCAGACAAGGGTCTTTGATGACAACTAAGGGAGTTGCCCAAGACAGAGCAGTATCGGTCAAGGAACCAATCAGATACCCCACTTTGGATCTGTCAGAGGAATATTGTCCAAGTCAATAGACAAAGTAAACCACCAGACCATCCAAAAACTTCTTTAACCTCAAAGGATCTCCAGAATACTTAGAAGTTGAAGGACTGATAGCAGGAAGGTCGCAAGAACTGCCATGGATTGCTTGGTGAAGGGCAGCATTCTTGGTCCTCAACTGGTCCAATTCCAGAGTTTGCTGCTTTAGAACAGTGGCCAGGTTTACACCAAGATCCATGCTGGAAACAGTCAGAAATGTTGGTGCTGGAACCTATTCTGATCTTGGTCTTCCGCTGTCTGATGTAACAATATCACCACACACTGGAATATGTGGTAGGGGAGTGCCCTCAAGAAGATGCCACCTTCCCAGGAGCAAAAAGCTAAAGGCATAAAGAACCTTCTTGATGGACGACGAGTTCAGATGACAGAATATAACCAGAAGCTCAGAAAGCGAAAGTGGAATTCTTCAAGTAAGAGTCAGGATAAGCAAGTGGAGGGAGTGAGGAAACAAGCGAAGGAACACAGCTTTGTTGTGATGCTCTCTCCGACCAGACTGAGGCCAATAAATAGTAGAACAACAGGAAAGAGAGACAACATTGAACACCAAATGAAAGGAAACATAATGGGTTGGGAAAGTCAGTAAGAAATCGAGGGAAGAACTGCAATGATGGAAAGGGAAAATAAAAGAGAACAAAACCTGAAGTGGACTAGCTGTGGCATCACCTTGAAAGGAAGCTGCAAATGCTCAGGCAGGTGATTGCCATTTTGTAGTTGAAGGGAGAAGGAGCAGTAGCCAGGATCCCAAGCGCACGAGAGGAAACAGGCCCTTCCAGCCCACAGCTGTGGGCTTCATATGGCATCTTCAGGGAGCTGGACCCACACAGCACCACATTTCACATATGCCCAGGTAGCTGAGAAGCCGTTGACGCAAAAGCTATGAATGGGAAAAACAATAGTCTACTGGCAAATAACTGTAACTAAAATAAAGAATGCATATCAATGAAAGTGAAGACTGACACCCACAAGAAGCTAAAATGTGAAGATATAAGAAATTAAAACAATAAAAGAATTGCTATTTTTTGCTTTAAGAACTGAAGGAGACTGTCTGTCATCCCTAAATTTGCCCACGCCACTTCATCATCCCACATCTTAACAAGAGATTGTGCTGCACCCAAATCAAGGTCTGCATAGACTTGTCCAGTGTCAGGAGACCTAGGGCTCAGATAACAGTTTACATCAGCACTGACTATGCTGTGCTGCCCTGTTGTCAGGGAATAGCAACCTACAACTATGTTCACCTAGTGCTGCCTCCAAAGTGGCCGCTGTTTTTTACTAAAATATGTTATCCCCTTTGCAAAATGATTTTTGATACTAACATACACCAAATAAGAGTTCACATGTGCTTGTATGGAGATTCTAGCAAGTCATCCAGCACTTTCATATAACTCTTGTGAGATTGGCTTGCTCTTCCAGATATTCCTGCACTCTCCCTTAACTCTGTCTTCACATAGAGTAAACATTTTGAAAAATGTGGCTATTGTAATGTACTGTGGCTACCATGTATGGTAAGGTCACAGCATAAAATAGATCAAAATTCAAAATGTGTTGCTACTCAGGAAGGCAGCTCACTGAGGAGCAGAACTATTGAGCACCAGTTGCTAACTGCAGTTTGGAATTCCATCTGGAGCCCAGAAGAGCCACCTCTGACTTAGTTTAAGATGGTTTGGCAGTTAATTCAAATTGTTAGAAACAGTCAACAAAATATATTATTAGGAAATCTCTGGAAGGCTAAGAGCAGTTAACCAGATTTTGGCATTATATATTTTAAAAGTAAATCACAGTTGTAGGAAATCTTGGTCGGAGGATTGCAAAGCAATCAGAAATAGGAGTCCTCAATTATGACAACTGGGGTCTTTCACTTCAGATGTGTGTTCTGAGGCCCCCTTACTGTGGACCTTCAAGATGGTGGAATAGTACCCCTTTTGGAACTTGACTCTCAAGGTAGTGAGGCAGAACTGTCCACGGCTTACTCAGGGTGGTGCTATTCGGCAGAAACTTTCTTTTAAAAACTGTTGGATGCATCTTCCAGCATGGATACACTCATAAGTGGACACCCCTGCCCTCATGGAGCACCCACAAATTGATTACTAGAGACTATGTGGGAGCCACAAACCCCATAATGTCAAGGTAAGTTGCCCTTCTGGCATTCTCCACTGAGCCCATGTGGAGGAGCAGGCTATCGCCTACCCTTCCGGAAAATGTCAGGCTTCCACATGATTGTTCCCAGAGTGGGAACGATGTGAGAGGCAGCGCATCAGCGCTCTATGTGCTAGGATGAGCCCTTCTCCACACATGCCACTGTAGTGAGGCCATCTGGCTCCACAGGCAAGTGAGGTGGTCGGCAGCTTTCACCTCTAGAGCACGGATATGATAACTTCATGCAGTCATGCATTTGGTCTCCTGGTGCAATCCAACAGCTCAAGGGCTTCCCCAGTGATATTTCCCAAACTGCTGATGGTAATTATCGGATTCTTGGCCCAGTGGACCTTAGGGAACCCATTTGGGTACAGAGGGTACAGTGTGAAGGCTACACTCAAGCAGCATCTTTAAATAAGGATATCTCTGGCCCTGATGGTCTGAATTAAAGGGGCTTTGCTTTGTTGTGCTCCTGGTGGCATTCTGCATCCACCAGGTGAGCTTCTGTGGAGTTTACAGACCCCTTAAAATGTGGATGTTAATGTCTTGAGGCATTTCAACAGTCCTTTGGCACTGCTGCTACCTCCTTTTCAGCCCTTCATAGTCTCCATGCTTGAAGTCAGCAGCAGCACCCCATGATCCTCAAGCAAGACCACTCTCTCTGTTTTCACTACCCAATCAACCAAGCCCTTCTGTCACTTGCAGGGTGCTTGTGTGTCCAGCAAGCACCTGTCTAATCCACTCCTAGGGTACCCACTATGAGGATCAGTCCACAGACGTCCGAGGGGAGCCCCCTTCCTTCAGGCTCCCAAGCAAGTCCACTAACTACTGGCCCCCAGAGGGAGGCAGAGAGCAATTGCCTCGAGCTCTAGAGACCGATATCAATAAAAGTTCCTGAAATACAAACACTGAGTGTTTTTCCATTCCAGAGAGGATTTTGTCTACTGTATGGGTCTGTCTTCCTTCTATTGCTCATATTTTAAACTGTTCTTCCCTGTGCGGAGTTTAGAAATTGAGTTGAGTCCCTACCTAATCCAGATTTACCATGTTACCTCTCCATCCATACCTGGCAATTCCAAAGATCAAACACTCATTGTGCAACCCTGCAGCAAAGCATCCTTGAAAGAATAAAAATAGCAGTTTGAAGTAAAATGCAAGCAAATCCCTCTCTCTGTGCTAAGCTCTGCCCATACAGGCCTGGTGTCTTCCCTCCAAGCTTTAAAAGAACAACCTATTGGCGATAGGAGACAGACAGCTGCCTGCTTTCCCATGGTCTCATGGAAGTACATTAGCTTATGGAGATTTTACCACCCACACCCTTCCTCTGCCTGAAGAAGACTAATTAAACAGGGTGGGTCTAATGGTCAGGTGGAGTTTTAAACTGTTAGCTGGTCTGCAGAGTAATTAGATGGCCCAGCAGGGCAGCTCGAAGCATGAATTCCATTAAGGGTATCTCAGGAAATTTTGTCTAATTTTAAAAATGCATACACAAATGCTTTTAGTGAAAAACTGACTCTGGATATGCATCTATAACCAAGGCATTTATTGAAAAAGTCATGTTATTGACTTTCCTATGTTGTGGCAATCAAAAGTTCTATTTTGGTACACTTTACTTAAAGTGTTAAAAAATGTTTGCGCTCCTCACCCTTTGGCCTGCATAACTTTTTTAAACAAACAAGGGTTTGTGAATTTCCCTGGAGGGAACCACAAATGAAGCAAAAGTTAGTTTTTGGATAACTTTAACTTTTTTCTAAAAATTGCATCAATAAAAGGTTTGCTTTGCTAAGATTGCCATCATTCCAGCTTTCAGGAACAAGCAGGGTTGTAAAAAATCATTATTACCACAGTTTTTGCATTTTTATAAGCAGCAGTCAGTTTTTCTGTGTTTTTGGTTTCTACGTATTTGCAGTTTGTAGTGGAAATACATGTGAAACCAAGAGAGTTATACATTTCTGAAAAATAAACATTTCAAATTAAGCAAGGGGTCATTTGTATCGATCACGTCAGGTTTTCCGAAAGAAGCTAGTTGTCGAAACCAAAAACAACGTAAAAGAGGGGAAAACTTTTTTTAAAGTTGACGTTTTCATCAGTAATTTCTTGCCTTAATGTCTGGTTTACAAAACTAATTTACTGTTGAGTCCATCAGACCCGTCTGTTCACATGGATACATAGTAATTGTTGGTTGTCCGAAAGCATGCATTACCAAGAGCCAACAGCTGAGCTGCAGCTTATGTTTTTTTCATTTTGTACCAACTATGCTTCAATTCAGGTAGTACAATCTAGTGAATGAAAAATGGATATTAGGAAACTAATGCATTTTTTAAATGGCCCCAAGATACTGAGTTAAGGAAATGTTTATTTATTCAGCTCTTAATTTGGAGTTACCCATACTATCATGTGATGCAGGGAAATTTAGCAAAATTAGTTTTTCTTGCACCCTTGCTTCCATTTGGAAGCCAAAAATAGAATATTAATTGATAATAACATATGTTCTACTATTCTTTATTACCTCAAAACACAACATGGAGATATAAAACTTGTGTCATGAAAAATGACCCATTTTAGCGATTAGGGTAATTGCAGAATTTGGACCCGGGTTCAGATGCCACCTAGGGAAGCCTACCAAAACCAGACATTTCTGAAAACTAGTCGCCCAGGGTGGTGGTGGCATGTGTGGATCCCACTATTTTTTCTTGACCAGAATGCCTACCAAACCTCAAACTTTGTATAAAATAATGCATTTTCCTCACATTTCTAAGAGGAAATGCTTCTGAATCTGTGGGGATCCACAAAATTCATATTGTACAGCATTCGCACAAATTGCACCTTTGTCAGAAAGGCAAAAGCTTGTTAGGGCATTAGGAGTGGGAGATCAGCCCAACACATGGGCTGGCCACCACATATTAGAAATGCTTACCACTGCACATTTTACATTATAGCCAATAAGAGAGGGTGCATTTTTCTTGAAATCCAAATTGAGTTATAAGGATGTAGTAGGCCATAACCAATTTAAGCTAGGTCCAATCTGCCACAGTGCTTCCAGTAGACAGATACCCTCTAGATTAGAAAATCAACCCCACTCCCAGCCTTTATATATGTGCACACTTGTGAACAAGTGTCACGCCCTACATTCTCAGGACACTTTTTCCCAGTAGCGGACCTTATTTTATAAGGTAGGCACTGACAGGTGCAGCTGAAATCCATTTTGAACTGAAGCTTACAGTGGGTAAGATTGCATCAGGCATACTAACCACAGCAGAGGTCCAAAAAACAGAGATCCAAAGCACAAATAATAGGGATATTTCACAGGCAAGCACAGCTTACCTACAACAGTCAACCAGGATGAAGGTGACATGGGACTTACATATGCTACCGATTGTATTAGTATCTGTAGTAATTTATTTGGCTTTAATCTCTTACTAAACCCTCTGTCTTTCACAAGCCCATAGAAATCACACTTTACAGAGATATTAAATTATATTCGAATAGGAGAACAAGTCTTGGTGCTGTTTCTTTCAACATTAGAGGTCTGTTGATTACCTTGGGAACCGATGTCTTTTATGGAGCACTCAAATTGTTTGAGGAATTCTGTCTTCAAAATCATGTAGAGCTCAGCGCCGATTGTCTCCCATTTCTTATACTGCAATCTAATTCCTCATTATGACAACCAGTATTTTTATCATGCACTCAGTTAAATGAGATACCATATTCTTGGTGAGGTAGTTTAGTACTGTTAATTTAAATCAAGTTTCTGCTCTTTAATCCATCAATCTATAGAATATTTGCACTTTTAGGTGTTTCAATGAAATTGTACAATAGGCATAGTTAAGAGGCATTACAAGACGAGCCACTACGAGTGATTACGCAGTTGGGTTTTTCATCGGATAGATAATGTGTTGGTGTTGCAAACTCTCATGCTGGTTGATTTAAATGTCTGATTTAGACTAGAGGTGTTCATGCATTTCAGTTAAAGAACAAAAATCTATTTATTTTGCTTTAATGCAATATGATTATGCTTTCTTTAAAGTCTACAGAAAGTGGTGGAAAGGTACAAATATATATAAATATTGATTTCTATCCACTTTCTTTCCCTAATATTCCAAATAGCTTTTATATGATAGGAATATGACCAGCATCTATATTTATTTGTTATCAAACTATCGACATTTCTTGGGATCATGGTAACAACTTGAAGATAAAGAGATAAAATAAGAAATCTCATCTTTCGAGTGTTAAAAATGAACAGTCATATTTTCCCTGTCATTATAAATGGTTATGCCTGCTCTTTGAGTCTCTGTGAAAATTCGATACTTTCTCCGGTGCAATTTGGTTTCAGACATGGGGTGGGGACCATAAAGCAATGTGTAAACCTGGACCTGCTAATAGGTAAATACACTTGTGCTAAAGAGGTATATTGTTTCCTTTGTTTTGAAGACCTAAGTAGTGCCTTCGATCTAGTTGACCACTCTATTCTTTGGCCAATTCTCCTCACTTTGGTGCTCCTAGACCGAATATATGGTTTTTTTCAAGGTTGTGTGAGAACTTGTCAAGCAGGGTGCGATTTGGACCCCTGGGTGAATGCACAAGGAATTTTTATGTGAAACGAGGTATACGACAAGGGTGTGTCCTTGCTCCGCTACTTTTTTCCTTGTTTATCAATGGGATGGACAAGGCCTTACAAGCGGTTCAAGCAGATGCCTTGCGAATCACCGGGAGTACCATACCAGTGTTACTTTATGCAGATGATGCTGTCTTGCTATCTAGGACCCCGGTGGGTTTACAGCATTTAATGAATACTTCTGGGGATTTTCTTTCTGCAAGAAAATTGGTAGTTAACAAATCGAAGACATATACTATGATCTATGGGTCTAAGCCAAAGAAAGGTAGAACCTTTTATATTGATAACACCCACGGTAGCTACTGTGGATACCTTTTGCTATTTGGGTGTGACCTTTGCAGATAATGGGTCATGGTCACATGAAACCACAAATGTCTGATCCAAGATGAATAGAAGCGTTCATGGGATTTTTAGGTTTTAAGCGAGATTGGGTAATATGCCAATTAGAGAGATGTCAGCCATTTACAGGGCCAGAGTTGTCACCGCTGCTATCTATGGAGCTGGAGTGCGGGGCTACTGTAACAGCAAGGCACTGCAGACTGAGGAATCACCCCAGACAAATTTGTGAATTTCTGGTTTCCTGTAAGCTAGGTGGTACACACACTGGAGAGGGGAGAGCCAGGCTGCTCTCGTACAATTCAAAGGGTGCTCTTTGATTTAGTGAGCGGTCACAAAGAAGGGCCTCAGGAAGGAGATGGGGCTGATAAGAGAGTCATAAAGAGTAGGGCTGGGGCCCTGGACTAACTTTTTGATACAGATATCACTGTAGCTGATATCCAGATGTGAACTCTGGTCACTCCCATGGATTGTGTTGTGGTGCTATCAGCTTTGGAATTGCTGCTGCTGTGACAGACTACATCCAAGAGGGCAGAGGAGTGAGCACCAAGAAGCAGACCCCAACATAAACTTGAAAGACCCAGACTCTAATTCACATTTGGTGTCTGAAAATGGATTATAAGGGAAGATTGAGACCCCAAATATTGTCATCTGCAAGGCAGCCAGATGGGCTGTGTGAGGAGGGGAAGCTCTTCAAGACTTCTGCCTGTAACCAGGACTGAAGGCTCAGGCCTGCTAGTCTCCCTGCTGGGTGAGGGGACATCGCCCATGGAATCCAAGACCACCTGCCCTAGAGCCTGGAGCACCAGATCCTGCCTGCTTGCCAAGACCAGTGTACCCTGTGAGGAAGAAGAGAGAGTTTTGAGTAAGCAAGGTCCAGTGGGAGGTTCTGTCGAGTGGACTCCCTTTGCGAGGTATGAGAAGATGGCTTCACCGATCAGGTCGTTGCCCATGTACAGGAAAAGTTGAAGATGCTTGTATTCCAGAGGAGGGCCACAGTGCATTGAGACATGTGCATCGCTGCTCCGATCGGGCTGGAGCCCGTGTGTAGTGGGAAGCGGTGACCTTATATTTCAGGAGGGGTCGTCATGAGAAGACTGCCATGTGGTGAGGGTCATAGCCTGTGTGTGATAGTGGACCACGACCCTGTATGCCAGGAGGGGCCACCACCAAGGACTTCACTGTGCCGATTGGGCCAGAGTCCATGTACCGTGAGGATACGGTGAACCTGAATGCCAGAGGGGGGCACCAGGACCAGCAAGTCGTATGACCTGGTCAGAGTCATCACCGGAGGAGTGAGGCCACTGTGGGACCATGCGCACCTGCCCAGGATGAAGAAATGGCACCAGGATTTTCACACCACCCCTCCTCATTTTGGAAGGAACCTGATACTTATCCTGCAAGGAGCCACCAAGAACCTTCAGTCGCTGCAGAGGTATGATCAAATGTGAAGACTCTACGACTACTGAGTGCAACCCACTTGGGCCATGTGCAGCAAACTCACTTGAATCAGTTACTGCTGCACCAGTACCCATGGAAGGGTTTTGAGCTGGGGGAACTTGCTGCTAGAAAGCGCTGCAGCGCTGCAACACTGTTGACTATGGCCATAGTGGACTCTTGAGACTCGTACTACTAGTGGGGCTTACCGTGTATATTGCTATAGTGAATGGGGAATAACGACTACCTCTGGAAGCAAGGAGGGAGTGAGACTCAGAGAACCACCTAACGAAACACAAGAGCCCTGACCTCAGGGGGACAGTCTAGTTGTTTGGGAATGTCATATTTTTCCTTTGTGGTATTCGGGTAGAAATAAAATACTTCTCTTTTTTCATAAAAGTGAGTATCTGGCTTGTCAATGATTTACTGCTGCTGCTGCTGTGCACCTTTTTAGTTGTGACCCCGTGTTCACTTACCTAAATCCACCTTCCCTTGAGGGAGCCTTGAACTGCTCGATCATGTTACTACTGAGAGCCAAGTGCAGAAGGGGTACTTGGCCCAGTTGCTCAGGATCCATAGTAGGTCGGGCCCCAGGACATCAGGAATTAGAGGCCTCAACCCCCCTCAGTTGGGCCCTGTAGCCCCTGCTTGCCCTGCGGCCCGATGAGAGGGGTTCTGGCACCATGGTAGTTCCCATCTTTAACTCTGATTGATGCCCATGCAAATATTGGGAACTTCTTGAGTAAATGATAAAAAAAACTGAGAAAAAAATGTTGTCTTCTGAGCACCTTATCCTGGATGAGGCCATTGACTTTGCGCGTATCATAGAGCACAACTCCTGGTGCATGAAAGAAATCACTGTGCAAGGTGCACAAGGGAAGCTAACACAGTGCACAATATTAGGTTCAGTAAAAAACCACATGTTTGAGGGCCTAAGAGCTTTGATCATAAGTGTCATTGTGGAGAAATGGAAAAAGAGTGACACAATTAAGGGAATAGATCTGATGTGGCTAGTGCCAAGAATTGTCTCATCATATTACAGATAAGCAATAAGAGCAATTAGTGGGGACATTGTTCTCGAGTTTGCAAATTTTACGGATCATCCAGTCAAGGGATCAACATGCTGGAAGATGTGGGAATATAATAATACTTTCCATTGCATATAGGTTACTGGATGGAAGTTGGATCTTAATGCAAGGCTTTGGTGAGAAGCATGGGAATGGTGATGAATGCTAGTGCTAGTTCCTAGCTCCAACTTGGAGAGTTTGTTTTGCACACTTCACAATATTACACTGGAAATTTACTGCAATTGATGTGACTGGGTATTATGACACACAGTAAAACTTCATGGGCTGCAGCTCATGAAGCAGGGTTCATGAATTCAAAGACGGTATTGCGGGGGCTGAAATGAAATTTGTTTTTTAAGTATTTTTGGTAAAACATATTTTAATATGAAGGGTTGTTTGCATAGGAATTTCAGTGTTACATGAGGGTTAACTTAATTGGTGCATGTGTGCAAATGTGAAGACATGCTGCATTTGTTGAGACCATCTTAAACGTGTAGCTTGTGATACCAGATATGCCACCAGGTTTTGCAAGAAAACAAGATATATTACTGCAGTTTTCTTTCCTAGTCAGCCGACTAAGTGTAGGGACATTTCCTGGAGCGACAGGGCCCCCTGACATGGCATGAGCATAAATATCACTGATAAGTATGGAAGCCTCTGTTAGGGACCTTGGAAGACTGCGTCGGTAAGACAGGATAATGGGGGAAGCATTGGGTGAGCATTGGCCATAAATGGATATTGAAAATCTGATTCACATGGTCACATAGCCTCATCATTGGAATTTGAATACAACGAGTTAAATCATGCCAACATCTACACACTGGATTGCTGAGAATGATTGCCAACGTATGAGCTATAAAAGGCTGTAACTCTTGACATCTGGGAGACTTTATACATAGTGCATACTGCAGTATGGCCTGAAGTGTTCACCCTTCTGCCTCGCTGGTCGTGAAAGCCAGGAAAAGGGTCTCTGGCATTGCTTCCAAGGGACGTAAGAGAACTCCTCTGTATTGTTTGCATTCTCATATTAATGACTACTTATTCCTTGAATTTACATAACTATTGTGGGATATCACCTACGCTTTTATCCAATGAGTTATTGCTGCTATCAATTTGATGACATTATTACTGTGTTGTTGTGGGTGCTTCAGCTGTTTCTACATGTTCATTCTCACTTGCCCGCATTCAAAAGAACATGCTTGAGTTAGATGTTGACACCGCAGCACACCTGCCCAAGACAGATATCATGCAACACAATAGGAAATTCAATTATTCTGATAAAATTATATAAGAATTTTCCTAAATCCTTCACCTTTAACAGTGTTTAAAATGAAATTCTGCCACTAATTTCTAGCTCGGCTTAAGAAGCACTGCATTTCTACATTAAATTATCTACTCAGCTTTTAATATGTTTGATTAGCTTCAACAACTAAATGTTTAATGACTCCATGTTACATCTGCACTTAACAGGGTCTCTCCATATAATATTAAATCCTGTAAATTACCACCAGTATTGCTTATGCCTTTTGATTCTTCAAAAGAATTGTTACTAAAGTGCTCTAACTTTAATAATGTCTGTCATGAATTTCAACCCAAGGAAACAAATTCTGTTTATATCTCCACTCATGCAGACAGAGTTCATCGTTCCAGTTAGCAACCTTGTTATCTGTGAATAGATCTTTCAGGCAGTGATCGCTCATGGACCTCTGAGGGATAATCGTAGGATAATAATGTTTCAGGATCGCTATCACACAAACTGCAAGATTTGATAAGCTTCTAAGACTGAATCCAGTTTGTGGTAACACCCAAAATATCAATTTGATGAAAATATATTTTTATACACATAGGATTACTGGAGGGTTCAAGGCCTAACGTGAGACATCTTTGTATCTTCAGCGGTCCCTTTGAGGACCACTAATGTTGATCCTATTGTCGGTTTCTCAAAAACTCTCTGATCTTCCAAATGACTCCCTTTGTATACCTTATCACAAGGCACAGACAGGAAAACCCACTTTTGGTGTCCCAGGCATTTTGAAGCTAATACCAAACCAAATAATGTTGTGACCCTATATCCTTGTCAAGGTTCAATCCGTCTCACTCTTTCCAAATCAGAGCAGCTATCTAGGCAATCAAGTGTACTATGGTGGTGAGAGCACGAGACATTGTAAATATAATGGATTCTAGCCATATTATGGTATTACCTCAAAAATTCCAAATGTTTACTTTCCAAAATTTACTTCAAACATATTACTTCACAAAAATTCTAAATAGTAGAAAATCTTTGAAAATGTAAAAATGGGAATAGCATTGTTGAAAGAGATAAGCAAAAGAGAAAATACCAGGTATAAGATGAGAGGGAGGAAGAAGGAAAATGTAGTTAAAAGGGGATTACTCCCATTAAAAAAAGAAAAGAGAAAATAACAAAAAGGCCAATAAGGGATGGGAGAAACTGTGAAAAAAGGAAAAAAAGTATGAGGGGATGGCAAAAAAATAGAGTAAGGGGTATGTTCCAAAAGGAAAGGGGGAAATAAAAAAACATTTTAATAATACTAGAAAACAGTACATGAAAACAAATTGCAATGACTACAGAAGTTTAAAAAGAACATACAAAATTCAAAGCAATACTAATTAGAGCTAAACATTTCAAAAACATAGCCTTTGAGCATGTGTGAAAGGGGGGGCCAGCCTTTTTACTACCATGTTCCTCAAAGCAGCGAGGGTGATCTCATTCACTTCAATCTGGTGGAAGTGAAGCCTCCCACCCTCAGGGATCACGAGTTCACCCTCTGAATCTGCCTCCCAACTAAGGGAAATCGTGGCATGGTCTAGGACCTGCCCCTGGGGACTTCTTATCCTATGGCCACATTGACCACCCCTGTAGAGGTCCCACTAGTGCGTGGTTTCTTAGGACAGACAGAGGCCCATTTTTGTGTCCTAACTGAGAACACTCAAAGCACTGGGGTTGGAAATGGTGTGCAATGGGCCACCGCCCACCAGAACCTCTCCCATTTCTCAGAAGGGCTTGAGAACCCTTTCCTCCCATCTTACTCTGGGACTTGCCTGTGTTACTTTTAACCTTCACTTCACTCTGCTGGAGGGAACTTGAACCACGCTTCTTGGGGTCACTCCCAGGTACCTTCTTGTGGACCCTGGTGCTGAGTCAGAAGTCAACCTCCTTAGCAAGCTCCCTGGGTTTAGTGAGCTTACTATCAATCAAGTGTTGGGGCAGCTCTGCAAAACAAAGACTGAACATGTGCTCTCTTGCCACCAAATTGTCCATCCCCTGGTAAGCTTTTACTTCACTGTCCTGCACTCAACCATACAGTGCCTTGCCAAAAGTATCCACGCAATCCACCCAGGACTGATGGAGCAGCTTCTGCCTGTCCCTAAATGTTTGCCTACACTTTTCTAGGGTGAGGCCATACTTCCTGACAAGGATGTCCTTCAAGGGGGGATACCTCATCCTGCCCACCTTCTCTGGGGCCAGCAGAGCATCTTTCCCTACACTATGTATGTGCCTCCAGAGACTGGCCCCCCAATTCTCCTCAGAGACCCTATTCATCTCCAGAGCAACTTCACAGGCTTCAAACCACTTGTGGAGGCCATCTCCTACAACAACGTTAGGCACCAGATCCTTAGGAATGTGGACCCTCTTGTCTCCAGAGGGCACTGTGAGTATGCTGCCACCATTAGTGCTGAACTCCACTTGTTTAGCTCTGATGTCCTCCTCTCTGAGACTTAGCTCATGGGCCATTCTCCTCTCCTCCATAGCTAGCCCCTTTTCCTCTAAGGCTCTTACAGCTTCAGCCTTACCCTTGCCAAGGCCCTCTCAGCCGTTTTCTTCTCTGCTTCTATGGCCAGTTTCTTTTCCTCCATCTTAAGCTTGGCCATCTGCAGCCTAACCTCCCTGTCAGCTTTCCTGTCCACCACCTCCTCTGGGGACAGAGCTTGGAAGGACACACTGCTCTCTTCTCTGGGAAGGATCGCCACTTCTAGAGGTAAGACATCCCCTCCTCCATGTACTGCTTTTCAGGACCTGCACCCAGGTCATCTCCTTACGATTCCATTTCATCATCCTTACCATCCTGGTCATCCACTGTTGCCAGTACTTGGTGAATTTCCGCCATGTCCTCAGGGCCTTCTGGAGTTCCAGTTTCCTGGTATTTCTCTTGACTGGAAGCCTCCTCTACCTACAGAACTCCTAACGCTCAGCCACAGTGTAGACATCCATGTGTGCAAGCTCAAACTCCATCCTTGCATTTGTGGCCACAGGCACAGACAGTCAGGTAGACTGAGGGTAAATTTAGAAAAAGCAGAAAGGGACAATCAAAGAGAATTTTAAAGAAACTCGAATCAGTATCAAATTATTTATTTGGGATTTTTAGTGTAACACAAAATCACTGTATGGCACTGCACAAACACAAGTCCTAATATTACTGCTGAATACCAATGTTGAAAATTTGGTTACTGGCTGAGGCCTACCTGGAGGATGCTTATGATGAGGAGACTGAAATGCCCTGGCCTTGGCTGTTCTTGTCTGCCGGAGATATGGGCGACCTCTTCGAGTAGCCACGATGCTGCTGACACTAGGCAGCACCTACCAGATAGTGCCTCCAGGAAGTAACCCCAGATGGAGGAAAAAGCCCAAGGGCAAAAACCCTCCAGGTGACAACAAGTATCCAGCGGCGAAAAAAACAAGCCAAGAAGCAGGAGAAGAGGGTGGAAGCGCTGGAGTCAAGTTCTCCAGGAAGAAACTGAGACCTCTAGACAGGAATCACGAGCAAGAGAACACACCCAACAGTAGGAAGCAATGTGACACAAAGGAGGATGGATAGGCTCACTCATATACTCTGGAAAAAGGAAATTGTATTAAAAAAACGAGCGTCGCAGTTTTAGATTGGGAAAAAACTGGTCGGTGAAGTAAGCAGGGCGGCCCTCTTGGATTGGGCTGGATATATCTTGCAGAGGGAATTCTGTTAGGCGTTGGAAAACTGTGGGAAAATAATGAGAATCATCAAGTATTATCCAGATTTCCTGGTACTAACTATTGTGAACATCTGGTCCATTGCTTATCGTATTCAAAGTGCATTACCTGAAGACAGAATATTGTAATGTTATGTCGTATTTTGCAAATCTATTTTGACTAATGTTACATTGATTTGACACTTGTGTTATTTTGTGGGCTTATTTTTAGAGATAGAGATGTCTGCATTTATGTCGCTGTTCTGACAGGTTCCAGCTGACAATATCCAAGGCTGTGGCGCTTCCACACTTATGCACAGCGGGGTATTTGTATTTTTATTTGCTTTAATGTATCATATTTTGTTGCCTATTTCTCTGCCTTTTTCTTATGAATTTGTATGTTATTTTGGTTGTAATTTTATCATGCATGGTTTTATTGGTAGAGAGGCTTGTCTGCATTGATTTTGTTGATGGTCAATTGTTATCCGTGATATCTTATTTTATCTGTATGATTTTATTTTGTGGCGAGCCAATCAAATGAACTGGTGACACGTTTTTTTAACGCTACTTTGCTGTTCTGCAACAAATGGTTGTATTTTAACCACCATTGTTTGTTTTGTGTGCTTTTATGGTTTCAGAACCTAATAAATATTTATACTACTACTGCTATTACTACTACTGGAAATTGAATAAAAGACGGCCTTCACCATTTTAGATTGGGAAAAAACTGATCGGTATAGTAAGCAGGTTGGCCATCTTGGATTGGACTGGATATATCTTGTATAGGGAATTCTGGGACCCAGAATTCCCCAGGTAATGAGGATGTGATAATAACTGCTCTGCTACCCCCGCAGCAAGGCACCCCAGAAAGAAGAAAGGCGCTGGAAGTTATACCGGCGGGCTGGTCGGCCACCTACAGGTAAGTTTAGACAGGAAACACGGCGACCCACCGGTCTCTCCCTGCTCTGAGCCACACTCGCACCACTGTGCGCCCACCCCACCCGAGGCGGTCTCTGGAAGCCGCGTCGGACTGGACGATCACCCTCAAAGATTTGGACTAATGCTGTTGGTTTTGCGACTGAGAGTGCACTGTGGCATGCAAATCCGACCTCAGTGCCAGTATTTTAACTCCTTAGAAAATGTATGTTGAATTGGCTATCCTAAATTGACATAAGCTCACTTACTTATAAGTCCCTTGTTTATGATACCAAGGGTACCCACGTCATGTAAGCTAGAGTGTCTCTAGAGAGCCCCAATGTATGCTATTCAATACATCATCACATAAGACAAGAGTAAAAACTTACCATCATCTATAAGCCCTCCTCCTCCAACCGTAATTTCAGAGAGCTTCTTACACAGGGCCGGCCTTTATCATGTGTGAGCTGGGCCCACGCCCAGGGTGCTAATCTCATGAGGGGCGCAGGAGCTGCCTTTAGAAGTCTTCATCTGACCAGGGACACTTAAATAATGAAAGAAAACGAGTCGGAGAGGGAGCCAAGTTTGGTGTCACTTAGGGTGCTTACCTGCCTCTTTGCCCTCTCAGGCATCAAGGGATCAGCCCTGAACCTAATCCACAGACCTCCAAGAAGCATAGCATTTATCAGGGGAAGCATAGACCTTGTCAAAGCCTCACTCAACATCATCTTATCCAGACAGCTTACCTGATAAACTTCAGAAGGAAGTCGATTAAGTACTCCTTGAGCTCCTACACAAAACGAAAACTATTCACCATATCTCTGAGCCACCTCACAAAAAAGGAAAAACTTTTCACCATGTCTTCACTGTATTTCAGACTCAAAAGTGTGATTCTCCTAAATAAATATGCTAACCAGCCAATGTTGCAATCCCATTCTTTATGATATATTCAACCCATTCAACACAGCCACCTGAAACTCACTTAAAAACACCAGAGATTTACTGGCCTCCACATGCATTCTTTGCCAAACAAAAATTCAATTTCTTATCAGCCACGACTGACTCTTTGGCTGACATCATCCCGCACCTGGACTACTAATTACTAAAAGAAAGACCAACATCCGAAGGCCCCAAATCTGTAATTCTTGAAAACCTTAAAACCTCTACAACTCAACAGCAAACATGTCATCCCCAAATATAAAAAAGTGCAAAAATACTCTACTTAAAGAAAACGTACTCAAGCGGAAGAGCTACACTTCATATTCAGAAACCTCGTCTTTTGAACTAAAATGAACACTACACCTCCTTCATCAACTTATAGGAGCAAATGCAACCTCAACGCCACCGCAAACTATGTCACCTTCCTCAAACCTCCAATACCAAACTTCACAGAAAGTCGCAGCACCATCGATTGATTTTTCAATGAGAAAATTGCCAAATACCTATACCATATTGGTCACATGAATCAAGCAAACATTGTAAAGCCAATATCTCCGTGCTTCATCAGGCAAACTTGAAACCGCTCATGCTTGCTGACATAACTGACACATTCATCACAGAGTCCTCTAACAAAGACAACTCCCTACAATTAAGAAATCACACTCAAGGGAATCCATTAAACCACTACTCAACTAGTTGCATGTTAGAATGTTCTATACAGAAATATCGCCTGACATAAATATCATGTCTGAAATATCACTTACAGCAATATTGTCCCACTGGGTGTAGATTATTTCAATGGGCAAATATGACTGTGAACTACATTTAAGACAAGATATTGATGTTAGACAATATTCTGCACATCTTTCTGGTAGAATACTTCCTCAACATACTCGATGTCTCACTTGCAAAAGATACCTTTCCTGATGCATTGATAATGGACAACACCTCCCCATCCTGAAAACGTTGCCTCCTTTGGCTACACGATTTTATAAATTACTATCCTATCACAGACCTGCACTTCCTCGGGGAGATAATACAAAAAGCATTTGTAATTCAAAACAAATCAACACCAAGTCCTTCCTGCATACCGAACAAATTAGGTTTCACATCTTATTGCAGCACAAAAACAGCACAATCCAGGTCATGGAAAATGTTTTATCGAGGAGTGACAATATCTTAGATCTGTCTGCAGTCTTCCACAACATCACCCTTCAAACAGTGGTAAACATACAGTCTACACACATTGTTGGTGAGGTAGAAGAAAACACACTAATCTACTGTCAAAATCAACATCCATTCATAGGGAGGAATACTCCAGATGTTAGATTTCAAGTCATACTGTGGAGTACCCCAAAGATGCATCCTGTCTTCTGTCACCTTCAATCTATGAGTGGAATCTCTTGAGGCACTGCTGATGAACAACATCATCGAAATTCACCAGTTCAGTGATTTTACTCGACTCACATGAAAGTTGAAAAAAAATAACATGAACTGACTGGAAGTTGGCGTCATTATCATCCAAACACATGTATTGAATTCGAAACTGAAACCAAATTCCCACCAACAGCAAGTTCATCCTAGTCATAAACATTGCATAAAAAGTCAAGTTCCGGAATTGGCACACGAACATGAACCTGTAAAGACTGACTCAACAACCAAACATCATCTGGGCGCATCATCAATGGCAGCCTCTCCTTCATAATCACAAAGACAAAGAGAAGCAAACAGCTGTGTAACAATTAACCCTTCTATACAAGGCAAAGCCTTACTTTCCTGAAGCATACGTCATAACAGTTCATGCTCTGGTCTTTTCTCATCTGGATGACGATAGTGCCTGCTTATCTGCCTCCCTGACTTTCATATATTTCCACAAAAGAGTACGACACACAGAACTCATTACAAACCTAAAGAAAAACAAGCATTTGCAATGCAATAGGTCTCGCATTTACGCGAGTTTGAGCTATTGACATTGCAAATAACAATAACTTTTATTTTTGTTTTTAAATCATAAGTAAAAGGCATTGTCATTAACAATGCCAATAGCTTAAACTTGCGTAAATGCGAGACCTATTGCATTGCAAATGCTTGTTTCTTTTTCTGCTGGACCAGAGATGCAGGTAAATGCATCCCAGTCTTCAGTCAGCTTCCAGAAAAACCGTGTTCCTCGTCTAAATAAAGACATAATTTTATACCTTATCATTATTATTAATTCACATCCTCATTAAAAATTCGCCAATATGAAACCTGGGTGCTGCTTTTAACTTGGTTTACTATAGCCACGCGTGTCTTGGTTTTAGCTTTTAAAGGACTACAATATTACATAAAAGTATTGTCACCTTCCCACCCCACGCCCCCGGCCCCCACCAGCACCCGCACAAACACAATGACATTGGGGCGCGCACACACGGCACAGACATGAAACAGACACACAGGTACATGCACACACGTATTTTCGTTTGATATCCCAATTAAATCTAGCTGTTAAAAGTGACCATCCAGTCAACGAAATCACACACCTGAGTCCCCCAGCAGACGTCATCAAACGAAGCATTGTTCTACAAGGCTTATTGGTGGTGACCGTTAGAGGCGCGGGATGGTAAAGAGACAATTGTTTTTCTCTACAGAGCAGCGCGTGCCCTTTGAAAAAGATTCTGCACATTAAAAGGATGGGGTGTGTTTGTCAGCCATGGCGGAGTTTTGAATATTCCATTTTCTAAAGTGGTGCCGGTAGATATGCTTCTATTCACACACAACGTAGTTCTGAGAAACGCAAAAACAAAATCGTTTTATTCTGAGACTTTTTGTACTTTAGAACATGCCATCGCCTCAGATTTTAAAGTAACAGAGAATCTGTAAGTACGAAACTAACAACTAGAACTGACGCAGTAATTCCATAGCAAAGCATTTTTTCTTAAATAAACAGGGACATTTATATACATCCGACCCTGAGGCCTGTGACCGTTGTGTGGACAGTACCAAGGGAAAGGAGTCTGTTTATTACACCCGACCCCGTCGGTGTCTCATTCATCCAATGGGATTGGGGTGGGTGTAATAAAGAGAGCCCACCGGTTAGCGTGTGATAAGTGCGGATGGGGTGGTGCGCACTAGGATTTAAATATTCGATAGTTGTACTTCACAACGTATCGGCCTGACAATGAGGGCGAAGTCGTGTATTTATTGTAGCCACTGGAGCTGACCACTTCCCAGAAGAGGCTGCAGGTAGGTGTAGGGGTGTGCCACCGGAAATCCACGGATAGGTTTGGTTTGTGAGGGCCACTATGATTGTAAAGAGGGCGAGGGTGGACTGAGAGATGCGGATATTAAGCTTCAAGCTAACAGGGATGGACTAAAACAGAAAATATAGAAAACTCATACACCTAAAAAAGTAGCAGGTATTCGGTACAGTTTTGAAGTTATAAAAACTCTGTAGGTAAGTGTTTAGCAGGTAGGACAGCTGGCATGCATTTGTGCCTTGGAGAGAGAGACCGAAGGACGACGCTCTCCGGTCCGGAGTCTATACTGTGCGGGATTAGTCCGAGAAGGACAGGTTGGATTATAATCCAGTCCCACCAGGTCTCAGTCATCGGGAGATCCTCCTGCCCCCCTCCCCGGCTTACCGTTTATCTGCGGCTCGACCCGTGACGTGCGCGGCCTCCCTCAGGAGAGCATGGCCGGACGATGAAAAGAAACTCGTTGGGACAGCAGGTTACGCGCCGAAAACTGGGGCCTTGTAAAGATGCCAGCAGCAAACGGAGAACACGAACAACGGGAAAGTGAAAGCGCCATGCGCGTGTTGTGCTCTGTGAGCCGTACACGTGCACATCACCTGTCCAGGCGTGGCGTGCCCATGTGCTGTCCGGGACCAAGCTGATAGACACGCCGTGAGCGTGCACATCGGCTGTCTGAGAAGAGTGCACATCTCCTGTCCCCCTTCCAAACTCAAGTCGACGACAATAAGTCTCGCTAGCGACAGCGCTTCGCGCTGCGTCGCTAGGCGAGAACTAACAACTAAAAGGCCCTCAATAGGGCAGGACTACATTGGCTCACTCTACAACGCTGAAGAACTGCCCAGACCAGGAATATCATGTACATTGCATAGCTAACGAGATGTGTTTTACCTGGGCGAGAAGCTAACAATTTCAGGATGCCAACATAGCCCATGAAAGTTTGATTTCACAAGAATAGAAAACAAGAAATGTAAATTAGAAATAACAAGAAGCAAGCGTTCTTAACTTAGGTGTCCAAAATCTGTTAGAACGCCCAACCTTGGAACTGATTTGTTCCATGTCACCTCCACTTCAAAAAGGGGCTGCAAAATAAATCTCTTCAAAGAACATCTCATCTGATATCAATATGAATTTAGTTTATTATCTTTAATCATTTCATAGCAAAAGGCTCTGTACGGTTCATCCATTGTAAAGGTTTTAGACAAGGCCCTGCAGTAGAAAATGCAAGTCATCACACAGGTCTGAAAAGTATTTTATTATTAAAAAAATACAGTAGAACTTGCCAGTTATAACTGCTACATATACATTATAGAAACTGTAATATATGATAGGTTTAACTAGGCCTAGGATCATAAATTGCACACTGCTCATGTGCACCTTCTTCAAATTGCCCACTTTCATCCCGTGGAAATCTGTGTAAGAAACTGCCTTTCAATGGCACTTTGCCAGTTCATAATTTCAGCATATCTTTTGCATTTCTGTGTAATTCAGAAATGTTAGCAGCATTTCTAGAGTATCCTGGTGCTTTCCTGAAACATCAGGTCTTGCTTTTTAGATATCCCATCTGAAATTTCTGAATTATGGTTAGCGTTAGGAACCATGGGCTTAAATTGTTCAACTGCAGAAAGCCTTCAATTCATGTGCTTCCATTTATTTTCCTTCTGAGAGAATGATGTGCAGAATACAGTATGGTCCTCCATGATGCAAACTTGTGACTTCAACATGCTGTGCTAAAGTATAAAAAACAGCGATGGATGGAATACTTGAATTAGTTTTAGCCACTGGTCTGAGATTAATTCACAGGCCGCATCCCAGTCCATTGTTATTTTGACTACCATGCCACCTCGGTTTGGACCCAGATATACAAATCAATCGTGACCCTGCCCCTGTTGTAACTGCCAGCCCAGGTCCTCTCTGAACCAGAACACAATCAAACAATGTGCTGGTTTTGCCCTACATAGAGCTCATCAGCCAGGGGTAGCTTGGTTCCAGTGATAGATTTTTGTTTTAACATGATATAGACATCCCATCCGGGCCTAGGTTTAACCACTCTAACTAGAATTACTTAAAATGCCACGATTATTAACATTACCACTAAACACTGGGACCATTTTTCAGCTCCATGTTTATCACAGGACTTCTTGATAGAGGAAGCCGTGGGGCCGCATTTAAGACTCACATGCAACCATGTAGTTGCAACTGAAAGCATAGAAAATACAGAGAACATAGTTACATACAGGTTACACCCTAAACTTTCTATATTGCTCCTATGGCATATATTCTGTAGGAGGATATCACAGTTGGAAAATAGTTTCACCAATTAAATGTTTTAAACCATCATTTCATTTAGCTAAATATGAAACATGAAAAGAGGAAGCTACGTTTCTTGATTAGAAATGGATAAACGGTACAATATAGGTCATTCTGATGCTCTAAATTCTGGGATTGACCCATAATGTAGCCTAAATACAGACTTTGGAATTATCTTTTTTCTAGCTCTAAATTTATCTAAACTTACAAAACGAACGACAATGTGTAAATATTACAGAAGAGAGACACAGATGAAGTAAAAAGAAAATAACTATCTTCTAAGATTGTCTTTTTTAATGTAACATAATTTATTACATTCATATGCGTAGTCATATAGAAACCGATATATGGTCATAAGGAAATATTAGAACACTGGACAAAACACAAAGAACAGAAACACCAATAAACATGTACAAGTATGCATTTTACATTATCTTGTACCTCAATCTAGCATAAGGCTGCTTCACTTCAGAGAACGTTAGTAAAGTGGTAGACAAAGGAGCAAGAATTGAGAGGGAATAGGGTTACAGAGCTACATTTATGTCAAAGGATACGTCAGCATGGATGACTTCTAGGGTTCGTGCACTATCAAGGTTGTCCTATTGCAGTGTGGTTGATATTAAATAACCACCAATTGGAGTTCTTTTCTTGTGAAACCCTAACCAATGTCAGAAATGCAGGACTGGCGTCTAATGCTGGTTGGATACTGGATGGCTGGGACTAGATTAGCGAGGTTGCGTTTCACAAACATCCATACCCATTTGTGCTGAGACGTTATTCTAAGGTAGCAGGGGGGCAGTGTAACACCAGCCACAATTCCGACCTAGCAACCGGATACAGAACCCCAGTGAGTTAAACGAATCTACTTCTCTTTCAATAGTTAGGTCGTCATTTGCTAGTTGGGAGTTTGAGCCAGCTATCTATCATTATTCACAGACTCTAGCCATCTCAGCGACTGGCTTAAGAAAAGTATGATTCTTCTACTTTTGGTTCAAAGTTTATGTTATATCTCTGGTGTCAATAGGCTCAAAAGGTTGATGATGCCACTACCAATATACCTTCATATTTAGTTACATGAAGCCATTACATTTTGACTTTGCGGATGTTATCTTTTATAACCTCCAGTGTTCTCACTTTACCTTATCTTCTATATTTTTCCCCATAGGTTTTTGAATGCTTTAACTACTTTACACCGTTGATTGCTCAGCCAAATTTCATACACGGAAATGTCATTTATGAGCATAGACGTTCATGTTATCTAAGCAACAAAACCATAGCACATCAGTATATAAGGTCTGTACATTCTAAAACAGCAAATCATCTATGAATGTAGTATGAACATTCTAGACCACAAAGCATCTATCTATGAAGAACATTCTAAACCACAAACCATTTGTCTATGAAGTATAAGCATTTCAAACCACAACTCAACTGTTAATGAAGTATGAAAATTCTAAACCACAAACCATCTATGTAAGGAGCATGAACATTCTAAACCTTCTGAAATGGTCTTGGCCACTTATGAAAGGATGCAACATGAAGGGGAAAATATGAAACGCAATTGTCACAGTGATTGCATAATAAAACTTCAAATGATTCTGGCAACAAAATGTATCATGTAATCATATGTAGTGAAAATTAACAGGCACTGTTATGGACTATTGGAAACTGAACTCGCAGAGTCTTGCAACTACAATCTTAATAAATTGATTAACTGTATCCACTACTGTTATCTCATTCCAGAGCTCTTGTTTGGCCAGTTTTTCTTAAAGTGATCTGCAGCATCTCTTAGACTTTCTTTGATAAACCCCGTATCTTCGCTCTTTAAATAAAAGTGTTGACTGCTGAAAGAAGCATTCGCTAAATAATGATAAAGGTGTTATATTACGGAATAGAGCACAATAAGACTCCCAAAGTTTTAATATTCCTTCCAGAAAGTTAAAAAATGAGATGGATGAAGATGAGAAACCTTGGAGAAAAAAAACTAATTGTCAAGATACTGGAGCAGGAAATGCACAATTACATAAAATCTTGTTTAATTCAAAGTCCAATCAAAATGGGCACACGGTAATGCACCAAACTTCCTATATCAATGAGTATCCTTCAAGCTTTAAAACTATGTAGAAAGTGACATGTGTTTAATCCGCTTTTATCTGAGCCTAAAATGCAAAGCAGCAGCTGCCTTTGTAATACCAAGAGCACGAATGTCCGCTTGACACACTGAAAGGATAGGGGATTGCTAAAAAGTAGGATGACTGTAAATAAATGTTCATAAGATTATTCTTCTGCTGACGTTTGCCAACACGTGGCACAATGATGCGGGAGCCCGTGGAGCGATATGTAATGCTTCCAGTCCATGATCCTACTTTCTTTTCACTGCCAGGGGATTGATATCCCTGAAGGGTATCCATAGCAAGGCAGTCATGGTAAGTCATCGTGTTGCATTACAGAGAGACAAGAGCTACCCCAGCACATTTGGACCAGGGGCATAGGACAGGGGAAGGGAGCAGAAGCTTCATTTGCTATTTACAGCACATATTTGCTGTTAAACCCATGCCTTACAACTCAATCTCTTCTGCTATTCCAAAGGTGAACAGCTGTAGGATTCTTCATGAACGGGGACGCACAAGCATGTACCTTCTGCCAATATGCTACAGAAAAGATAGAAGTAGTAGAGGGATAAAATGATGTTTGTTAGCAACATTTGAGAAGAACACATCCACCATTGGTGAGAATGGCTTGAGAAGCTAATGCAATACCAATGCCCTTTGGTTACCACCCCTATGCTGCTGAGATTGGTAGCTTTTAGGCGAAAAACTCCTAATTCTTTAGTACTAAGGACGTGCGCCATCCGCTTTTGTAGGTGTCAGTAAGAAATAGATCACCAACCACTATGCAATACCGTACCTGATGGCAGGGGCATCATAACGTTAGGGTCAACAGCGGCTACTGCTGTTTCCCACATTCCTACACTGTTTATCAAGTGCCTATATTCTGACTGCTTCACAAAAATAATTTGTTAACACCAGAGGGATTATAATCCACCTCTTAAGCTTTCAGAATTTTAGAGGTTTGTGTGATTTCATTTCTATTGAAGTGATCAGCGAGCAAAGGTCTTGTGAAGTCACTTTCAGTAATTCCATCACAGGTTCAAAGAGGTGTGATGTTACTTCCATCACCTCTGTGATTTTAATGTATTTCTGCCATGGAGAATTATCCTCCACAGTGGTACATAAATTATCTCGCCTTTAACTTTATTTAGATCTAAACATCGGCTCTGCTGGCAAAAAATAGAAAGAGACAGTCCTTGAAAAGATGGTGAATAACAAGAATAGAACTGTAAGAATGTTAGTCTAGTTTGTGTTTACTGCACTGGATTCCAGGAGTATGTCTGAATCTACCCCTCCTCCCTCTGGAATACATGAATCGCATCATGCTTCAAAACGAGCAAGCAAGATGTGAAGGACATAGAAATGTGCATGTCATGGGGCTACTGTCTGGTTTCTGATGATACCTTCCCATTACGGTCGACAGGTCGCAAACAATTTTGACTATTATCTGTGATATGTATGACAGCAAGAGCAGAGTGGGAGAAACAGATTTCACATAGGTTGTTCAAATACCAGAAAACATTGAATAACAAAACAAGCAGATGACATAAAGCAGCTTCGAGGTTCTTAGATACACGTGGCAGATATTTCTTTGGGTGTAGTCTTCTTGGAGAGATCTTACCATTCTGGTACTCGTAGTTTTGCTTAACCAACTATAAATCAATGGATACAACATCCTGGATGCAAACGAGAAAGCAAGATAGGACAAGCTACCCAGGCTTGTCATGGGCAATGTCTGAAACATGATCATATTATCTGCCTTAACCCTACATTTCTGTGCATATCTATGCAACTATAAGTCGCCTGCATAACTTAGGTGCTAGCTCCATAATTATACAGTGATAACCATTCTCTGGATTAGTGGTTGCTTTCAACTTTAATCCTATGACTGTTTTTTTTTCGTTTTTTTTAAAGGAGGGTTCTATTTGGTCTGATGTTGATTTTACTATCCCACTCCACAAGTTTGAGGATTTTTGGTCTGACCAGTAGAGTAGATGTCTTTCAATAGTAGTAGGAATGTTATTTGTAATAATGCACCCCCTTTATATAATGTACAGAAATGTAAAGATTCAGGTACGCGAACTGAGACAAAAGATCCGAAATGAGTGCAACTACATGTGTGCTGTAACTCATACTCCTGGAGTATAGAGAAGTAAAAATGTTACTACTCTGAGCACTGACA
Organism: Calotriton arnoldi; assembly: GCA_963921515.1. NCBI lineage: Eukaryota > Metazoa > Chordata > Amphibia > Caudata > Salamandridae > Calotriton > Calotriton arnoldi. The sequence continues at coordinate 1,172,824 of CAWUFW010005499.1, forward strand.
GCTGTGTTGGAAATAAATAATCATTTTTGTTTAAATAGGAATTCGTTTGGGAAATTCACCAAATTGCTGATAAAATCAGTAGACAAGCTAACTGAGGCACAACGAATTAATGTAACAGGCCTAAAATCACAGAGAATGATCAAGTGGAAAAGTCAGGAATAAAATCAGGTTTCCAGGCTCCCAAAGTGACAACTTATTTACTGGGTAGTGACGCTTTGCTCAGCGTTCTCAAACGACATCAACTGTTTAAAGTATCCACATTAGTCTGAGAAGTGTACAGCTTTTGCATGCTTCATGTTTAAATACATTGTGAAGGTCAAAGTACTTTCAACCATAGTTCCTTTGAACTTTTGTCGAAAATATAGTTTATCTCACTAAAGAAAAATACTATTTTGCACACATACCCTGCTTTAAATCTTCTGTAAATATTGGGGGTTTAATTTGATAGTAAGTAAAATGACAAATATCCCCTGTATCCCAGCTCTGTTATGTTCAAAAGGCACACTTACTGTGTTTCTACACACTAAAAAAAATATATTAAAAAATTACATATGGCGATGATGGGAGCGCGGCAGGGTTATCGGAACAAAGGCCTGTCACGGTTCAGCTCATAAATATGGCATTTTCCCTAAAACGGGAAATACTGGTGACAGTGGTTACACAAATATATTTATCTTTTTCTTGGTAGAGGGATTTCCTGATTTAAGACTACCTGGTGCCATGCTCGCTTTTCACGGAAATTAATTGACGTGATATGAAGTTGTGCTCCCATTCAATACAATGCTCACTGGCTGTGTTGGTGTATTCCCTGTAGATTGTGCCAGACTAGATGCTGGAATACCACCACACCATGCAGGGTCTGAATTAACCAGCCCAGAGGCACCTTTGTGTAATCAGACTTTATCACAATGCATTGATTTTACCCCTTGTGCTCAGGTTCAGTGGCACAGGATGTGGCATCTACCTGTAGTGAGAATGTACCTTCGATCAGGCCCTAGCATGCCGCATTAGACTGGTGCCATGAAGGGTGCGTCTGAGAACACAGAGCTGATGGAGTCTGTGTCTGCCCTCATCCTGTTGGGTTTCAGGATGCTTTCGGCGATGAGGTGGTCATTGGGAAAGAGTCTCACTTTGCCGTTCTGCCCATGCATTTTCTCCTTCACTGGCTCCAGGAAGACCACCCTCTTGCCTGTGCTGGATTTCCTCTCTGCGGGGGCCTCATGCGGTGGAGTGGCACTGAGGATGGAGGAGTGGGCACTGCTCTGGCCTTGCTTCTTTGGCTGTCTTCTGCTCCTACACCTGCAGCGGCATGGAGTCAAGTAGAGATAGAGCAGGACCAGGATGATGCTGACCACACAGGCGGCCAGGGTGGTGAAGGCAGTGTTGAATGCTTCATGAGCGTGGGAGCGCCCCGTTGTGAAATTACTCACTGTGATGCGAATGTCTATGGTCTCATTCACCAGTTTACGCCTGTTCATGGCAATGCAGGAGTAAACTCCTGAGTCTTCATACTGGGCCTCTTTGATCTCCAGACTGCCATTGTAGAAGACCTGGAAGTTGGCCATCCTGGACTCTGGATCCAGTAGCCTACTGTCCGGACTCACCCAGATGAAGTGTGTGCTAGTGTCAATGATTTTACTGTCACAGTGCACCACCAGCCGTGTCCCTACTTGTGCCTCATAAACGAACCCAAATGCATGGAATGAGCTATTGACTGCGCTGTCTGAGCAGTTCATAAAGGTCTCCTGAATCAAAGGCAGTTTCGCAGAGCTTTTACTGTCTGGCTGCAGGAAACAGGTGTACTCATTCTTGAAATCCACCACAGGGCTGAAGTGCCTGTGGTACCAAAAGTTGAGCATAGAGTTGAAGGAACACTCACAGGCAAAGGGGTTCCCATGCAGGTAGATCCCACTCAGCTGCCAGGCTGGAGCTATGCTTATCTGCTGGACTGGTACCGCGTGCAGCTGGTTGTATGACATGTCCACTAGTGCAAGCTCTGGAAGTTTCATCCTACCAGTGTATAAATCAATTGGAAAGTGAGCAATAGAGTTGCGACTTAGGTACAACTTTTGCAGTTTGTGCAGTCCCCCAAAGGCACCAGAGTCAATGTGTGTGATCTGATTGTTGTAAAGCAGGAGTATCTCCAGCCCTTTCAGCTCTTGGAAAACTGGATTGCTCAGTATCCTCAGGTGGTTTGAGGACAGGTCGAGGTACTTCAAGTTGGGAGTTGATGAAAAACTCCCAGTGGAAATGCTGCTGACTGTGTTATGGTTGAGTACCAGGGTGTTCAGTTTATCAAACAGGACCGGGACCCAGTCTGGGTCCAGGAAACCGATTTTGTTGTAACTTAAATCCAACTTTTTTATGAACTTGAAAAGGGATCGAGGTACCATAGAGAGATTCTTATTGGTGCAGCTCACAATGTCACTGGCACAGATGCAGGTGGAGGGGCACACCCCGGGCGCTCCCCCACAGATGCCCAAGGCAAAAAGTAAAAGGCACCCAACGCGTTGGCACCTCACCTTGAAGATCCCCAGTGGAGTAGTAAAGGTCTGGCAGCTCAAAGACATTATGGCGTGTCTTCTGGCCACTTTTATTCACTCTTTGCTGGCGGATCGTCATGTGCTGTTTTCAGTAGCCAGGACCACATAGAAAAGAGTTGACATCACCATGGCACATGCTTGCCTCATCCCACAGGATCTCCACGGTACAAGAAGGATCTGAAAAATAAAAGCATGCTGAGGTTAGGAACCTGAGCTCATCAAGAAGTGAAACTGATGCTGCTAACTCTTCTCATTTGGGTTGGAGACTCTCTCTTTTATCAAATATTATTCATAATTTTACAATATTTTCCATTTCTCGTTACATACAATAGACCTCACTCCAGTCCAGGGTACTGACCAACATAAAATAACCATCTTTTTGCTGTGGATATTGGCTTTTGTGTTTTCTTGTGCACTTGCTTGTATGGACAGTGTACCATACACAAATATATCATACCAGTGCATATTAGAGGGGTCCTAAGGCAGAGAGTCAAACAGGTGAATACTGACGTAAATCTGCATGTCCTGTTCGAAAAATTATTTTGCAAAGATAAAAAAACAGGCTCGTCCATCACACCATATGCATAACTTCCATCTTTTTTAAACTGAATAATCTGAGATTCTACATGCCATAACTGGAAACGAGCCACAGATGGCGCCGTTTTGAGAGTTAATGTGAACTGTCGCACCAAATATGAGATAGCTTGAATGTATAGATATAAGTATCTGTACAGCGTAAACCTCGCTGGAAGGCATTGCAAGCATTGAGTAAGGTTGGGAACCACGAACAACCATTCGGGATCATTAGTGTGTATGCAAGCAGTGTTTGTATGGTAACTCAGTATCATGTATTTAAAGGGTAAGTACATGCAGGTGTGTCTACATTAAAGCACGTTTATTGAATCTGTGAGTGTGTGTAGTGTTTGCCTTTGTCTGTACACGGACTCAGTGAGTATCACAAAATGATACACCCCCCACTCCCGAGTGTATTGAGAGATCCCGAGCCTCTCATATAGCACAGCTATCCATTGGCCTCGGGCTGAATAGGGGGCCCCTGAAGAGCTGGAGGGGAGGGCTGAAGAATCGCCCCCAGCCGTACGAGCTCCGGGGACTTGTGTTTCGCCCATGTGTGTGTGTTTTAATAATAGTGAATGGGAGTAAACAACCAGCACACAAGTAAATAGTTACTCCAAGCACACAAGTGAAACTGTGCGTGGGTAAGTACCCAGGTCACAACGGCTCAGGTTACCTGGGTATTCCAGAGGGGGGCTCTGTCTCCTAGCCCATGGCAGCAGGAGGGCGCCAGGGGCTTCCCCCGGTGGATGTCCGGCTCGTGTACCCTGGTTTTCCTCAGGCACAGAGCGAGGGTAGAGGGGTTGTTGTGCTGTAGCTCATAACTGAGTTGCAAACTGCGACAGCCCCCTCAGCCTTCTCGGGTCGAGTTTCTCAGTCTTCTCTGCACGCAGGTCCCTCTGCCTTGGCAGCCTTACATCTCTTTCATCCTCTGCCCCACGGGTCACTCCGTTCTTTGGCCTTGCCTCCCACCTTCCTGCCGTCCAATGATAGTCTTAGTTTGTGCACGGGTCTTTCATCTTCGTCAAACCGGGGCTCTCATGTTGTACACTCTCCTCGGGCCCCTTAATCACTGCACGCCCGCCAGCCTCCTGTGCGCGGGTTCTTCCGTCTCTGCGCACGTCTCTGTGGAGTTTTCTGTTTTGCATGGGACCCTCAGTCCATTTTCTTCTCTAGACGGTTCTCCCGGTCTCAGAACGTGCCCCTCAGCCTCTACATTGGTCCCTCACTTTTCACTTCACGGTTCTTCTGCATCCTCTGTACTACTACTGCACATCAGTATATTCTGCACTGGTGCTCCCTCTTCTCTGCATGGTTCCTCCATCAGTCCGTCAGTCTCAGGACCTGTCCCTCAGCCTCTTTGCACAGGTCACTCAGCTTCCCAGGTATGGTTTCTTGGGTGTCCCCTGCACTGGTCCCTCGGTCTTCATTGCACGGACCTTCAGCCTCTTCTGCGCGGGCCCCTTAGCCTCTCCTGCATGGATCACCCAACCATCTCTGCAGGTACCCCTCGAACTTCTCCTCGCGGCACCACAGTATCCTACGCTCGGGTCCCTAAGCCTCCGTGGCACGCGCGCTCTCCGAATCTCCTCAGCGCTCGCCTGTGTGATGAGAGCAGACGCGGAACGAGTTAAACGGCTTCCCTGGCTCCCCAAGGCAGCACCCAGCCTGCTGCTCTCGCTGAGGACAGGCGAGGGATGGGAGGGGAGAGGAGGCGGGCGAGGGATGGGCGGGGAGAGGAGGCTGGCTGTTGCGGACCAATGGGGCGCCAGTCCCCAGGATGGTCCAGCCGAACCCTTGCAGGCTGAGGCAGGCGTCGCTCTGTAGACGGATGAGCCTCTATCAGGCTCCTCGCTGGATGACGGCTGCCCCCCCATTCCGAGGCTCCACGGGAGGGGAGGGGTTGCGCTCCCACAGAAAGGCTTCTTTCTCACTGAGCTGCGGACACTAAGGGGAGTCGGCTAGCCCAGACTTGGTCTCCGGCAGACAGGTCTTCACACCCGAAAGGTTCAGTTCAGAGAGTGTCTCGTGCATTGGGCGGTGGAGAGCAACAGTTTCCTCAGCATGTACCTGTCCGCTTCTGAAGGCTGCACAGGGTCAGACAGGCATCTCACTAAAGGATGCCAGCAGGGCACAAGTCCTAAAACAAGCATTTGCAATGCAATAGGTCTCGCATTATTAAAGTTTGAGCTATTGGCATTGCATAAATAATGCAACACCAATAGATCAAACTGTAATAATGCGAGAGTTTGAGCTATTTTTATTGTAAATGACTGCCTTTTATTTATGTTTTGGTTTTGAAACATAAATAAAAGTCATTATCATTTACAATGCCAATAGCTCAAACTTGCGTAAATGCGAGACCTATTGCATTGCAAATGCTTGTTGTATATTTGTTGTGTTATGTTTTTATAGTGATATAGATAGGCTTTGGCAAACGCTCTTCTGTCAAGACCGGCCTAAACAGACATTTTAAGCCTTTAATGCGTTTGCTTAGTTGCTAGGGTATGGGCCTAAAATAGATAACTATGAATAAAAGGATCTGCAATGGAACATATTTAGTTGTTTCAATTATTTCTACAGATGAACTTTGGCCAATTAAAATATTATGTTTATGGATTGTTTGACTTTATTTAAGATCGCGGTTCTTGAAATATACTGTGCACAAACATGGCAAGGGATGAATCAAGCCTTCGGCATTTGTTGATGTTAATTTGAGCATATTTCACTGAGTAGCGATTTCTAGATTAAAACAACTTCGGAGGTCAGTCTAATCGGAGCCATTGTTGGGAACATGCAAAATGCAAAAACACGATTTATGGTTTCCTTAGGAATATAATTTTCTGTTTGCCCTGGCGAACTTTGTTTTCAGTGCACAAGGTGCGAGGCAACGTGCTGCAAGTAGTTCCCCATATTTTAAACTTAGCTAATAGAAAATCGTATTTATGTAAACGCATTAGTTTTGAATTATTACCTTAATAAACCACCGCCCACCATGTTTGTGGTTATGGGCTGAATCACAAAACATTGTAGACTGGCGATATTTAATGTCCTTGGCAGTAGGTAAGGTAGGTGGGGTTGGTGCAAACATCTTTAACCATCGTACTCTGAAAGCACAATTATGGCCGTAGTAATGTAAGAGTATTTATGCATATTTATTGTGATGCGTTTTGTTGTGATCTGTGCAATTGTTTTTGTATTACTGGATTTCTGTGCTGAGTTATTGTATTATTTGTTGTGCTGCACAATGGTTGTTGTTTCACATTCAGCTTTGCCTGTTATGTCTTTGTTGTGTTGTTATTCAATGTTGTGTCATGTTATTGTAGAGTGTTATGTTGTGCTCTGAATTTACTTAGGGATGTCAACTACTTAATGGCGGCCGCTGCGTGCACCAAAGGCAAGCCAGTCTGTGCCCATCCATGCCTGGACCGCGTCCAGCACTAGGGACCCGTGTTCTCGGACCTCCCACAGCTATGACGCAGCACCACCTCGCCCTCAACTCTAGGGTGGTCATGCTGGTGCATAATTCTCTGTAAAGTTATGGCTCTGAGTATTTTTACAAGTACACACTATATATGTCCAAAGGTTCAATTATTCTCTCATTCTCTACCTATCCTAACTAGAGGCCTTATTTCGAGTTTGGCGGACGCCATACTCCATGCCATAGGCTATAATGCACTTCTAATACAGTGGACAGGTCATCTACCACTTTTGTGACGAAGTATCCTGTCTGTCAAACTCCAAGTAAAGCCCTAGGTTGTTAACCATGGGAAAAGCACCTTTATTGTCGCTTCATGGGTCTAGAAAAAATGTACTACACACTACACTGTGTCAAAACCTTGATCTAATTCAGACGCAAGTTTAAGTCTCAGCTCTTCTGGATTGCACACACAAGCATGTAATCCTCACTCATCTCTCTCTGAAGTAGTTGTGGACAATACACTTGAGGCCTGCTGGTTGTCATGCTGTAGAATCTCAAGAAAATATTGACCTGATGTGAAGAGGGCTGTACTGTTTCCAATCACAGAACGCGCACCAGGGAGGCGCCATGCTGTCATGCCGCAGACGTAGCGACCGGCGCCCCTGCTGTTCGCCGAATGGATGAGGATCAGCCGCCTGAAGCTGAACTCGGACAAGACGGAGGTCCTCATCCTTGGTTCCAACCCTTCAGCCTGGGACGACTCCTGGTGGCCAACATCACTGGGAACAGCCCCGCCCCCCACTGACCACGTACGCAACCTAGGGGTCATCCTCGACCCCACCCTCTCCATGACTAAGCAGGTCAACGCCGTTTCCTCATCCTGCTTCAACATCCTCCGAATGCTCCGCAGGATCTTCAAGTGGATCCCCACCGAAACAAGAAAAACAGTCACCCAGGCCCTCGTCACCAGCAGGCTGGACTACGGAAACGCCCTCTACGCAGGAATGACGGCTAAGCTGCAACGCATCCAGAACGCCTCTGCACGTCTTATCCTCGACATCCCCCGACGCAGCCACATCACACCCCACCTGAGAGACCTGCACTGGCTCCCTGTCAACAAGAGGATAACCTTCAAGCTCCTCACCCACGCACACAAAGCACTCCACAACTCCGGACCAGCCTACCTCAACAGACGACTCAGCTTCTACACCCCCACCCGCCAGCTCCGCTCGACCAGCCTCGCCCTCGCCACAGTCCCCCGCATCCGGAAAACGACCGCCGGCGGCAGATCCTTCTCCCACCTCGCCGCCAAGACCTGGAACACCCTCCCCACCAACCTCCGACAGACCCAAGACCTACTGGCCTTCAGAAGACTCCTCAAGACCTGGCTCTTCGATCAGTAGCAGCACCACCCCCCTCTTCCCCCAGCGCCTTGAGACCCTCGCGGGTATGTAGTGCGCTTTATAAGTGACATGATTGATTGATTGATTGATTGTTCTAACACAGACCCATCCATTTCTGCAAGTTCAGAAACTCTCAGACACAACAAAGCAAAGAAAGGATGACATGTTGTAAAGTATTTTAAATAAAATTCGCCAATAAAGTATTATTGTGAAGATAAAATTGAAGTAATTCAACCTGGTGCCTAAAGCTGTGTACTGGACCCGAATTTCAGTGACATTCTAGTCATTCCTTGTGTGCACATCATGACTCTAGGGACATGGGCCACAGTACCTTGGATGGTACTTTGCTTGGCCAGAAGATAAAAGAGTGACTTAGCAAGAGGTTTAACTTCACCTTTCTTTTTTTTTTATTATTTGTACTCCAGTCTGTGGCATAGTGCAACCCCTAAAGGCTACAGTGTACAAACACGGGGTCCAGTCGTCATCTGTATGTTTAAACCCCCTCAATGTAAATGTGATCGAATCCATTATATAATAGTCACAGTTATATGAGGGCAACATTTTACATAATAAAAAATAACGATGAAGAAAAATAGCTAACGATTCAGACAACATAAAACAAACCAATGCCTTGCGTGAATATTTTTACATCACTTTAAACATACCAAGATGTGATAGGTACAATGCACCATATTTTTTTTACATTTATCTGATATATGTTAGCAATACATTTCCCATTTTGATAATTTGAGGCACGGGTAGAAATCGTTAATATGGTAGTAGGATCCCAGGGAAGGGCCGGAACCGGAATTTGTCCTGAGTGACCGGGTTCTAAGGCTTCAGCCACCAAACACAGCGGGTCCCCACGGTCAGTTTTATATTCTGGATTCAGAAACACAGCGATGTAGTGAGACGTGCAGTTGTTTTTTATGCTTGTGTCCTACCAGTCCGAGTTTTGTGGTGCGTCTTGTGCTTTTTCTCGATCAAAAGGTGCTTTCTTTGCTTTATTTGGGGCGAGTAAAGAACGGAATGTCGAAGATCAACAACCCCTTACTGGCCGCTCAGGACAGATATTTCTTGTGTAATTGTCTAATTGTCGTAAAACTGGCATCCGAAATACAGACCGGGCTGCAGCAATTACACATATGTAATTGCATAACACCGTGCTGCTGAAGTCCTGGGAAAGGGTTTTCTCTCCTTGAACTTCGGGGGTGAGGTGCAGGGGGTGGCAATAAGGGGGCTGGGGTGCTGCTGGATCAGGGCTGTGTTTACATCTGTATCTCCTCACACAGGCCAGCGAGGAGACGGTGCACTTCATTGTGTCACGGCAGAGCAGAGCGCCGACCCCTGACATCTTGCAGGAGGCCGGGTGGAATAACAACGGAAGCCCCCCGCCATGCCCCAGTGAACGGAACCACCCAAACAAGGTGAGGCCTGCTTTTGTCAGACTTCCAAGACCTTCTTTTGATGCAAAAGATATGAAAGCTACAGTGAGGGCCAGTGACCGAGAAGGGCAGATCAGCAAAGAGAGCTCATGTCTACCCAAGGGCAGTTTTTTGTGTTTGACCCGACGAGGAACAATGCAGGTTGTCTTTGCATCCGATGTCTGCTCTTGCTCGCTGCATACACTTCACATGGAGGGAAAGGCTGGGCATAGCAACAAGGTGCACGTTTTATTATGTACACACTGTTTGCAAACCTGTCTTCTGCACTGAGCCAACAAATGAAATGTGTTATATGTAATAAAAATAAGGGGATTAACTGCACTTACCCTGTCTGGAACTGAGCCGGAAATAGAAAGCGCATGCGAGCTGGCTGGAGCTCTCCCCAGCACCTCGTGTGTACCCTATTCACGTTTTAGTAGCATAGCAGCCTTTCAGAACACAACTTAAACTAGAGCACGAGTTTACCCTCTTCTTTAAAAAATGTTTTTGTAGTGACCAGTGGTGTGCGCGCACCACAGAGGAGCGACGGGAGGGAGCTCGGCCGCGACAACGAGGCGAACGCACGTTCGCTTCATTGTGTAAACGTAGCGCGCGCGCACCACATAGGAGCGGGGGCTAGAGAGCGCGGCAGCAAAGCGAGAGCGAACGCGCGCTGCTGCGCGTTCTGGCCACCGTCGGGAATGGGCGCGGCAAGGCGGGACATGCGCCCGCCTTTGCCCAATAGCGTGCCGTTTTTCCCAAAACAACGCACGCTACAGCCAATGAGGGCTTCTGAAAACAAAACCACACGCACGAGCGTGTGGGTCGTTTTCAGAAGCCCTTTCTAGAGGTCTCGCGCTGCGCGAGCAGTGCTGCGCACTGCAACGCTAGGCGCGAGACCTAAAAAGAAGTGGGGGGACTAACCTAGTTAGGCAGTATGCAAGTGACATCACGGCGCGCAACATCACGGCGAGCGACATCACGGCGAGCTATATTAACGGCGCATGACATCACACATGGTATCACAAGAATTGACGTCATAGAAAGTGGCATCACAAGCCACGACTTTACAGGAAGTGGCATCACAAGAAGTGACATCAGATATAAAGCCCTCACATATATGTTAAGCAGGTCTATCCTGTAAGTTTGAGCGCATTACGAGTATAATAGCACAGTGAGCTATGGAAAATATGTGGCTTCTTCACCTTGCAATCCACCAGTTTTATATAACACATCCTGTACATTCATTTACAAACATATATCATTTATTGTACATGTAATATGCACCTGTTGATGTAAAGCGCTCTGACACCCTGCATTGGGATGAGTAGGGCTATACAAGAAAAAATAGTGATACTTAAATTATTTCAACACCTCCTCAGGTGTAGTAAGCTCTATATAAATGCAATTTGCTTTGTGTAAACACTGGGAAAGACCAACACATCTCAGATTCTTACAGTGCATGCATATCTCGTAAACAGGGACTGAACAAAGTGAAAAGCTGCTTCTCTTAAGTATGTGTGAAGTGCTAACAAGGTGTGAGCCTTTGTTTCCCCTCCGCTTCATTTGCATCAGGTGTGAGGCTCCTGACTGCTCCCAGCCAAGAGACTTGAACAAAAGGAGGCCAGATGACCCCTCAAATTCGGCCTTTGTTATGGGCCCAGCAGGAGTTTTAAATAAGAAAGCCCCGTCCCCACCTGCATGTTGTTGCTTGTTGCAGATGGAAAGCAGACAACATGCAGGTTCTGCTGAAAGTGTCCCAGTGTTTGGAAATTTCACCGCGACGAGTTCAGCACATTATTTAGTGGGGCCCAAATTCTTGGCAGGGTGGACGGCGTTCAACCTGTGAAAATAGTGGGTGGACGCCGTCCACCCACGTGTACCCCCGACTAGTGCCCTGGATGCCAGTCCACATGCTTGAGCGTTCCACGCACCCACGTGGATTATGTCGCTCCTAGGCTGGCACTTCTCGGCAGTGCTTTAAATGGGCCGGTACTCATAGGTACTGAGTACTGGCACTTTAAACATTTTTCCCATTGAGTACTGGAACTGCTTTTTGGCCTATGACAGTACCGGTAGTCAGTCTTAGAGAGATAGCCAGACAGCCTCTGCAGTGTGGCAGGAGCAGGTACTGCCGACACTGAGGCAGTCGGAGAGGAGCATACCTGTGCGCCACTCCCACCGCCAGCACCAGTGGCGTTGGGCGCTGTGCAGCTGTGCAGCTGTGCTGCCTTTAATCCAGGCTTCTAAGGGGTGGTTGGGTCTGCCAAAGCTTGGCTTGTGAGCGCAGAGTACAACCAGGTCTTACGCTTCCAATTACGCTACAGGTTTATTTCAGCCTGAAAGCCGGCCATGTGGTGCGCAGCTAAATGCAGGCAGCCTTGTTTGAAGAGGGATTCAAAGGGCCAGGATTACGATTTAACAAAAAGCATAGCTGATTTGTTTGTGAGCAAGTGTGTATGTCTTTTGTTTTTGTGTGTGTTTGTTTATGCATGTGAGAGTGTGTCCAGTGTCCGCCCCAACCCCCTTGATAAACCAAGCATTTGCAATGCAATAGGTCTCGCATCTGCGAGAGTTTACGCTATTAGCATTGTAAATGATAATGCCTTTTATTTATGTTTTGAAAACCAACACACATATAAAAGGCATTGTCACTTACAATGCCAGCGCAAATTCTCTGTTAGTACATATCAGGACTGGAACAGATGTCTGTAGCAGGTGCTCAGCTGACTGAGCTATCATACAAATCGATCCCCATCATGTTAGCCTACTCTGGGAGGAAGCGACATTCGGTGGAGGACTTTTCTTTTTTTGAAATGCATTTTTAAAAAGGGAACATTTCCTTGTTTGTACCCTACAAGTAACTGTTTGGGATTGGCATTTAGAACCGTGGGGCCCTCCTTGTCAGTGAACCCCCCACTTGCACAAAGCAGTCAGCCATGGGAGGGGCTCAGTGTGAAAGTTAACCCTGACCCTCAAGTCTTTTGTCCCCCATGCCGGTGTCTGCTTGGATGCAGATTCAGAGCGCTTTGCATGCGAAGGGGTCATTGCATAGAGCTGAAAGAACTGCCCATCCTGGGCCCCGCCCCATCAGAAACTGGAAGGTCCAGCTTCAGTGACAATGAACGGCCATCAGAAACCCAAAACAGCCTGCATTCTCATGCTCACCCATTACTCACATCTGAGCCCTTCCCCAAGTGAAAAAATGCACTAGCCACGTGCTTAAATGCAATACATGCACTGTGCACATTTTGTGAAGAGAATGGGCCCGTACAAAGCATTCACAACAGCTAATCTCACTGATCCCGTCGTTATCAGAATGAGATAAACATATACTTTGACTGTGTGAGAGGCTCTGGCCACAGGACCCCTCCCTGAACGAGGGCGCGAGGAGGAACGCTGGCTGCATTACAGAACGGTGCCCGGAGCCCAAAGGATACGTGCAGAGCGTCAGCACTGCCCCACAGTCAAATTTGTAAACAAGGGGGCTGTGCCACCCACAAAAAGGTGCACGCTCGAAATACAAAAAAAAAAGTCAATGCATCACACTTTAAGAAATCAGGAAATTGTGCCAAGGTACCTGAGGGCAGGGTGTATAGTATCAATTTCTTTTTTGGAGGGATGATATGCATTCTTTTTACCCTTCCCTTTCTCAAAGCTCCTCTAAAATCCACGCTTTGTTTTTGCTATGAATAACTTTCCTACAAGCTGTTAATGCAGAGACTACGGTGTCTCAAGTATTATAAAGCTGCATCTTTGGAGAACTATATAAACAATCACGTCTTGTTGTTGCATCGGGTCCCTGTCCTCCATGGTGGGATAAGGAACAGCCGTCATGCCCCCGTTTAACATGGGCAGACCCATAATATCCCACAGTCAAATAAAACATTTTTTTTTAAAAAAGCGATGGGGGAGAGCGCTGCAGGCAGGGAAAACAAATATTTGCAATGCAATAGGTCTCGCATTTAAAAGCGAGACCTATGCAGCTATTGTCCCGGCTGCTTCAAAAGAGAAAGCGCGCATGGCCCGCTAAATGTAGGCACAGCACATCGTGCCTACAGCAACTCAATAAAGAAAATAGTGCTCACAGACAAAAAAAAAGACGTACCGTGTAACATTCGAAGTAAAAGGTCCAGTCGCCATGGGAGGTTACAATTGGAGACAAGGCGGTACTAAGGAGGGCCTGTTTACAAATAAAACGCCAGCATTTACGAAGGACACTGACACAAGCCAATGGCAAATATGGGCAGAGAGTGGGCGGAGCTTCCATTGCATACTCCACAACAACAAGTCTCCCCTAGAGCAGCGCATGCGTGCTGACTCTAGGCTCGACCTAATAATGGCAATTAAACTTTCACAACTCATTCTGTAGCCTCTGATAGGACCCCCCTCCCCCGCATGTGAACACACACTTTTATTGTCAGAGTCTGAAACTAGCTGCCATGGATCACCCAAGGACATTCAGGGAAAATAATTTTCGTATGAAAAATATTCCCACGGAGTAAGACCATTTTTGAAGCCTTTAAATGTAAAACAAAGTACTGTTAAACGCTCATTGCAACCTAAGTACATATGATCGAAAGGTAATCCTTCATGCCGAAAAGATACTTGCTTTCTTGTTTTTGTGTACTGAAATCAAACCTGGAATCTGAATCCTGATGTGTTCCATTGAAGCAGGACCATAGCAATGCAAATGTGGCAGGAGTGCATCTGTCCCTGAAAAGGATCAAGCTACCTTACCCCACATATAACTCTACTTTCAGCCAGAAGCCAATCCAGCTTTATGTATGTTAAAGTGTGTTATTTACTCAAACAATCTTACCTTCGCTATCTCACTGCCAATAACTGGAATCAAATTGTTTTTCTGAGAATCATGTAGCCTGACGGACTATTTTGATATCCGTTCTCCTTTCGTTATAATAATGCTATGATCCTGAATGGATTCTGCTCATTTCACCTGGGGTTTTAAAGAGAGATATTATCAGGACTATTATGGGAGTGAATGGGTCTCACTATGCTTCTTTAAAAAGTATGCTTTACGAGCAATTTTGAAAACCCTTATAATTAATGTATCAGCCCAAAATGAAAAAAAGATACTAATAATGTGCTTAATTATAAATTGACTACTATACAAAAATAATCATTCTCACTGCTTCTTGTAGAAGAACATGATGTAGGGCAATTCCAAGAATCATCTCCTATGCACAGAATTATCAGAATATGCTGTGATACACACTGGACATGTTTTTAGGTTCAAAGTACATTTACACAATATCTGGAGTAGAGAAGGAAATGTGGTCTCATGTTTAGCTTGTCAGCTGTGGCTACAATTGTCCCGAGTTTCAATCTCACTCTCCTCCCTTAAACTGCGTGATGCAGGACATAAGCACCTTAACACCCAAGGCCAAATATCTATCTACTGTCAAAGATGAGGCTGCCTAGAAGCACATTACTCATCAAAATTGGATGGCACACACAAGCATGACGCACATTTTAGAAAACAAGTGGTTCGATTTGAGAAATCAAAAGCAACCAAGACAGAGGTATAAACTTAAAATATTGTGGCCTGGAATCATATGCTCCTTGGCATAGAATGGAAAAGGAACATTAAGCAAAAAAAGAGTTCTCATGATTGGAGCAGCAACGTTTTTGCTCTAGGTTAAGCAGGTTGATTTAGCAATTACTGACCAACCAGTGATCACA
The DNA here is from genome assembly GCA_963921515.1 of Calotriton arnoldi. Classification (NCBI taxonomy): domain Eukaryota; kingdom Metazoa; phylum Chordata; class Amphibia; order Caudata; family Salamandridae; genus Calotriton; species Calotriton arnoldi. The sequence goes on from CAWUFW010005499.1 coordinate 1,187,891, forward strand.
AGTTAATAGTAGTCAATATTGGGCTTTCTGAGAGTGTGACTTTGTTCGATGTAGCCTTTGCCTTTTGTAACCGGAGGTGCAAGGCTGGCTTTGATAATATGGCTCTCAAAAGTAGCCAAACACCCTGAAAATCATTCTCGTAGATGAAGCGCTAGCAGATTGTAGCCCAATCTTCAAATTGTGGAAAACATTTAGAGTGTGCTTGGTCTCTACTTGAGACTGGCTGTAGCGACTACTGGTTTTTAGGCAATTTTCTGAGCAATTGTGCTGAATATGCGCCATTCAGCCACCATTTTTTAAAATTTCTCTTTAGCTAGGTGAAGTTGCAGCACTCCTGTGGAGGTATAAAATGAAAGTAATGGAATATACAGCAAATTCCCTTTCGAGCCTAAGCCCTTTCTTCAAAATTATTTATAACAAATTTACTTTTACCTGTGCTCTTTTTGCCCCATTTTTTTGTAAGATTTCTAGGGGGAGGAAGCACTGAACATAGGTTAAATAGCGCACCACACCACATTTCAAGATCACCAGCCCAATGATGCACACCAAGAAAATCTGTATTTCATTAAATGCTCGCCTCTTAGCCACACTCTAAACCCTGTCTCCCTCAATTTGATGAGTACCCGCACTTCTTTTTTCTCATTTAAACCACTGCTTCTCAGGCACCAATGGAACATGTTCAATCAGCAATATAACTACTCATGGCTGTCCTTAGACCCCACAGAGGAAGGTGCTTCTCAGGGGTTGTTGCACTGTATGTTCACAGTTCTCGGTCTATGGGTCGGAGGGAGGGCAGGGGAGAGAAGGAGCGGGGTATCATGGAGACAAATCACTTTAGAATGGATGCCCTCGGCCTCCACATGAAATGACCACAGGCCTCTAAGTCAGGGACTCAACTTTAGGATAGCCGTCCTTTTTTTAAAGTGGACTCAAGTGTACCTTATGCTTCCCCATCTTGCCAGCACTGCTCCCCTGCCAGCTGCTGTCTGCTGCCTTAGTCACTGACAGCCCCTTCAACAAGGTTCTTATTATGTGGAGAAAAGACGAGCAAGAAAGACACAGCTTTTGTAACCTGAAGCAGAAGGACAGGGGGGGGTGGAAGAGTTGGGGTGCTTTGCTTGGTGTGGCTTCTCCTCTGTTCCCTCTGCATCGAGCATGGTGTTTTACTTAATCGGCTGCTTGTGGTGTGCTTTTCACTTCATCCATGAATACACAGGCCATGCGGTAAAGGAAGAAACGAGGCACTGGTTTAAAATGTTCTAAATGTACTGAATATGAAAAATACAGGAGACAGCGTTTACAACGCTGGTAATACCACGCAGGTTGATAACAACGCGGACGTTACATCGTCCGCGTTGTTACAACACATGGCATTACATCGCAAGTCGTTTCAACGACTTGCGCTAGGTGGCGTGCAACACCAGGGAATGTGTTGGATTTTAAATCCAACACCTTCCCTGCTGCTGCGCTAACTGGAGTAGGAATAGTAATTTATACTATTCCTAAGTCCAGCGTGCCATCTAGCGCAAGTCGTTGAAATGACTTGCGATGTAATGCCATGCGTGGTAACAACGCGGACGATGTAACGACCGCGTTGTTACCTACCGCGTGGTAACACCACGCGTTGTAACATCACATATTCGAAAAATACCAGGCAAGAAAAAGAGGGAGCGATGATAAGCTGTCGGTTGGGACCAGGAAGGGAGCTGATCGACTGGGTCCTGGGATCTGAGTGATCAGAAGTGATTGCCCTTACACACCCAGATGTATGTCATGCTTCATCATTGGGCTGCTCCTCGTTGGGCTGGTGAAGGGATGCCCAACGTACCCCTCAAGGTGGATCTTTATCTGAGATCTTCTGATTTTTAAGCCGTAATGATGAGTGCAAGTTAGGATGTGGTCTGGGTGTGTGAGGGCAATCACTTCTGATCACCCAGATCCCCGGATCCAGTCGGTCAGCTCGTGTCCTTCTCCCAACCGACTGCTTCTCATCTCTCCCCCTTTTTAGGTCTCGCCTACGCAGCGCGCATGCGCTGCTTAGGAGGGCCTTTAGCCGTCGCTCTGCTCTTTTTTGAAGCACATACTCGTGCTTGTGGCGGCATCCAACTTGTGGGAGCGAGCAGCGGCGCGCATGCTAATTGGCTGTTGCTCGCTCCCGCAAGGCGGATGGCACCACAAGCACGAGTGTGCTTGAAAACAGCTGCTGTTACTCCCCCTCTCTCTCACAACCCTCCCGCCCATTCCTTTCTTTGATGCTTTTTTTTTTTAACTTTCAGCGCGAGGCGCACGCGCGCTTGTTTGCTTTTGGTGTAATCTGTAATTAATGTATGTTTAATTCATAATTGGATTGTATCCTCTTAAATGCGAAATTGAGCACTTCACCAATAATGTTACATTACACTAAGACTGTTGATTCCTCTTGAATTCTATCACCGCAAATCAAGCATTTCAGAAGATAGGTTCGTCCACCCTCAATCACTTTTTCTTATTTGAATGCCCATAACGCGGTCCTCCCGTAAGGGTCAATCGGCATTCTCGAATTACCATAATTATTTTTGAAGGGAACGTCGCTTTCTAACCATAAGCGGCACGTTATTTGGGTCATATTTTTATGTCCGAGTTTTGTTGTGACTCAGTAACTCTTCAGTATCAATGATACTGACCCGTGCCCTCTCCGGTATCAGTTTACACAGACAACAGCATTTAGCTGCTGTCACGGGCTGCGCACGCTTTCAGCGTGGAAACCGTGACGTAAGCCATTCATGGTATTTCTACAGTGGGCTGACAGCTTCATTCAAGACAGCAGCTGACCACTGTTACATAGAGCGAAACTATTCAGGTAAGCGGGTTCCCTGGCACTTACATTCTACCATCGTAGAGTGTTTCATTTCCTATGCGCACTTGCGAAGCCGGCATTCTCTTTTTAAAATAAAATTGTAATCGAACTTCACAGCGCCTCTCTCTCTACCTCTACCTCTCTCCCTCTACCTCTCTACCTCTCTCCCTCTACCTCTCTACCTCTACCTCGCTACCTCTCTCTACCTCTCTCTACCTCTCTCTACTTCTCTCTACCTCTCTCTACCTCTCTCTCTCTACCTTTCTACCTCTCTCTACCTCTCTCTCTCTACCTCTCTACCTCTCTCTACCTCTCGCTACCTCTCTCTCTCTACCTCTCTACCTCTCTACCTCTCTCTCTACCTCTCTCTCTACCTCTCTCTCTCTCTACCTCTCTCTCTCTACCTCTCTCTCTACCTCTCTCTCTCTCTACCTCTCTCTACCTCTCTCTACCTCTCTACCTCTCTCACTCTCCCTCTCTACCTCTCTCCCTCTCTACCTCTCTACCTCCCTACCTCTCTCTACCTCTCTCTACCTCTCTCTACCTCTCTCTACCTCTCTCTCTCTACCTCTCTCTACCTCTCTCTACCTCTCTCTACTTCTCTCTACCTCTCTCTCTCTACCTCTCTCTCTCTACCTCTCCACCTCTCTCTCTCTACCTCTCCACCTCTCTCTCTCTACCTCTCCACCTCTCTCTCTCTCTCTACCTCTCTCCTCTACCTCTCTACCTCTCTCCTCTCTACCTCTCTACCTCTCTCTACCTCTCTACCTCTCTCTCTACCTCTCTACACCTCTCTACCTCTCTACACCTCTCTACCTCTATCTCTATCTACCTCTCTCTCTACCTCTCTCTCTCTCTACCTCTCTACCTCTCTACACCTCTCTACCTCTCTCTACCTCTCTCTACCTCACTCTCTCTACCTCTCTACACACCTCTACCTCTCTCTAGCTCTCTCTACCTCTCTACCTCTCTACCTCTCTACACCTCTCTACACCTCTCTACACCTCTCTACCTCTACCTCTCTCTACCTCTACCTCTCTCTACCTCTACCTCTCTCTACCGCTCTACCTCTCTACCTCTACCTCTATACCTCTCTACCTCTCTCTCTCTACCTCTCTCTACCTCTCTACACCTCTCTACCTCTCTCTACCTCTCTACACCTCTCTACCTCTCTACCTCTCTACCTCTCTCTACCTCTCCCTCTCTACCTCTCTCTACCTCTCTCTCTACCTCTCTCTACCTCTCTCTACCTCTCTCTCTACCTCTCTCTACCTCTCTCTCTACCTCTCTCTCTACCTCTCTCTACCTCTCTCTACCTCTCTACCTCTCTCTCTACCTCTCTCTACCTCTCTCTACCTCTCTACCTCTCTACCTCTACCTCTCTCTACCTCTCTACCCCTCTCTACCTCTCTACCTCTACCTCTCTCTACCTCTCTACCTCTCCCTCTCTACCTCTCTCTACCTCTCTCTCTACCTCTCTCTACCTCTCTCTACACCTTTCTACCTCTCTACCCCTCTCTACCTCTCTACCTCTACCTCTCTCTACCTCTCCCTCTCTACCTCTCTCTACCTCTCTCTCTACCTCTCTCTACCTCTCTCTACCTCTCTCTCTACCTCTCTCTCTACCTCTCTCTACCTCTCTACCTCTCTCTACACCTCTCTACCTCTCTACCCCTCTCTACCTCTCTACCTCTACCTCTCTCTACCTCTCTACCTCTCCCTCTCTACCTCTCTCTACCTCTCTCTCTACCTCTCTCTTACTCTCTCTCTACCTCTCTCTCTACCTCTCTCTACCTCTCTACCTCTCTCTACACCTTTCTACCTCTCTACCCCTCTCTACCTCTCTACCCCTCTCTACCTCTCTACGTCTACCTCTCTCTACCTCTCTCTCTCTACCTCTCCCTCTCTACCTCTCTCTACCTCTCTCTCTACCTCTCTCTACCTCTCTCTACCTCTCTCTCTACCTCTCTCTACCTCTCTACCTCTCTCTACACCTCTCTACCTCTCTACCCCTCTCTACCTCTCTACCCCTCTCTACCTCTCTACACCTCTCTACCTCTCTACACCTCTACACCTCTCTACACCTCTACACCTCCCTACCTCTACACCTCTCTCTACCTCTCTCTACCCCTCTCTACCCCTCTCTACCTCTACACCTCTCTACCTTTCTACCTCTCTACCTCTCTACCTCTCTCTCTACCTCTCTACCCTCTCTACACCTCTCTACACCTCTCTACACCTCTCTACACCTCTCTACCTCTCTCTACCTCTCTCTACCTCTCTCTACCTCTCTCTACCCCTCTACCTCTCTCTCTCTCTCTCTCTCTCTCTCTACCTCTCTCTACCTCTCTCTCTACCTCTCTCTCTACCTCTCTCTCTACCTCTCTCTACCTCTCTACCTCTCTACCTCTCTCAAAGATGGCTGCAGCGTCTACGTGGGATGCGGTGGACTAAGTGGCAGCCGGAGCCTGATAGCACTGCTTGTCCTTTAAAAAAAAAAACAAGCACTGGCATAGCCAATAGGTCTCCCCTTTGGGACCTCATAAGTGTTTAGTTATCCAGTACAATATCCTTGGTGCAACAACATCAAGTGTTGCATGGCTAAACACTTATAAGGTCCCAAAGGCGAGTCCTATTGGCTATGCCAATGCTTGTTGATTTGCTTTGCTATCTCTCCCCCTTTTTCTTGCCTTTTCTGGAGGAACAGCATCCTTCTTCTGATTAACCACGGTATTTAAGGAGCGTGGGTGCTGGACTTTATAATCAGCTCCTAGTCCCCATCTCGATTTACTACGAAAAGTACAACTCACATTACAGCTCCCATTATTATACATTTTTTGGCTCAAATTCACTTCTAGACAGTCACTCCAAGTGTATTTTTTTGTAAACACTTACATAGTCACTGTTTTTTCACTTAACACCTGACGAGATGTTATATTAAAGATCACTGGCAAGTGGAGGAGAATGCACAGGAAAGATGTAATACTCTGAAATGTTTCCTTTCTCTTTTCCCTTCTGTTAATGCTATTGCCATAAGGCAGCTTAAGAACACTTGAGTGCATTCCAGTTCCAGGTAGATGGCTGCACGGCCTACATGCCCTTCTGTGAGTCACAAAGCCGTCGTCCTCTTCATACTGAAGAAGAAAATATATGAAGGAGTATTTCAATGTTACTATCTCTCACAAACGCCCTCACACACAAATACTGAACACACTGCGTCCATGCACCCCCATGTATAGCCTACCAAATACTCCCATCAAAGACGTGCACAGAGGCGCTCTTTCTCTCTAACACATACACATTCAACTAATCCTACCCAAATCCTACTAAACGCGGACACACACTTCTTACTGTGTTCTCACACTCAGTTATACAAGTAAAAACGTCCTCACTCTATCAAGTGTTTGTTCACTCACGCGCTGTCAAGTTCACTAATGCACTAATACATATTCATCTGCGTGGCTTCCCTCCACTACTCACTAACACATACACGCTAACTCATACTGTCACTCACATACCCGTGCTCTCAGGGAGTCAATACTACATGTCTGATCAAAGAATCCGTAACTGCAGATTATTACGATTACATCATTTCCTGTCACACATAGACACACGATCTTCTGTAGTAGCACACAAAAATGAACAACACCTGCAGCAAACAGGGTGCATGGGGCTAATTACACCGGTTTTGCTAACTCAAAGGGAAGGCGATTTCCTGCGAAGATAAACATATTTGTCTGCCACTCCCACCAAGGACAACAAAGTCTGAAATTATGCAACCAAAATAAGCCTAATCAAAGAGACACGCTGCATGCATTTAGATGCACACAATTTAACAATCTAGATCCCAGAAAAGACACAATTTCCTTAGCCACATTTTCATAAACAAACACAACAAAGTAATTCACATAGAAAATGAAGCTGTCAACGGGCGCACGCACCACCGTCTTCTGCTCTGCTGGCTGCTGCTTGTCATCGCCAAAGGGAGTGTGACACAAAATCCACAGCAGGTCTTATCTCAACCGGCCGGCCTGCTTAGCGAACTACCAAGCCCAGGGTGCACAGCGTTGCACACAGCTTCTGCCTGATTGACGAGGGGGAGGCGCCAGGACCATCGTGAGCATAAAGCTCTTCTCATCCTCTTGCGGCGCGGGAAGCGCTGTCAACGGGCGCACGCACCACCGTCTTCTGCTCTGCTGGCTGCTGCTTGTCATCGCCAAAGGGAGTGTGACACAAAATCCACAGCAGGTCTTATCTCAACCGGCCGGCCTGCTTAGCGAACTACCAAGCCCAGGGTGCACAGCGTTGCACACAGCTGCTGCCTGATTGACGAGGGGAGGCGCCAGGACCATCGTGAGCATAAAGCTCTTCTCATCCTCTTGTGGCGCGGGACGCGCGCGGGCCGCGCCCGGGCGAAGCCCGGGCCAAGGGCGGGCCCGTCCTGCGCCCGTCTTCGACAGGAAGAGACAGGGCAGGGCCACCCCCTTTTCGTTCTTTTGTTTGGTTGAACTGCGTATTACGAACCACCACAAAAGGTACTCTGTGATATGGCCTTTTAGGCCCATTGACCTATTGCCGAATTTATTGAACTATCTTAAATTTGTTTAAGGACATGTTTTAGAGTTTTGCCTAATCTCATTGTAGATTCTGCTTTTATTCGGGGTTATACAACGGGCAAAAGAAAAATAATGGAGGGAGTAGGGCCGCTTGTAGCCGTAGGACCAGGGAAAGGGAAAAAAGCAAAAAAATTGCATAGACACGCTGCTGACACCAGCGTGATGGATAGGATTGATGTCCTCATCCATGAGTGTGAGGACATCTTAGGAACAGAACCTGCTGTGACTAATCCTATCCTGCAAACAACAACTCCCAAACCTAGTACATCACGATTGCCTACTATTCCCTCAATGTTTTACAAGAAGAGTAAGGAGGAAGTCATGAAGCCTGGCACTGAGACTGAGACTAGACATGATCTGTGCGAGGTACAGACAGCAGGCTGTATTAGTACGGAACCACTCCCCAATATTTCAAATACCATACCTGAATTTAACCAATCTGGTGTTTCTATTTTATGTACAAATAGGTTCTCTGTTCTGGCTGAAATTGCCGATACTCCGTCTTCACAGTCTACTCCTCTTTACTGCCAAATCAACTAGAGAGTATTGAGGAGACGATACCATCAATGCTAGATCTCTACCAGCTTGTCACCTTTCTTAGGCAGGAAATTGGGGCCATGAGAACGAAGATAGATGATCTAGCAAATACAGTTAAAACACTAGTCTCCAATAATACCTCAAGTAACCAGAAGGCGCCTTCGCCTACAGAGAATCAACAGTCCCTACAGGTTATGAGATCTCACCCATCCTCTCAGAATGGAGAAGAACGAGTGGGGGGTGGACCACCTGCTCCTTTTTTACTAACACACAATGATGTCCTCCCAATATCCACCTCAACAAGCCTAAAGGCCAGAAAACAGCATCCCCGAGTTATAGTTCCCCTGCATAATCCTGAACATCACACCACTTCTGTAAGAACGCCACTCACAATGTGCCCTACGCTCGTTAGTATACCAAAAAAGACTTGTTTGCCGCAACCAATGGATACTGTAGGATATAAAGTTTGTATGGTTAATGTTCCTAAGCTACACAACGGGGCTAGCCATGAAAGTGAGGATTCATTGATCAACAAATCCATCCATTGGATACGGCAGGTTAGGGGATGTCGCTCACTCATACGGGAGGACATCCTTAGAGCGAGAAGGTGCACAACACATCCAGACTCACGAGATCACATTGAGCTTACTCTGTGTAAAGCAGACTTGGTAGAGAACCTTATTCTACTCGAGTTTCGTACTTCTTCCCCTGACTTCTCAGCAATACAGTTTAGACGATCCCCTCATAGATTAAATGATATACATCAAGTAGGCCCAGGAACAGGCTCTTCCTCATTGGACTGTAACGATTGACTACATAGTGTGACTACCAATACAAATATGACTCAGGCTTCCTCCTTACCGACTGATAAACTGCCCATTATTGGCCTGAATCATTCTCCAGAACCCTGTACAGCTCTACCCCAAAACTCAGCCCCTTTAAATCAGCTAAAAATCATCTCCTGGAATATTGCTGGCCTTTCTAATAAACTCTCGTTACCTAATTGGAATGAGCTAATAGAGGGCTATGACATATGTATCTTCCAGGAAACATGGAGCCTGGTCCCTATATATAAATCTGGCTATTGCTGTTATTATATTTCGGCAACCACCGTAGGGAAGGGTCGTCCCTCTGGAGGTTTGATAGTGTGGATAAAAATTGCCTTAAATCTTAGAATAACAAATCACTCAGCACTGTGCCCAGACATTATGAGGCTTACAATTAAAGGACACAGAGGGCGGGAACAATTGGACTTGTTTAATGTCTATTCAAGGGGATTAGCTGGGGGCAAGGCCTCACCTACCTTCACTTTGCTCGAAAAAGGTTTGACAAGTTGTTCACCCGAGTCCAGGATAATGGTGGCAGGTGACCTAAACACTACCTTCGAGCCTCTTGGCATCGAAGATTTAATTGGGATTGAGGAGGAGGACATGAAATGGGGCATCCCGTCACTGACCTTAACACCGGTGAAAAAATGGTCACAAAGAGCTATTCAACTAAACGCACTTACTATGGAGTACGGTTTAAGAGCAGTGAATGGTAGGACAAAATCTGATAAGCAGGGAGCCTTTACCTACAATAAAATATCTTGCCCTTCCCGCATCGACTATATTCTAGTAGATGTTGGTTTTTGGGGACATGTTGTAGACATGGTAGTGGAGAGTACAATAGATAGTGATCATAACCCCCTATGCTTGTTATTAAGGTCACCCTGGGCAGCTATATGCGCCTCATTGATTATTCCCACACACTGCGTAACCAAAGAGCTGATACCTTCCAATTCTGGAAGAGCACTTAAGTGGCACAAGGTCGCCTTACAAGATACTAAACTAGAGGCTATTAAACAAATACTGAATGCTAAAACCGCTGAGTTAACAGAGGGGACAGTGGAGGACCCTACAAATGCACTCTCCATATACGCTTGTACTATTGAGGAGATTAGTACTCATTTCAAAGCACAAAATAGACCCACTGGCTTCGCATTGCACACCAGGAAAGCCCAATCATGGTTTAATAAAGAGTGCAGATTCAAAAGGAGGGCCTTGGCAGTAGCTATTAGAACAAAGAAGGGCATAGCCATTACACTGGCTAGGAAGGAATATAGAGAGGCGCAGCGAAGAGCAAAACTAGACTGGGATGAAGCTAGATGGCAAAAGCTAAAATGTGCGAGTCTTGCAAGGGACACCAATCTATTTTGGACACTACTTAGGAGGACAAATAGAGGAGAAGCAGATCAAATCCTCAATCATATTACCCCCGAAGCTTGGTCTGTTCATTTTGGCAACCTCTATTCTGGGCCTAACAACACATGTATAGATAGTTATTCTTTAACTAATTCTAGGACAAATAATAGAAGCATGGGTGGTGTCCCTCCATTTAATTTTAGGCCTGCTGAGGGTGATCTTTTTAAGCTAAAAGAAGTAAAGGTGGCTATAGGTAGGTTGGTTCCTGCAAAGGCCCCGGGACCAGATGGCATACCTGGCGATTTGTTTCTAGTAGACCAGGATAAATGGGCCGAGTATGTCCTCCTCCTAATTAATTCCATCTCTAGAGGATGCCCAGTCCCAGATTCTTGGAAGGGGGCAGAGGTAGTGCCCATTTATAAAAAGGGAGATAGAGAAGATCCTTCCAACTACAGACCAATTAGTCTTATAGACACAATGCAAAAGGTAGTTGGGAGGGTAGTCTTACAGCGAATCCAGACTTGGGCTGAGGAGGAGGATATCCTCTCCGAGTATCAGGCGGGTTTTCGGTCCAATACGAGCACGGTGGACCAGGTTTTTAGATTTCTCATGATTCATGGGAAAGTAGTAACGGTAGGCAAGGGCAGTCTTTATCTCGCTTTTATTGACTTAAGGACTGCCTTTGACTTGGTCCCTAGGAAAAAATTGTGGGAAATATTACGAGAGATGGGTATCCCTCCAATGATCCTTAATCTCTTAGAGAGGCTCCATGAGGGCAATTATGCCCAGGTAAGATGGGGGTCTCAAGGGCAGCTCACTAAAAAGATCCCAGTAAACAGGGGAGTTCGCCAGGGCTGTGTGATGGCACCCACCCTGTTTTCTTTATATGTAAATGGGGTGGTCAGCTTCTTACAAGAAACCCCGGCTGACGCCCCTACCCTGGCAGGCAAAAAAGTGCCAACTCTCCTGTTTGCTGACGATACACTGCTCATCTCTAAGACACCCATAGGTTTGCAAACCCTCTTAAATAGGTTCCAAACCTTTTGTAACTCCCGGGGGTTGATTATAAATACAACGAAAACTAAACTAATGGTTTTCAACCCCCACAAATCATTTAGGAACAATTTTACTCTAGATGGGACTCGACTAGAGAGGGTTTCCACCTTTGATTATTTGGGTATTCGGCTATCAGAGAAACTGCAGTGGAGACCCCATCTAGATAAAATGCTACTCAACCATAAAAGGGCCACTGGGGCACTGAGCAGAGAACATCGCTCTTCTTTTAGTAGACCGGTAGCCCCGGCACTTATTGTATATGGAGCCAAGGCCGTAAGCTCGGCTTTATATGGTGCCGAGCTCTGGGGCTTCGAAAACCTCGATGAGATCAGCAGATCGGAAAACAAGTTCTTTAGGGACTTGATTATGTTGCCGCGAGGAGTTCCTCTAATCCCTTTGTTCTATGATCTGGGTAGGTTTAATTTTAAAGACTTGGCAAAACTTCGACCTTTGCTTTACTGGGCACGTCTTAGGCGAACCCCAGAATTAATTAATTATGCTGAGGCACTTACTGAAATAATGCGCATTGACACCAAGAAGGAGATCAAATGGATCTCCAATCTCAAATCATTAATAATTGCTCTTGACTTTAAGGACTCTTGGGATACCCAAATTCCACCAAGCAAAGAGGACCTTAAACGGGCCTATTGGGCCTGGATTGAGGCTAAGGAACTTAGTAATTCTAACATGGGAAGACTTACGGAGGAGTTCTTCCAACATAAGCTCCAGAGAGGTTTAGAATCATACATGGACACAATTCAGGTCCCCAGAGACAGGACATTGTACATTCAATTTAGGTCTGGCTCCCTCCCAGTTCGGGAATATACCGCAAAATGGCTACCACCGCACCGCACTACTGCAGAATGCCCCCTGTGCGGCACCATAAAGGAGAGTGTTGCACACCTTCTGTTTGCGTGTCCTGCACACGCAGGCGCAAGGTCCAGGTGGCTTGTGCCCATATGCAAACAACTAGGCTCTCTGGATTACAGAGTTGCTTTACGCATACTTAAATCGGACACGAGCACCCTGTTTGTTTGCGGAGTAGCCAAGTTTTTGGGATGCGCATGGATTACCAGGTGTGGGGCTATACAGAGGGCAGCCCCTTCTGTCGATGAGTAGCTGGTGAATCCAATGTGCGGGGCCAAGGATCCATGGTACAGAATATATGGGGTTTGATTTCGTATAGCATTCAGTTGGTTTTAATTATTTTAAACTTTTTAAATGAATCTAGAATCTAGTGAAAATAGCTTTAGGTCTTAACGGTTTTGGAATTGTATCTTTTTATTTTTATTGTTTGTATATGATTGTATTTTTTTTTTTTCTCTTTTAAATTTTTCTTCCCTTTAACTTTATTTGATATATTTGATGAATTGGTCGATGCTTTTATGATATTTATATCGAAATAAAGCTATTTATGATGATGATGACATAGAAAATGAAAAAAAGGCAAAGAAATCTGTTAATAAAAATATTTATTAAAAGCAACGCACATATGAAATACAAAGCATGGATGAAAATGGCAAACAAGGGAGCAGACCAAACAGATGAGAAGTTCACCTGCAAATGGATAACCCTGCAACATCACAACTGCGGCTTAGTAAACTACAGGTTTATGCATACCTGCAGACTGTGTTAAACAGTGTTGCTAGCAACACCCATAGACATGCTTGCATCACAGGAAACTCAGATAATGGAGAACCGGTGACACGGGCTCGCCTCTTTGACGTACTACTCCACATGGCACAAATACTCATTTTATAGATGCTTACTATGTTGATCTTCATGAGCTAGCTATTTAGAAGCTTCAGGGTATTCTGCATATGGCAGTGTGACTTGTAATACATTTCAGGAAATTTGATAGGTGATCAGAGGCTCACAATAAGCTGCACTTTGTGTCAGGTTCTAGAAAGATCTATTGTAAGGTGTTCTGCTATGTCCGCAGAGTCTGTTATGCGACTGGCCCCATGCTGCATATGCATTTACTCCAAAGTCTATATGATCGCTTTATTTTTGCTCTTCCCTCATGCCATAAGTTCCCCAATTTAGAAAAGTTAGCATGTGGGTTGGAGGGGGTGAGGGGCATATTCCTTCTCTTTTGTTGTTTCATAAATTTGGAATGCACTCTGTCATGGCCTGTGCAAAATAGAGGGCCATTTTATGTTTAGGAAGACTCTTAAAATTCACAGATTTTATTGATTATCATCATAATTTTTTGATATTGTTAGTCCATTCTGTGCCAAGATGCCTTAAGGTGTTCATTGCACTTTATAACAAACAATTCAACTAAACTCATCTTGCATGTGCAGGTTTGAATATATTTAGAGTGCGCCCTCAGGCCCTAAACGCAGGGACGGTGGCAATTTTAGGAGAAACTAAGCAAAAATGATGGGTTGTGGCTAACAACAAGTATTTTATTTTGATTTAGAATAGCATAGATTCTTGACAGAGTAATTAACAGGTGGTAATTTTGCCATCTGATTGGCAGTCACTCACTCAATCGCAGAAGGAATGGAAGATGCATTAGGAATCAAACCCAAGATTTTGTAGTCACACATCTCGAAGCCAGCAAGTTCAACATTCTGAGATAAGTACATGTGTGTGGCCTCATACAGTCATATGTTGAAATGTCCTGATGAGCAAAACATACTTTTGGGCAATAGTCAGACAAATGCATCTTTTCTGAAGATGGAATTAAAAAATTTTCATAAGCTAATTGTCATTTCAAAGAGGGAATTTTCGGAGAATTGTCATAAAGGGTCATCAAAAGTGCTTTCTCTTGAAATCTGAAGAAGCCACTTTTTAGTTGTCAATCACTCGTTCCACTTTTTAGAGCTCTCTGTCAGAAGCCTATAAACATTGTCAAAATTTACTAAGACGCGTTTTTTGTAATCATATCAGGTTCGACCAGTACGTTTAAAATGAACGCTTAATCAGTCTATTTTCTTGAATTGTCTCTAAGGATAGGGCCGCCCCATTGGTTGATGCATTAGGTGCACCTCCTTTGGTTGACCTGTTGCCCTCCCCTAAAATTCAGATCCAGCTGGCTCCTATCATGTAATCTAGGGTCTGTTAAGATTGGACTTGTGCTTGTCCAAGACAGAAGATGCTCTCTTTGAGTTATTCCCTTGACAATATGCTTCTTATGTGGACACATTGAAGATTCTGTCATTAAAACAGATCGACGTGGTAACTACACTGTGGGGAACGGTGGGCAAGTTCATGATTTGGTAGTTACGAAGGATTTAGACAATGCTATAGTCCTCTGCCTAAAAAATAAGAAATGTAGAATGTATGAGTTCCAATTATGAATCCTCTCTTGATATACCCGATCGTAAAGAGTTCTGTTGCCCTCAAGCAAGGTGATAAAACAAACAGTCTACAGCCATTTTCCTGACAGGCTCCACCTTATTGCTTGTGGGTGGCCTAGGGTAATCACAGCCACTTTGAGCTCATGTAACCTGGCTCTGTGTGGGCTCGGATAGGTATGGGCAGTGGGTGATGAGAGACTGAGTTAACGTGCAGCACCTCCGGCTCCACATAGTGTGCAGGGCAGCACAGCGAGAGGCCATCCCAGATTAATGAACCAATGGGAGGCAGACGAGGTTGAAGCATAGTGATGGTCCACATCGATGATGACATCTGGAATGCCATGCTGCCTGGGCCTGGATGACACAGGGGAGGCAGGCAGCCCAAGCAACCTCCTCCAACGGTACTAGAGAAAAAAAGAGTCTTGGTCTCTAAAAATATGTGCCAGTGGTGCTCACATGAAGTATTGGCACGACATCTAACCCACTCTCTGTTTCTCAGTGCTGGTCCAGCTTGGAAACTGCAGCTGCCTCTCCGCTTCTTTGTCGAATCTGAGCTACTATCTACTTGAACCGAAGTTCAAGTTGGTCAGCAGGGTCTCACTGCTGAAGCAACAGTTGAGTAAGCATACAACAGAGTACATTTGAGCACTGAAAGCCGTAGTGTCGTGTGAGTTTGTAATGACGGAACCTTTGTGGCTCCTGATGGACTTCGTAGAAATGGGACATAAGGGTTAGGGCGTAGTAAAGTGAATGCAGGTTTAGAATGTAGAGTTTGCGGTTACATGCAGAAGAATAAAGCCGCGTTATACTAAGCTCCGTGTGTGGTGTAGTCATTGACGAGTACCCAGGCTGGGGAGGATGCTACAAAAGCTTTGGGGAACTGGTGGCCCTCACAATGTCATGACATCACAACTGGGACGACAGCAGTGAGCCAATTTGAGACCATGCCAGTTGCCAGGGTGTCAGGTGAAATTATATGGCTTGTGGGTGAAGGGAATGGTGGGGAATGGTGGGGCCAAAAGCCAAAAGTGGGTAAGCTGGCAGTCCTAGCAGTGGAGAGCACAGACCTCCTAACAGGTCCTTATCAGGAGAGAGAAGCAGGGACTGCTGGGATATTACACACTGAATGAGAGAGACCCTCCCTACTCTTCTTTCAGCACCCACTCATTTGGTAGGCATAGGAAAAAATCGACTTAAATATTCAGGGCGGGCAGAAGCACATGAGAAAAGAACAGACACCGCCAGCCATGTATTTTAACAATCTAAGCCCCTGGTGGATCCCTACTCCTCCTGCCTCCTTCGTGCTTCCTGTGCTATTGCTATGCCCACCTGTGAGTGCTGCTGACTTACGAGAAGGTAAGGAGTAGAAAGAGAGGCCGCTTGTCCACAGTCAGCCTGTGGACATCCGCCGAGCGTTCTAAAACGATGAGAAATAGCCCAGGAAAGGTGCTTGATGAGAGGGGGTAGCACAACTGACACTGGCCATGAGCGCTTACTATGCGACATATGCTCTTGGCTTTGAATCGGGATGGTGGTACAGGCCCGTTGGCCAACAGCACTGAAGGCATCACAGATACTGCTCCTTTCACTTGGGTGTAGACTGTATGACACCGTGTGACGTTCGCGCAGGCTCCTCTGAGCTTTTCTGTTCTCTTATGTTCTCCTATTAAAGCAGCAGCAGCATTGGGTGAGTAGAGAGCTACCCAACCTTAGCGACACTGCCTGACAATGATTAATTTTTGTCACCATATCAGTGCATAATGGTGACAATTGTAAACATATACTGTGGACTGATCCAAAATGTGACGCCCGACCCATCCAGCTGGGGTTTGAAGGAGGCTCACCCAAATTATTCAGTGACTAGGAATGGCTGACCAAAAGACCTTTTTCTGCATGCATATGTATGCTGTGCGGGCTGGTTTGTATGTTGCGTGGGTGACAATCGGTCTTGCCAAACAGCTTAAGCTGCCTGTAACGAGACCTAAAAAAGACTATTAGTAAATAGGAAACAGTAAGCAGTGCATTTTGTTTTGTTTTGTTTCTTATCTAATGGCATATTTTGGAATCTTTGCGAATGTATGGTGATGAGGATCCTTGCAAATGTATTTTTAATCTGTCATACGAGAATGATGGAAATGTTCATAGCAACAGAAATCCCTCGCTAATGTTGATTTCCTCACGTGTTCTTTTGGCAGGGACACAGTATCTGCTGTTGGCAATAAGGAACAACTCCAAACACGATTTCTGGATGTTCAGGCTACATTTTAATGTACCGCGAGCCCGCACTGTAAACTTCTGACACAACCACCTTATTGCTTTTATTTTCCAAACCCAATAAGCAACGCGGCCTGGAGGAACCTGACTCAGAATTCAATGTGAAATAGCTGTGAAAATATAGAAGGCAGAAAACACTGCTGCTAGCAGCTCTACCAGTCTTCCAGGCTGCTCTCAGGTATGCAAAGGCCGAGAGTGAACTCATTACCCGAGAGCTGCTGCATTTTGAGATTACAGTGCTTGCAGCATGTTTCTCATCTGGCTTGCTTATCAGCTATTGTGCAACGCATATGGATATTGTATTTATTTTTCAAAACGAAACACATTTTTTTTTTAAAAAGTCAAAATTAAACAACACCGGGCTACCACGGGAAATTTCATTTTCTTCGCCTCTAGTTGGGTTGGTGGAATTTACGGTTAAAGTCAGGGAGAGGATATGTCTGCCATTACTTTCCTACAGATTCTACGGGATATGGTCAGAACATTTAGACGGCCGCCATTCTCATATCAATAGTGCACCATAAAAGCAGGCACAAGGACTACCTAACGCAAGAGCATGTAACCGGCCAGCCCCTTGGCCTATATGTCTTATGAATGGAGCAACAGAAAGATCCCCCCTGCTTCTCCCACAAGAAGAGTATCTGAGATTAGGGGGCTGGGGGGAGCCAAAAGTAGATACACTTCAACTTTATAGGTCACTTTGGATCCACCTTCCGATACACAGATGCGTGGTCACTAGTGGTGGAGGAGTAAAAGTGTGCTACTTCACTTTTAACTGCACATGGATTATTTTCAATTATTTTTATGGCCTGACTTGACAGTGCAGCTGTCACCAGACAATGAAGTTAAAATCATAAGGAGAGGGTCTTTGGCTCCACACACATGTTGGGAGCCAGGTGTACATGTTTTGATTGGGCAGAAGTTGTGTGCTTCCACAAAAAGTGCTTGCCCTCCACCCAGCTGTGATCATTTTATTTATTTATCCAGCTGCTTGAGCTTGAACGTTCAGACACACACACAACATTGTAATGCTACTAAAGTATCTTAGATAACTAGATACTTTATGGTGTTTTTCTCTTGCAGCAGTACAGATGGGAGGAGGGCAGACATTAACCTACATGGATTTTTAAGTTTGGCTTAAAAGTGCAACTGTTATATGACATTATGTGGTCAACAAAAAAGAGCTTCAAGAGTCCTACTGAGAGAGGGACTTAGGCTCCACCCTGAATACAGGATTTAATTGGCCTGCATTTGTGTGCTTCCACTAAAAAGACTGCAAGTGTTGCACTTTTTTGTGAAAAAGTCTATGCTTGATGCAGCAGGACTGAGTTGGCTATGGTGGCAAGCCAGTGATCATGGCTATAGGCCTGATCTGTTTGTTATGAAATGTTATGATAAAGGCACGTATTTACTGTGAAAAGCTTATGGTAAAGTCGGCAGGCATTTAGGTGTGCATTGTTAATATTGTATAGTAAAGCCTACAGACAAGTGTTTTGTTATATGGAACCTCACAGATTACTGTAGTAAGGCCACCCACTCTGACAAACCCAGGGAGGGTTTCACTGTGGTGATTTTTGTTAGTCCCTATTGAGGGGGATTGTATATTGTTTTGCAAGCTTTATTTTTCTGCATATTTGTAATTTTATATCTGCATTGGGGAAAGCATTTCAGATTTCATAGGTTTGATCTGTTTGTTATGAAACACTATGACAAAGTCAGTAAGCATGTCTTACTTTTGTGAAAAGCATGCGTTAAAGACAATAGACTTTTAAGGATGGGTTGTTATTACACTGTGCTAAACCCTGTGGGCAGATGGTTTGATACATGGAATTTAACAGATTACTGTAGTGGGCAAGAGTTTTGCAGTAGGAGATCTACCCGAACAAACTGTGGGGATAGAAGATATCCACTACAATTGTCCTTGTTAGGCTCTTTTAGGAGAGATAGTATTTTGCTTTGCCAACTGTCATTTTGTATACTTTTGTACTTTTATGACAGTATGACTCATGGTTGCCTTGTGGTAAGTTTACTGCCAGTATAATGTGCTTCTGTTGGTTATTGTTACAGGCCAGTGAAAAAAGCTATATACCTGACTGTTTATTATAAAAAGTTATGATAAAGGCAGTAAGCTTGACATATTGATTGTGAAAAGCATAGGTTGAAATCAGTAGGCCTTTAAGTGTGGATTGTTATAACTCTGAATTAAAGCCAACGGATAGGCTTTTTTGTTACATGTAATTTCATAGGTTACCTCAGTGGACAAGCGTTTTGGTGTTGGTTGCCCCCTATGACAAACCATGATTTCAGAAGATTTGAACTGAGAGAATCATTGGTAAGCCCTGTTAGGAGAGATACAATTTTACTTTGCCAACTGTAATTTTACATACATTTGCAATTTTATGACTGTATGCCTGATGGCTGCCTAGTGGGAAAGCTTATGCTCGGTACATTAGGCCTGAGTTCATTATGGTGACAAGTCATTGATAACAGCTCTAGGCTTGATTGGTGTGCAGGGAAATGTTATGCCTGATGCCAAAGGTTTGGCCTGTATGAAAAATTATTACAACGACAGTTGGCCTGGCTTATTTATTGTGAAAAGTATATGGTACAGCCAGAAGGCCTCCAACAGTGGATTGCCCCCACATAATGTTACAAGCTCTAGAAAGGTATTTGGTTACATGAAATCTCACAGATTAGCAAAGGAGGGAAAGGTTATGGTGTTGGTCACCCACTCTGACAAACCATGGTAATAATATTTCACTAATAATATTTTACTGTGATGATTCTTGTTTGGCCCTATTGAGTGGGGCTTTATATTGTTTTGCCACCTGTAATTGTGTACATATTTGTAATATTATAAATGTATGCCTGATGATTGCCAGTTTATGCACACGTCTGTAGGCCTGGGCTGTATATAGTGTCAAGCCATTGGTAAAGGGGAAAAGTCTTATCAATTCACTGGGAAAAGTTATGGCAGATTCCTTAGGTGGGATCTATTTATAATAAAAACTTATGAAAACACAAGTATATCTTACTTACTTACTGTGAAAAGTATGCATTAAGGGCAACCAACTTTTAATGGTTGATTGCTATTACACTGTGGTAGGGCCTGTAGGCAGGAATTTTGTTACATGAAACTTTGCAAATTACTGTAGTAGGCAAGGGTTTTGGTGGTAGTGACCCACCTGAACAAACTCTGAGGACAGGCGACTTGCACTATGGCTATCCTTGTTAGGCTCTATTAGTAGGGATCTTTATTGTTTTTACAACTGTGTTTGGTACAAATATGTAACTTTATTGCAGTGTACCTGATAGTTGCCTTGCAGGAAGTCTTATGAATCAACACAGCAGGTCTGAGTTGCTTACGATGACGTGGAAATGGTCATGGTTATGGGATTGATGTTTATAATGAAAAACTATGATCATATACTGATTGTGAAAAGCATAACTTAACGTTAATAGGCATTTAAGAGTATATTATTATTACTCTGTATTAAAGCCTACAGATATGTATTTTGTTACATGGAATCTCACAGATTACCATAGTAGGCAAGAATTTTGGTGGTGGTTACCCCCTCGGACAAACCGCAGGTATAGAAGATTTGTGCTGGCAGAATCCTTATTAGTCAAAAAATATAGTGAGAGGGACACCTTAGTTCAACCAACGGAATAGGGTACTATCGACAAGTGAAAGAAAGATTTTTCCTTCGGTTCCTGTAATCTTCTAATTACCACACCTATACTTGTTCATTCAACTCATCTTTCGTCCCTTCAGACACACATATGACTATACACAAGGCCCAGACAGTAAACTCATGATACGCTGAGAGTAGAAATTAGTACAACATTTTTTGGTTGGTTATAAGACGTGAAGAAGGAGAGCCCCGTTCGCCACACTGACAGCCGACAAGAGGCCCAATTTATGAAGGGTATTGATAAAAGTAGTTGATTGGTGTACAAGCTCTACAAAGGTGTGGGCGAGAAGGTATCATGAGTTTACTGTCTGGGCCTTGTGTATAGTCATATGTGTGTCTGAAGGGACGAAAGACGAGTTGAATGAACAAGTATAGGTGTGGTAATTAGAAGATTACAGGAACCGAAGAAAAAATCTTTCTTTCACTCAAGAATCCTTATTAGGCCCTCTTAGAAGAGATAATATTTTGCTTTGCCAACTGTAATTTTGTATTCTATGTAATTTTATACTCTATGCCTGATGGTTGCCTTGTGGGAAAGCTTATGCTCAGTAGAGAAGGCCTCAGCTGGTTGTGGTGATAAGTGACTGATAACAGCTACAGGCCTGATTAGTTCACTAGGAAAAAATATCTATGTTGCCAAGTTCTGATCTATTTATTGTGAATATTTATGATAAATGCATTAGGCTTGAAATATTGATTGTCAAAAGCATGCGTTAAAATCAAGAGGCATTTAAGGATGGATTGTTATTTCTCTGCATTAAAGTATACAGATATGTAGTTCGTTACACAAATGCCATAATGCATTTGTATGGAATGAATTTGGTATTGGTTACTGCCTCGTAAGGAACCTAGATGAAGAAGATTTGCACTGTTTTAATTCTTGCTAAAATCTCTTCTTAGCTGTCTGCCAGGTTCATGTCATAAAAAATCATTAAATAATACATACATCTATAAATATAAATACATAATGTAGAAACAGAGGGCCTTTGGGTACAGAGTGTTTGTAAGAGCTCACCTGGTGTTACTGCAGGGACGGCATGGATGAACGTGAGGCTAGGCCCCAACTTCCCTCACCCACCTCCTTCGCCCAACTTAGTCAAAGCAAACGAGGGAAGGTGGGGAAGAAGGGAAACAAAACAAGGAAAGGAAGAAGGGGTAGTCTTCTGCTGGTTCATCTGAGAGCGAGCCTCCTAGCACCCTAAAAGAGAAAATATTTGATGAGTAAGAAAATATTTGCAATATCAGGCAAGTCAAAAACATCCACTATTCTTAAGGGATACCTGGTACTAATAAGGATTGAACTGGCATGAAGAGACAGCGCCTTGGAATGCCAGAACGCCCCGTTACCTAAAGGAACAGACAATGTTCAGAGAGGTACCTAGGACTGCAGCAGTTGCATATAACTATGAAGCCAAAACAGTGAGCCCCCACCTAGGTTAAATTCACCTTAGGCATGGAAAAAACCCCAAGAAAGGAAAAATACATCCGCTCTCCTATGCGCAGGGAAAAACCAAAAAACTAATTTCCCTTTGCAAAAGGAGGTGCGCAAAAAGTAAAAATAAATAGGGGCGGATAAGCAACTAGTATAAACACCTAAGACCTCCTATGTCTCCTCTTTTGCATATACTGGAAAAAACGGGAAACACCAGCAAAAAGACTCAGTGGAACGCAAGACCCCCAGAAATATGATTTTGCTACTAGAGATTCCTAAAGTAACATAAAACTCCAACTAAAACATTAATGTGAGAAAACCCCCTGAGCTGTTTCTATAAGGACCAGACCTCCAAGGATTAACAATTGCATCTAACTAAGTGGCCAAGGGAACAAGCAGTAACAGGAAGAAGATCCCGAGGACCCAGGAATCAGAAGAGCCCTTCCAGGATCAACACAAGCAGGAACAGGATCCGAAGACCAAGGAATACAGGTAAGTTTCCACAGCGGTAGAGAGAGGCCAGGCGAGATCCGAGCTGGAACGCGAAGCGTCCTTCCAGCGCTGATCCTGCCTTTTTATACTTCCCTAGGCGCCTCCCTCGGATGCCGTCAGGGAATGGTGGGCGGTGTCTGCAAGAGCGGGCGTGGGAGCCGTTAAAGGCTCCGCGCACCGTAATGCCTGCCTCTCAGTGTCAGGCGCGAATGAGGGCGCGTGAGCTGGTAAAGACTCCGCGCACCGCAGCTCCTGACATTGTTCTGCCATTGGTCTGTCTGAGTGTCATTTACACTCTGAACCATTAGCCCATGCAGAATGCTGTCATGGACATAAACAGTATGCATCTGTCATGAACTGTTTGCCCAATGAATTATGGCATTTTCTGATCTCAATTTTACAGCCACCTGAAAATGATTGCACTTCAGTATCACAGCTAGTGGTCTAGTTCTTTAGTTTTGAATTACCCCTTTAATAGTTCCCTTTTCACTTTGGCTTTCCTCTTTTTTTTCAATGTTTCTTAGGAGGATACTACCACTCTCCAGGCAGTGGTCATGACCAGCTTATTTGGTGATCATTTCATTAGCAGTGTGCCGCATTCCATGTGGCTACTTCCTCTAAACCAAGAGATCATTATGGAATGCTGCTGTCCACAGTGAGTCAATGCTTTATAATACCAAGATGGCTAACACATTGATTCTATATGTGGTGGCCATGCTTGAACTTTAAAACAACAATAGACTATTTACAATACCTTTGCAAGATGGACACCTGCTGCTATGTTTAGTTTTGTTATTGCAAACATATGTCTACCGTGTTTAAAAGGTAGCATCTTTTCTTTTTTCTACTTGTATTCATTTAACTTATCTTGCACATGTTGTTGAGTGTTTTTAGGTCTCGCCTACGCAGCGCGCATGCATTGCGTAGGAGAGACCTTTAGTAATCGGTTCGCTTTTTCGCCCCAAAACGTGCACGTGTTGCATTGCTTTCAATGGCAACGCGTGCACGTTTGGCGATTACCTTGCGGGAGCGAGCTTTCAAAACCATCTGTTTGTAATTAACAGATGGTTCCTGCTCGCTCCCGCAAGGAAAACAGGCGCAGGCCCCCTCCCAGCGCGAGGCGCGCGCGCTTGTTTCACAGGATGCCTGGACTTCCTCATGTTTGTGGAAGCTTCACTTTTTTTTGTTCCTCGTGCTCTCGAGGCATTTGAACGGCAGCGTGTTTTTCCTTACGCTTTTGAGGCAGCTAAAAGACATCTCCTTGATATTAAAATATTTATTAATGTCGGAAAAGGGCAAGGTAGAGTGTGTGCGTGCATTTGAAAGCTTCTCCCCCCACCTCCTCCCTCCCGTCTATACGTGCTCTGTCCACAAATCACGCCCTCCCCGTTACTGTTTTAAATCCCCATTGTAGTCTGTTTCACGAGGATGCCGCGCTGTCCCCGAGTTTTCCTTTGTGATCAACGTACTCCCAACATCACCCCACTTCTGCCCTTTCCTGCTTTTCAAACAGACCAGCCTCTGCTCATGGCTGCTGCCTTCTGCAAAGTAAACCAGGGTGCTTCGTGCCAGGGAGCGGCGTAAACCTGTGATCAATGGAGTCAATGCAGAACCCATGTATAAAACTGTTCCATGCCAAAGTTTAACATTCGTTTTGCTTCGGCAATTAAGAGCAACAAATACAGCAACTTCACTCCTGGACCGAGGCCGCTGCCGGTCATCGGTAACCTGCACATCTTCAATCTGAGGAGACCTTACCTAACCTTACTCGAGGTGAGCGCAGCGCGTGCTTTTTAACGCCACAACAAATGGAAGTTCTGCTTTGTTCAGAGTGCATGTTTTTTCCTTATAGAATCGGCGTGTGCTGTGAACTATGGAAAGTTCTTGCTTTACTGCACGCTGTGTAAATCCATCCAACTTGTGTGTAGCCAAGTCAAAGAATGCATTGCATTTTCTTGTAATTACTCTTTGCACCGAGAGTATGTGTAGACACTAAACAAAGAGGAGCTCCCGAGTGAGATAGTCAAGCAATGATCACGTTTCAGTCTCAGATAAATAGCAATCTGAAATCCCCCTTTATGAAAGCAGCATTACGCCACTTTCCCCGATCACTCAATAACACTGGCAGGAACTCTCCTTTCTTGTTGGCAGTTTTATATAGCGCCAACTCGACCCAAAGGTATTGGCGCACTTTAGAGGAGCACAGTTACATTACACATTCAGTATTGGTAGGCAGGGGAGAGTGAGTGATTTGCCCAGAAGAATCACTGGATGTTGAGCTAATGCCGAGACACGAACCAAGTCGGCAGCTCTGGCCGTTACGCCACAACCTCTGCACCTGGAAAATTATATATTATTCAGCTGCTGAATGTGTGGTGGAAGAAGGCAGCTCTTTTGTGCCCACCTCTGTCTTAGAAACACCTGGAATCTGTATTTTTTGTTTTGTTTTTTAAATGATTTTGTATTTTTGCTTACAGGGACTCACTTTGGCAAGCCTCCCTTAGCTGCCCCTACACCACTGCAAGCTACCCGACACTGCTCCCAATGACGCAAGCTTTCTCATGTTCCTCACTTCTGCGAGCTTCCCTTGGCTTCCCCTACACAACTGCAAGCTACCCGACACTGTGCCTAATGTCACAAGCTTCCACAGGTTCCAATTTCGGATTGATATAACCTTACACATATTCAGAAATTAAGCTATAATGAATCATCCAGGATAATGTGCTGCAACGCTACACACTTATAAGGTCCCAAAGGCGAGACCTATTGGCTATGCCAATGCTTGTTTGTTTTATTATGGTTGAGTTCGATGGTGAAGAGAAGGATAAAACAGACTATTTATGAATGGTTGTATGAGAGATAAGATGAGTGACAGAATGAGTGCATGTATGATGCCTGACCGAGTACCTGCACCCATCAGTGATACAAAAGGCACTGTTCTTTATAAGCCATTCTTATAACAGGTGTTTCAAAGGTAATTATTTGAACAAAGATGTAGCAAATAGGTAGGTTTACACAAAAGTCCCTACTGACAAAAAAATGAATGATAAGAAAGTATGAAAAACATTATTCAATGTTAATGATTGGATTAATCATATTCATAATCCTCATGTGACAATTCCAACAGGGTTCTACATGTATCGGGCAGTGCAAGTGAAATAAAGTGAAGAAATGTGAATAAACATATGCAGTGCTCAAAACATAGATTGAAAACTCAACCAACAGGCAAAATTTAAATACACAAGAGTGTAATATCCCGTCAAATCATAGCTGTTTTAGGAAAGAGTACTTTCAACAAATGAATACATGGTTGAGATGTATTGGTCAAAGTTTTGACCCCTAAAGACAGAATTTTAACAGGGTCTTCCTCAGGACAAACATAGCAACCTGAAAGGAAAGTAGGAATTGTCTGAAGAAAGGGAAAGTGGCTGAGAAAAGAAATCACATAAAGGAAATCACAAACAAATATATAGAAGTTAGAAGCTCACCTGACCAAGCTAAAGATTATGTCACACAAATGAGACTTGCTGAAGAAAAATGTGATCACCTGTACCAAGGAGAAAATAAACATGAGGGACAGGTGTCAGCAATCAATAAGAGAGAAACATACCTAGCCAACCCTACTGTGACCAAAATAGATGGTGTGGAAAGAAACACAGTGTCTACCAAGAAATAATTTCTGTGGTAGAACATATAAGAGAAGATATGAGTTACTACCATCCCAAATACAGACTAAATGGTCAAATCCGAACCAATCTTAGAAATAAGAGTACAATACAAGCCTGTGATATAACCCAGATAATTGGTGAAGCAACAATCCGAATCCTACATCAAGGAAAACTCCCCACTGATCAGGTGAATTTAGGAGGAGCATCAAAACCTGGGACCTCCGCGTTAGTCTGAAAGGGCCAGACCAGGAGGTTACATACTCAAGTGTGGATTTCTTCGGGTAGAAAAGTGCATAATAGAAAAAGTCATGCAAAAACTAATCTACCTGCTATTCATAATTAGAATGTAAAACATGTCTGTGTTATCACCCATGTGTGTATATGGTAAAGTAAGTACCCGAAGAGCACATCAAGGAAAACTCCTCAATAAACAGGAGGACTGTTTGTGGACTAACTGTGAACATATCTAACATTAACCCTTTCAAGCCTAGCAACACATTTTTGTAATGCTAATTCCTCAGAGGTTACTGAACAATTTACACAAAAACAAGCAAAGGCACTTTCATGAGGAAAGTTCTAACTCATGCTATAAAGTAATGTCATTCAATGTTTCTTTTTTCTGTAGTGAAGAGTAACAATTTTTATGAGAATTAAAATTAGAAAAACAGTTTTTTTTACTCCTCCACTTTAACTGTGCCCCCTTTCAGATTTCCATGAACCTCAAAATATGAAGAATAAACTAAAATGTAGTACCTGTCAAGTTTCGTACAGATGCATGAAACTGCTCCAAAGTGATTAGCAAACTAAAGATATTGTTCCCCACCCTTTAACTTTGCCCTCCACCCCCTTAGTTGAATTTGCATTAACCATGAGATATCTGCACGCAGCTTGACCTGCCAAAAGCCTGCTGGATTCTATGCGGATTCATAAAACAACAACGAAAGTAGGACAGGAAAATATTTTGCCTACATATTAACTTTGCCTTCCTCAGTGGATCTGTACATAATTTCATATACTCACAGAAGATTAAGCATGCCAAATATCTCCTGAATTTCATGCGGATTCATCGTACACCACAGTTAGTAGCAAATAAAACACCTTTTTTACACTGCTTTTAACTATGCCCCCCTTGACAAATTGCACACATTTTTAAAACCAGAGTCCTCTGAAGATGCTAAGCATTAGCCTTATAGTGAGCAAATTTGTCAAATGGTCCTGAGCAAATAAAAAAACAACGTTCAACTGCCAAAACAATACTCTTCATACTCTTCATAGAGTACCTTTGTGAGGCAGTAGGAAAAGGAAATAGAAATAGAGCACACTGCCACCAATCTGAAGATGTGTGGCATAGGTAATACTCGCCTGGGTATGATAACATAACCCTCACAGGGGCCCTTCACATCATCGTCAAGGGTGTAGGAAAGACTGTGTTTGTGGAAGAGGACTGCCACAGTGTACGCGAGGAGTGCCCTCTCATTTCTTCAGTATATAAGGTAGTGTCAGTCTCCTTTTGTAGTTCCTTCTCAGTGCTAGAGAACTCCAGCAGCACCTTCTCAATGCCAGAGATCATTAGCAGTGAGAGCTTCATTCAACAAGGCCTTGTGTGTGCATTACAGGACATCCCCTTATCTCTTCTGGGCCCTAAGAGACGGGCAGGCTTACCTTCCTCCAATAATGTTTCCACAGACCTTTATCTCACCTCTAGCTGTGACTTGCAGAGGGCTCTGGCATTGAACCACAGCAGGGTGGCCATCCTCCAAGAGTGATGTCTCATTGCTCACAGCAGAAGTATGAGCAACATCCAGCAATGATGACTCAGTGCTCTGAAATCTGTGCTAATGTCTGCTGTCCCCATCAGTGCTTTCTGAGCACTAATGGTCTCCGCTAGTGTGAGCATCTTCTCGCAGTGCCTTCTCAGTGTGAAAAGATGCCAGTAATGTGACTTTATTTCCAATAAAGTCTCCTCACGATGGGAACAGTGTCATCTTCACTTGCAAATATGACATATTTGCGCGGATTGATTTCCTTTCTTTCCTATTTTATTTGAAAACTTTCCTAATTTTTGTGTTAATATTTTTATAACGAGTAGGTGATTCTAGGAACACGATCAGCTGTAACTTGAGTCTGTATTGTTACAATGCTGTCCCTGATGCCCCCCTTCCCAAATAGAGACATTTTAAGGCATTGGCAAAGAGGGCAATTGCCCAGGGCCGCCACCTTCCAAGGGCCCCACTGTAAAAATGAATTTAATCTCAATTTGACCTCTTATTTATTTATTTTATTTATATAGCGCTTGAATCGACCCCCGAAGGGGTATCTCTGCGCTTCGGGCGTGCAACGTGAAGTGGTACAGCTATACCTGAATCAGAAGTGGAAAAGGGTGGTTTTTAGCAGTTTCCTAAACTGAAGATGGTCGGGACATTGTCTTAGAGGAAGGGGAGCTCATTCCAGTACTTAGGGCCTAGATAGGAGAGGGCTTTTCCCCCCGATCTGGTCTTCATGACTCGGGGCACCATCAGGAGATGTTTGGATTCTGAGCGTAGAGATCTCAAGGGAAGGTAAGGGGTGAATTTCTTCATGAAGTAGGCAGGGCCAAGGTTGAACAGCGCTTTATGACTGATACAGCAGATTTTGAATCTTACCCGTTGCCGTATTGGGAGCCAGTGGAGCTGCTGCAAGAGGGGTCGTGAGGCAGTTCTTGGGGGGGCATTAAGGACCAGTCGTGCCGCAGTGTTCTGGACTACTTGCAATCTGTTGAGCGAGACCTCATTCGCAGAGATCAACAGACCATTACAGTAGTCCAGACGGCTTAAGACAAGTGCCTGAGTCAGGGTCTTCCGTGTAGAATCAGGAAGCAGAGGGAAGACTCGGCGAAGCAGGCCTAAGGTATGAAAGCAGGAGCCTGCAGTCTGAGTAGCATGTTCCTTCAGGGTTAATGACTGATCCAAACGAACACCTAGGTTTTTTACAGTGGATTTGGGAACGGGGGGGGTACCCAGGTCAGACGGCCACCATTCCGGTGTCCAAGCCCGGGAAGCCTCACCAAAAAGCAGGATCTCAGTTTTCCCAACATTGCACTAGAGGAAGTTACTCTTCATCCAGTGGGAGATGGCTCTCATACCTGAGGCGAATGTCGTCTGTACAGAGGGTGTTAGTTCTTTGAATGGGAATAACAGCTGCATATCGTCGGCATACGATATCGGAGTAAATCCGTATGTCCTCAGGAGATTGGCCAAGGGGGCAACATAGATGTTGAACAATGTGGGGCTCAAACATGAGCCTTGAGGTACTCCCTTGGACAATCCCATCGGAGCCGATCGATATGGACCTAGGTTGACTGTCTGAGAGCGCGCTGTTAGGAAACTCATCATCCATTGAAGGGCGGTGTTCCTTAGACCAATCTCCTTCAATCTCCTGAGCAATATATGGTGCGAAACCGTGTCGAACCGTGTCGAACTCTGTCTATCTTATTTCTCTAAACCTCTCTCCCTCTCTACCTGCCTCTACCTCTAACTCTGTCTTTCTACCCTGTATCAATTCAAGTATAACTACGATGAGGAGCAAGACATATTTAAACTTTTTAGTGTTATAGTTTAACATGTAATTTAGCATATTTTGCCATCATCCTGACTCGAATTTGCAGGAAATGGGTAATAAAATTAGATTTGTTCCCGACAGGGGCTCCCAAAGAGGTCTTGCCCAGGGCCCTGAAAATCCTTATAATGACACTGCCCCTAAATACTCTCCACGACTCCCATTCAGAGCTGCAGCTATCTGTGGCAGTCTGCTTTCCCAGCCACAGGAGTGTGTGTGTACACACACACTGTGACTGACCCTTCACACATGCAATGCAACCAAGCCGCATGGTGCAATGTCATGCTGCAGTTTGGCTGGCTGCTACAATGAGCTCCTGGAGCTGAACTCAGTTCCAGACACTCTGGATGACGTACTATTCTCGGGGACATAGCCATGAACTCCTTGTACCTGGAAAGCTACCAGTACCTCCAGAGCTACTTGCTATAGGCCCTTCTTAAAAACAAATTCTTCTTGCTACTGAAATAGACACAAAGCCATCCAAGTGTGTTCTTCCCGTCTTCAAAAATGTAAATTTTTGTGTGTTAAACAAACGCTAAATATTATTTCCCAAATGAAAACAAAGCATTCCTACTCAGTGAAGAGTACAACTTTTTCACCGTGACCTTTAAAATGAATACAAGTGGCTCTAACAGAGGATAACATTAGGATAAGCAAGTGCTGGCTGTGTGAACATTAAATATATTTGTGTATGCTACTTTTACAAGCAGCCCTCACATTTCACACTAGTGGGAACGATTTCTTGCTGTGACATGATGTCTTTGTCAGTGTCACGAACTCCATGAAATTATGAGAGAAAGCGGCTAGTTTGTGGTAAATATTGACATCATGCTATACGTTTCCTGTTAGAATGTTGAACTTTATCTTCAAATGAACACATTTTCTTAGTACAAGTTGCATCTCATTAGAGAAAGTACCGTGCACAGTTCTAGGAAAAGCTTCACACTGGGAAGTCATGATGTGTGTTTTTCTAGACAGATGGCCTGGAAATAATAATTGCTCAAATAAAACCTAATCAAGCAAAAAAAATGGTATTTAACAACTTTAAATGTTCTCGTTACGATTTCAAATGCTTAAAAGAACTATAATCACTGGAAAAAAATCTAACAAACAGGACGTGGTTAGCCATTTTTTCAGTTTTATAGCTTAAAATACAACAATGACAGAGTTATGTTAATAAAGAACAGGATACCCTCGATACCATCGGGGCGCTATACTGTTACCATGGTGATATGGATAATGGTAATACATTCTTTAACTTTATTTTAAAGCCTTCATTGGTTTTGGCAGTAGAAAGATAGCCGCTAATATTCTGGTGATGCTTCTGGACAACTTACATGCGACCCTAACATAAAGCAGCAAACTGTCCTGGATCACACGGATCACACATGCAAAAGCTGATCAGCATAAGCCTAGAAGCATTTTGACCTAACCCTGAGAACCTAGATGTTAGTAAACCTTGAAAGATCAATATCAAAAATGTATCCTTAAATAAAAGGAGAAGCTGATCAGTAAGAGCTCTGCAAATATAATAAATATTTGAGCGATATCTTGACAGCACGCCCAGCCCAGAAATGGCTCTGATTGCACATGAAGGTGTGCCAAGTTATAAAAATTGCCCTCCTGAAACTGCATATTTTTTAACCCCCTCAATTGCTGGGGTTCTCCTCTCCAGTGTCGGGTCGCTTTTAGATCTGGCCGTCTTTCTTTCCAGCCTCATGTTTTCCCCAAAAAATCATCCAGAAATAGATACATATATAGAAGCTTCCAACCAACACTCTTTCACCATTGGTCTGTTGACAGTTACTCAAATTATACTCCCTCCCACCCCAGTAGACGGTGTAGATCAACAGACCAGCCCACTCCAGTCATTTGATTCTTTCACTTTAAGTGATTACATTTTGCCCTTGTACATGTACACATACACTACATGCCCAAGAACAGAACATGTTAGACACTTGCACTTCCCAATGACTGATACTCCCCATGTATAATAGGGTTTAAACTATTTCTATAACTCTCAAGAAACTTATTGTAAATTACAATGTTGATTCGTCACTATAAACCAGCTTTGGTATATTTACTTATCCTTCAGAAAATGAGCACAAGCCATTAGAGTAGCTAGATTATAGATGCAGATTTGTAGGTTGAAGCCACAGCCCCTCAGCTTGGTGCAGGTCTTTTGAAGCAGTTGCATCTGACTTGTGTGGGACCTCTATTAACAACAAGTGGAACTGCTGCTTTATGCAAGAATATCAATGCTCTTGCATTTGACTTGCGAGGGACACCTAGTAACGACTAGTGTAAATGCAGCTTCATGTAAGTATTTCAAAGCTTTTGCATTTAACTCCAGAGGGAACCCTCCAGAGGGACAACTAGTAATGACTCGTGGAACTGCAGCTTCATGTAAGAATGTCAATGCTCTTGAATTTGACTTCAAATTTGACTTCAGAGAGACACTAGTAACAGCTAGTGGAACCTCAGCTTCATGAAATAATTCCAATGCTTTTGCATTTCACTTGTGAGGAACACCTAGTAATGGCTACCGGAACTGCAGCTTCATAGAATGTTTTAATGCTTTTGCATCTGACTCAATAGGGGCACCTAGTAACAACAAGTGGAAATGTGGCTTCATGTAAGAATTTCCATATGTTTGTTCGCATAAAAGAGTCATATGTTGCATAAAATAACCAAAGAAATACGTCTTTCGTCTAGGTGTCCGGGTGAGTTCCGGTTGTGGGTGAATGTTCATGATGGGACACTAGTGAGAGCCCTGGAGAGGAGTCTGAAGGCAGTGTGAAGTTTCCACAGTGCCTGTCAGTGTGTCATAAAGGTGTTCAGACTTCATGCAGATGCAATCTGGGCTACTAAAGGTCTGCTCTTGCTGCCCATGCTAAGACTTGCCTGCTGATGTTAGGTGTGGGCTTACACTAGTCTGCACTCCTGGGGCCCTCTACCCTAGGTTGCTCTGAGGAGGACTGGGACTAGCATGGACAGCATAGTCCAGACTATCCATACTCTGGCTATCCTTAGTTTTTAGTTATTTGGAAAAATAACGCCCCTAATCCTGTCCATTACTAATGTTCAGTTGTGCCAGCCTGCTCTACCCTTTTTATTTGGGTACACCTTGTTGCTTGTTGGGAAATCTCAATCTCACACCCACAAAAGCATTATAGACTAAGCTAGGCCCTGATCAGCTCTTCTGTGCTTCCCATGTCCCTTCCTCCTTCAAACCTTGCCCTTCACTCTGAAACGTCAAAGGGGCCTACTAATAGACATAGAAGACATTAGTGTACTCTGTCTTTATTATTTAGACTGGGAGTATCCCTTGCATAACTAGCAGAAAAATGCTGCAAACAGCCTCTAGAATTGAAAGCAGCACTGCATTTATCCAGCAGGACAATAACAGTTGAGACAAATGTAGTGCAGTTGGAACCAATTGGACTTTGCGTGAACAGTGAATGGCAACATCCAGTGATCTAGCTAATGACAGACTATGGGGTATATTTACTAAGGTTTTGTGCCAAGTTTGTGGCCCAAAAAATGATGCAAATGGACGCAAGATCTTTTTTCAAATTTACTTTACACTGCAAAACTTGTTTTGCTCTGGAAAGTCTCGTAAAAGTAGTACAAAGCAGTATGTAGGGCTGCTTTGCACTACCTTCAAGTGACTTTCCAGTGTCTAGCGGTGCTTTGCATTACTTAGATTCCGTGGGTGGTGAATGGGTGTTCAAATGCAACCAGCCATATTTTTTAATGCAAAACCCTATCTACTAAAAAAAAGTAAACAGGGTTTTGCATCTACAAGATACGACGCATTCCTGTGCTTCTCCCCTGTGCCGGCGCACAAACGCAAAAACAACAGTTGATGGACAGAATGCAGAACAATGTCATACACTCACCCCAGTACAGAGATCTGGGCCTAAATCCATCGTTTTTTTGCTCAATAGGCCATTCCAGTTTGAACCCAGCCATATGCAAATCAGTCTTGACCCTGTGCCTCATGGGAACAGTCCAGCCCGAACTGCCAAGCCAGGTCCTCCCTGGACTGGAAACAAGCATCTTAGGACCGGTTTCGGGGTTTCACCCCACTTCAGCTAGGATAGCTTGATTCCAGTGGCATGGAGAGCACGGGACCCACGTATGGGCATACCCGTCCCACTCGGGGGGACAAATGCAAAAACAACAGTTGATGGACAGAATGCAGAACAATGTCATACACTCACCCCAGTACAGAGATCTGGGCCTAAATCCATCGTTTTTTTGCTCACCATGCCATTCAGTTTAAACCCAGCCATATGCAAATCAGTCTTGACCCTGTGCCTCATGGGAACAGTGCAGCCCGAACTGCCAAGCCAGGTCCTCCCTGGACTGGAAACAAGCATCCTAGGACCGGTTTCAGTGTTTCACCCCTCTTCAGCCACAATAGCTTGATTCCAGTGGCATGGAGAGCACGGGACCCACGTCTGGGCATACCCGACCCACTCGAGGTGACAAATGCAAAAACAACAGTTGATGGACAGAATGCAGAACAATGTCATACACTCACCCCAGTACAGAGATCTGGGCCTAAATCCATCGTTTTTTTGCTCACCATGCCATTCCAGTTTGAACCCAGCCATATGCAAATCAGTCTTGACCATGTGCCTCATGGGAACAGTCCAGCCCGAACTGCCAAGCCAGGTCCTCCCTGGACTGGAAACAAGCATCCTAGGACCGGATTCGGGGTTTCACCCCTCTTCAGCCAGGATAGCTTGATTCCAATTGGCATGGAGAGCATGGGACCCACGTCTGGGCATACCCGTCCCACTCGGGGTGACAAATGCAAAAACAACAGTTGATGGACAGAATGCAGAACAATGTCATACACTCACCCCAGTACAGAGATCTGGGCCTAAATCCATCGTTTTTGCTCACCATGCCATTCCAGTTTGAACCCAGCCATATGCAAATCAGTCTTGACCCTGTGCCTCATGGGAACAGTCCAGCCCGAACTGCCAAGCCAGGTCCTCCCTGGACTGGAAACAAGCATCCTAGGACCGGTTTCGGGGTTTCACCCCTCTTCAGCCAGGATAGCTTAATTCCAGTGGCATGGAGAGCACGAGACCCACGTCTGGGCATACCCGTCCCACTCGGGGTGACAAATGCAAAAACAACAGTTGATGGACAGAATGCAGAACAATGTCATACACTCACCCCAGTACAGAGATCTGGGCCTAAATCCATCGTTTTTACTCACCATGCCATTCCAGTTTGAACCCAGCCATATGCAAATCAGTCTTGACCCTGTGCCTCATGGGAACAGTCCAGCCCGAACTGCCAAGCCAGGTCCTCCCTGGACTGGAAACAAGCATCCTAGGACCGGTTTCGGGGTTTCACCCCTCTTCAGCCAGGATAGCTTGATTCCAGTGGCATGGAGAGCACGGGACCCACGTCTGGGCATACCCGTCCCACTCGGGGTGACAAATGCAAAAACAACAGTTGATGGACAGAATGCAGAACAATGTCATACACTCACCCCAGTACAGAGATCTGGGCCTAAATCCATCGTTTTTTTGCTCACCATGCCATTCCAGTTTGAACCCAGCCATATGCAAATAAGTCTTGACCCTTGCCTCATGGGAACAGTCCAGCCCGAACTGCCAAGACAAGTCCTCCCTGGACTGGAAACAAGCATCCTAGGACCGGGGTTTCACCCCTCTTCAGCCAGGATAGCTTGATTCCAGTGGCATGGAGAGCACGGGACCCACGTCTGGGCATACCCGTCCCACTCGGGGTGACAAATGCAAAAACAACAGTTGATGGACAGAATGCAGAACAATGTCATACACTCACCCCAGTATAGAGATCTGGGCCTAAATCCATCGTTTTTTTGCTCACCATGCCATTCCAGTTTGAACCCGGCCATATGCAAATCAGTCTTGACCCTCTGCCTCATGGGAACAGTCCAGCCCGAACTGCCAATCCAGGTCCTCCCTGGACTGGAAACAAGCATCCTAGGACCGGTTTCGGGGTTTCACCCCTCTTCAGCCAGGATAGCTTGATTCCAGTGGCATGGAGAGCACGGGACCCACATCTGGGCATCGCTGTCCCACTCGGGGTGACAAATGCAAAAACAACAGTTGATGGACAGAATGCAGAACAATGTCATACACTCACCCCAGTACAGAGATCTGGGCCTAAATCCATCGTTTTTTTGCTGACCATGCCATTCCAGTTTGAACCCAACCATTTGCAAATCAGTCTTGACCCTGTGCCTCATGGGAACAGTACAGCCCGAACTGCCAAGCCAGGTCCTCCCTGGACTGGAAACAAGCATCCTAGGACCGGTTTCGGGGTTGCACCCCTCTTCAGCCAGGATAGCTTGATTCCAGTGGCATGGAGAGCACGGGACCCACGTCTGGGCATACCCGTCCCACTCGGGGTGACAAAAGCAAAAACAACAGTTGATGGACAGAATGCAGAACAATGTCATACACTCACCCCAGTACAGAGATCTGGGCCTAAATCCATCGTTTTTTTGCTCACCACGCCATTCCAGTTTGAACCCAGCCATATGCAAATCAGTCTTGACCCTGTGCCTCATGGGAACAGTCCAGCCGAACTGCCAAGCCAGGTCCTCCCTGGACTGGAAACAAGCATCCTAGGACCGGTTTCGGGGTTTCACCCCTCTTCAGCCAGGATAGCTAGATTCCAGTGGCATGGAGAGCACGGGACCCACGTCCTGGCATACCCATCCCACTCGGGGTGACAAATGCAAAAACAACAGTTGATGGACAGAATGCAGAACAATGTCATACACTCACCCCAGTACAGAGATCTGGGCCTAAATCCATCGTTTTTTTGATCACCATGCCATTCCAGTTTGAACCCAGCCATATGCAAATCAGTCTTGACCCTGTGCCTCATGGGAACAGTCCAGCCCGAACTGCCAAGCTAGGTCCTCCCTGGACTGGAAACAAGCATCCTAGGACCGGTTTCGGGGTTTCACCCCTCTTCAACCAGGATAGCTTGATTCCAGTGGCATGGAGAGCACGGGACCCACGTCTGGGCATACCCATCCCACTCGGGGTGACAAATGCAAAAACAACAGTTGATGGACAGAATGCAGAACAATGTCATACACTCACCCCAGTACAGAGATCTGGGCCTAAATCCACCGTTTTTTTGCTCACCATGCCATTCCAGTTTGAACCCAGCCATATGCAAATCAGTCTTGACCCTGGGCCTCATGGGAACAGTCCAGCCCGAGCTGCCAAGCCAGGTCCTCCCTGGACTCGAAACAAGCATCCTAGGACCGGTTTCGGGGTTTCACCCCTCTTCAGCCAGGATAGCTTGATTCCAGTGGCATGGAGAGCACGGGACCCACGTCTGGGCATACCCGTCCCACTCGGGGTGACAAATGCAAAAACAACAGTTGATGGACAGAATGCAGAACAATGTCATACACGCACCCCAGTACAGAGATCTGGGCCTAAATCCATCGTTTTTTTGCTCACCATGCCATTCCAGTTTAAACCCAGCCATATGCAAATCAGTCTTGACCCTGTGCCTCATTGGAACAGTCCAGCCCGAACTGCCATGCCAGGTCCTCCCTGGACTGAAAACAAACATCCTAGGACCGGTTTCGGGGTTTCACCCCTCTTCAGCCAGGATAGCTTGATTCCAGTGGCATGGAGAGCACGGGACCCACTTCTGGGCATACCCGTCCCACTCGGGGTGACAAATGCAAAAACAACAGTTGATGGACAGAATGCAGAACATTGTCATACACTCACCCCAGTACAGAGATCTGGGCCTAAATCCATCGTTTTTTTGCTCACCATGCCATTCCAGTTTGAAATCAGCCATATGCAAATCAGTCTTGACCCTGTGCCTCATGGGAACAGTCCAGCCCGAACTGCCATGCCAGGTCCTCCCTGGACTGAAAACAAACATCCTAGGACCGGTTTCGTGGTTTCACCCCTCTTCAGCCAGGATAGCTTGATTCCAGTGGCATGGAGAGCACGGGACCCACGCCTGGGCATACCCGTCCCACTCGGGGTGACAAATGCAAAAACAACAGTAGATGGACAGAATGCAGAACAATGTCATACACTCACCCCAGTACAGAGATCTGGGCCTAAATCCATCGTTTTTTTGCTCACCATGCCATTCCAGTTTGAATCCAGCCATATGCAAATCAGTCTTGAACCTGTGCCTCATGGGAACAGTCCAGCCCGAACTGATATGCCAGGTCCTCCCTGGACTGGAAACAAGCATCCTAGGACCGGTTTCGGGGTTTCACCCCTCTTCAGCCAGGATAGCTTGATTCCAGTGGCATGGAGAGCACGGGACCGACGTCTGGGTATACCCGTCCCACTCGGGGTGACAAATGCAAAAACAACAGATGATGGACAGAATGCAGAACAATGTCATACACTCATCCCAGTACAGAGATCTGGGCCTAAATCCATCGTTTGTTTGCTCACCATGCCATTCCAGTTTGAACCCAGCCATATGCAAATCAGTCTTGACCCTGTGCCTCTTGGGAACAGTCCAGCCCGAACTGCCAAGCCAGGTCCTCCCTGGACTGGAAACAAGCATCCTAGGACCGGTTTCGGGGTTTCACCCCTCTTCAGCCAGGATAGCTTGATTCCAGTGGCATGGAGAGCACAGGACCCACGTCTGGGCATACCCGTCCCACTCGGGGTGACAACTGCAAAAACAACAGTTGATGGACAGAATGCAGAACAATGTCATACACTCACCCCAGTACAGAGACCTGGGCCTAAATCCATCGTTTTTTTGCTCACCATGCCATTCCAGTTTGAACCCAGCCATATGCAAATCAGTCTTGACCCTGTGCCTCATGGGAACAGTCCAGCCCAAACTGCCAAGCCAGGTCCTCCCTGGACTGGAAACAAGCATCCTAGGACCGGCTTCGGGGTTTCACCCCTCTTCAGCCAGGATAGCTTGATTCCAGTGGCATGGAGAGCACGGGACCCACAATGTTGTATATTTGGGAATGTGTCAAGTTCCATGGATGTTGTATGGGAGCACCCACAGCAACACCCATGGAGCGCCCCTTTCATGCAGAGTTATGCTTGAAAGGGAAGCATAGTTACAAGGCCATGAAAAGTCACGCAAGGTGACTTTATATGGTCTTGTAAATATGGGGAAGCCCATTGCGCTGCCGGTGTGTCAATAAAAGTGGCGCAATGGGCTTGTAAATAAGCCCCTCAGTAAATAGAGCCCTGGATATCAAAACAAGACTAAAGATTGACACTCCTTAGTGAGTGGCTGCAAAGACAGAGCAAAGAATGTCACAGCGAAGTGCAGTTGCTGCAGTCGCTGATCCAGTGCTGCAGATGAATTGGGGAATGCCATGAAGCAGACAGAGCAGTTTCATTGAAAAGGGAGAAGTAAGGGAGCAGATGGAGAGCCACATGTGCACTTGGACAGAGGGAATGGGTGAAGCTACAGAGCATGCTGTGGGAGCAGCAGAACAGCTATGTCTGCAGTTGGAGTGGGTAACACCAGAAGAGGAGAGATGTGAGCGTGGTACAGACCTCTCAGTGCCCTTTGAGGTCGGAGACCCTACAGTGTAAAGGTGAGGCTATTGTTTGTCATTAAATACAACATTTACCCGGCACATGTCCTGCAGGAAGTGCATAAACAGTGATCTACTGCAGTCGAAAGTATTGTCTAGCCGGCATTATATTAGACAGTCTTCATCCATGCAGTCTTTGATCTCTCCACTGGAGGTGGGGTTTCTTGACACTTCCCTCATTGTAACTCCCCATCCATATCTCTTGTTTTGGACCATTTCACTTTTGCTGTATTCAGCACATATTTTCTCCCTTGTACTCTTTCCTCTTCCCACGCCCTTCCTGATCACATAAACACAACAGAGCAATCGTGCAATCCCTGTTGCTTTTACTCCTCCTTGTATCTCGTCACCCTAAACCCCCCCCCATTGTAAAAAATGAAAATCTCTCTTCCACAACTAGTTTAACTCACTTCGTTTCTAGTTTTATACAGTGTCAATTTAAACTGGTCCCAACTCTGCTGTTTCCCCTGCTTATTTGTACTCCTCTTCAAGAATACATTTTGGAGGCTCTACTTTACCACTTTAGTAGGATGTGGCTGAAGTACCTTTCGGTCAAATTACGGCGGAGAATCTAATTGTCCTAAGAGCTCCTGGATGGGTTTTAATGAGTAAATAATTTGCCCTTTACTTTCTGAAAAGCATTTAATTGAGGAAGGGTCGCACTCCTCATGCCGGGCTAGATTTGTTCCCTTCTGCTGTTTTCATCTCCATTGCCACCACATTTCACTGGAACAGTTAAATCGTCTCCGGGTCCCATCTTTTGCCTCCTGATCAGCCCTGGTAAATCTCCCTTCCTTTCGAGCAGTGCTTAAATTGTAAAAAAATATAAGTGCTAGGACCCTCATCAGGAGCCCTCCGCAACTTGCACCACCCATTGTCCCTGCCATCTCTGCCAATGATGGTATCAACACAATTACTAAGCATCATACAAGTGTGACAATTCAGACTATTCCAGGCCCCCAAAGCTAAAAGCATGGCTTGGGGGCAGCCATTAGCCATTTTTTATGTATATTGAATTAATAAGCAAATGTTGTGCTTATATGTAAATTAGACAGACAGTGCCACTATGTGGCAGACTGTCATCAGCACCAGTGTTGACAATCAAGTGCCGGCGCTGAGCACAAGAAACCACTGCTCAAATTAAGCACTTCTTTCAAGGCCTCTGTTTCAAGTGTTGGGATTATGAATTCGTTTGATTTAACACACATGGTAATTACCAGATGTGATAACATATCACAGTCAGATTTGTCCCCCAATAACCTTCAGCAGGTCAAACCTGCAAAATATACCTGGTGAGAAAGCCCTGATGAATAGCAGGACATGAGGATTTGTGTGCAGAAAGTTCTAAAATCTGCATGGTATGGCACATTTTCACGGTCAAACTCGTAATTCCCGATATTTTTTTCAAACGATAAATAACGTTCCCCAATATATAGGGTATTTACCGGTTGCTATTAAACTTGTATCAGTTTTAAAGCACTTACAATTGATAATACTTGGTGGATGTGGGAGTCCTCCTGCAGTTAATATTTTCACTTTCTTGTCTCTGTCATGGCTTTATTGACTGACCAACATCTAATATAACGAAAGTATCTAACATGTAAATGAATCATTCCATTTGTAGATTTATATAGCGCGGCTTATCACCCGTGAGGGTATCCAGGTGCTGTCTATGGGCACTGGGAGATTAAGTGATTTGCACAGAATCACAGAATGTTGCGTTGGTGCCGAGACTAGAACCCGGATCACCAGCTTCCGAGTCGGCCACTCTGGCCACTGCGCACAGTCAGGTAGATATGTACAAATAAAAATGACCAGTTTCAAAGGAAATTTCTCCAAAAAGTAATCCAAATATAAATGCTCAAGGTTGGCAGAGCAAGTAAATGAATGATGACATGAACACATTTGTCAGGTTCACACAGAGTGTGAAAGTGATTCGTATACATTTTGCCTCTGTGTTAAAGTATAGGTTCTATATTTTTTTATACATATGTCCCCTATTTTGCTTTTTTCTCCCGAGATGCTGAATGATTTCCAAAATGTCATGATTCTATGTATGAAATATTCCCATCTATTTCCTTATGCTGTGCATCACAGTTAGAGCATCCCCTGTGGTATTTCCCCTCAAGGAAACGTGAAAAAACATTTAAAACATCAAATATTTCCTTGGCTGAAATTTTCTGTTCAACAAGAAGAGAAGATAGAATTTCCACAGAATATAGCATTCTGATGTTTGTCATGCAGATTGGTAAAATTCCCATTCTGCAGCAGAGCCCAGAAGACATCTCGAGTTGATTCACAACGGTTCTGAACGATTTGGGTAAGGAACGCCATGCATAACTATGCTTATAGGCAAGCAGGGAATTTTTACCACACCGTATAATTTTATACATAAATCAAGAACATGGCAATTCGCAGATATAAGTGAAGCTTTGAAGAAACCAACCCCATTGCCAGCAAGCAGTGAGGAGAATTTGAAAGCTATTTACAACACAATCAGAACTATTCCTCAGAAGTTGTTGGACGTAGAGATGTTACTGGAAATAACCCTGGGCATAGTACTACGCTACGCTCACGGAGCATAAGTAGTTTGTGCTACTACACACTACGCAAATTGCACAGTGCAAAAACTGTGCTAATTGACGTAGCGTAGCAGCAAAATCATCAACACCTACAAATGCTTTGATGAAGCAATTTTACATGCTAAAAAGCATATAACCAATTCACAAAAGTGAACTTTGAGAATAAATAACAGGCAATGAGAGAGGTGATGATTTTGGGGTCCCCCCTAACCAAGGGGGAGGACCAAGCAGATGCCTCGAACACAAAGAGCATATCATGATGATGAACGATTCAGTGGTGGTCCCTTCCTCCGAGGACCACCCCAAGCACAGTTATGGGCAAAAATACAATCCCAACCAAAGGCCCTGCAAAGCCTTATGGGACGAGATTAGGAGTGGGCAGTGAATATTATAGTGTTCAATATCAAAATAATTCTACAAAGAGCTGCAGTTCAACTAGTCGTTACTAGATGTCCCTCACGAGTCAAATGCAAAGCATTGAAATTATTAATACATCAAGCTGCAGTTCCACTAGTCGTTACTAGATGTCCCTCACGAGTCAAATGCAAAAGCTTCATGAAAGGGTTTCAATGCTTTTGCATTTGACTCGTGAGGGACATCTAGTAACGACTAGTGGAACTGCAGCTTGATGTATTAATAATTTCAATGCTTTTGCATTTGACTCGTGAGGGACATCTAGTAACGACTAGTTGAACTGCAGCTCTTTGTAGAATTATTTTGATATTAGATACTATAATATTCACTGCCCACTGCTAATCTCGTCCCATAATGCTTTGCAGGGCCTTTGGTTGGGATTGTATTTTTGCCAATAACTGTGCTTGGGTGATCCTAAGAGGATGGGACCACCACCGAATCGTTCAACAAGCTGTGCTTTTTGTTTTCAAGGCATCTGCTTGGTTCTCTCCCTAGGTTAGGGAGGATCCCAAAATCATCACCTCTCTCACTGCTTGTTAATTTATCGTTTTCACTTTTTAGCATATAAAGACAGAGATACTTATTTTATCTTAACTTGCACTGTGCAAGATGCCTTTGGCAATTATTGTACAGTGCAGTCAAGCACACAGCTACGCACTACGCAATTTGCGTATCTACGTGTAGTTCAAAATGTACTTTGCGTAGCTACGTGCAGTGCTACTACGCAAACTACGCCCAGGGTTAACTGGAAAACCTGAACCACAGCATTACCCATTCCCTGAACAGGTTGGCGCCTTCAATTTAAGAAAATGCAGAACAGGGAAAGATCGAACAACAACTGATTTTGTAGAACACTGGCCAAACTAATTTGACAATGCAGCAACCTGAGATGGCAATAGAGGAGCTCTCCATTTGAGGCGGACAATGCGTGCTGCAACACTAACAGTTGCAGTTGAAGTTACAACAAAGCCACCACAAGAGTTCACAAGGTCCATATTTTCAAATGCATCAATACAACACCAAATCAAACAAAAGCCATATCTAAAAGACCAGGAAATCACCAAAGTAGAACTCTTAAAGAACCATTCCTGTGCTTCATGCAAGAAATGTGAAGTCCCACCCTCCTGAGGCCTTTATGTAGAGGATCAGACCTCTACATTAAGAATAAGATGGCACAGAGTGGCACACAGAAGGAGAGGACATCTTGGTTGTGGGAGAACAGATAAAGGGGTCAAGCACTCGATACCACTCTCCCCTCCGGAGAAAGACATAGAATGTTAGCTTGCTAAGTCAGATTCAAGTATTTGTCCGGTGTTCATCTCGGGGTCAAACAAGAGTCTTCTATCCCTACGCACCATTTACCCACTCAGACTAAGCTCTAAGCAAACCTAAGAACTCACTGAAACCAGCCTCCATGAGCACACACTGTCTCTCTGTCTGTTAAATGCTTGTTCTCTCTGTAACAAAATGTCTTACAGTAAAAATTAAATTGTGTCTCCCTATTACCACGCTGAGTCATCAATGTGACATAGATAGATTTCAATGACTCAGTTTCACTTGTAGCTCTTCCCTCTCCAAAGTTTGTTTCCTTCTCTCATACACCACAAATCAATTACAAACGCAGAGGGATTGGCATCCCTCCTCTCTGACCCACTATTGTTGTATTCCTCTTAGGGTGTCCATACACGGGCTTTCCTGTATCATGTCCTTATATAGGCACAATTCGCCCTGCCCTTATATAGGCATGAAATCCCAGTCCTTATTTAGGCATTAAACCGTGCACTCCAAATACAGGCATGGTCTCCGACATCCGTCCACCCTAACGTCACAACGAGTTCTTGAAGAACAGACCCTTAGGCTGCGGGAGTTTCCCTAGCACAGGACTATTGATTTCTTCAAGGACTCATATATTATGCATGAACCGTTATACCTTAGGGGTTCATTCATGACGTCTTCCGCTGTCCGATTCACGTCAATGCTAACATTCTGAGGTACCTCTCAGGTATAAATATACCTTCCCTAGCCATTGTAAACTAGAGGAGACCTCGACTTCAGAGGAGCCCGTTTCCCGGCCTGACGCACTGAGA
This sequence comes from Calotriton arnoldi, assembly GCA_963921515.1. Classification (NCBI taxonomy): domain Eukaryota; kingdom Metazoa; phylum Chordata; class Amphibia; order Caudata; family Salamandridae; genus Calotriton; species Calotriton arnoldi. The sequence goes on from CAWUFW010005499.1 coordinate 1,232,257, forward strand.
AGACGCTGTCATCCCTGCACGCAGAGAGTCCAGCTTCCAGTGATCTGACTTCCCTTGCAGGGTGTTGGAGTTCGAATCTGGCAAGAGATTCCCACCTCTCTCATTCTAAAGGTATGGAGATGACTAGAACCTAGAGGGACTCTTGGCATACTAGGCATACTAGGCATACTAGGCATACTGGGCGTAACATACTCTTAGTATACCATAGTAAGGAATACTTCACCTACTTCATACCTCTCCCTACACCTAGGACAGGTTAGGTACATTGGGGTAGAACTAGCTTAGAGACGCATCGTATGAGTACTCGTATTCTTAGTCTATGTTATTTATGTAAATGCATATATGCTAAAAGATAATGCTAGCGCAGTATTATTTATTTCTACTGCTTACGCTGTACATTATTTATCTTGCATACAGTCTTGTGATCGTAACAGCACATTTTACTTACACCAGAAACAAGACTGTTCAATAAACCTTTTATTGAAACGCCCGTCTATTCTTTCTGTGTAACTTTGAAGAAAACTAAGCATGCACGATTGAGCTGAGTGAAATAGTTATTGTTTCTACGACTCTGGGATACGTTCTGATTCTAAAGGGAAACAAAGTTGTCATGTTTTGCGGCTGCCAGAAACTACTCCCTTCTTGTTTGACAAGGAGTTTCTAGTGGCCTCTGAGCTAGCTGGCACAAGTAATTAAGTTTAATATACTCGATAGGGACATACTGACCTTAGTCCTATGTCAAACCTATAGGGAATATTATTCCAATGTGCAGAGCCTATTAGGGAAATAGGAGCTACACTACATGGCGCCCAACGTTTGGTAAGGCGGTAATTTAACGCTAGATACTGAGTAACTCAGCCCTGCTTTTTCTCTCAGAGACCCCTACCCATATACTCCAAAAGACGTCTGGAGTGGGCAGGGTTAAGTATCCGCCACGGCTACATAGGGAAGCACCCTATATATTAGCTGTTTGGTTTGCTCAACGTTGAAGGATACACTGTTCCAAAATATTGTGCACCTTATCTTTGTTTCCTTGAAACTTGTTCTACATTTTTCAAAAAACAAAATGCCTGACTCCGACAATGACACTGGTGCTACGGCAAATCCAGCCCAAGCAGCAGCATTTAACATTACCGGTTTAAATGAAACCGAGGAGGGTGTTATAGACATCCATCCAAACTTAAGAAGAGCCATCACTCTAAAACTCATAAAACATGGCCTACCACCAAGAGGCGGTAGAGCAGTTTTCGTGATAGAGGCACACGAATCCTTTCAGACAGAGGTATTCTATTCATGAGTAATATTTCCTGAATCCAATCCAGTTACAAAAATGTTTCACTTCTACAAAGAAGATGATCCACCAGAGGAATACATTCCTTTCGAGGATATTTAAATTCCATTAACATACCAGGAGCATCAGCTCTGGTTTAAAGGCGCCCTAAAACATCACAGAAACATTACCAGGCTCGGTCCACTAGGTAGACCAGGAGCAACATGGCCGATTCTAGCCGGCTACACACCTCATCCCGACATTGAAGAAATGTCAGATGAGGAACTACTTACTCAACTGACAGAGTTGATAAAAATCTACAGACAATTAGACCAATATGTCATGCAGACTTTCACAGTCCAACCACCATTGACACTTCCAAATCAAACTCCTCAACAGGGGAATACACTAAAAATTACACCACAGACTCTATACGCAGTCATGGGTAAAATGCCCACAAAACGTGAGCAAATTCCATTCTGGATAGCTCAAAAAATTACTCAAATCGAAGCAGTATTTCCAAATACTAGCCCGTATGAGAAACACAGAATCCTAACAATCAGTTTACCGATGGGGATCACACCACAACTGGAAGACTGCACCACTTGGGGCTCAGTCTTTGCTGCCATCTGTACTAAAACACATGGCATTCCGTCAATTGCGGTAATACCTGATGTCCTGAAACAAATTCAAAACGAATACGGGGCAGAGCCTGCTCTAAATTTAGGTATGAAATTACTGAAAAATTTCGACCAGGTCTCAACAATAATATTATCTAATATTAAAGGGGAGGCAGCAGCAGTGGCGATCCACCAAAAATTAAGGGAATACGATGTTACAGAACATCAAACTGAACTACCCAGAATAATTGAACAAGCTTATGCAGAATTAGGCAGAGATAGTTTGGGTGGAAGACCAGTGAAGCCGAAACTATCTGAAAGTCCTGAGAAGGACTAAATTAAACAAACTCCTACATCTTCTAAAAAGAAGTGGGAGACTAACAAACAAAATTCAAACGAGAAACGTTCTCAATGCCGAGGTAGGTCTCCTCAAAAGGAGCCCTCTGAAAGGAGGTATAACCTCAGGAATAGGGATAATTTGAGAAAACCTGACAGGTATCATGATACTGATACACGTTCCTCTCGTCCCTTTCAGATCTCATCACAGACTTCGGAAAGAAGAGGACGATCAGAACATAGAGAAGAACGCGTGAAATCGAAAGACGAAAAACACGCTCCAAAAAATAAAGCAAAACCTCAATTCTCCAAAAAGAAAGTAGCAGGTCTAAAGATCAGACATGCCGAGAATACTGAGAACACAACTCAAGAACGGAGAATGGGCTCAGACAATGCTGGACAGTGCAGCAGAAGTCACAATAGCTCGCCAGAACCTGAAGGAACTTCTGGAGATAGTGGACTTGAATGAGTACATTACAGTTGAGACTGCAGACACCAGGGTTAGTACTCCACAAAAGTTATATGAAATAACACTCCGGATGGAGGGAGACAAACCTAGACAGGTGAAAGCACTTTTTTGGGAAAGACTATCAAGGGGCTATGACATACTTCTAGCAGAGAAAGACTGGCCGCCACAGTTTGTGAGGGAGTGCCCACACGGCGAGGACATTATTATGCCTGCCTTCTCCAACCATATTCCAATACACCTAAAATATACATATGCCAGGAAATGGGCAGTAGCCCAGGCCCCAGCATTATATAAAAATCATGTAGGATGGGATGAGGACTCACCTCACCATAAAATACATCTGAAACATGAACCTACTGCACAAAGACAGTATCCAATAAGGCAAGAAGCTAAAAAACAGGTCAGGTAGATCTTAGATCAACTTGAATACCAAGGGGTGATTGAAACATGCACCTCCTCAATGAACAATCCTTTGTTTCCTGTCTCCAAACCAGACAACACATATCGTCTAGTTTTGGATTACAGACACTTAAATACTTGTTCTAAAACCTTTGCAGTGCAAATGCACATAGCACAGCATTAATGAATAACATTGTGCGTAAAAAATACAAAACAACATTAGACATCTCAAATGGTTTCTTTTGTCAAAACATAGCACCTGAAAGCAGGTACTTAACAGCTTTCTCCATAATGGGGACCCAGCGTCACTTTTGTCGACTCCCACAAGGGTTCAAGAACAGCCCAGGTTTATTCTCAGCGAGGGTAACGGAGTTACTACAAATTTATGACAATGAGGCATTGTCCTATGTCGATGACATCTATCTGACAGACGATGACCTGGACAAACACTCGAACAGGGTGAGCACCATTATATTGGGATTGGCCTCTGAGGGCTACAAATTCAACTTCAAAAAGTCCAGAATTGCCCATCTCAATGTCCTATTTTTAGGATATGAGCTTTCAAGTGAAGGCAAGAGCTTGGCAGCTAACTTCCTAGAGAAGTGTGCGCTGCTCCAACCTCCAAAAACGCTAAAAAACTTGCAATCCATACTGGGTTTCCTCAATTTTGGACGAACATACATTCTAAATTACGCAGAAAGGGTTAAACCTCTCTTCGCATTAATCAAACCTGATTTTTCAATCAAAACTGGACACAGGAACACACAGAAATTTTGCGTTCACTCCAGGCTAACATGTTAGCAACAAATCACTTACAAACACGCGTAACTCAACGCAACCTGGTGATCCGAATAATTTCGGGTCAATGCGGATTCACCTACTTAACATTTAATGAGGGTGAAAAAATACCAATCGCATACAAATCTCATTTGAATACACAATCAGAAAGGGGGTTCACTTTAACTGAAAAAATTCTGACAGCAGTTCAAACCGCTGTAGCAAAAGAAAGAGCCCTAGCACAAGGGGAACGCATTATTGTCGTAACCCCAGTACCAGCTTTAGAAGCAGTCACAAAAGCAAGCATTCCAAATGCTAAAGCATTACATCCAAGATGGATACAATGGGTTAATTCTCTTGCTGCAACAGATGTTGAATATGTTTTTGATCCAGATTTAAAAACACAAGCATTCCTGCAATATGAACAAGAATGTCCTCTGCCCACTGAAATTCTGCCTCTCGATCAGTACGAATTTATAATTTACACTGACGGATCCGCACAGCCCGCAACAGGGAGTAAGCAAGCTTACAGTGCAGCGTGTGCAATCGTTAAAGGTCGCATGCGAGATGGCATCTTTAGACCTATGGTCACAAAAACCCAGTCTCTAGGAGATTGTACAGCTCAGTGAGCTGAACTACAAGCATTCAAACTGGCACTTGAAATTACAGATCGAGAATTCCCCACACTGATAGTGTGCGATTCCTTTTACTGTGTTCAGTCGTATAATGAATATATACAAAACTGGCTTGAAAATGGTTTCAAAGATGTGAAAGGTGGCACAATAAAGCATAAAACGCTTTGGGAACAAGTAGTTCAGTTGAAAAACGAACTACCAAAGGCTCATGTGATCCACACACTGAGTCATCAACGTGATGGCGTTCACGTTGCAGGGAATTCATTGGCTGATGAAGCCGCAAAGGGGGCTGTTCAGACAGCTTCCGTAGCTGCGATCACTCATTCAAAAACAAAAATAGACGGTGAGATAATGTTGGCTGTCAATGCTTCAAGCAAGGGCAGCAGTGCAGCGTTACCAAAAAAGTTTCCACTCAAGTACTCTTATGTAATTGATGCGAACAACGTTCCTTTTGCTAGAATTCCTGGAGTGGGGGATAGGGTAATTCCAAACAAGGAACACAGATTAGGACTAATCCTAGCAGCACACGAAGGGATAGCTTCTGCCCATGCAGGTGTTTCTGCAACAGTATCTTTACTCAAGCAAAGATATTGGTGGCCTGGCATTCGGAAACAAACTAAAAACTATGTTTTGGATTGTGATATTTGCCAACAGATGAAAGTCTCAACAGTAAAACGTCCTGCGCAGACACCCGTGTTAATTTCAGACAAACCATTAGCTTGTGTTTACCTGGACCACAGCGGGCCCTTGCAAAGGGACGGTAACTATAAATATATCATGGTTGCAGTGGATTCATGCTCTAGGTTCCTATGGATATGGCCTCAGCGCTCGGCTGACGCTCGAACTGTTATAAAAGATTTGCGAGTCTTTATCGGCACATACGCAATAGGCACGCTACATTTTGACCAGGGCCCTGCGTTTAGCTCTCGGGCTTACAAAGAAGCCATGGCCAGTCTGGGCGTTGCATTGCGGTACTCCTCTCCATTCCATCCTGAGGGAAATTTGGTTGTGGAAAGGAAAAACCGGGACATAAAGCAGTCTATAACAGCTAGGGAATTAGGTTCGGGTGATGGGTGGGTCAAACATCTTTATGGGGTCCAGCGCTCATTGAACAACCTGCCAAGAAGTTCTCTAGGGGGGTCACTCCATATGAGGTCCTATTTGGGACAAGAATGTGGGTACCAGATCTCGATCACGTAGGCACAGTGGTGGAAAATAAAACATTTGATATCAAAGATCGTTTGGCTGTTTTACAGGAACTGAATGAGTTAAGAACGAAACAAAGCAACGTATTCTTACAGCCAACCACCACTGGGGAAAAACCGGCGGTCCCAGCAAGGCCTGTCTGGATTCCAAAAGTTGGGGATCTAGTCAGAGAAAAGATTGCGGACAAGAAGAAATTTGGACCTTCTTACAGACAACCAGTACCTGTCCTAGCAGTTCAAGGAACAAGAACAGTACTTCTGCCATCCCTTGCTGGAAGAAAGGAGAAAAGATTTGTGTCCATCGACCTCATCAAACCACAGTATGTGGCCAATACTAAATAGTAGGCCTCGTGGACTCCGACCTAGTAGCAGACACACTCCTCTCGCTACTATCCAAGAGGTTCAGACTGAAAGACTGATAACAATTGGGAATTCAGCAGTAACAGATGAAGGACTAAGCAACAATGCAATGGAACTCATCCCTCTTGAAAACCAAGTAACAGTTCGTCCAAATACACCTGTCTACACCAATGTAGCAAGTGATCAACTGGTTCCAGCAATTTCTACAAATCCTGATGCAATTCCAACAATTGACAGAACTGCTTCTGGCTATTTCATTAACTTTGATACGTTCTCAGAAGATCCAAGTGAACCTGAAATGTCGCCAGCATCATTCAAACTCAAGCAGCAAGTACAAGACTTTCTTCACTTTCTGAAAAAGACTTATTTGGTTTCACCATGGATTGAACTCTGGATTACATCTGGACTTTTTGTTTTCCTGCTCTGGCTAGCTTTGGTTACAGCTGTGAGCATGCTTATAAATGGCAGATACCTCCATGTGAACACTGAAGGAAAAGATGTGAACATACTTTTGAAACCTCATAAATCTTCCCATCGTGAAGCAAGAGACTTGTCATCAGTGAACATCACAGCCGTTCCTATACAGGATGGTATAGTGTGGGACAAAACAGATTTTGATATCTTCGGCCCGACGGAACAATTGAACATTCCACATTTGTTTAAAATTTCACTAAGTGATCTAATTTCGTCCAGTACCTATTCTGATGATTGGGACTTTGAGACTGTAAACGACATAATGTTTGACCTAGAAAAATCTGCTGCATTTTCTAAAAATGAATATTTAGAGGGTTCATCAGACTATGAACAACTGTATTGTTATAACCACTATGGTCATCATTATTTGCATAAATCTGCATACCCAAGAAATGTGTTTATGTTTAACCAATGGGAGCATTGTCCTACACCACCAAAAGGTAGTTCAAAAACATTTGCTAACAAGTTTCCATATTTTTCAGGTTACAATACATCTGATCCAGAAACGTTTTACTATAAAAATGTAAACAAAACAGGACTGAAAATTATGTTAACTAATACAAAACAGATTTACTCTGCAACATTTATTGCCCAACTGTCAAGACAGGGTTTCGACTTATGGAAAGACACAATAGACACAAAAACTGTCTGGGGTACTAAAGATTGGCAAGTGCAGGGGAAAGAAGCTTTATTTAGAGCCTGTATCATCCCTGAACAAATAATGTTTTTGAATGAAACCGTCCAACAAACATTTTGTCTTGGACTAGCCAAGATAAAAGAGATGAAAACACCTTCTGTACCAACACCTGCCGGTGATAACAAAACACAGGCAGCGGTGACAGTAGACAATATACTACAACTCAACAGATCTAATCCTGATTGGAGAAAATGGTTGATCTGGCCCACAGACACGAACAACTGTCAGGAAAGATTCCTGAATAAAACTCAGGGCTTTACTATTCATAGGCCAGACCCAAGATACATCCAAAGACAGCATCCGGGGTTAGTAACAACATACAGTGTAGGAAAATTATGCCTCGATTGGCTGCAGAAATCTACACTACAGGATGTGAAACAACACTTATCCTTACTTAAAGAAGACGCAGACCTTAGGGAATTCTTGCTTGGACCAAGAAAACCGCGTCAAAAACGTTTCATATATGCCGGCATTTATGCTGCCTATAATGAAGCATGGAAAGTGTCACAGATGGAGGCCGCAGAACGAATAAGTGAACTTGTTCGTATTAATTTAGAGAAAACACTCACTGTGGTCGACAATGGGTTAACAACTTTGTCCTCCAGGATATATTCATTGGATGGCATTGTATCCTCTGCTATCGACATACTAGAACAAGATTTGGCGATGTTACAAGGCCAGTCTCAATTACGTTCTATTGTGTTATTAAGGTGGACGCTGCAATCTTTGCGTGCAGGCTATGTGCCTTGGCGTTTCATCAACACATCGGCTCTGTTTGCAGAATACAATCTAACTGATAAACAGATCGAACTGGCACAAAGAGGAGCAAAGTATACAGTGCTGAGCATTGAAAAACTGGAAAAGTTAACATTCACAGTGGCAGAGAAACCAGCTACAGAATGGCTCATTCATGGCAAAATCACACTACCTGTGACTACTTTTAAGTTTCAGTATTGCCTCAGACAAATGCAAACAGGCAAATATGAAAGGTTGGGTAAGGAATACATTAAGACATCTTGGGATTTACCGTATACATATAGATGTTGGAGTGGGGATCGTGAAGTGTTTTTGAGCGGTACACACTGTAAAAGTGCACTGAGCGGTTCACTTATATGTCAGGACATTTCTTTACACAGGGCTTGTAATGGTTCTGTGGCAAATTTGTCTTGCCATCAGCAGGGTACACCAGCTGCTGTGATTAATCCAACGTTTGGACAACTTTCTAATGGGAGTTACCTCATGTTGAATGATCAGAGTTGCTGCAGCATGTTGCCAGGCATCCCATATCTAGTAACGGTCAACTCCAGGGTCACTTGCTGTATGCAAGTATTGTTTGCCCCAATAGACACAGTCAGGGAGTCGCCTCTATGGCCTTCGCTGAACGTCTCTTTTATAAGATTTGATACTTTGAGCAGAATGAAAGCCATGCTTTTACAGCAAACAGTGCCTTTGACCTCGGCCAAAGAAACCTATGATCTACAAGTAGCAAGGACTTCGGCTGAGATACAGACTTTAATACATACAAACTGCCCTATACATTTCGTGGAAATGATAGGACGTATCTTTAACATGTCTGATACAACCGGAATTGTACATGTATTTAAGAGCATCTGCTCCGGTCTGTTAGCACCTTTTCAGGCAATACTGGAATCATCCCGAACTTTGCACATTCGGTGTTTGGTGGCATACCATTAATTCTAGCACTTGTTGCCAGAATTCTATTTCTCTTCCTGCTATTACGCTATGGCCAGCCTATTCGCAGACATCACTCCAAGTGAAATGGAGAAAGCTCTCCTTGAATGAAAGTGCCGTGAGCGAATAGTACAGCTTTTGGGCATGACTCGTCTACGGGACCTGAATACCACGTGGTTCCTGTCGTTCAGACCAATCTGGCAAGATTGCATCTTACCTGTTCTACGATGCCTGCTATGCGGTGAAGAATGCGTGTTGGACACCTGTCTAACATTTCCATCAGCTACGCCAACGGATATCGATACTCTGCTGGACCCGATAACGGCCCATGCTCTGTGTTGTCCCCAGAGGCTACCAATCCTGATGTCAGCATTCACTGAGATCTCACAGACGCTTCCGGCTGCTGCTGAGGTACGAGAAAGAGCTACAGGCACACAGGTAACAACGGACGCGAACATTGCTGCGGCAACCTCTGCTGAAAGCGATGCTTCACATCTCTGTGCAATTAATCTGCTACACGAGGTGTTCCAACTGACACCAACTTCAGTGGACGATGTTTTGTCTATGGAAATAGATGATCTCATGTTTACACCAGACCCGTAAACTGACTCTGATTCAGCATACAGTGTTCCAGAGATGCAGTAACAATTTGGCCTTCATACTTCAAAAACTTGGAACTCTTCCCAAAATTGAACCTTTTCCCATTTTTTCGAACTAAAATGGCACTTCAATCTGCTTAAAGTAGAACTAGCCTTATAGTACAGACTTCGCGGTACTTCCTCAGACACTTTGTCATCATATTTTGTCTACAAGAATGATTAATGACATGAAATGGCTTTGATTTTTTAACAAACTTATCGATCATTTTCTGTCAAATGTAAATATTACTGCTAATTTCATTCAAATTGCATTTAATTTCAAAATATATGCCTGAAATGAGAAGGAATGCTTAATATGTACAGTACCTTTTGCATTTTAATATGTCTTTAATGCTTTTAAGAAATATTTTTTTTTAAATATGCGGTACTCCATTTAATGTTCAGTATTTTAAATGTTTAGCATTTTATTTATCGTACACACGAAAATGGAGTGGGTGTTGTATTCCTCTTAGGGTGTCCATACACGGGCTTTCCTGTATCATGTCCTTATATAGGCACAATTCACCCTGCCCTTATATAGGCATGAAATCCCAGTCCTTATTTAGGCATTAAACCGTGCACTCCAAATACAGGCATGGTCTCCGACATCCATCCACCCTAACGTCACAACGAGTTCTTGAAGAACAGACCCTTAGGCTGCGGGAGTTTCCCTAGCACAGGACTATTGATTTCTTCAAGGACTCATATATTATGCATGAACCGTTATACCTTAGGGGTTCATTCATGACGTCTTCCGCTGTCCGATTCACGTCAATGCTAACATTCTGAGGTACCTCTCAGGTATAAATATACCTTCCCTAGCCATTGTAAACTAGAGGAGACCTCGACTTCAGAGGAGCCCGTTTCCCGGCCTGACGCACTGAGAAGACGCTGTCATCCCTGCACGCAGAGAGTCCAGCTTCCAGTGATCTGACTTCCCTTGCGGGGTGTTGGAGTTGGAATCTGGCAAGAGATTCCCACCTCTCTCATTCTAAAGGTATGGAGATGACTAGAACCTAGAGGGACTCTAGGCATACTAGGCATACTGGGCGTAACATACTCTTGGTATACCATAGTAAGGAATACTTCACCTACTTCATACCTCTCCCTACACCTAGGACAGGTTAGGTACATTGGGGTAGAACTAGCTTAGAGACGCATCGTATGAGTACTCGTATTCTTAGTCTATGCTATTTATGTAAATGCATATATGCTAAAAGATAATGCTAGCGCAGTATTATTTATTTCTACTGCTTACGCTGTACATTATTTATCTTGCATACTGTCTTGTGATCGTAACAGCACATTTTACTTACACCAGAAACAAGACTGTTCAATAAACCTTTTATTGAAACGCCCGTCTATTCTTTCTGTGTAACTTTGAAGAAAACTAAGCATGCACGATTGAGCTGAGTGAAATAGTTATCTATTGTTTCTACGACTCTGGGACACGTTCTGATTCTAAAGGGAAACAAAGTTGTCATGTTTTGTGGCTGCCAGAAACTACTCCCTTCTTGTTTGACAAGCAGTTTCTACTGGCCTCTGAGCTAGCTGGCACAAGTAATTAAGTTTAATATACTCGATAGGGACATACTGACCTTAGTCCTATGTCAAACCTATAGGGAATATTATTCCAATGAGCAGAGCCTATTAGGGAAATAGGAGCTACACTACACTATCCCTTCTCTCATGTTAATTTCACCCAACCTCATTTCTGACTCCTGAAAGCTAATATTCCAATGACCTACCATTCACACGGCACTATCTGTTCTTTCATCGTCATCCTCATCATCAACAAGTTTATTTCAGGGATACTTCCCCTTAACAACATACAGTCAAATTCATCATAAAAAGAAATCACCAAAGTGCTATCTGTTCTTTCATTAAGGACCATGGCTAGCTCATGGACCTATTTGAAACCACAATTGCTCTTATTCTATTTGGGAACTTCAATCTAATCTGAAAGTTCATATCTAAACACCCTGTTTCTACAGCTGCTGTCTGATCGTTATGCAACAGTCACACACTCCTCGTCTGTGCACAAACAGGACACACTGCTGGACCTAACAGTAATCTCTACCAAGCTCACCTTCTCTCCCTCTACCTGCAGCCTCATCTTCTATCCATTACATTACACATTACACCATTTACTCCCTTTTGTATCTGAAGAAGAAATACATCCAGACTGCCTTCTTGCCTTTTGTCCTTTGACAAATTCCCCATAACTCTTCAGCATGCCTTCCACTCATACTGTCACTCTAACCATCACATATCACATGTATTTACTTAAAAAAGAGGATGATGACGCCCTCTACACTAATTACACAAATAAAATTATCTTGATAATGTTGACCACTGCAAAGATGCTTTAAACATGCTATTGCTAGCCATAGACAATGCAAAATATAAAAATTTTCAAAACCCATCTCACTTCTCACTCACTGGCAAGGATTTTGCCACCTCCGTTTTCTCAAATGCCACCACCATCAGAGACACTCACAATACATTTCATTTCATTTCATTAGTCTTTATTTCGATTTGTCAAATCATTAAAGACATTCTACATCAAATATAAGAAAATTCATAGCAAAGATTAAAAAGACATAATATTAACATTAAAATCCATCATATACTAAAATATATATTTAACCAGTATTACAATGTAAGAACAAGAATTAAAACACAATAAAAAGCTTCATACAACCATTGAAACTACTTAAAAAGACCGCTATGGACACTCAGTATTAGAATTTTAGGAGAAGATGCACACTACTACAAAGTTCTTATTAATTTTGCACGAATAGCCCACATCCATCCCAAAAATGTAGCCAAGGCAATTACTATGGATTCACAAGAGTCTGTCTTTAAAATCCTTAACGCCTCTATGCCCGACCTTGTACCAAGATTAAGGTAAACTGGTTTAAGCCATCTACATCTAGGGGCTTTATATGCCGGGCAAGCAAATAAGACATGAGCAATTGTTTCTCTCAAGGAGGGACATATAATGCAATTAGCCTCGTTCAAAGGATGCCATTTGCTTGTAAAGGACTTGATTGGAAGTGTCCCCACTCTGAACTGATGGTATAGTTTCCTATCTTTTGGTATAGTAATGAGATCCCAATAACTTTCATACAAATACTCTTGTTTGATCTCCAGGAAATCCTGCGTCAGAGTGGGACTCACTGTAGTTGAGAAACGTTTCATCTTAATCATGTTCCAATAGGCTGTCTTTAGCTCTCTCTTAGAGGGAAAGGGCGTACCTTCAGGATTTTCCCATAGACCAAACATCCCCATATCACTCAGGGTATCCTTTAGCTTTCTAAACCAGGGGATTTTACGTGAGCAGTCAGCCCGCCTGATTTCAAGAAGAGCTTGGGCATACATGGAAAGCTCAGGGGTAACCCATAGTCTTCTCCAATATGCCACAGGTTTAAAATGGGCTAGGTCCTCAAGCTGATTGCATCCCAGATCAAGGTACAGAGGCGTAAGTGGGGTAGAGGGAGGAAGATGTAGCAATGATCTTATAAACTTATTTTGTGCAATAGTCAACGATGTTAAACCTTCAAATCCCCACAGCTCTGCCCCATACAATACTGAGGTGGTAATTTTAGATTTGTATATCTTTATAACTGGAGCCACCGGTTTGGTATAGGAAAGTCTCTGCTCCTTCATTAATACTCCCGTCAGTTGGGCATGTTTAAGAACCAGCCTATCAATCTGGGGTTTCCAGTTTAATTTCCTCCCCAGAGTAATTCCCAGATAGATGAAAACCTCGGTCTGTTCTAACTGAACTTTTTTCATACAGACTTTCCCCTTAATTGCCCTGCGGTTATGGAGAACCATAAACTTGGTCTTCTCCACGTTCACCTCAAGTTCATGGTCGCTGCAAAACTCTTCAAACCTAGTGAGGGCTGTCTGAAGCCCTCTCTGGGTCTTTGATAGTATCAGAGTATCGTCAGCGAACATCAACAGGGGTATCTTCATACCAGCTAAGGTGGGGGCATCTGTGGGGGTAGTCCTTGTAATATTCCACGACCCTATTGATGAAAAGAGAAAACAGGGTCGGGGCAAGGACACACCCCTGACGAACCCCCTTAGCGATTGAAAATTTGTCTGTGACTTCCCCGTTAATGCCCCAACGTACCTGGGCAAAGTTGGAATTATGCAGGGTAACTAAGATGGCCAAAATTTCTAGTGGCATCCCCATGTCTAGAAAGGCTCTCCACATCTTAGCACGGGGCACCAAATCGAAAGCCGTTTTGAGATCAATGAAGGCTGCGAATAGTGTGCCCCCTCCTATAATTACCACCTTCCAATATATGGTTACAAACCTAAGAACCTGTTCAATTGTGCTTGTGTGTGGTCGAAACCCTGCCTGCATTGGGGACAAGATCTCCGTCTCGTCCATCCACAACTGAATTCTACTCAGAACTAGTCTAGCAATAATTTTTTGTATGCAGTCAATGAGGCTTATAGGTCTATTGTTACCGGGGGAAGATCGATCCCCCTTCTTAAAGACCGGAATGATCTCAGCTCCTGACCACGACTCCGGAATAGGGGAACCACTTGCAATTGTGTTAGCTAGAAATTGGATATAGGTCGACATGTTATCCCCATCGTGCATAAATAGGTCTGCCGGTATACAATCCAGTCCTGGCGCCCTGCCTTTCGGGACTGATTTAATAACTTTTATGACCTCCTGTTTGGAAAAATGCAATGTCGTAATGGGTTTAGGCAATGTAAATTGGCCTATGCTATCTATACTTGAGGCAAACTGAGCTTCGAAATGAGAAATCCACATCTCAGGTGCCACATGATTTACAGGTACTGGGTTAGATACACCACTTCCCCATTTGACAAGATGCCAGAATGATGTCATATTCTTTTCCTTACTAACATCAAGCAAATTTTGCCAATTGTTTTCATCCCATTCCCTTTTTGCTCGTTTAAGTACTTGCCTATACCCAACCCTTGCCTTTTTGATTTCTCCCATATTTTTTTGTCTAATTGCTCTAGATAGACATATATAAGCCTCTATACAAAGTTTGTTATACCACGAGGCTTGTTTTGGGCGGGGCTCTTTCTTTCGTTTCGTTACCGTTTTAGTAAAAAAGGGCCTTAGTTTAGAAAACAGCACATTGTGAACCTGCACAATATTTGAATTTATGTCCCCCTGATTATCAAATTTATGGAGAATTGCTAAGTGGTACTCTACTAATACCTTCATCTTTTCTAAATGCCCTTCATTAACTGCAACCTTGGCCCATTTGACTCTCCTCGAGTCATTAGTAAGCTCCACTACACAGGTGGCTTTTTCTACTTCCTGGGGATCATAGTTATGAAAGCCCGGGACCTGCATAGAGAGTACCAGAGGATTGTGGCCACTTTCATGGCGATCGTATACTGCCATATCCTCTAAGGATGACCAAAATTCTAAATTAAGGAATATATAATCAATCCGGCTACTTCGTATCCCATTATTAAAAGTGTGTATGCCCCGCCTGTCAGAATAGGACCTCCCATTGACTGCCCTAATCCCCTGTTCTAAGCATAGCCCTTTCAGTTGTAATGCCGACTCAGTCCATTTTTTTATGGGAGGAAGGTCAAGGGATGGTATGTCCCATTGAACATCCTCCTCGGAACTGAGATCATCATCTTCATAGCCCAGGGGCTCAAAGGTGCAATTAAAGTCACCTGCAATAATCAGGTTGCTACGTCCCCTATGACTATCCAAGAACCCTTCTAGGAATGCAACTGTACTGGACCCTTTGTACCCAGTGGTCCCTCTAGCGTAGACATTGATGACCATTAAATCTGGAGCTTTCCCAGTCTGTAGTTTAACTGCTAGAACATCCCCATTATCGATCTTAACTTCCTCCACTGAGTAGCATGCTTGTTGTCTAACCCAGATGGCAAGTCCCCCTTTAGGTCAACCCCTCCGACCCCCCAGTGCTGGTTTATAAAAATTTAAGAAGCCTGGATGACAGATTGGTTCTAAAGCCCAGGTTTCCTGGAATACCCAGATGTTGTGGTCGTCAATGAATGCAGACCATTCATACGAGGGAGTTTTGGAGGAAATACCTGCAATATTCCAACAAACTAATGTTAAGCTAGGTTTGTTTGGGCCTAGATTTTGGACACTGCAAATGTCAGGTAACGGCCGAATAATATCAGTATCCTTAACCTGATTACTGCCAATGCCAAACATCGGGACCCCTACGTTTAGGTCGGTGGGGAGGAGGTGTTCCTCCACTATACTAATACAAGCCACCCCACCCAGGTCATTTGCTACCAAAGCAGGTGTTCCACCCACAGAGCCCTTCCCGACTAGAGAAGGATCCCCCAATAAAAAAGGGTTATTGATAGCCAGCAAACATGAATCACAACCGTTCTTACATGTACCCCAAGGGTCATATGGTCTCATTGACACTAGATCCATATCAGAACCAAGTCAATCGATATCTTCAAGGGATGTAAGAGCTCCAAAACGATTATATGTGGGAATTTGGTAATTCAATACATCACATCGTTGAGGTGCCCTCTCCCAATTTGATCCCCTATTAGCCGTAGCCGGCTGGTAAAAAAAACCCAAAGGGAGAATGTTTATCTCGTCTGACCTTATTTGGCGATTTCTAGCCCTATCCAAAATATGTTTCACCAACCCAGGGGACCCAAAACGTAGCACCACACAGTCCCCTTTTAGGGTCTTGGGTGAGCTGCCAATCCATGGGATTCGTCGAACCATTTTAAAATTAGTGAAAAGGTCATTTCTAATACCTGTCCTGGAGATTAGCAGATGAAGAGCCTTATTTCTTAAAGCGGACCAATGTTCCTGTGTTGCAGATTGAATCATTGGTACATTGCCCAGGACAACAGTATAAGGTGTTGCCTCTGGGGGAAGGTGTAGAGACATATGGGCTTGAGCATTACTAGTTCCATTTTTATGCAGAGTCTGCTTGTACGGATCCTCAACAGGCAGCGTAGAAGTGGAACATACACCCCTACTGCTCGGACGCATTGGTTGAGTGATCGTAGGAGCTACCGAAGCTAAGGGGGAGTGGCATTGGGCAATATTACTTGATTCCCCCACATGTACACTACTCACCACCTGAGGAACTATACCTCCACACAATTGAGCATTAGTATTAGATTTAATTTGCAAGGCAGTCGAAATAATCTGTTCAATTTTAGTCAACCTATCTTCTATTAGTGACATTTTATCAAAGAACGGGGTCATCAGGACTTGTAGCTTGCTTTCAACCCGGGAAATAAGATCGCCCTCAAAAGAACCTATAGATGGATCAGTGGTTGCAGTGACAAGCGGGTTTAGACAATCGATCCTAGAGCTAATAGTGTTGTTTACTCGACCTGTACACCCGTTTCCACCCGCCTTACTTTTCCTAACTCTAGAAGCCTGCTGGGCGTGTTTTATAGGGCCCCTCGATTTCCTTTTCTTAGATGGTGGTTCCACAACACAATCCTGGCTGGATTTTTGACTCCTTGTGTGTACCCTAGGAGTGTCGGATGTTTGAACTATAACCTCCGTACCGGGGAACAATGGATTTGTTGATGACGTTAGGGCCTGGCTAATCGATGGGGCTGCTTCGATGGTAGCAATGCCCTCAGAAAGAGGTATCAACCCGGCATTAGCCATGGGCAGTGGGGGTTCTAACGATAATCTGCGTTCCGTCAGCTGGATCTCTTGAAGCAAAACGGATTCAGCTCTCAAAAGGAACGCATCTAGCGTCCCTACAACTCCGGAACCCACCCCCACCTTCCGTTTGGTCATTTTGGGCTAAGCAGGGCTAAATATGAAAACAATGACAATGATGTTATGTCCAGAGCAATGCTTCCAAGGCAATTAATGTTAAAGTGATGGCCCAGCCCCAGTCTCTACCTGGCTCTAACGGGCTTAAACGGGTCCGCCCTTGGTCCGGGCTTCGTCCGGGCATCGTCCCGCGCGCGTCCCGTGCAGCGGGGTTAGAGCCAGCGCTATATGCGCGATGACCACGCCTCCCCCTCACTCGCGGCAGCTGTGCAGTAACTGGTGCTCCCTGGGGGCTGAAGTCCTCTCAGCACAGCAAGGCGTCCTCCGGCTGCTGGTCACTATGGGCACAGTCCAAAACAAAGTCTCCACGCCGCAGGGGTAGAGGCAGCGCTATATGCGCGATGACCACGCCTCCCCCTCACTAGCGGCAGCTGTGCAGTAACTGGTGCTCCCTGGGGGCTGAAGTCCTCTCAGCACAGCAAGGCGTCCTCCGGCTGCTGGTCACTACGGGCACAGTCCAAAACAAAGTCTCCACGCCGCAGGGGTAGAGGCAGCGCTATATGCGCGATGACCACGCCTCCCCCTCACTCGCGGCAGCTGTGCAGTAACTGGTGCTCCCTGGGGGCTGAAGTCCTCTCAGCACAGCAAGGCGTCCTCCGGCTGCTGGTCACTACTGGCACAGTCCAAAACAAAGTCTCCACGCCGCAGGGGTAGAGGCAGCGCTATATGCGCGATGACCACGCCTCCCCCTCACTCGCGGCAGCTGTGCAGTAACTGGTGCTCCCTGGGGGCTGAAGTCCTCTCAGCACAGCAAGGCGTCCTCCGGCTGCTGGTCACTACGGGCACAGTCCAAAACAAAGTCTCCACGCCGCAGGGGTAGAGGCAGCGCTATATGCGCGATGACCACGCCTCCCCCTCACTCGCGGCAGCTGTGCAGTAACTGGTGCTCCCTGGAGGCTGAATTCCTCTCAGCACAGCAAGGCGTCCTCCAGCTGCTGGTCACTACGGGCACAGTCCAAAACAAAGTCTCCCAATACTAATTCACATCCAGTTTCCTCACTCCTCCTCTCACCTACTACCACAATCAACTGTATTCTCTAACTTTTCAACCACTTCACGTAGCGAGCTGATCAGTACGCTCAAATCAGGAAATCAGGAAATCCTTCATGCATTATATCTGAACCCTTTAGCTCACAATTATCAAACCTTTGTCTTTCTCCTTAAAGGTCATTAATCAAAAAAGAGGAAAGAGAGGAGTGGGCTGTCCAAAAATGTTTCCTCCGATGCAGCAATACAGAATTCACTAAGGACCACTTCGCACATAGAACCCAAGCCCATGTATGGGCACTTTCTCCATTGGGGAAGACAATTTTCTGAGTACTTTACTTAAAAAAAGACCAGTGGCGGCTCCTTCACTATGGTGGAGGAGCATTGCCCCACTGCTTTTAAGCAGTGCAAATAAAGGAAACATAAAATGATAATGACTTTGAGTTATTATCATTTTATGTTTCCGTGCTGTTTTGCGGGTGGGCGGGCGGGCAGGCGAGCGGAGCTGCTCTGCTCTAGGAGCAGGGGAGGAGTGGTTTGCCCTCTCCTAAGTGCATACAATTGTTTGGCCGGCCCTCTGGGACTGGCCAAACAGTCATGCACACTTTCCGTGTTCTCCACACAGGCTGCATTATAGCCTGTGTGGAGAACATGCCCCGGCCCCCATTCCCTGGATGAGCGTCGAACCACAACGCTCAGACCAATCACAACGCTGCATTGCAGTGTTGTGATTGGTAAGCACCTAGGCTCCCCTGACCAATCACAACGCTGCATTGTAGTGTTGTCATTGGTCAGGGGAGCGAGGCTGTACTTCCTGTTCCTGGAGTCCGACGAAGAAGAGCAGGAGAAGAGACGCGGGACCCGGCGGCAAGGTAAGTGTTTATTTTTTTAAAACATTTTTTACATTGCGCCCCTCTTACCCTCCCCCCCACGCCTGCCTCACCACCCAGGAACCGTGCTGAAAAAGATGCACACTCTCACCCGCCAAATGAGGTGGCATGCTTCATCATTTGCTTGCCTCTCATCCAAACCTCATAACTATTAGTATGGATGGTCCTGAAGATGCCCGTTGGCATATAAAACATAACACAATGAGAAGAATTCTTTTTTTGCTCAACATCATGCATTGCTTCATAGTGGTGTAACTGAGTAAAAACATCCCACTGCAAATGCATGCAAATACCATTTCCCAATAACAGTGCCACATTCATATCAAGCTCAATAAAAGGTGTTTCCAGATATATATAGTAAACAACCATCTGCTCTTATCCAACAAAGATTTAAAAATAGCCCCATGGAGAGGATACCGTAAGAGCCCTCTGTAGTCACACACTAAAGGACAAGATATAATCTGGAGAAAATTGGGTTATTATTTGGGAGAGGTGGAAGGGGGGCATGGCTAGCACAGCCAAGATGGCGGACACACTCTAGCAAGGCTCCGCCAAGACACCCCATTTCTCCATAAACATCCTGCTTTCTGGCAGCCATGGAGGGCATCTGCTGTACGTGCCACATACTTTGCATCACCTTGACTTGATGGCTTTGTCCTTTCTGTGCTAAGGACACTGAAATCGGCAGCGATAGCCTGGGAAGCTGTTGTTGCTGCCGAGCACGAGAGGCCCGGGCCCGCCATGGTGATGAGACCCCACTGCCATAAAGATGACACTGAGCTGCCGGCTGAAGCCTGGCCCAAACCAAGACAACGGTGCTGGAAGACGGAGGCTGAGGCCCGGTTTACAGGTGCGGCTTGCCACAAATGCGCTCTCTCATGGTAAGGTCTGTGCTCAATTGAAAGATCGACAAGAGCGTTGCTGTCCCATCTACACGTAACCCTGCACCGCCGGCACAGCCATGCCTGACCACCAGATCAGCCCCACAAGAGCTGAGTCACACTGCACTCTGTAAATGAGGAGAAAGGAGCCCCCTGACAACTAGAAGCCCCAGACTGCACCTGGTATGAGACGCTGGGGGGCGCAGAGGGTTCGGGCCCTTCCCCCATCTGCTCTTCCCGGTCCCTGAAGACGAGCACGCTGACCCGAAGCTCGACGCATCAGTGCCCACCTCTATTTCCTTGCTGTGGGGGCACTAAGACGAGGCCAGGCACATCTATGAAATGAAATGAAGTATTTATAAAGCGCTGACTGCCACTCCGAAAGGAGCATCCTGGAGCTGGTTTGGAGGTGAGGAGGAGCTCAGGCGATCTTAAATGAGAGAGAGACAGAATTCATCTGTGGCTCCGAAAATCCAAGTTTTCAGTGCTTTCCTATATTGAGTTTCAGTTTTTAACACTCTCAAATGCATTGGCAATAGGTTCCAAGCTTTGGTACCCAGGACGGCCAATGTTTTTCCTCCCTTTGTTTTGCATCTAAAACTGGGGGGTTTGAGGAGGTTAGCTGATGAGGACCTGAGGGTTCTGGTTGTAATGTAGGGGGTGAAACTCTTTGAGAGGTACTTTGGTCCTTGTTTAAGGGAGGCTCTAAATGTGGTTAACAGAATTTTAAGGAGTATTCTTTTATGCAGTGGGAGCCAGTGAAGGGTTTTTAAGGCTGCGGATGTGGAGGACCTTCGTGGTAATTTTAGTACCAGCCGGGCCGCCGTGTGTTGGACCACTTGGAGTCTTTTTAATGTTTGTTTATTGGCTCCTGCCAAGAGGCTGTTGCAGTAGTCCAGGCGGGAGAGAATCAAGGCAACTGCTACTGATTTCTACAGAGCACACTGCCCACAGGTTAATCGTGGCTGCGGCTGGACAGAGATTGTTCCCCCCTCAAGGCGCAGCTAGCGCCCCTCAACATTACCTCTTGCATTGCTCCTGGAAACCAGTGGGCATTTGAACCTCGGCATGCCCTTCTTTGGGCCTTACAGCTAAAGATTTTAGGCTGGCCAGAAGCCAACACCAGTAAACCATAAACAAGGGAAAGTGGGACACCCCCTGGTCTACACAGTCTGGGGGGGCCACACATTGCTGGGGCTGCACCTCATCCAATGTCGCAAATCTGCAGCCTCCTCACCCCCTCATGCATGATGCCACAGGTGGCTGTCACCGCTGACTCGCTCATGCCTGATGCTTGCTGGAACAAGCACCTGATCTCCCTACTGTTGCCCCCCTGGTGCCCTTCCTATTGTGAGCTTCAGCCTGGACACAACTAGATGAGCCGGGCTGCTCATGATGCAGCATCTGGGTGGGCCCTCAGATGCTGGCAAGCGGGCCCGCTGTCCTAGAGACCTGGACCTTTCCCATCCATGGATTTAATTACATATAGCAAAATCATGGGGTGCCTACGTTCAGGCACCCAGACTGAGACCCTGCAACCACTTGCCCCTGCTGACACAGCAATTGGCAACCCTGCCTCCTTGGACCCTCCCAATCACTCTTCGTCCCTCGGGGGAAAAGTCGGACATCATCCTGGATGCTGCAGAGAGGACCCTGGCATCCCTGGAAAGCATCCAGGCTTCCTTGGAAAACAAAATAGACAATATGGTGGCAGACCTCACGCTGTTACACGAAGACCACCGTATACTGGTTGACAAGGTCCACACTATGGAACAAACTGTTGCCAAACTCCAGCCAAAATCCCAAGAGATGGAGTCATCCCTGCAGACACTTGTGGATCTTAAGCACACCCTTGAACGCAGGATGCAGGACGCGGAGGACCACTCCAGAAGAAACACTGTCCAAGTGGTTGGCCTTCCCGAAGGGCAAAACGTGGAAGAATACGTTGAACATTGGATGCACGAGCTGCTCCCTCTGACTGCCCTATAACAGATCTTCTCAGTTAAGCGGGCCCACCATGTTCCAGCACAGAAACCCCCACCTGGTTCAAACCTCAGACCATTACTGTTCCACCTGCTTCACTACCATGACTCCATTCTGTGGGAAACCAGGAAGCTATGAGATGTTTTCATTGATAATGTCTGCATAATGTTTTTTCCAGACTACACAGTGGATGTGCAGCATCAGCGAAACTCCTTCTTGACTGTTAAATGCCTCCTCGTGACCTGGATCTGTGGCTCTCCCTCTTGTTCCCTGCACGTCTTCGGGTTGTGGCTGAGGGGTCGATGCGCTTCTTTGAGTCCCCAGGTGATGCCTGGGACTGGATGGAGTTATCGGCACTCGCACCTACCTGTGAGTCCCCATTGAAAAATGCTGTGCCTCGTGGTCCCACTGGAGGCCGCCACCGCAGACGCAGAAGGCAAACACAAAGCTCCCCCAGACCCAAGGCTGCTCCTGGTATGGAATCGGTCATACAAGAAAGAAGGTGAGCTCTGCAGTCGGCGACAGCCATACGGGAAGCTACACGGAACTCAAGACCAGACTATGACTCCGCAAAGTCCTCCCGCGAAGACTGCTTCTCCGCTACATGGCCATCTGAGAGGGACTTAACAATCCCCCCTGATGTAACTCCACAGACGGCATATGACATCATTTGAAATGCGCTCCACGTACCACTGCAGCCAGTTTGAGGCAACTCCAATTACTGTGACCCGCTGTGGACTAACTCATATCCCAACCAGTCTCCTTTTCAGCTTTCATGTTGGCACTATGCTCCCATGCCCCTTCGCCATGTATTGTTGACACTATGCGGTATCCATGGAGTGCAACACGGCTCCCTGGTGCGATGCAGTTTGCCCACACTTTGTTGGCACACACACGTTTACACTGTAATGGGTGCATCACCTTTGGCTGCTGCACCTTTCCCGCTGGCACCCTCTTTGCTATTGCTTCGCCGAATCTGATACACATTGTTTGGCAGTTTGGGTGGACACATGTTGTCCCTCTGCTCTAATAGTATTCAATGTTCTTTCTTGTTTTTACTTTCAGTTGCATTTCTCTGTTCTCCGGGACCCGACCCCAACCCCGACACCCATCCCTATATGCCACAATAAACCATGTGCCGGAATCCTGCTTCATGCGCGGCAGCTGATCATCATATCCTCACATGTCGGCAACATGACACACACTAATATCATCTCCTGGAACGTGTGAGGAACGCACACCCCCTCACACCGCTACTCTGTTTACTCATACCTCAAGCATCGCTCTACCCACGTAGCACTTTTGCAGGAAACACATTTAACGCTTACCGAAGTGACTAAGCTTTAAAGGCGCTGGCGTGGCCAGGTGTTCGCCACCAATTTCTCCTCTTATGCTAGAGATGTACTGATTTGGGTCAGGTCAGGGGTCCCCTTTGTAGCAGAAGATGTGGTTGTGGATGTGGAGGGCCGCTATGTGTTCATTAAGGGCCGGTTCCATGGCTCGTTGGGGGGGATTTCAACAATGTCTTGAACACTGATCTCAAAAGGTCCATCCCCCCACTGCTTCGCACACGCGCGTCCTCCAATGCCCAGGTATTACAGGACTGACTTGAGCAATGGCAACATGTTGACATTTGGCACATGCGCAACGCACACACAAAAGTGTACTCCTACTATTCCTCACCACATCATCTGCATGTCAGAATTGACCGATTCATCGGTACAACCAACTTGCTAACCTCCTTTGCACATACCAACTACCTGGGTCACACCCACTCTGATCACAATCCAAAACACCTGCAGCTCACAAGGGATGTCGGTGCCCCCGCTATTCCCACCTGCTGATTACAAATAACAGTGCTAGGAGGCCCCCCTTTTTCGTACCTTGCTTAACACTGCTATTGAAAAATACAATCATGAGCCAGCAACAACTAGACTGATTGAATGGGATGCGTTTAAAGTGGCAATTAGAGGCCACTGCTTAGGGGTGAACTGAAACATGCGTAAACAATTTGACAAAGACAAATCCCAAATCGAGCGTACACTAAAAACGCACGAGACACAGGTGGCGCGAAACCCAGCTAAATCTCACCACCTGCTGAAGGTGCAACGGGAACATTCATCACTGTTGGAGCGGCTACGCTGCCCCAACTACGCGGCTCATCCTGCCAAGACTCATGCCACTACCAACAGATATGGCTCACTACAGGCATGGTTGATATGTCAAGATCAACCATGGCACCCAACCATGGCCCTGAGATCCACAGCTGGCATTCTGTTATACACCTAACATGACATACACCATGAGCTGACCCGCCATTACACCTCGGTATATCAGTTGGTATCCAACACCAAATTGCACGACATCAACTCCTTCCTATCCATTGTATCCTTGCCCTGCATCACGCCGGATCAATGAACAGAGCTCAATGATCCTATAACGCTCTTCAAAATACAGGAGGCGATCAGAGCCCCTGCTACAGGCAAGACCCTGGACTCAGACAGCCTATCTGCCAAATTTTACAAGGCCTATGCTCCGCTACTTGCCCCACACCTGAAAACACTATATGAGGAGGCCTTCTCGGCCTGATGCCTCCACATTTCCCTCCGTGAAGCACTGCTCATCTTCCTCCCTGCCCAGATCAAAATGGGTTTGTACCAGCCAGTAACATCTCTAAACCTACAGCCTTTCTTTCACAACTTGAGATATGCCCTGAAGCAATGGTCACGGGTGGAATGCCTTATGCTAGACCTAGAGAAGGACTTTGACTCTCTGAAGTGGGTCTTTCAGTTAAAAAAGCTACCACGTTATGGCATTAGGGAGCCGCTTTATGCAGCTGGTTAAGCTACTGTACACTTAGCCATTGGCCAGGGCCAAGACGGGCCTCCTGGTCTCATAGTCGACACAGATTTGCAGAGGCTCCCGTCAGGGCTGCCTACACTCTCCACTACTCTTCTGCCTGGTGATAGAACCACTGACACCTGCCCTTCGCGAGCATAGTGGTTCTTGAGGTATCCACCTGGGTGACAGCAATCATTCCATTTCTCTTTACACAGATGACCTGCTCATCTATCTTAGAGATGTGAATTCCATCACTGCTACAATCACCCTGACACTTAACCAGTTTGCTGACCTTTCCGGACTGAGAGTCAACTGGGCTAAGTCTTGCCTGTTCCCCTTTGCTCCTGTACTACTGGACCCACACTTCATGCTCAATGGGGCTCTCATAACCTGGTAACCCACCACATTCCGGTATCTAGGCATCCAGGTGTAACACTCACCTATGGACCAGTTTGACGGTAATCTCACATATTTTACCAACTTCCCCCTCTACATTCCAGCACCCTTCTTTCGCTTCTTCGAAAAGCTAATGAGGCAATTCATATGGAACAACTCGTGCTGCAGGGTGGCACTCTCGAAATTATACTTCCCCACAGATCAGGGAGGGCTTGTGGTACCAAACGTTGAACACTGTTACCTCGCATACCAACTCCAATGAGTAGCCAAATGGTTGGCAGGCTTGCAGCTTGCCGACCTTGCTATGACAATGCCTGCCAGGTGCCTACCAAGCACCCTTCACCTGTTTCACCCTTGCATTCAGGTGCCAATACCTGACCCCTTGCTTCTGGGAGTAGCATCGGCCCTACTTGGCACAATGAGAGGATAGACCACCACTTCATCAGCAGAACTAGCCGCCTGGCACGAATATATGACGCTACTTAGCATGCCATTAGTACGCATGCTTTCAGTGCGATGTTTGTACATCGCAACTACCATTACTACGCATATTTTTACTGCGCATACCATTAGTTCGCAAATGCATTAAGAAGATAAAAATCTTCTTTTACTGCGCTGATCATTACTTCGCATACCACTACTTCGCGTACATGGACCATTTATAATATTTTAAAATAAAGTAACCTAACCCCTGGGACTTGATGCCAGGGAGATAGGGGTATTGGGTGGGGGAGTAATTTAAATATCAGTTAAAAAATTAATACTCGGGTATGAAATTTAAGTAATATAAGTAAAATATGACAAGACGGTAGCAGCTACAAATAAAGCAAATAAAATACGTTGTCAAGTCTTGTAAATTGCTATTTTTGGCATTTTTAATGTTAACATAAAATGAATGCAAACATGTGCCTCTTCTTTAAAGCTTTAAAATGAGTTATTTTAAAATACTCAAAAGATGGCGCTGCATTTAGTGTCTAAGCATGAGAATCTTCCAGTTTTCAAGTTTAACCAAACCAACATCAAAATAATCCCAATAATCATACGGTATCTCTTAAACTCACAAAATAAGCCCAAAAAGCAGAAGTGATCTCTTTCTCACAAATAATTCATGAAGGATCAATATTAAACTATGTTGTGTATTTTCGCCTAGAATTCCTTTTTTTTAAAAAGCATATTTTTATGCGAATGTCACTTAACAATACAACACGCAACCAAGGTGAAATGTTTCAAATCAGTAGCTGTTTTAAAAAAACTTTTTTTTTTGCTCTTTAAACACATCATTACTTTTTTATGCTGTTTAAATCTAAACAGAGATTATACGCAAACAGAGGGCTCTACATATTGTTTCATCCTAAATATTCCACAATGTGATCCATCAACAAAATATTTTTCTTTAATTTTTTTCATTTAGTCTTTTTAAATAACTTATATGTGTACCCAAATACAGCCAATAAATACGGTACGCCTCGTATCCCCCTCGATCATGCTTATGTCGAAACTACTTTTTATCGTTTTTTTTTCAAAAACTTAAATATCCGAAATTCTCTTTTTCTAACCCTTCAAAATGAATCAAAAACTAGTTTAATTCTTTTTTTACTTTTACAAATGCAAATTTGCTTCGTTCTTGTCAATTCTCCGTCTAACATACTTTAATAGTTTCGACATCTTTTTTTTTAATTAAACATAAAATAGATTACTTTTTATTTATTATACTTATACTCATACACCAAAATAGATAATTTACATTTAATTTATTACAAAAATGTTCTTACCTGTTCCGCGTAGTGTCATGCTTCTTCTCCTCCGTATGACGTTTAAACGTATTTGCGTCACGGATTTCTTCTTTCGTTAAAATAAAAAAAGGACTAAGTTAACAATTGAAACCAATAGTAAACCGTGGGAATTCAATGCAAGTCAATACATAAATTACATTTAAAGTTATTATTAATTTATTTTTAATATAGTTACTATTTTAAATATATCTTTTTAAATTTTAACAATTCATACATAATATTAACACATTTTTTATTTAAAAAAATTAAATAATTTTTTTAAATTAATCAAACATTCATTAATATGAATAAATAGTAATAATTAAACATTTTTCAAAATAATAGTAAGGCACTATTTTAATCTAAAATTATTTAATTGTATGATAACATTTGCAAAGTAAACTAATGCGTACTAAAAGCATTTGCGAAGTAAAATCATGCTATGTAGCAGCATGCGTAGTAATGGTAAAAGGGCACTAAAAAATGTGTAGAAAAAGCACATCGTAGTAATGCCCGCATAGTAACGGTGTGTTACCGCCTGGCACACGTTAGTCCTTCACACCCTGGGGGATCTCTATCATGATGGGACCCTTCTACCATATGAGTTCTTGATAGAAGGGGATGGTCTACCCCCCGGCCATTTCTTCCTATACAACTTCCTGATACCAGCGCTGGGGAACAAATGGGGCACCATGACACACCTTCATGTGATGGGACCGGGCCGGCGCTTAATCCATTGGTTTGCTGACTTGCTGAGAGTCCACACTGCATGACAGCTCACACTCCTCCGTCACTGTTGAGAAGACGATGTTGCTCATCCCTGCATGGACAAAGAATGGGCTGCATTGCTGGAAAGCCCTGTCCACATCCGCCTGCTTCTGCCTTATACAACTTTACATTATACACAGAGAATACCTCACCCCTGGCAAAATAAATCACTATTTCTACCGCACGGATGCTGCCTGCCTCAGTTGTCAGTTGATAGATACTAATTTCCTCTATATGTTATGGACCTGCCAGTCCCTAAAACGATATAGGCAAGGGCTCATGCACCATCTGTCCCAAATTTGTGACTGGGGGTGAGTGTCTGAAAAGTTTCACAGCTCCGTCCATCATCTCCTTGTGTTTTCTTTGTTCGCCTTAAGTTGGCAGGGTATGCCCACACGTGGGTCCCTTGCTCACTTTGCGACTGGATTCAAGCTAGCCTGACTGATATGGGGTGATACCCCGAAACCGGTCCCAGGATGCTTGTTTCTGGTCCAGGGTAGACCTGGCTTGGCAGTTCGGGCTGGACTGTTCCCATGAGGCACAGGTTCAAGACTGATTTGCATATAGCTGGGTGTGTACTGGGGTGGCGAAGTGAGCTAAAGAACGATGCTGGATTCAACCCAGATCTGTGACTGGTGGTGAGTGTCTGAAAAGTTTCAGCGCTCCGTCCATCATCTAGATACACAAAGTGTGTGGCTGTTGTGGGAGATGGAGGGCTCGGGTTTCTTTGATTGTTGAATTATAAGCAGTGGACCGAGCAGGTAAGAGCAGTGGGGCCATGTTGGGGCGGGATTCCACAGACGACCATGAGGGAAAATTAAATAAATAATATAATTTGGGAAGGGGTGGGAGCACACTGCTTCACCTCCCAGCACAGTTCGCCCCTTAGCATTATGTAAATGCAGTTCGTAATACATGCTTACTTGAGATTTTACTGGAGTGTTCCACCAAAGTTGGTGCAGGTTAGTGCTGTACATCTCTAGACACGTGTTTCTGGATTTCATCTGTCATCAGTAGAGATAAAAACAAATTTTATATGGGGTTGCTGAGCAGGCTGCCACAATCCTTACAGGTCTCAGTACCTCTCACAGGCGCACAGGTGCATCTCCACAAGCTCGTCAGCTCAATGGCTCAAGGGAGCCTTTTCAAAACAGGAAGGGGTGGGAGCACACTGCTTCACCTCCCAGCACAGTTCGCCCCTTAGCATTATGTAAATGCAGTTCATAATACATGCTTACTTGAGATTTTACTGGAGTGTTCCACCAAAGTTGGTGCAGGTTAGTGCTGTACATCTCTAGACACATGTTTCTGGATTTCATCCGTCATCAGTAGAGATAAAAACCAATTTTATATGGGGTTGCTGAGCAGGCTGCCACAATTCTTACAGGTCTCAGTACCTCTCACAGGCGCACAGGTGCATCTCCACAAGCTCGTCAGCTCAATGGCTCAAAGGAGCCTTTTCAAAACAGGAAGGGGTGGGAGCACACTGCTTCACCTCCCAGCACAGTTCGCCCCTTAGCATTATGGTAAATGCAGTTCGTAATACATGCTTACTTGAGAGTTTACTGAAGTGTTCCACCAAAGTTGGTGCAGGTTAGTGCTGTACATCTCTAGACACATGTTTCTGGATTTCATCCGTCATCAGTAGAGATAAAAACAAATTTTATATGGGGTTGCTGAGCAGGCTGCCACAATCCTTACAGGTCTCAGTACCTCTCACAGGTGCATTTCCACAAGCTCGTCAGCTCAATGGCTCACGGGAGCCTTTTCAAAACAGGAAGGGGTGGGAGCACACTGCTTCACCTCCCAGCACAGTTCGCCCCTTAGCATTATGGTAAATGCATTTCGTAATACATGCTTACTTGAGATTTTACTGGAGTGTTCCACCAAAGTTGGTGCAGGTTAGTGCTGTACATCTCTAGACACGTGTTTCTGGATTTCATCCGTCATCAGTAGAGATAAAAACAAATTTTATATGGGGTTGCTGAGCAGGCTGCCACAATCCTTACAGGTCTCAGTACCTCTCACAGGCGCACAGGTGTATCTCCACAAGCTCGTCAGCTCAATGGCTCAAGGGAGCCTTTTCAAAACAGGAAGGGGTGAGAGCACACTGCTTCACCTCCCAGCACAGTTTGCCCCTTAACATTATGGTAAATGCAGTTCGTAATACATGCTTACTTAAAATTTCCCTCCACCACCCGGCCCCGCCGCCCTTACCTGCACCTGCTGCTGCTGCGTTGAGTGGAGGGAGGGTCTGTTAGTTTCACTGCTTCCGGTTTCTTCGGCCTTAGGAAGGGCGGCGGTCTAGTTGTTTCTCCCACCGCGCCCTTCCGGTATAAAATACAACAATGACGCCGACGCGCAGCGGACGCGCCAAAGGCAAGCCCTTCTGCGCCCGTCCGCGCCTGGCCCGTGCCTAGTGCCGGTCCTCCTGGCGGTTCCTCCATCCAATCCCATAGGGCCTATAATTATTCCAAAGACTTACTCTAGAACTTAACTCAGGCAGGACCTGCAATGGCCCGGCCTTATCTCCTGAGGACTGTGATAAGTCAGTGACTTGTCATAAATGTAACATGAGCCTTCTTAACCTGAAAGTTAATACTCTATATACACCTGATGGAAAGATTGCTACTGATACAAATCAGGTTCGGTGCACCCTTATAAATGCACGTTCTTTGATAAAGCATGCTCTGGAGTTCGCAGACTTTTTAGAAGCTCAGTGCCTAGACATAGCATTTGTTACAGAATCCTGGGCTGATGCAGGGGCCGGACCAGACCTGGCCGTAGCAGTCCCTTCAGGTTTCCTTAGTCATAGACTAGACAGGATAGGAAAAAAAGGGAGAGGTATTATTATAATATACCGCCAGTCCTTTACAGGCTCCTTTACTGAACTTGCTAGCCTAAAAGATGTAGAGGCGCTAGCCTTTAAATTTCAGCTGTCATAACCTAACATTATTCCTTTAATGGAATACTTTTGTACTGGCCCCCTGGGACATGTTCTGGTTTCTTTTCCACTTTTTCTCAGTTCTTAGATTTAAAAATTGATTCACCAGATTTTACAATTCTAGGTGATTTTAATATGCACTTAGAAAACTCTGTGAACACTGACGCGGCATGTCTCACTGACATGCTGCTTACTCTCGGGTTAGAACAACGGGTAAATGAACCAACGCATCAGGCAGGACACCTACTTGATGGGATCTTCTCTGACTGCCCGCATCTATCCACATCAACAGTCCTACCCTTGCTATGGTCTGATCATAGAGCAGTTATGTTTAATATTAATGTAGCCCATTTGAAGACACCTCAGAACAAAATGTATCCAGTAAGGCTCTAACGTAACTGGCATCTGATAAAGGAGATAGAACTAGACACTATCTTATCAGAAACACAGCCTTGCATAAACACAGATCCCGACAAAGCAGCTAACCTATATCAGGGTTGGCTGGAGAACGCCGTAATTAAAATTGCACTGATCAAACCCCTTAGGAGAAACCGGGACATCCCCTCCGATCCTTGGTTCACAGAAAGCCTAAGACTGCTTAAACAAGCATGTCGCAGGCAGGAAAGGAAATGGAGGCGTCATTATGAGGACTCAGAAAAAAATAGTTATAAGCTTATTTTAGCCTCATATAAAAATTTGATTTTGAAAGAAAAATCCAAATACTTCACTCAGAAGATTGAAGCAGCCAAAAACTCTACAAAAGAACTTTTTGCAACTGTCAAACAACTATCTAAACCTCCCGAAAAGGGGTTTCAGGGATTGGATCAAATTTTTTGCAATTCACTGGCCTCCTTTTTTCAAGATAAGGATAAGTCGGTTTTTAATCTTTTTTCCTCTAATCCTTTGAATGATCATAGCGACTCCCATATTAAGGCTTTTGAATGTCACGTTGACTCCCAAACTATTAATAATGAATGCAAGTCCCATTTAACCTCTTTTGCTGAACTTTCCCAGGACCAAATTAAACCATCCTCCTGCAAACTAAATCAGGTTCTCCACAGGATCCATGCCCTCCAAAAACCATTCATTCATTTTCCGACCACATAACAGATATTTTTAATCTTATGGTTAGGTCAGGAAAATTCCCTAGCGTGTGGAAGCTAGCCCATATTCTCCCTTTAATCAAAAAAGCCAACCTAAATCCTTTAGATCCTGGGAATTATCATCCTATTTCCAGATTGCCCCTTCTGGTGAAAATAATTGAAAAAGCTCTTAACTCACAGTTGAAAGCTTTCATCGAGGACCAGAGCCACATAGACCCTTGCCAATTCGGATTTAGGAAACATCATAGCACTGAATTGGCTTTGATAAGTGCCTCAGAACAGATTAGATGGCCACTGGATGTAGGGGGCAGTGCAGTGCTGGTCCTACTAGATCTCTCAGCGGCATTTGACACCGTAAACCACCAAATCCTGCTGAATAGACTGGAGGATATTGGGGTAAAATATAAAGCCCTTGCTTTAGTCAAATCATTTCTGTCAGACAGGATCCAGCTTGTTGTAGCTGATAATTTTAAATCCCCATCCTTCTCTCTCCCTTGCGGCGTCCCCCAGGGTTCGTCTCTAAGTCCGGCCCTTTTTAACATCTACGTGGCCCCTTTGGCCAAACTAATTAGATCATTTGGGTTCTCGGCGGTTACCTATGCAGATGACACACAATTAGAGATCTCCATATCATCTAATATCTCAGAGACAGCAAAGCGCTTTTACAACTGTATGCAAGAGATTGGAAAATGGATGGCCCTAAACTGCTTAAAGCTGAATTCAGGCAAGACTGAGGTGATGCTCTTTGGGAAGGATACTTCCTTCTGGTTCCAAGACTGGTGGCCACCTGAACTTGGACAACTTCCGCCGCCAGTCACGAAGGTAAAAAATCTTGGAGTTATCTTTGATAACCAGTTAACCTTCGAAGGGCATGTGAATACAATCACGTCTGCCTCCTTTTTTACGATGAAACTCTTACAGAAGATCTTTCCTTTCATTCCGAAGGACCTGCAAAAACCAGTAATTTCTGCTTTGATACTTTCAAAGATTGACTACCCAAATGCTCTTTTTGTAAGTGTACGAAAAAAAGTCTAAACAAGCTGCAGGTCCTACAGAACTCAGCCGCTCGCCTATTATTAGGCATACCCAAAAGAGAATCAGTCTCAGCTGTCCTTCCGTGTCTCCATTGGTTACCTATTGAGAAGCGTATACAGTTTAGGCCCTGTGCATTGCTTTCAGGGCTCTTCATGGGGAAGGCCCACAAGTTTTTAAGTTTTAGTTTCAAGGGTATTTTCCGCCACGATCCCTTCGCTCAGAAACAGCTGGTAATATCATTGTTCCCAGAGTAAAAAAAGTAAAATGGGGCGGGAGAAGTTTTACTGGTAGCACCTCCCGTCTCTGGAACAGCCTCCCTTTATTCCTGAAAAAGGAATCAGACCTTCTCTGCTTTAGGAAAAAACTAAATACCTGGCTTTATAATCTCTAGGAGTCTCTAACCCTCGGCCAGCCTCATAACCTGGTACTGCCCAGTTTGCAAGCTTGCGCGCCTAGACACCTCAGGGTAGTAGAGCGCGTTTATTATGAAATTTTTATTTCATTTCATTATACGTTTGAATCACCTGTTTACTTTCTCGATGAGCATATGTTACCCTCCATATGGGTTGATATGTTTGTGTCCTATCTTCTCTCCTAGGAGGGTGAATACATTCTAACAACAATGGTAGACTGATGTATGGTCAACCCCTCTCGACATTGTGCATATCAGTTGCACACAACTTATTGTACCTCATGACACTGCACTCCTGGAGTGTTGTAAAGATGATCTTACTGTGATGTAAACCTTACTACTTACCTGAAAAACCAATAAACAGATTCAAACAAACAAAAATAAGTTGAGAGAGGTGGAAGCCCCACTCAAATAATAACCACAATTTTTTTCAAGTTGAAGCACAAAAGTCACCAAATTAAACTGTGCTCGGCCCTCTGGTAGTTTGGAACAAAAGTGGTCAGGCTTAACTTACAGACAATGCGTAAAGTATTTATGCAGCACATAAACAGCAATAAAGTGAAAACACAACACAGAGTAAATTTTAGTAATTAAAATGATACCAGAACTACAAAAGTCCAATCAGTAGAGCCGGTGATAATGAATTTCATAGTTTCTAGTGATTATAGTACCAAGAAGCAAAGAAGCGCAACTTGCTGTTATCCTGTTTATGTTAGACCGTGGGAAGTCACAAGCCCAGGCCGACCACGATGGAGCAGAGCACAGGTCAGTTAAAGGGACCAGGTTAGTCCTCTTCAGTCCACCCCAAAGAGTTCTGTTTGCATTGGAGGGGGCCCTGAGGAGGAGACTCTCGGCCCAGGCATCAGGTTGAGAGTTGTGGACAGATTTTGCTATAGCGCGAAGAGCTGCTCATTGCTGGGTGATCGTCATACAAGGACGTTGTCGGCGTGAAGTTCAGGTTGTTATGGATGGCTGCTGTCGGTAGGAAGAACAGGTCCTGCTGGAACTTTGCATTGACGTCATGATCAGTCGATTCTGGCACAAAGAGGTCACTTCAGTCGTGAGGAGCAAAACCTCAGGCCAAACTTCCCCTTTTCTTCAGGAGGAGCTCTCAATGATTCCAGACAGGGGTAAAGGACCTGGTGGTGGGGAAGAGCCCTCTTAGCAGTGCCCGGTAGCTGGCTCAGGTAGGTACAGGCAGGTCCAGTTGATGTTGGTCAGAGGGGCAGTTACAGGGCGAGCTCTGGGAACTTGTTGTGTCCCTGTAGCTTACACAGGTCAGCCAACTGACCCATTGGAGGCACCCTGGGCTCGAGGAAAGTAGGCCCAATCTTCATTCTTCAGAGAGAAGGTAGTCCTTCCAGCAGCAGGGCAGTCCTTCTGCTGATTATTCGGCAGGTCCAGGAGTGTTCTGAGGAGTGGTCACTCTTTTATACCTGGTGTCAGCCTTTGTGTGGGGGAGTTCCCCGACCTACTCACAACATTAGTTCTTGTCAGTTCCTCCTATTCCCCTGGTCCTGGCTTCAAACTGTCTAGGGCGACAAAAGGTAGAGCAGGCCTGGTGTCCGGTTCCTTTGTGTGTGCTTCAGGCAGGGCCCTTGGAAATGTAATCAGGCCAGGTAGCAATACACAAACACCAACAGCAGAGCCATTCACAGTCATGTTTCCATGACACTGGCAGAAAGGAACAGTTAGTTTGGGCAAGAAAATGCAAACATTCTATAAGTAGCATTTTCAGAACAGTAACTTTAAAATCCGACTTTACAATTAAAGACGATTTTAAATTACAATTCATTTGGTTCTAAACAACATAACTTTATCTGCACCCAATTTGAAGTTAGCACTTATTAAATGCAAAAAGGCAACAAAGTGTTAGTCTTTGGAAGAGATATGCCTTACAACAGTGAAATAAGACTTTAGGACTTTTTCACTGTCAGGACATGAAAAACTTAAACACTACTTTTTAAACACCATTCCCATGCCGCATGGGTGGTTAGGGCCTTCCTTAGGGTGACTTCTCATTTTTAGAAAGGAAGGCTTAGGCCTGGAAAAAGGTTTATTTTGCCATATTGTAATGGCAGTTAAAACTGCACCACCGGCTGCAGTGGCAGGCCTGAGATGTTTTACTATGCTACTTTAGTTGGTGGCACAATGAGTGCTGCTGCCCACTGGTAGCATTTAATTTACAGGCCCTGGGTACAAGTAGTATAATTTAATAGGGACTTACAAGTAAATTAAATGTACCAACTACGTGTAGGCCAATTTTGCCATGCTAAAAGGAGGGAGCACAAGCACTTTACCGCTGGTTATCAGGGGTAAAGTGCGCAGAGGTCCAATGCCAACAAAAATAAGTACAGCAAAAATCTGGGTGTGAAGGCAAAAAGTTGGGGCAACACCACACCAAGGATGCTAGGTCTAACAAAATCATATTTCATTTATCAGGTACAGAGGGCTTTTCGGCTGGAGAGCTTTCATAAAACTCTATCCACTCACCCACTTCATCAAAAGGAATTTTCATCTGTTGACCTACACATCCGATAACCCAAAGAAAACTGAGTATTACCTTCTGATGCTGTTATTTAACAAGAGTGCCAGAAACTCAGGGCATGCTACCTGGCAATAAAGGATAAACTTAATCATGTGACAGCAACCATATGATACATAGCAGAGCATCAATAGGGACTCATAATCTGATTGGTTGGGTGATATTATGTGATCATATCCCTGTATCATCATTTTTTTTTTAGTTCCACACATAGATAGGTAGGTTAGACGTACGGTTAGAGAAATTCATTGCCAGTTTAGTACTCTAGGCAGTATAACCAGCCAGGTATAGTATACCATAGTTTGAGTGTTTGCGATATGGGAATATCAAATGACATTCTCAGCGGAAGTGGGACCTTCATGTCAAGTGTTAATCATGCTTCATAGAGAGATATTTATTCATGCAAAACAATACATTATGGGTTTTTCAGCCAGGAAACAGTGATCAAGTAAATTACATTCTTAGTATTACAATTTGTATGTGATTTGTTATGCCTGAGCCTATGTCTACTGCCTTTAACATTAATTTATGCAGACACTACACCTACCACAGGGTAATGTCCTGTCACAGGAGGTAGGCCCCATAGTGAGTTATTCACCCTGGGCTTGCTATATGTTGAAGGGTTTGAGTGTTCAAAAACGTTTCTCAGGCTTTTTCCACATATGAAAGAAATTAGTGGTGATTGCCATCTTGTTTAATTTGTATTCAGAATCCTCCCAAGCTTGTTAATGATTTTCTTCACTTGGTTCGAGGAAGTGGAGAATGTAGTTACATATGTTAGTCTTTCATTTCGTAGATAGGTTTGGGTCTCCAAGAAGGTCTCGTGATTAATACTGTGCTCTCTTGTTCACTCTTTTAACATTCCTTTTGGCATAGTGTTGAGATATCAATTTTGCAGATAATTAATTAAATATTGCACATGTTCATCAGTTTACTGATTTCTGAGTAATTGCATAATAACTTCAAGAATTGTCTGTATGGTAGATTTTTCCCCAGTGCTCAGAGATGATGACTATCAAACCTGAGAAGACTATTTGAATTGGTGAGTTTATCAGAGACCTCAGTCGACAGACATCCATTCGTTGGGATATTTCTCAAATCTAAAAAAGGCCAAGAGTATTTGTGAATTTAAAAACTAATCTCTATTGCTTAGGAAAATTTATAAATTCCACGCTGGGTTGTTCTATCCTGTCACTGAAGGATTTGTTACTGAGTAGATGTGCTTGCATTCAAAATTATCTACATATATACAGGTCAAACTTGGGCAGATGTACTGCCCATTTAAGTACCTTGAACTTGATGGTATATTTTTATCTTCAAATTCGAAGAAGTTCTTGGTAAGGGCCAGCCTTGCACAATCAAGCACAAAATGTGTTGTGGTGGTATATTACCAATTGGTTTCAAACATTAATGACTCGATTACTTGTAATGCTTCTTCTTGTGGGCTACTCTTATAGTGTGCCTCTTTATCGAGTCCAATAAGGATTTCATTGTTTGAGTCAAAAGTGAGGTCCTGGATAAGATTCAGGCTGGTTTTAGTATCATTAAAATATGAGGGCATGGTTGTAACAATTGGTCAAAGAAACCAGGTGCAAAATTTACATAAGGGTTTTAAAAGTGAACCTATTCCTGAAACAATTGGATGACTGGGGGTAGGGGGGGTGCATCTTGGGTCTATGTATCTTAGGGGGGGTGTAAAAGTACCGTGTCCTAGGTTATTCTGCTACTAGGAAATCAGATTCATATTTAGCAATCCACATTTCAGCCGCTGTTCTACCATAATTTTAATTTCTGTTAGGAGTTCACCAGTGGGATCCTCCTCTTCCATGATCCTGTAGTTGATCATCACTTCGATGCATGGCTTTTCATTGTATAACAATATATATCAATATAACAATAATTATCGTATAACAATAGCAAGCCCATTGTCAGTGGGTTTTATCAACAGATCAGGTCAGAATGTAGAACTACCAAAGCCTCTCTTTTACATATAGACGGATTGTTAAAAGTCCAGGGGGTAGTGGTAGTTAAACCTCAACCTCTAGGGCTTGCTTGAAAGAAGTCTGGTGGCAAAATATGTGATGGAGGTTAGCAGGGGGACTTGTTCTTAAGGCCAGTGTTGACAATTTCAGGACTAGTATCCTCAGTATTATTAAAGAACACTTTAAGATTTTTTTTTCAAAAAATGTGGCTAATTTGCATCTAACTTTAAACATATCCAACCGAGGGCTCGGTACAAAGACTACACCTTTGTTGAGGACTAGAATTTTTAGATCAGGTAAAGGTACAGGTATTAGGTTTTAACCAGATTTAGGTTTTGTTGGTGCTCAGCTTTGTTGCTTCCATTTGCTCTCTGTTATTGTTTGAAATTTGCCCTTTCTACAGGGTCACCCAGATGTTTTTTGCCTTTTTAAAGAACCCTATTTTTGCTGGCTATAGAATCCTGTGCACTTGATCTCATCTAACCAGTAGTAAAGTGCTTGTGCGCTTCATTTCAACATCGTAAAATTGGTATACACCTGACTGGTTTATTTAATATTGCCTATAAGTCAGTAGTATATGATACCAAGCATATCTAGGGCCTCAAAATTAAATGCAACCAGTTGACTGCAGCACTCATTGTGCCATCCACTGCAGTGGCATTGTAAAACATGTCTCCAGGCCTATCATTGTAGCTTGACCATGCAGTTTTAAACCTCTCTTACCGCTCTAGCCACCAGGAGCATTTTTAGCAGACCTCCTCACCTCCAAGGCAGTGTATTTAACAGAAAGCTGGTTCCACTGGCACTCCACCGTTCTCTTTCTGGTCCTTGTCTCTGGCCGTAGAAGTCCAGATCTTTGTCCCAACTGGTCCTCAGGGGAAGAAGGGGGCCAGCCTCACTGGGCCTTGGAGAGACCCACTGTTCCATGGTCAACTAGGGCAGAACCTTTGGTCCTTTTGGTCATCAGGGGGTTTCTCCTTCCAGTTGTCCATAGCTGCCACAGTCCCAAGGTCCAGCAGCAAAGACGGCACCAGCAGCAAAGAGCAAAGACAGCACCAGCAGCACTTTTCCTCCCTTTTGCAAGAGTTTTTAAAAGAAGTTGGAAGGTTCTAGAAGCCAGGCACCCCATGCTAATCCTAGGGTGCCACATCACCTCTCTATCCCTGTCCCAACTCTCCTGCACAGCATGCTCAGACAGTTCAAAATGGCATCACCAAGGAGCCACATCTGCCCTTGGGATCTCAGCTCCGCCCCTCGCTGACATCACTGCCAGAACCTTACCACTAAAACTTCAAAGAGGAGCCCCCTTCTGTGTTGGCACCAGTTGTCTGGGGTTCCTCATTTTTTCAGTGGGCCTGGGCTGTGCCCAGCCCTGCTACAGTGTGACAGGTAATTAACAGAAGCAGACTTTCATCCTCACCCATTCCTCCTCAGGAGCTGAGGAAAGCACTAGTAATTTCTCCTTTTGTGTGGGGAGGCCTTTGTTCCTGCTGCTGGAGAGCAAAGTAATTAACCTGGCCCAGTAGGGTGACAAAAGTCCTGGATTCTGATCCTGACCTGAGCCTGGGAAATATGACAATTCTGGATGACCCATAAGATGTACATGTATGGTCTTGGGACCTGCGAGTATGAACTGGCTGCACCTTTTCCATCCCAGTTTCATACCTCAAGAGACTCTGTAGGCCTAGGGTAAGAAAAACTGCACTATAAGGCAGATTTCCATCTAGATGTATAATAAAGTGTCCCTTCAGACAAAACAGTAAATCACACTGACTCTACCTATAAGTGCCCACTAATATTATAAGGCCTATCCCAAATCAATATCTAACCCTGAAGAGTCCCCTTTGCCCCAGACTACTTGTGCGCAGTTACCAGGCCGTGCACAACAGTAGTCTCACATGCACAGCCCACATGCGTGTGCACGTGTTCATGTGCAACCAGCCAAGCCCCTCTTACCCTAGCTGCATTGTAGCAGCCACATTTTAAAAGGCGGTCACCGGTGGTAAACACGCGCAGTCCATTTGCCATGTGATTATCATGGATGAGACACATGTAGTGACGCTCATCCCCAGTAAAAAGTCCAAAACCAGGTGATCCAAAAAAGTGAAAAATCTGGGCGTATTAAATAGGCAGAACCCATTATGCGACATTCAACCAGTCAAAAGAATCCCTTTTTTGCATACATAAACCTTCCATTTAAATATTAATAGGTCTGCCTTACTGCCCATAGGGTATGGTGCAAGGACTATCCTTTTTAGTGTATCAGACCAGCGCTTTGTCACGATCAGCGACAAATAATAAATGGTCATGGTAGACCAGTACTAAGGCACAATCATGGGCATTTTGTGCTTCTTGGCACTATTCCTTTTCAAAACTTTTAAAAAGCTCATCTCTGGTTCCCCTTATTGGAATTTTGTCATTTTGGTGTCATTTTGTTATTAAAAAGATTCTAATTTGTTTTGGGATTTGCATTTTGATTTTATTACTCTATTAGTACTGCATGAATACTTTACACATTGCATCTAAGTTAAGCCTCTCTGCTCTGTGTCATGGGGTTGAGCTCAGGATAATATAGTGACTTAGTGATTCACCCTAACAAGGAATGTAATTTTTACAGGAAATGGGTACATACCCCCTATACTAATAAACCAATTTTTTACAGTTATCACCTGACTCTCTTCTGCCCATTGAATCTTGGGTTTATCTTTCTTTTTGCCCTAACCCAGGCCTCTGCTGTTATGTTTCATATAGGTACCCTAATATAGGCCCGGGTAACATCATACCCTTTCACCTACATCACCTCCCCTACATTACACACTAACAAGCCTTTTAAGGATTGAACGCCTTTTATGGACTGAACCTTTTACCTAGTTCTAGGCCTGGGTGCAGAAGGAGGGTTTTTCCCGAACAATAGTGTTCTATGACTTCATCTTTAGACTGACACTGCATGAATAAAATATTCATGAGGCTACTTGGAAACCAGGCAGGGGCTATACACCACCTTCCTAATATCTACGCACAAGGTTCATCCCATACGTCATCCTCATACCCAACAATGGTTAACACAAGAACAAGGGACAAAGGGACTCTATATATTTTTCTGTATAAATACAGCACCTCTTGCTATCAGTAGTTAGAGAGAATCGAGACTTCCAGGCCGACACACTGACCAGAGACGCTGAGGCTCCTGCATGCAGACGCTCCAGCTGACAATGGTCTGAACATCCCTTGCGGGGTGTCCAGCTCAAGACCAGGAGAGGCTCCTACATTCTCACTTGAGGTAATGGAGTTCGACCAAATCCTAGAGGGATTCTTTGCTGCACACCTACACACATGCTAGGTACACTTAGGTACATCTAGATAGGCATCGTAGGAGTACGCACTCTCTTTTATCAATGCATTTTATATTCATGTATTTATTCATGCTTATTGCAAGATGATAGAACTGTACTATCCTTTTATATTCATAGTACTGCTAATCATATATCTCTGCTACTGTCTAATGGTTGTTTTAGCTCATATACTTTACACGAGAATAACAACTGTTCAATAAATCCTTATTGAAACGCCCAGACTGTTTATTCTGTGTACCTCTGAGATAAACTTAATGAGCACGAGTGACTGAGTGAAAAGTAGTACATTGTTTCCACAATCTTGAGGGATCAGGGTTGTCATGTTCTGAGGTTGCCAGAAACTAATCTCTCCCTGATAAGAGGAGACACTAGTGGCACTGTGAGCTAGCTTTTGCAAACAGGCTAACATTTCTCAGTGGGGGTGTACAGAATCAGTCTTCCACCAAGCCCACAGTTTATGTTATCCAAACGCGCAGGTCCTGCATGGGTACTATAGGAACTACACAACACTGCATCTGCCTAAAAACGGTTGTTTACCTCGGAGGGAAGGCATCTTGGGTGGTATCTCTTCATACATATTGGGACAATAGTCAAATACTGAAAGATAAACTAACACTTGTTTGGAATTCACAAATGACGAGTTTAATGTTACTAATAGTAGTTTTATGACTGCAGAGACACTACACTCGTGGCGAAGACTTCAC
This sequence comes from Calotriton arnoldi, assembly GCA_963921515.1. NCBI lineage: Eukaryota > Metazoa > Chordata > Amphibia > Caudata > Salamandridae > Calotriton > Calotriton arnoldi. Next base: position 1,274,253 of record CAWUFW010005499.1, read on the forward strand.
ACATAAAAAAAGGCCTGTCCTATATTTTTATGTGTGTAGTTTTCCTCCCTGACTGCTGAGTGTCCAAAGTCATAAAATTACTATTAGTAAAATGAAACTTGTTGTTTGTGAATACCAAAAAATAGTACATTTACACAAAACTGTAAGATTAACTTTTTCAATCAGGCCCCTAGAGCTGACATTCCTCTCCCTCCAACTACACTGGCTTGCTCTCTTTTCCAAGATACTGGCATGAATAGGTTCAACCATCTTAACATATGTAACTCTTTCCAATCGGGCTTCCATGCCATTCATTCAACTAAATCTGCACTTTCTCAAATAGACAAACTCATTTCCTCAGCTCACCACAATTATCTCTCATCTCTCCTCACCCCCACTTCAATACTGTGGATAACTCCATGTTACTTTTCTGTCTTCACATCATTTGTATCACTGGCTCTGTCCTACATCATGCTTTTGAAATTGCTCTTTTTGTGCAGCAGGATATTTTAATCAACCCTTACTGATCTCACTGCCAGTTGGCATTCCCAAGTTTCTGTCATAGGCCTGTTCATTTTCTCTCTATACATCACCTTCTATGGTGGCACACCTCTTCTTTTGGGTCTTTCTATCTTCTCTGTTCTGGTGGCTCAAAAATGTTATTCTTCTTTCCTATCTGCTCTCCGCTCCCACAATCACACATCTCTGATTGCCTTACTACTATTTACTATTAGATGGTCCTACAATTGTTTATTATTAACTCTTCAAAACTGATGTTTGTTATTTCCCTGCTTCACCTACACTCATTCCTCTAATGAATTCCATCTACTTCACTCCCAATACTTTGACTTTCTCTTCCTCTGTTATACATCATTGAGAACTTTACAGTCCCTACAAAGCAAGGATTCATTTATCACTGACACTACAGTTCACTATCAAGTTCTCAAAATCCAGAAAAAAATGCTTATCTCTCCCATTCCATGCTTCCAAAGAATTAATCAATTCACTTGTACTTAGTAAATTGAAATATTGCAACAGACTGCTTAAGGACCACCCTCAACCCTCCTTAGATTAAATTTTGGTATTGCCACTCAACACTCCTTGGATAGGTTTTTAGATCTGCCATTCAAACCTTATTCAACTTTCCTAAGCACACGCCCACCAATTCCTTTGGAAACTAAATTGGATGGCTGTCAGGAAAACATGGCACTTCACAAGCTACTGACACTTGTTTTCAAAGTACTTCACACAATCCCCCACTGTTTACTTGGCTGATATTCTGACTCAGTACACCCTACACACCCACAAAGAATCTCTGCTCTGCCAACTTCAACCTCCTACATACACCTAAGCATTCATGTGCAGTATCCATATTCTGATCTATTCACTTCCTGCCTCCTGACATACAAGGCGCCTCTCATTCATTTAATTTAAAACTGTGCTAGTGAACCATCTCGTGTGATCAAATAAGAAAAACAACGAATCCCAATATTGAATCAATGCGCAAATAATGTTTTTAAATATAAAATTACATTGTGCAACTTGTCTATTGCTGGCTTCAGTTTCACAAAATAATGCATTTATACAACATTTCTATAACTCACTCTGGTTTATGTGACTCTATTCTGTAGCCTGAGAGAGAGGGAGAAAGGTGGGGGGGGGGAGGTGATCATTCCTGAGAGTAATAAAACCACAAAACCTTCAAATTATGTTCTTTGAGAACTTCAGGAGGCTCTTGCAATTTTTATTTTTATTTATACAGCAAGAAACATTTAGAACACAAATGCTATACATGTACAAAAAAGCAAAATACTATATGTTGGACTTGTGCAAAACATTTCTAAATAAAAAACATCAATAAATCAGTATACAATAAAATACATGTGAAATCCACATAAACAAAAAGCATCCTGGCCTCAGTCAGGCCCAGTAACGTTTCCTGAACAGTGAATTAGCACATGATTGAGCCAAAGGGAAATAAGCCATATTTTTTTCCTGCATTTACAAAAGTGGATGTGTGTTTTTTAAAGGGGAAAGCTGTTAGAAAATACTAATAAAATAATCTCCATCCATTGTTTTGCAAATTAAAAGTCCTAACTTTCACCGGGTTTAAGCAGAAGTACTTTACCAGGACAAGAGCGAATTATGTGCTTTGTATTTTTTAAACTACCAAACCTGCTTCTGTATATATACCGTTATGAGTCTACATCATGTCTATCTTCGTTGGTGCTTTGCCTGCCTTTGGTCACTCCCCAATATATGCCCACAACTCGACCATATTTACCACTTTACTTCTGGTCCAGGGAGTGCAGCTTATGAAGATGGGGCTAAAATGGCTCTGGCAGTTCTGAGCATGTTTTACCATCAGTCTGCCTACCTTCAAGTTCAACTTCGAACGGCTAGTCTTAATTACATGTCACCGGCGACTGATTTGTTTATATCAATATTAGATTTTGTCAGGGTAGGAGAGGGCAAGATGTAAATACTTTCTTCTGCAGTAACAGCGAGAATGGTGCCTGCTGTCTGTCTGCTGTCGTTTTTATGGTTTCTACAGGAAAAGTGCTAGATAGGTGAATTTGGTTTGATAAACTCCAGCAATAATAGTCACAGTTTTGTTTTAATAAATGATGCAACTAGGTCAATAACTTGACATTTTAATGTTACGCTATTTTTCAATGTGATCAAATAAACATATAATACGGACGAGAAAAGACAGAGAAAACGTGTTTACCAATTAAGCCCTCAAATATTGTTAATTATCTGTGACGCGTAATTAATTAGTTCATACTTCTATTCAAGTTCATACTTGCCCAGGCTTAATTAAGATCCCGTTTATTGCCAAGACTAGGAAGAATGCCTTGTTTTAAACACTGCGTCAACAGAACCACTAATTTTCCCTTTTGTATAGAGAAAAGATGCTCTCAGTCTTCACTAACACACAAAACAGGTACATCATGGGCAGCAAAAGTGCAAACTTCAACAAAGAACAGGCATAGCACAACAGTAGCAGTGGAAGCTAGCACCAGAAAAATACCATGTCCGTTAGGGGCAGCAGGAGTGTGGGGAGAGCGCTCTTTAAAACAAGCATTGGCAAAGCAAATAGGTCTCGTCACTGCCCGAGCTATTGGCCTTGTCAATGTGAACATCTTTTAGCTATGTGGTCTAGCAGCACATCTACTGTTCAGCATGGCTGAAAGTCACTGAAAGCCCAGAATCACAGGATGTTGAGCCGATGCAGAGTCTTTTCGCCCCCCCCCCATGTTGAGTTTGTTGTCCTGCCCCTCCTAACACAAAAAAACACAATAAGGTGGCCTGCGCTGGCCGCATCATAGTACTTTTTTCAGTGACTTTCAGTCATGCTGAACAGCAGATGTGCTGCTAGACAACATGGCTAAAAGACAGTCACATTGGCAAGGCCAAGCTTGGGCATTGCCGAGACCTATTGGTATTTTACAATGCATGTTCAGTGTTGACATGGTCTTGCTGAACAATGTGGAAATTATAGTGAGAGACAGCTGAGGAGCTTTGAAGTGAAGCAAGGGTGTGGTGTAACGGCCAGAGCTGCTGACAGGGGAACTGGTGAACCAGGTTCGAATCTCTGAGTCAAATGAACAGATTGTGATTCTAGGCAAAACACTTGCGCTTCCTCTTGCGTATGACAATGAGTGTGCCATTGTGTAATGTAACTGGTGAACACTTAAAGCACTCCGATACAATCGGATAGAGTTTTCACTATGGCAAGATGGAGGACAGAAAAAGCGCTCCAATACCATCGGATCGTGCAAAAGAGATAAAAGCAGCAGCAATGAGGGAGGTAGTGGGGGAACGGGTCAAGCAGGGAAGCAGGAAGGGATTAGGAGATGGGCAAGAAACAAAGGGAGAGGGCGGGAGGAAGCAACAATGATGGGGTACAAAAATGCCTTCATTGAAGCAAGATAAGTGACAAAAATGAATGGGTCATTGTGGAATGTAACTGGTGAACGCTTAAAGTGCTCCAATACCATTGGCTCGTGTTCATGCTATCGCAAGACGGAGGACAAAGCAAGCAGTCCAATACCATTGGATCGTGTAAAAAAATAAACAAGTACTGGTCATGTTTTAACAACTTTTTAAGAAATGCATTTGTGTATGGTACATGGCAATGCATTTTAGTGGTATGTGTGTATGTGTACCAGGGAGACGGCCTGAAAACACAATTACTCCAATGGAGTGCTTGAAAACAAAGACAAAATAGTTGCGCCAACCGGGAGCAGTGTAAAGAGACATGTACTTGGCTAATGATCTATGGGAGGGCAAATCACAAGAGGGCATGACGCCCACATGCCATGACGAATGGCATCAAAGAAAATGAGAGCAATGCTGCAGTTTATCAATGGTAGGAGATGGGCGGCCTGCAAGCGCACAGATAGAACACAACACATCTCTTCGAGACAGTGCATGCGCTGTGTAGCCAAGCAGCACATGTGCTGTCTAGCCGAGACCTAAAAACAACATATTTCGCACAGGCGAAACCTACTGGCTTTGCCAATGCTTGTTGTGTTTAGAAACAGGGAGATTAAGCCAATCAATCATTCAATCAAAGAGATTTGTATAAAGCTGCTTGTCGCCCATGAGGGTATCCTGGCACATTAGTTTCTGCTGCTGGGTGAAGTCAGTCGAACAGCCAGGTTCTCAGATCCTTTCTGAATACCTGCAGGGAGGGGGAGATTCGGGGGTGGAGGAGGATGCCTTTCCAGGTCTTGGCGGCCAGGTAGGAGAACCGCTCCTGGTTTAATGGATGCAGGGGCTCTGGGTAAGAGAGAGGGGGGTGATGGAGCGCAATTGTCTGGGGGGCTGGTGGCTGTTCACCCAGTGGTTAATGTACGATGGACCCTGATTTGAAGGGCCTTGCAGGCGTGGGTTAGCATTGAGAACTGGCACCTCTTTTGGATGGGAAGTCAGTGAAACTTTCTGATGTGGGCCTGTCTTGGGAGGGTGAGGAAGAGTCTGGCGCTGAGTTCTGAATGACCTGTAGTCTGTTGAGCAGGTGTGAGTTGATTCCTACGTAGAGGGTGTTGCCATAGTCTAGGCAGCTGGTGATGAGGGTCTGGGTGACTATGCGTCTGGTGCTGCTGGGAATTCAGACCCCGCTTGAGGAGTTGAATACAACAAACTAAGGACCCCGATTGAATTCACCAGATGGCCGCCATATAAATGTGTAGCCACCACACAGGCTAGGCACGAAGGCGTACTTGGGATCCCCAGCAGGACTATCCCAAGAATCCAAAAGAAGCTTTCCATTTACAAATAAACCTGAAGGGCCACACGATGAAATAGGAGGTGTTCTCCAAGGAATTTGACACACCCCTTGAGAAAACCGACAGGAATCAGTTACCTTCATGTGTCCACAAAGTTCACAGCCCTGAAGAAGACCTTCCCTGAAATACATCATAGGCCCACCTTGAAGGTCGAAATGCGTTGACGCAGTTATAAACGGGCCAAGGGCGATCATGGAGTGCAACATCTGCGCATTAAATTGTGCATCACGGTTAATGAAACGAAAGATCCCATCTGAACACAAGTCTAAGCTCTGGCCACCAATAGAATAGGGCCAATTAGTCCTGTTGCAGACTACAAGCATGGGGGCTACAGTGATAAATGCCCCATAAATCTGACAGTGTAGGACACTGGACACACAACTGTGCATCTTTCTTCCTGTATGTTTCTTGTTTAATTCTTTTTCAAATGTATAATTAATTGTGTCATGTAATGTTTTTTGTCTATATATGTCTTGTCCTAAATTAAATTGTTCTTAGATGCAATGTCTGTTAAATTAATGTAAACCCCCCATGTAAAATGTTTGTATATGTTTACAAGTGTCCTTTTAAAAAAAAAAAAAATGAATTGAGAAAGAGGACCCTTTGTTGATTTTCTTAAAAGCATTTGGATTAATCGATTGTGGTGTAATATAGTTCAGTGTACACGAATGAACAACTCATTAAGTAAAAACTTTATGAATCGCGGATGCTTGAAGAAACAATAATTTAGTTTCTCCAATAGAGAAAAGATTTGATTGATGGTCTTGGAGGTATCTCTTTATGACAATATTTGTACTGATCCCAACCTCCAAAGTCTTCAACTGGATCACTCTCCTTTACGATACACTTAGCATTGAGAACTGGCACCTCTTTTGGGTGGGGAGTCAGTGAAACGTTCTGCTGTGGGGGGGTGATGTGGGCCTGTCTTCGAAGGTTGAGGACTAGTCTGGCAGCTGAGTTCTGAATGATGTGTAGTCTGTTGAGCAGGTGTGAGGTGATTCCTACGTAGAGGGTGTTGCCATAGTCTAGGCAGCTGGTGATGAGGGTCTGGGTGACGATGCGTCTGGTGCTGCTGGGGAGCCACTTGAAGATTTTTCAGAGCGTGCAGAGAGTGAAGAAGCAGGCTGAAGGAACTGCGTTGACCTGGTTCTTATCGGTTAAAGTGCTGTCCAGTATGATGCCTAGGATTCTAGCGTGTTCTATGGGTGTGGTTGAAAGTCCCAGTTCTGCTGGCCACCAGGAGTCGTCCCACAGGGATGTGTTGCTCCCAAAGATTAACACCTCCGTTTTGTCAGTGTTGAGTTTGAGACAGTTGTATTGCATCAAGTTGGTGATGTTGGTCATGCATAGGTGGAAGTTGGCCTTGGTGGTGACGGGGTCAGCGGCTAAAGAGAGGATGAGTTGAGTGGCGTCAGCGTATGATATGATGTTCATTGCATAGGTCCTGACCACGGGGACCAGTGGGGCCATGTAGGCGTCGAACAGGGTAGGGCCGAGAGAGGACACTTGGGGGACGCTGCAGATGATGTTCTTGGGGCCCGAGGTGGAGGGTGGGAGGTAGACGCTCTGGGTTCTTCTGATGAGGATGTGATCCATTTGAGGGCGTCCCCTGGAATCCCCATCTGGTGGAGCCTTTTTATGAGGGTGCAGTAGCAGTAGGACATGGTAACAAAAGCTGCAGAGAGGTCGAGGAGGATCAGGGCGTCAGTTTCTCTTTAGTCTAGGAGGGTCCTGATGTCATCGGTGGCTGCAATTAGGGTGGTTTCTGTGCTGTGATTCGAGTGGGACCCAGATTGAGATGGGTCCAGGAGGTCGTTGTTCTCTAGGTAGTTGGTTAACTGGCTTTTGATGGCTTTTTCTAGAACTTTGGTGGGGAACGGGAGCATGGAGAGAGGCTGGTAGTTCTTGAGGTCTTTCCGGTCTTTGGATGATTTTTTGAGGAGTGGTTTGACTTCTGTGTGTTTCCATTCCTCTGGGAAGGTGGCAGAGGTGATGGAGGTGTTGAAGAGCTATTTGCTGATGGTGTTGTTCCCTCGGTTGAACATGTGGTGGGGGGCAGGGGTCTCCTGAGTGAATGGAGCTCATGATGGCAGAGTTGGTCTGCTTGGCGAGTTGGTCCCATTTTGGAATCCTGAGGTTGGGGTGGGAGTCAGTGGAGTTGATGAGGCTGTGGATGCTGGCAACGGGCAGTTGGGGGTCGAAGTGTTCGTGAATGGTGGATATTTTGTTGTGGAAGAAGTCTGCAAGGATGTCGCCGAGGTCTTGGGAAGAAGTGACAGTCTTTTCAGTTGCTGAGGGGTTGAGAACTCTTTGATGATGTTAAAGAGTTCTTTGCTGTGGTTAAAGGTGGCTTGAGGCGGGTGGTGGCATACAGCTTGTACCTCTCCGGTAAAACTGCGCATCTGTTGGACAATATAAACACCAGGACTGGATATGTTGGCCTATAGTCCTGCTAGCCTACAGTGTACAAACTGTACCCCTGACCTTACAGGGTAACAATTGTGTGTGAAACCTCAGAACATGACAACCCTGATCCCCCAAGGAAATCGTGGTAACAGATCTGGAACCCTTTCATTTGGACTCTCATGCGTACCCAAAGGAAGACACAAGAAATTTTCAATAAGGCATTTCAATATTTATTGAATCATTGTGATTCTTGCATAAAATACGTGTGCTGCGATAATCAGTAGAATGAAACAAAGAAGCATAAATGGCATTATGAGAATAGTGAAAAAGATTAACAGTTCCACTATTGTGCTAAAACAATGACTATATGCTGGCATATAAATACTGTGCAGGGTATACTCCTACCTAGGGCTCCCTATCCTAGTCTTGCTTAGGGTGGGTGATCTGCCAAATCCCTGCTGGGTAGTCTAACTCCCTATTAGGGTAAGTGGGCTTGATGTGGTCGTATTTGTGAAGATTTCGTCATAGCTTAGATTATGGTTTATTTTTAGCGGAACGATTAGGGATAGAAAAAGAACAAATAATATAATTGAATGTAATTAAAAAATAATTAAACAGAGTTATATTCTGGATAATAGCTAAATTAATTAACACTACATGTAAATAAATACCAGAATAGGTTACAATTAAACAAATATTAACAAAAACTATCATTACAAACAAAGGCCTGCTTCACAAAGGTAAACTTACACTTTTGTGTACGTTTATGATTGTTTGCTATTCACAAAGGTATTTTATATGTAGCATCTTTACGACTGCGGAGTCTCCTCACATAAAAAGATAGGACAGTCAATGATCCTGATTCAATGGCATTCCTACCTATTCTTTTTGTCCCACACCTCCACACTGTTTTGATTGGATGAATTGTATCCATCCACTGCTGATATCCTCAAACATTTTTATTTATGTTTTAGGAGTCCAAGGTACCATATGGCTTCCTTACATTACTCTCCCAATCCTCTCTCCCTTCTTACTGACCCACAATTTGTCAATTGTTCCACCGCCCCTCCCATTCCCTTCATTCATTGTTGTTTTTTAGTTTGCTTTTTACTTGCTTTTGCAAAGGCCTAGCAGCTGCACACTGCTACAAGGCCTCTTCTTCCTAGAACATCCATTGCTTCTCTACATGCTAACTTCCAGCCACCGATGTCTTGCTTTTTAAAATATATATTTTCATGATGGACTGGCAGCTTCTATTTGTATGCCATTGCCAGGCATACATTATTTATCGTTCCAAAATGGTAGTTGACCTTGAAACAGTAAATTGATAACAACCTATTACAAAAAAAATAATTACAAGATGGCCACCATGCATGAGCGTGCATCCATTTACATTCTCATGCAATGCTGACTAGCTTGGAAAAGTTTGTTATACTTTATAAATATATCACATTCCAAGAATGGTGACATTGAGGGCATATGTATGTGCACTCAAGGACAGACATGTTTGAATGGTGTTGGCCATAAAGAAGTCGAACCAAAGAAGCATTAGCAGAGCCAATAGCCCTGCACCCTCATTTCAATGTCAAGACCTATTGACTTTGCAAATGCTTGCTTTACACCCTATCAAACCAGTCCTAAGATCTCTATTCTGCTCCATATGTACTTCCCGCCATCAGATATCATCTCTTCTTTTCATCTGTTACACCTCTTTTCTGGGGAAAACTCTAGTATTTTCACTTTTGCAACCCAAAACTATTTTAAACTGTTGAACTTTATTTCTGGATGTGTGTCTTCATACTCACTGAATCTTAATTCATAAAAATATGAAAGTCTCTTGCTTACAGTTTGTCTTGCTGGACACGTCTTCATCCTCACTACACGGTAATCCAGCCGAAAAAAATTCTTTCTTCTAGTCTCTCATACACCCAATACTCTATTCTCCCTATTTCTACCTTATTTTCCATCAACACATTTTTACCTATAAACCTCGGCAAAAAATATTGAGTAATCCTTGGCTATTCTCTCTTGTACACAGTTTACAGACTACATTATCATTCATTTCCATACCTTATTTCAGATAAAAATGTTTTCAATAGAACAATTCATACAAATATCACAAATATAAAATACGTTTTTAAAACAATTATTAAAAATTATGCACTATAAGAAAAATTTAAAACATCAACTTCCATGCTCTTGTAACCTTGACAAATGAATCTTGATATAAAGTTGAACTCCCAAGAGAAAATTACCTTGAAAAGGGCAGAGGGTGGGAGGCAAGGTATTAACCTGCTCAACACTAACACTTCCTGACTACTGGACGCTTGAATACTCAGAGAAAGCTTAACCCCTCACATCAGAATTCATGTCTTGTTTATACACTCTTCCCAACAAGTGTAGAAACCCACAGGACACAGGAAGAACAGGTTCCCTCTCACCCAAATAATTCCCATACCAGCATGTCTCATTTGGCGTGGGAAAGAAGTAGCCCACAAAACATGAAATCTCTTTATGTATTATGCAGTAATGTCAGATTTGCTGTTCAAATATTTGTATGCCTAAGATCTAAAAATATGGAACAGGCTGCCAAGGCATAATATACTTTGTCATTGCAAAAGTTACTATCTTGAAGTCTGTGGAATAATAAAAATTAAGTGCCTATGTTGCCTGATGATATTATGGTCCCTAAACATTGTGAGGTCACTGCACAGGACAGAGTAAAAGAATGCATAGTGTAAGAAATTGAGTTACTGGTTGACAATTCTTCTCAGTGTGAAGTCACAAGCAAACCTAAAATTAACCTGGTCTCAACCCTCGGGTAGCTTGGCACAGAGCAGCCAGGCTTAACTCAGAGGCAATGTGTAAAGTAAATTTTGCACCTTAACAATTATGTACAAAATCACATTATTTATGCTGCAAAATGTTTTCCCCTCATGCTGATATTGTACCAATGTGGTGTCAATCAAATGTGAGGTCATACTGAAGCCCAAGTTTTGCACCTGATATGGCATCTTGCTACCTAATATTCGCTCTGTGCTAAGTGATACCTCACAAGTGCATATTACTGCTATCCCGTACCGAATCTGCCGCTCAGGCTCAACAGCCTACACATTTTCATATTATTTTATAAAAGCCATCAAACTTCGTACAGATCAGACCCCAGGATGATTCTGACACCCCCTTGCCAAACCTATTTTCTCAATCATATCAAAAACTGACCTCAAACATGCCCGACAGCCTAACCAGAAACCTTAATTAGTGACAAATATAGTTCCAAACTGGGGACAATTTAAACTGCCCGCCTCTATTTTTGACAAGGCTATACTCTTCTGCACAGGCACACTATGCATTTCCATTGCAGTTTCAAAGTACACCGAAAACCATTACGAGAAACCCTTGCTAGCTCAGGTTACCATAATGGGAAACGTGAGCTAAACATCACCCAGTATGAAAATGGAAAGGTCATAACATAGACCTCTGACATCAACCTCCATACCTTCACCACATTGTTTGAAACCCTGAATACCTTAAAATGTTCTACCATGGCAGGGAATGTTAACTCTGATACTATCTCTTCTGACTACAACAACACTAGCTCTCCCTACTCCACGCCCACTCACCCCTGGATGACTAAAACCAGGCAGCATAATACCAGTTTAAATGAAGGACATCTGGACAGGAACATTGACAGTGTTTAAGTCTGAGGCAGTGTAGGAGCAGCTTTGTTCAATGACCAAACCCACAGCCCTCCCAGTTGGCACCGCTGCCCCTTAAACCAGAATCCGGCTGTCAATTAGCTTCCTAGCCCAGTGCAGCTGCACCAAAACAACAACTCACAAACTGACTCCTCACTGAAGGACTTGACCACCCAGAGACAAATCGCACAAGGGGTGTGTTTACTCGCCTCATACTTCATTATACACACTTGCTAGTTACGAAAGGACAATGACCTCATCCACTCCCCGAAATGCTGCGTTTCCAACCTGTCCCCCATTGCACCTCACTCCACATACCCACTCCTGAAGATCCATTATCCTGCAACACCACCAATGAACATTCTTCCAAGATCTTTACCTATATTGGAGCCCCAAACTATTCTTTATGATCCCAGAAACACATGCCTATTTCCACAATGCCCAATGCTAGACATCACAAACACAGTCCCAGAACAATCTGCCCATAGCAACCTCTGAAGGATCACCTCCTCTCAGCGTAGTGACCGATCTCTTACACCCCAAGTCTGTAGTCTCTAATGCAACCTCCGCATGGGCCCTCATCAAAGACTTGTACCTCGATTCTATTTCACTCATGGAAAGCTGGTCCTGCTCTTCCTCAATGCCACTATGTTACCACTCGGACACAATAGGCTCCACCTTGAGAAAACACAAAACAACTGGTGTGCTGATGGCCTTTAAATGCAAACTATTTAACTGAATAAACTGCTCTTCATTCCAGTTCCCTCTACAGGGGAGACTGCAAACACAATACCAAAGCCTCTGATGCTGAACATTTGCTGCTGCCCAACAGGCTGCAAACAGCGGGTATAACGATGTTGCCTTGACTATAGCACTGATCAACTCACGTTATTTCTAATCCGATTTTCTGGGAAATATCACCTCCACTGGACAAAGATGAAGACACGCATACACCCCCACACAAATCCTTACTATCGGGCAACAATCTGCCTCAGCGTTCTACATTCTGTACCTACATTAAGGGCTTTATAGGGCACCTGTCTTTCATAAGGAAACACCACAAGCGAAATTTGGGCATTTCTCTCTTGGCATGTGCTAGAACATTAAAACGAGATATTGGCTTTGCCACTGCTTGCTCTTCTTCCTGCTTTAAAAGGGTTGGTGAGCATCAATAAATCAGTACTTGGTGCTATTCAAAAAATACATTTATTGAATAAATAAGTACAATAACTAAAGTACAGGAGATATAAAATGAAAAAGTAAAACGAATCACGTTCTACAAACTTGCGCGGGGAAAATGCTAATGATATATATGTCAAGTTAAAAATATTTAATTATTAGTAAGAATCATAAAGAAATTTGGAAAAGCACGTTTCACACTGAAATTGGCGAAACGAGACAATCAGCAACACACAACTCAATGCTAAGAATAATAAAAACAAGCATTTGCAATGCAACAGGTCTCAAATCTGCGTGAGTTAGAGCTACTGGCTTTGTAAATGACAATGTCTTTTAAGTAAGTATTTTTGTTTGGAGTTGAGTGGATGTATGTGGTGTGGTGTGGAGTGGAATTATGTGGGTTGAATTGGAATTGTTAGTTGTGGAATTGTGTGGGTTGGAATTGTGTGGTGTATTTGTGTATTGGGATTATGTGGCATGGTGAATAGATAGGGGTGAGAGCTCCACAGAATAGAAAGATAGGAAGATAGAGAATGATAGGTAGTTTGTGCACAGAGCGGTGAATGAACTCTAAACAGAGGAGCAGAAAGAGTATGTGAGGAAGAGAGGAAGAAGGGGAGAGCAAGCTATAGACACATAAAGAGGGAGCTTCTGTGTACGAAGAAGACTCCCTAAGAAGAGGAGAAGAGTGTGGGTTTCCGTGACAGAAATATTGAAAAGGCACGGGAAAGAAATTGTGCTCAAAGACCTAAAGTAGAGCATATGAGAGAGGTGGAAAGAGTGCGTGAGAGAGTGTGATAGAGAGAGGGATGAGTGGGAGGGGAACCCGGAGGGGAGTTGGAGGCGAGAGGTGGACTAGTGCACAGAGCAAGGAGGTATATGAACTTAAGGTAATATGTGTGAGCAGGCAGTATAGAGAGGAGACAAGGAGTGTGAGGGAGGGATGAGAGGGTCGCAGTGGAATTGTGAGATAAGAGGGGGTAGTGGTAGTGTGAGGGAGAGATGAGAAGGGCAGTGGGTGTGTAGGGGATAGATGGTGGGGTTGGTGGAAATGCGAGGTAGAGATGTGTTGTTTTGGAATTGTTAGTTGTTGAATATTGTGTTGTGGTGTGAAGTTGTGTAATGGAAATATGTGGCATGGTGTGCTGTGGACTTATGTGGATAGTAATTAAATGCCATTAATTGTCATGGAGATATGTAGAGTGAGATTGTGTGTGATAGACTTCATAATGTGAAATGGTGTTGTGGAGTGGTGCAGGGCAGAGAGGAGAGGTGCAGGGTAGAGAAGAGTGGTGCAGGGAGGAGTGCAGATGTGTAGAATGCAGTGGGGTGGTATGCAGTGATGAAGAATAAATTAGAGTGGTGTAGAGTGGAGTGCTGCACAGTAGAGTGGCATAGAGTGCAGTAGAGAGGCGTAGAGTTGAGGGCAGTGGTGAGAGTGCAGTGGTGCAGAATGCATTGGCGCAGAGTACTGTGGTGCAGTGATGCCGAGTGCAGTGGAGTAGAGTGCATAGTAGAGTAGGATAGAGTGTCCTGGCAGAGTAGAGTGGTGCACAGTAGATTAGAGTGGCATTCAGTAGATTAGAGTGGCATACAGTAGAGTGACATGCTTGTCACCCGTGAGGGTATCCAGGCGCTGAGGTGGTCTGGATTTCCGCAAAAGCAGAAGCTTACCTGCTGGCTTCACTTCTCAGGACTGTCTATTAACTTATTATGGTGCAGCCAGCACTAGGTCAAAAAACTCCAAAACTTCCCTTTATTTTCCCTTCTTTGAAAAAGCTTCTGTGTGAGGCTGAGAGGAGTTCTGTGTGCGGTGCTCCCTCTGCGTCAGGATTTGTTACCTTTTCGCCAGCACCTGTTGTTTGTTTTCTTCTTTACTAAGCAGCTGTATAACTTATAATGTAGTTGCAGTTTAGGTTTAGTTTCACATTTACAGCCATTTCTTGTCAGCTGAAACTTAAGCCATAAGGCCAATGGAGATGGACTTCAGAGAGAGTTAGTTTACGCCTGAGGGAAGCCCCAGATGTGCGTTGCTGACACACTTGCATGAGTGACATGCCTCTCTCTGAGTGCGCGAGGTTCTGGAAGTAATTCACCAAAAACCTCTGGGGTCCCTATAATTAAATATAAGATTATGTTTAAGGGGACGGCAGATTTTATTACTTAAAGAGGCCCACACATCACTTAGTTGGAAAAATGCCCCATTGTAAAACAAATTGCCTAACTAGAAATAAATAAAATGTTGTTTACATTTTAATTGTAAAATAATACTTTGGACTGTCAATTTTAACATTTTCCTAACACTGAATTGAAGTTAACGTCAGTCATGACAGGATGCACAGTTGACCAATCACATTATTGTACACTCACTGCTCTGTACACTGGTAAATATCTAATGACAGGCACTAATGTATGCCTAGGAATAAAATGCTCAGTATAAAATACGTGAAAGTGTAAGCAAAAAAACACAGAAGAGCAAATTGAATGTTCCAATACACAGGCTTACAGAAACACTACTGTGTATAGTGAAACACAAGTGTGTGCACCAGGGTTGGACTGGGACAGAGAATAATATGCCAGCGCACTAAAATAAAAATGGACTCCATTAGTTAATTAAATACCTTAAAAAATGGCACATGTTTTAAAATTGGGGCAGTTTTGAACTTGTATAAAAACTCTGTACAAGTCTTTTGCAATGCATGCAAGACTGTATGGATTTGTACGTGCTGCAAACAATGTTTGTTTTAATATGAGGAAAATCAACAGAAAAAAACTGGTCCTAGTAGGCCGTAAAACAGGCTGACAAACAGCCAAAAAACGGCCCAGAACATTTGTGCACACAAAAACCCAAGCATGTTTACAGAAAAAGAATAAAGTGCACAGGAAAACAGAAACACAGGTGGTGGCGAGGAGCAGTGTTTGTGCGTGGCTTTGTGTGTAAGTAAATAGGCATCTACAGGGCTTTAAGCAGAATAAAAAAACTGGGGGGTCTCTCAAAGGGGCATGGCTGATGTAATTAAAGGCGTGGCTTAAAAACACCTAAAGTGAAAATCTGTGCTTAGAATAGTGTGCCACCTGACAGGTATTTTGCTGCTTCTGATACTGCATCCAGATATATAACACAACAAGTAACATTACACCTACAACAAGCCAGGACTATTGGCTTTGTCAATGGTTGTTAGTTGCATAAGTTAAATATGCAACATGTATGGCTTTGTTGTATAGAATATTGTAAATGCTTCCGTTCTGAAATGATGAGACTGAAAGAACTATAACAAGTCTCTTTGAAGTTACATCAAGGGCAGTGAAGGATGGCACTGCTGCAGTACTAAGATTTATTTTTTTCACTGAGGGTGAGGGAGAAAATGGAGAGCCCGATAGGGACCCGTCTCAGCACCTGTTTTTTAAGAATTGCCAGTGCTTCGCACCAGCAGGACCCAGCCCACTTAAAGCCCTGGGATTCTATGCTATAGCACATCCAAAATGATAGTTTTGAAACTGGTGTGTTTGTGTACAGGAGTCGAAATCTGTCTACAAAATCAATCACACGCCTATGCACATTATCATAAGCTACTCCAATAAATACAAAAATAAGCGCATATCATAATAGAGGCGCGGCCCAGCCTGCCCAAGGGCAGATAGCAGACTGGAAAAATACGAACAATGACCGATCCATCATACAGTCCACTTGTTTTCATTTCCCAGGACACTAGAGAGCACAGAAATCACACAACCCAGAGCACAGGAATGCTTTGTCAGCAATGATCTTACAGCCAAAATTGCACTTCGTTGGAATGCAACAATTACATGCATTTTACAGTAACATTTCATAATAAACATTCCCCGCACCCTCCACGATTTATTTTAACTAGACCCCAATGTCTTTTTTCAACTCTGCCAGGGGTTCCTGCCAGAACTACGGCTGAGCTCTAAATTTAAAGGAACTAGCAATTGAGGAAGTGAGAATGAGAGGTGTGGGGTGGGGTGGAGGATGAGGTGAGGTCATAGGGCAGAATGAAGACAGAGGGTGAAAACGGCAGAGAAGGAGGTGGAAGTGGGAGAAAGAGACAGAGTGGAAGAATGAAAAGGAGAAAATATATGAAAGGGGCAGAGCGAGACTGTGAGAGAAAAACAAACAGTGAAGGGGAGAGGAGTGGGGAACGGAAGTATGGGAAAGGTTGACAGGACAATTCAGTAAGCAATGACCAGGTATGCAAGTGCACCATCTGGGAACTTTACGGTCCGCCATGGCAATAAAAAAACCACATGAAAGCGGGCGCTGTGCTCAAACAAAGCGCAGCGCCTCCAACAAAATATAAATGAAAGCAGGCGCCGTGCTCAAACAAAGCGCGGCGCCTCCACATAAAAAAGATTTTTTTAAACGTGAAAGCACAAAGTTAAAAACATGAAAGCACAAAATTAAAGAAATAGTCCCTAACCCAAACACATAAAGACCTACAGCATAAGTGAACTGTAGTTGGCCGGTGCTCAAGCCCAGAAAACGGAAGTGATGTATCGGGAGCACCAACCAAGAAGAAGCCAGGAAAGAAGAGCAACATATGAGTGAACCAATGGCAAACAGCAGGCGAGATTGCAGTCCTTAATACTGATTACAACACGTCTTCCAGATAGCGCATGCACTGCCTAGGCTCGACCTAAAAAGATGAGCAAGGGGCGACATAGACCTTATATAGATCTTTCAACTCGTCACAAATTCCACTTGTAATAAAAAACAGTGACACTTGTAAATTTAAGTGACACTTGTTAATTTACATTCTGTAAAACATCAGAATATCGCATAAAAGAGAACAGTGTGTTGCATTTTATTCACAAAGCACGGTTACAAATTCCCCTGAAGGACGCACCAATACAAGAATTAATTACTGTTTTATATTGAATTACAAAAGTCGGCATTTCCAGGGTACCTGACACAATTTTCTGAAAGGTGGACAACAAATACACTTCCATTTAGGTCAATGCAGCATTTTGACTGATCAGTGTGCATTCTGGTGTTCACTTCTTTTATTGATGCTGTGCAAAGGTCCTGAAAGATGAAAGCATATTAGGAGCCTTGCCAAAAAATTCTACTTTTTATGGAGCTATAGCTCCGAAGATAAATAATTCAGTGCTATGCATGAAGGAGATGCCTGCTGAGGCTGCACGCCCTGGGCCCTTTGCAGAGGTGAGTATTTAACAATAAAAGTCGTGTGTTTGTGAGCGGCACGATGTGGTAGGCAAAGGGAGGATGCGGACAAGGAGCGGTGGATGGTGGCATCATATTTCAGATGAGATGCCTCGAAATGCGTCTGTAGGACACAAGCCATTTAGCTTCTAAAATGCAAGATGTACTTTAAATGCAAAGAGAAAAGGTACCCAAACTGCAAACTTTATTTTAGGACCATTAACCTCACCTCGACCTTTGCCCTTCCCTGACCTTCCCCTCCCTCAGAAATAACGCAGGTCTAAGTAGAGGTTGTCAAGCCAGGAAATTCATATGAAGAGCCAAGCAGAGAGCTGAGCCAAACGTCTTGCTTGGCTCCAAGAGTTAAAGCGCGAGTCGAGCCATCAAATGATTTGGCATGTAAATGATGCAGCCTCAGGTCATTATTTTTGACAATGATTTTTTCGAATTAAATATAGATTCTTTCTTGTACACTTGTGTTTCACTTTAATAGATTAGTTTATCACTCCACTCACATCTGTTAAAAGTGATAGTTTTAAACAAACGTTTCCCCACCCTCATGTCCTGAAATGCGACATGAGAGAACTCAACAGATGTCAGTTTGTTAAGTGCACTGTATACATGGTAAATATTTCTGTTTACAATTGCTTGGAGCAACACTGCTTTCCTTGCTTTCAACTGAATTTGTTAAAGGTGACCTTTCAGTTCACACTCAATTAAAATAAAGCACAGTGAAATAAAGTAGTTTGCCTAGGATCACACGAGTTAGTCAAGTTGTGAAGCCGGGATTTGAAAACAAGTTTCTGGGTTACACATTGTGCAAAGGTGAGTATCTCCTTTTTGCATTTCGCCATCAAAAGACTATGCTTTGTGTTCAATGTTTTCATTACCTAATTTCGCACATTATATTAAACACAAAAAAGTATTACATTCATTCAGCCTGACGCAAAACGTCGATAGAATGTCAAAATGTCTCTCTTGAAAAAAGAATAAATGTGAGAAGTTGGTCTGGTATATGCTGTCCACTAATTATAGTGGGCACCTTGCACCAGTCCAAACAACCCCTTATTGGAGATAGGTTAAAGACAACCTTTATTGAAAGCTATCCTAGTGGTAGCTATGGAGAGCAGCCTTCAGGCTAAGTCTTGAAGGAATGTAAAGCAGCTTGTTTTACCAGTCTATAATCTCTTGAGTGACCAAATGAAAGAGGACCACACCAGGTATATATTTAAAATATATGTATTTAGTCTTAAACACATCCCTCTAGTCTCTTTATGAGGCTAGAGTTCGAAGTACATAAGTTACAAGTCGAGTATCAACAGTAATAGCACAAATACACGTTTGAGCCCTAGGGGCGTACCAAACCATATACCAATAAAGTGGTATAAGAACCACGACTGAGCTAGACACAAGGCCTAGAGCCTGTAGAAGTGCTTGGCCCTCAAGGAACCACCCAAGGTAGTGACACAGGGGACCCACGGGGGACACGTGCAGTGTGAGAACACAGCCGCGAGCCGCCGTTGACTTCTATGGGGAATGTCGCGGTTGGAGTTTTAAAGAAAAAGGACACTTAGAGGAGGACTTGGAGCAAACCCCTTTAGAACTAGGCTGTTCTAGAGTCAATACCCACGGGAGCACCGGAGTACTCGTGTTACCTCACCCAGGGAAGCCGGGTGCATAGGTGCCTTTCGGGGTCGGGTTTCGTCGTCGTTTTCAATGGCGATCTGCTGCAAAGTGCTGCTGGCGACCAAGTCGAAAGTGTTCGGGTGGATCCATAGGTGGATCAAAGATCTGAAGAACCTGAAAGCAGAGGGGACAGAGTCTGGGTCACTAGCCAGTGACCAGGAAGGCAATGAGCAGATGCCCACCGATGTCGGGTGCTTCAGGTAGGTTGACGGTCATCTTGACTGTTCAGCCACAAGGTCCAGGAGGCGTCGACGACAACCAGGAGCTGGATTCGAGCTGTCCCACGACGTCTGTCAATGGCTGGGGTATCGGCGACCGGATTGGACCCAAAAAGCCTTGGCAACGGCAAGTCACGTGGAAATAAAAGAAGGACGGTGGTACAGACCAGCAAAGTCTGAGGGACTCACCCAGCAAGGGTAAGTCAGGGCACGTCTGGAGCAACCAGGGAAGCCCAAGCAGAAGAAGAGTAGCCTTCAGGAGGGCCCACTAGCCAAGGGACTAGCGACCGTGAAGGAGCCTCGAATGGACGCACTTGGAGCTGGCTCACAGGACACTCGTGGAGTGGAGGCCAGTGATCTTCGGTGCAGTTAGTGCTGGAGGCGGGGGCTACTTGGAGCCCAAAGCACAACTTCGTGGGAGACCAGGAAGAGGATGCACTTGCAATTGTGCTCGGTGTCCAGGGGTCACGGTTCCACATTACCCACGACAGCTACGGGCCTCAGCTTCGCTGGGGACTCAGGGCAGCCTCGGGAAAGTCTGGAAATCCACCTCTGGTGATGCAAAGACTTCGGCGTCCGGTGGGAGCTTCGGCGATGCAGACCGGATAATTGCTTCTTTGGTGCCTGCCAAGCAGGGGAGTCAATCCTTGACCCCAAGGGAGATTCTTCAGTCCTCTAGTCTTGAGTAGAGCGTCGAAGTTCCAGGATTCAGTTACAGAGTTTCGTCCAGGGATATCTGAAGTCCTAAGGACTGGGGTCCCATAATTATACTAAGTTAGGGGGTTGGACATACTCTGGGGACCCACCTATGGGAGGGTCAGGGAAGAGGGGTGGTTAGACCCATTCCCTTTGTCCAGTTTCGCGCCAGAGCAGGGGCAGGTAGCCCCTGCAACCGGTTTGAACTGGCATATGCACAGGGACACCAAATGTGCCCCCAGTGCAGGACTTCAAAGCACCAGAGGGTGCTCCCGCCCAGCCCCAATACACACTATCCTGTCTGGGGAGGTGGTTACACCTCCCTTCGACAGTAAACCTATTGTCCAGGCCTCCCCTGCCGGAGTTTCAGTCAGCAGCAGGAGGCCAGACCCGTGTCTGTGGCAGCGGCATCCATTTTGTGATGCCAGGGCTCTGGAAAGAAGTTACCGGGTAGCCCGGTGTGTACATGTCTCTCCCTCTAGAAGGGTGGAATGCTACTCCCGCCGCCAGGACTGGCCGGGGGGTAGTATTCCAAGATGTTTGACACCAAACACGACATGTTTTGGTGCAGCCAGTCCAAAGTTAGCATTGTACCGCGAGGATATAATGCACTTAAGAGTATATGGTCAGGCTGTACCACAAACAGCATCAGAGGAGGGACTCCGAACGCTGCAGAGGGGCTCTGCTCATGCAGGGGCACCCTCTCACATAAAAACCAAGCACTCTGCCTTCAGGATTGTTAAGGCCTGGCATAGGAGTGACTTATAGGTTTATATGTGTGTGCAATGGTAGTGATATAGGTAGCCTATACCACTGTAAGGGGTGCATGCACCACCTTACCCAGGCTGCAGTAGCAGACCTGTGGTGTCATTTTGGCTGGCCTTCCAGGGGTGGCATAATACATGCTTCAGCCCCTGGCAGGCTTCTGAGGTACCTATGCCCTGGGTACATAGTATACCATATACTAGGGACTTATAAGGGCACTCCAGATTCCAATCAAAGATGTACCTAAGGTACATGGAAACCATTTTATAGAGGAAGCAGATAGACTGGGGCCCTGAATAGCAGGGTCCCAGTCCAACTAAGTCATAAACCAGCAAAACACCAGGAAAAAAGTGGGGGCAACCATATAGTCAGATTCCACCTTCCTACAATAAAGTTAAGTGTAAGGTAAGGCAGGAGACTTTTTTAGGAGACTATTTTAATGTTAATATCACTGCCTTCCTTCGACTTAACAAACAGTAGAAGAGAGGGTGTCAGCATGTTAATAATGGTAGGTATATTGATTAGCAAAACAAACAGGACTCTGACTTCCCATAGGTCTGCAGTGAGACATGTGCCCATTGCAGCCCCTCTAGGTAAAAGACTCATCCAGCAGAAAAGCAACTTCTTCGCTTTCATGAGCTCAGCTGTTCTGTGTCTATAATTATTAGGTCTAGGTTTAAACAGCACAGCCATTAAACAAACATTCTGTTGACAATATACAAGGAGTTAGCTTTGGGTCCACTCATTTCAACCATTAATTTTCATCGACAGGCCTATTTTAACCCCTGGCTACAGACTTTTCCATCCGGCCTCAGTCGAGAGGCGTATTCCTCATTTAATGCTTTTGTCTGTTAGCGTGTATCCTCCCACTTGCATTCCAGTGTGTTAGACTTGGCATCTTTTGGCGTGTTTCCCCTGAGTTTTTGCTTTCTGACCTCCCGTTTTGACTCTGTTTTTGCTGGCTTAGTGTCTCTGCGCACTTTTCTCACTGCTGATCAGTGGTAAAGTGCAAGTGCTCCTGTTGTAAACTGTGTTATGGATTGGTGTTTCCATGATTGGCATATTTGATTTACTTGTCAGTCCCTAGTAAAGTGCACTGAGGGTGCCAGGGCCTGTAAATCAAATGCTGTTAGTGGGCTGCAGCACTGGACTGTGCCACCCACACATACAGCCTGTGAATGTGACTCTGGCCTGCCATTGCAGAGCCTGTGTGCAGTCTGGTACTACCATGTCGACTTGGCAAGTGCACCCACTTGCCAGGCCCTAACCTTCCCTTTTCTTACATGTCAGTCACCCCTAAGGTAAGCCAAGGTACCCCTGTGGGCAGGGTGCAGTGTATGTGAAAGGTAGGACATGCCCTGGTGTGTGTGGCATGTCCTGATAGTGAATTACTGCCAATTTCGTTTTTCACTATTGCAAGGCTACCTGCTCCCATAGGATAGAATGGGGAGTTTGTTTATAACACCTTATAAACATAACTGGCCCTGGGAACTAGGGAGAAAAATAAAGTTTAGTATGCCTGAACTCAGAATCTAAAGATGCATCTTTTAGTGAAGGTGATTTTTACATTCTGTGTTTGAAAATACCACTTTTAGAAAGTAGGCATTTTCTTGCTCAGCCATCCAGCAGGCCTCTGCTGGGTTTGTGGATTGACTGTCTGGCTTTTGGATGACAGGGGCTGGGGAGCGGCAGTGGCTCCAGATAGTCTAGGTAGGTCAGAACAGGGCTGAATAGACCTCGGCTGCATTTAGAGTAGGGGGAGGAGATTTCCTTTCACCTGAATGGGCCTGGTCTGCCTCTGACAATGTCGTCTCCACCTCCTGCCAGGAAGCCACACCAGAGAGGGCAGAACTGGTTCTGGCTGGGCACAGTCACTCTCTGCCTAAGAGGACAAAGGATTTTGGGCTATAAAAAGTAGAGCCCAACCCCTGAACTTTAGAACTCTTTTGGACGAAGAAGACTGCCAAGAAGAAGAGCTGGAGAAGCTGTGAGGAGGAACTACCATTTTGCTGAGTGCTTTGCTGTGTTGGCCTGCAGTGGCTGCTTCTGTCTAGGGCAGTGAAAGGACTGGACTGAACTTTCTGCAATCTAGTTTTGTGAGTTTCTCCAAGGGCTTAAGGTAGAGCTTGTCCCCTGTTCAAGAAGTCTCAGGAACAGCAAATACTTCAAGTTCTTCTGCCCTCAGCACTGGGGACTGTGTGTTTTGTGTTGCAACAGAAGACGCCGCTGCTGACTCCTTGTCCTGAAGGCACCGCAGAGGGCACCGCCGCACCGTGACCCTGGTCTCACCGACGCCGCCTGCTGACACCGCCACCAAGCTGCTGCTTGCACCGCGACCTGTGGGCACCGCACTCTGCACCGCCTCGCTTCATGACACTGCCTTGGTATCCCCGACGATGCCGCTCCACACCGAAATCAATGCCGCTGCCTGCACCATGGTTTGGGGGCACCGCTCGTAAAGCTACACGACGCACCGCCCTCATCCTGCACCGCAGCCTTGGCCTACCGACGCCGGCGCCATCGACTCCAGTTCATCAGCAGATGACAGCGCTTCAGCAACGACGCCGCCGCTGCTCGCACCGTGACCTGCCAGCACCGCAACGAGCACCACATCACTTCGCACCGCAACCCTGGTCTCACCGACGACGCCATCTAACGCCGTCACCGAGCCGCTGCTCGCACCGCGATCTGAGGGCATCGCACGCGGCACCTCTGCACTTCGCACCGGCAGCACCCGACACCTGCCGACGCCAGTGCTCCTGACTTCAACCGAGGGGAGCTCGATCTGTAATGCGTGTGACTTCAAGGGCCCCGACGACTCCTGCACCGACCTCTGGAACCGACGCCTGCGGACGCCGTGCTTTTGGAAGCTCAACGAGAGGTCGCCGATGCCCTGCATTTCTAAAGGTACTGTTTTGCGGGTCTTCCCGACACCGTAGCTGGCCTGCAATGCCGCGGTCAGCCAGTACTGTTTGGATTTGTTTGTTTACGACGCCGTGATAGACCCGGAGAGAGCTATCAACTTCAAGGAACTGTTATTCAATGTTATTTTGATAACTCAAGATTTCTAAGTACTGTATTGAGGATTTTTATCGTTTTTGGTCTTGTCTTAAGCATATATAAAAATATTGGATATTTTTCTAAACTGGTGTGGTGTTCTTTAGTAGTGCTTACACTGTATTACTGTTGGTTATGTGCAAATGCTTTACACACTGCCTCTAAGATAAGCCTGACTGCTCGTGCTACGCTACCAAGGGGATGAGCAGGGGTTATTTTAGGAGAGTAACTCCCTTATCCTGACTAGGAAGAATGGCACCATTTGTTAACATTTTACGCGGTACCGCTGCAATGGATTTCGAAGGACCATAGCCTTGGATCAAACGACCGTCCGATCATTGTAATAGGAGATGTTAACCTCGTCAGGGTACGATCCCCCGTGGTCCACAGAAGTGATATATCATTCTGGGCGCTGTCTTAATAATTGCACGGGGTACGTTGGAATCTTATCGACCTCCCTCATAACGGGCAATATTACACTCGCCACTTGGCAGGGCATCATTTTGATTCACCTTGAATTAGAAGACTGTACATCAACAATAAGATTTTTGCGGGCAATTTGGCAAGTTTTTGATAGCATCCATTCGAGGTTATGGGATCTGAAGTATAAAATCTCTTATATATCATTAAGACGTATTGCCAAGGAAAAGAATTCAGATTTATGGCTACCTGAAGAAGGCGTTCCGCCGAAACGCGCTTAGATTTAAATATTGTTAGCCACTTGTTGTTTTCGGAACATGAAATGGTCTATTCATTCTTGATGATGAATATTTTATCCATAATGATATTGTGGGTTGAATATTTGTACCCAATTTGTCATTTGTTAAAACATTTTTTGCAGTTTTGATATTGTATTTTGTATATACTTTTGTGTTTATTTATTTGTGAATAATGATGTTATAGAATATAAATAAAAAATATATATATATGTATCAGAATATCAAAAATAAATAATTATATTTTGGAATAATAATCATCTTTCTGGTCACATATTGTTAATATATAGTATAGGTCCACTTTTTTAACCGTTTCCTAAATGTTTATTTGCAAATATAGGAAGAAGGGCCCCTACTTGGACAAAGGTGCAAGCCCTTGCCAACTAGAGACCCCTATTTCCAATATTGGTGGCAGCGGTGGGATAGGTCTTGTGTTTGCACTTGACTTACAGTGATTGGTGTGCACTACTACTATATCGCAGACCATTACGTACCACATACTGGTTTTTTTTGGTCTATTTTTGCCTTTCCATTGGTCTTGAACTTGAACTTTCCAGTACAACATGCCTGAACCAATTGCATCATCTGCTGCATCCTTGGAAGTAGCCTTTGAGGAGGAGAGGTTAGAAACCTACAATGTTAAGAAATTGAAGGCGATCTGCAAAAACCTCAAAGTCCAAATCAGGGGCCTCACAAGAAAAGAGGAGCTACAAAAGGCGCTAAGGGCCTGGGTAGCAGCCAGACATGCTAGTGAGCTGTCTGGGGATCTTGGCATGGAGGCAGAGGAGCCTATTCCAAGGGTGGATGTGCTTTTGGGAGGGGGGGCACCCTCTAAACCAGGCAGCAGTGGCTTGTCCCCAGAGGAGCTGGAGGACAGGCGGGAAGCAAGGAGAGTTGCTATGGAACTAGAGAAGCTTAAGTTAGCCATGGAGGAGAAAAGGATGATGCTAGACCATGAGATCAGGATAAAGGAGCTGGATCAGAGGAGTAGAACCAGCTCAGATGGTGGCAGCAATTCGTCAGGGCAGTCAGACAGAATTGTGCACATCCCCAAGAATGTAGGAAAGGAGTACAAGAAGGGTGATGACATACAGAGGTGGGTCCAGGGGTATGAGGTGTCTATTCATATGAATGGGGTCCCTGAGAAGAATTGGGGGGCAGGGTTGTGGCCTCTCTTCCCAGAAGAAGCTAGGGATACTCTGATAGCTATGGGTAAGGGGCAGAACCTCACCTATGCTGATATGAAGGACGCTCTCCTCACCAGGCATGGACTCACTCCTGAAAAGTACAGGGATCAGTTTAGGTCCAGTAAGAAGTCTGATGCCAGCACTTGGTTGGAATGTGTGGATTCGTTCTGCAGGTCTCTGGATGGCTGGGTGAAGGGCAGTAATGTAACAGATTTTCAGGAGCTCTACAATTTGATTGCATGGGAGCACTTGTCTAGTCTATGTTTTGCAGAGCTGCGCCAGCACTTGGTTGATAGTAAGCTAACTGACCCCAGGAAGCTTGCTATGGAGGCGGACCGCTGGGTGAATACCAGGGTCCACAAGAAAGCGTTTGGGGGAGACTCAGCCAAAGGTGGGCAGGGTCCCCAGCAGAAAAGTGGGGGGGACAAGGGTAAAGCACAGGAGTTCTCTAAAGGGCTCCTAACTAACACCCAGGGTAAAGGTTCCCATCCCCCCGGAGATAAGAAGGAAGGGATCTCTTCAGGAAAACCTGCTGAGACCAGCCCCCGCAAGTGTTTTTCATGTGACCAGGTGGGTCACTTGAAGGGGGACCCCAAGTGTCCCAAAATGGCACAGCCACCCACTGGTGGGCAGACCAAGGTGTTGGCTAGTGTAGCGCTTGGGGAGGAGGGGTGCCCACAGGAGGGTGGGGATCCCGCAGAAATGACCCTTGTCTCACTGGGGACAGTGAGATGGTTCCAGGAAACCAGGTGCCCCCTAACACAAAGAAATACAGCACCTGGGTGACCATCAATGGGAAAAGGATAGAGGCTCTCAGAGATACTGGAGCCAGTGTGACCTCAGTCCGGTGCCACCTGGTCTCCGAGGAGCAGGTAGTCCCAGGGGCATTCCACCGAGTAGTTGCTGTGGACAACTGGGAGCGCCAGTGTATGGTGGCGCAGGTTCCCTTTGAATGGGGGGGTCTCAGGTCCCTGGAGGGTGGTTGTGAGCCCTACCATGCCTGTAGATTGTCTGCTATGTACCGACCTGGAGCAGTCCTTGTGGAAGGATGTTGAGCTCAGGTCTCACTTGGAAATGCTTGGGTTGCCAGAGTGGGCAAGCGTGTCCACTCGGTCAATGGCGGCCAGAAAGGGTGATCAGAAGGACTTGGAGCCTGCAACAGTGGCCCAAGGTCCCTGCCAAGAGAAAGGGCAAGGGGCGCGGGAAACCGGCCCCTGAAGTTCCCACGGACCGGGAGGAGGCGGACGCCCCGATGCCTACAGGGGAGCAGGTAGCTGAACTGGGGGACATCTCTGAGCTGACCCATTGGCAGCAAGAAGGGGGTCCCACCAGGGAAGAATTCTGCAGGGAGCAGAAAGAGTGCCCTTCTCTGGAGGGTCTGCGGCGGCAGGCTGCAGACCAGGCAGCTGGTGATCAGTCTGGATTACATTGGATCTACTGGGAGAATGGTCTCCTGTACAGCGAGCCTAAGGTCGCTGAGCCTGGGTCAGCCCGTGTGCTGGTGGTACCCCAGCGCTTCAGGACCTTCCTACTGGGTCTGGCTCATGACGTGCCTTTGGCAGGACATTTGGGGCGGGACAAGACCTTTGACAGGCTTGTCACCCACTTCTTCTGGCCCCAAATGCGAAGGCAGTCGGATGGTCATTGTAGGTCTTGCCAAACTTGCCAGGCAAATGGTAAGAGTGGGAGGAAGGTCAAAGCTCCTCTCCAACCTTTTCCAGTTGTTGGAACACCCTTTGAAAGGGTAGGGATGGACATTGTGGGGCCACTGGATCCCAAGACAGCCATGGGCAACAGGTACATCCTGGTCTTGGTGGACCATGCCACCCGGTACCCGGAAGCAATCCCTCTCAGGACGACGGCGCCAGTGGTGGGCCGGGCGTTAATGGGGATCTTTTCCCGCGTGGGGTTCCCCCGAGAGGTCGTTTCTGACAGGGGGACCAATTTCATATCCAAGTATATGACATCCCTGTGGAAGGAGTGTGGTGTAACCTACAAGTTCACCATTCCTTACTACCCACAAGGTAACGGTCTGGTGGAAAGATTCAACCAGACCTTGAAGGGCATGATTAAGGGTCTAACAGAACCCATGAGGCGTAAGTGGGACGTCCTCTTGCCATGCCTTCTCTTTGCATACAGGGAGGTGCCACAGAAGTCTCTCGGGTTCAGTCTCTTTGAGCTTCTGTATGGTCACCCAGTGAGAGGACCTCTGAGTTTGGTGAAGGAAGGCTGGGAGGCAGCTCCCAGGAAAACTCCCCAGGATGTGTTTAGTTACATGCTGGCCTTCAGAAACCAAACTGCCCGCTTCAGGAAACTCGCTCAGGTGAACCTAGAAGCAAGCCAGGAAGAAATGAAGAAGTGGTATGACCAGAATGCCACTCTGGTCGAATTTCAACCTGGGCAGAAAGTGTGGGTCATGGCCCCAGTGGAACCTTGTGCCTTGCAGGACAAGTGGACTGGGCCGTTTGAGGTGGTGGAGCGCAAAAGTGATGTCACCTACCTGGTGGATTTGCGGACTCCAAGGAACTCTTTGAGGGTCCTCCACGTGAACCACCTCAAGCCCCACTTTGAGAGGTCCGAAGTGAGCATGCTCTTGGCGACAGATGATGGGGTGGATGAGGAGAGTGAACCTCTCCCTGACCTCCTGTCTACCAAGGAGCACGATGGGTCAGTTGAAGGTGTGACCCTCTCCCCTACACTGACCCCAGAGCAGCAGAGTGACTGTCACCAGTTGTTGGGACAGTTTGCCCCACTGTTCTCTCTGACCCCAGGTGTTACTCACTGGTGTACCCAAGACGTGGACACCGGTGACAGCCCTCCTGTGAAGCACAAGATTTACAGGTTGACTGACCAGGTCAGGGCCAGCATCAAAGAGGAGGTCTCTAAGATGTTGGCGTTAGGGGTGATCGAGCCCTCCAACAGTCCTTGGCCAGCCCAGTGGTCTTGGTCCCAAAGGCTGCTGCACTGGGTGCCACTCCAGAACTGCGGTTTTGTGTGGACTACCGTGGGCTCAATGCCGTCACCAGGACTGACGCGCACCCCATCCCCAGAGCTGATGAGCTCATTGATCGGTTGGGAGCTGCCAGGTTCCTCAGCACGTTTGATTTGACATCTGGGTACTGGCAGATTGCCTTAACCGATGGGGCCAAGGAGAGGTCACCATTCTCAACGCCAGAAGGACATTACCAGTTCCGGGTGATGCCCTTTGGGTTGAAGAATGCCCCTGTCACCTTTCAGAGGTTGGTCAACCAGGTGTTGGCTGGACTGGAGGATTTCAGTGCAGCATACCTGGATGACATTGCAGTGTTCAGTTCCAGCTGGGAAGAACACTTGCAGCACCTCAGTGAAGTGTTGAGGGCTCTGCAGAGGGCAGGCCTCACGATCAAGGCCAATAAGTGCCAGATCGGGCAGGGTTCTGCAGTGTACTTGGGACACCAGGTAGGAAGCGGCCAGGTGGCACCCCTACAACCCAAGATTGACACCATTTTGGCTTGGGAACCCCCCAGACCGAGGTGAGAGCCTTTTTAGACCTCACTGGTTACTATAGGAGGTTTGTTAAGGGCTATGGCACCATTGTTGCCCCCTTAACAGAGCTGACTTCCAGGAAGCAGCCCAAGAAGGTGATCTGGACTGAGTCCTGCCAGAAGGCTTTTGATGCCCTGAAGGCCGCCATGTTCACGGCACCTGTGCTCAAGGCACCCGACTTCTCCAAGGAATTTGTCGTGCAGACTGACGCTTCAGAGCATGGTGTGGGAGCGGTGCTCTCACAACTGAACGAAGAGGGCCTAGACCAGCCTGTAGTCTTCCTTGGCAGGAGCCTACTCCCCAGGGAACAGAGGTGGAGTGCCATAGAAAGGGAAGCTTTTGCTGTGGTCTGGGCACTGAAGAAGCTGAGGGCCTACCTGTTTGGGACTCACTTCCGGGTGCAGACAGACCACAGGCCCTTCAGATGGTTGATGCAAATGAGGGGTGAGAATCCAAAACTGTTGAGGTGGTCCATCTCCCTACAGGGAATGGACTTTGCGGTGTAACACCGCCCTGGCACAGAACACGCCAACGCAGATGTTCTGTCCAGGTTCTTCCGCCTTAGTGAAGAGAACTCCCAGGAGGTTGGTTAGTTCTCCCTACTTTCAGCTGGAGGGGACATGTGTTAGACTTGGCATCTTTTGGTGCGTTTCCCCTGAGTTTTTGCTTTCTGATCTCCCGGTTTTGACTCTGTTTTTGCTGGCTTAGTGTCTCTGCGCACTTTTCTCACTGCTGATCAGTGGTAAAGTGCAAGTGCTCCTGTTGTAAACTGTGTTATCGATTGGAGTTTTCATGATTGGCATATTTGATTTACTTGTCAGTCCCTAGTAAAGTACACTGAGGGTGCCAGGGCCTGTAAATCAAATGCTGTTAGTGGGCTGCTGCACTGGTTTGTGCCACCCACACAAACAGCCTGTGAATGTGACTCTGGCCTGCCATTGCAGAGCCTGTGTGCATTCTGGTACTGCCATGTCGACTTAGCAAGTGCACCCACTTGCCAGGCTCTAACCTTCCCTTTTCTTACATGTCAGTCACCCCTAAGGTAGGCCCAAGGTACCCCTGTGGGGAGGGTGCAGTGTATGTGAAAGGTAGGACATGCCCTGGTGTGTGTGGCATGTCCTGATAGTGAATTACTGCCAATATCGTTTTTCACTATTGCAAGGCTACCTGTTCCCATAGGACAGAATGGGGAGTTTGTTTATAACACCTTATAAACATAACTGGCCCTGGGAACTAGGTAGAAAAATAAAGTTTAGTATGCCTGAACTCAGAATCTAAAGATGCATATTTTAGTGAAGGTGATTTTTACATTCTGTGTTTGAAAATACCACTTTTAGAAAGTAGGTATTTTCTTGCTCAGTCATCCAGCAGGCCTCTGCTGGTTTTGTGGATTGACTGTCTGGGTTTTGGATGACAGGGACTGGGGCTGGGGAGCAGCAGTGGCTCCAGATAGTCTAGGTAGGTCAGAAAAGGGATGAATAGACCTGGGCTGCATTTAGAGTAGGGGGAGGAGATTTCCTTTCACCTGAATGGGCCTAGTCTGCCTCTGACAATGCCGTCTCCACCTCCTGCCAGGAAGCCACACCAGAGAGGGCAGAACTGGTTCTGGCTGGGCACAGACTCTCTCTGCCTAAGAGGACAAAGGATTTTGGGCTATAAAAAGTAGAGCCCAAACCCCTGAACTTTAGAACTCGTTTGGACCAAGAAGACTGCCAAGAAGAAGAGCTGGAGAGAGCTGCGAGGAGGATACTATCACTTTGCTGTGTAGTTGCTTTGTTGTGTTGGCCTGCAGTGGCTGCTTCTGTCTTGGGCAGTGAAAGGACTGGACTGAACTTTCTGCAATCTAGTTTTGTGAGTTTCTCCAAGGGCTTGAGGTAGAGCTTGCCCCCTGTTCAAGAAGCCTCAGGAACAGCAAAGACTTCAAGTTCTTCTGCCCTCAGCACTGGGAACTGTGTGTTTTGTGCTGCAACAAGAAGAAAATATGCTACGGAAAACAGTGGTCCCATACAATTTAAATTAGAACAGTATCACAATTTAGTAATCAAAATTGGAATTACGAGTGTATCAATGAAAAATAGGGTTTTTAATTAACAATTAAGTTGAACGCACAATTAATATACAAGAAAGTGAGTGAGCAAACCGTGACAGGGCAGAGGGAAATCAGCCAATTTCCTTACCACAGGCAAGTCACTTAAAAGGTGACTTTTCAATATGCGAGAATGTTGGTAAAAAAAGTCACAATCTGAGTTTACATCTCATACTCCACAGAATACAATTAGTATAGAGTTGAAGATGTATGTGTCACATTCCAATGTTGATTACTAAATTGTGATACTGTTCTAATTTAAATTGTATGGGACCACTGTTTTCCGTAGCATACATTCACCCTTGGTCCCTTCAGACCTACAGGGTCTCCTTGTTTTTTCTTATTTGCAACAAGAAGAAAAAGCAACCCGACGCCATCTACGACACCGCTGCCGACTCCGTGTCCTGAAGGCACCGCAGAGGGCACCGCCACAAAACCGCACCGCGACCCTGGTCCCACCGACGATGCCTGCTGATGCCGCCACTGAGCCGCGACCTGTGGGCACCGCACTCCACACCACCTTGCTTCACGACGACACTTTGGTATCCCCGACGCCGCCGCTCCATGCCGAAATCAACGCCGCTGCCTGCACCGTGTTTCGGGGGCACCGCTCGTAAAGCTACACGACGCACCGCCCTCATCCCGCACCGCAGCCTTGGCCTACCGATGCCGGCGCCATCGACTCCAGTTCGTCAGCCGACGACAGCGCTTTAGCAACGACGACGCCGCTGCTCGCACCGTGACCTGCCAGCACCGCGACGAGCACCGCATCACTTCGCACCGCGACCCTAGTCTAACCGACGATGCCATCTGATCCCGCCACTGAGCCGCTGCTCGCACTGTGACCTGAGGGCATTGCACGCCGCACCGCTGCACTTCGCACCGCAGCACCCGACACCTGCAGACGCCAGCGCTCCTGACTTCAACCGAGAGGAGTTCGATCTGCAACGCGTGTGACTTTAAGGGCCCGACGACTCCTGCAGCGACCTCCGGAACCGACGCCTGCGGACGCCGTGCTTTTGAAAGCTCAACGAGAGGTCGCCGATGCCCTAATCGAAGATTTCTAAGTACTGTATTATGGATTTTTGTCGTTTTTGCTCTTGTCTTAAGTATATAAAAATATTGGATATTTTTCTAAACTGGTGTGGTGTCCTTTTGTAATGCTTACACTGTATTACTGTTGGTAATGTGCCAATGCTTTACACACTGCCTCTAAGATAAGCCTGACTGCTCGTGCCAAGCTACCAAGGGGGTGAACAGGGGTTATTTTGGGAGTGTAACTCCCTTATCCTGACTAGGAAGAAGGGTCCCTACTTGGACAAAGGTGCAAGTCCTTGCCAACTAGAGACCCCCATTTCTAACACAGTGCTTGTATTCTATGTCCTCTCTTTGCCTCCTCCTTTATGTCTCCCTCTACAACACTAATGCTGCATGCATTAGCACATTAAACCCAGACCTATTGGTTTTACCAGTGCTTATTTATCTTTAAAACTGCAATAGGGAAGGGAAAAGGCAGTTTCTGTGATGCTTAGCTCAGGCCTTTGGCTTACTAGCCCCCATTGGACAAGGGCTGGGGTAGAGCCAGCCATTACACCCAAGCCAGCCTCGAGACGTACCTGGCTTGCCCAGCTCTTGTACAGTGCTAACTTAGCATTCATAAAGGGATATCTTCATATTGCTAAGGGATCTTTCTCCCTCCTTTATGCCCAAGTCTTTCTAAATGATGTACAAAGACTTGTGATAATTATCGTTATACTGGAACTCATTGTGAGGGTAATTTCTTAGTAAATCAATTTACCTAAACAATATATACACTTCTGTTTTGTTGGAGAATTTATTGTTAACCTAGGCAGATATGTGATAGAGCATAAGGTTATAAGGGCAGTTTGTTACTTGTGTGCAACAAATAATCAGATACATCATCAGAGAGCACTCTAGGATTGCGGCCCAGAATGCTAATCTCACCAGATGCCAGTGCTTTAGATTATACCCAAAAGCACATCTGTGCACATCAACAGCTATTTTTGCTCGCATGATGACAGTATCATTGCTTTAGCAAGCGATGCACAGCTTGACATCAGTGCTGTAATTAGTAAACGTAGCATCTTTCCTTATCACGGAACTGCCACAATTTCGATGAACTAGCCAAGTGACAATCAGGGAATCATAATGTTATCAAATTGATGAGTTAGATGAAGGCAAAATAAAGGGCCATATGTACAAAACATTTTTAGCAGTCAGATAGGTGCATTCGGGCCATTTCTGACCTAAAAAATGCTACTACGTATGTACAAAACACAAATTGGGATTCGGTATTTGGAAAAGCCGTGTTTAGGGTAACCCTGGGCGGAGTATGCGTAGTGGTGCTCCGTGTAGTTCCACGGAGTAAAAAAAACCTCAGTGGAACTACGCGGAGCTCCGCTCCGCCCCGGGACCACAAAAACCCTGCAAAAAAATGTAAATAACACCACTTACCTTGTTTTCTGCCTGCCCTGCTCCTTGCTGCGGTGTCTCCCTTCTTCCGTCGTCCTCCTCTTGGCATCCCCGTACGTATTACGTCATCCGTGAACTGCGCATGAGCAGTTCACGCATGACGTAATACCTACAGGGATGCAAGGAGGAGTACGCCAGAAGAAGGGAGACACCGCAGCGAGGAGCAGGGCAGGCAGAAGACAAGGTAAGTGGTGTTTTAAAAAAATTTTTTTAATGGGGCTGGCCTCGTACTGCGCTCCGCCACGGAGTCGGAGTTTTGTCCAACTTCGCGTTCACAGCGGAGCGCGGAGTTGGTAAAGCTCTGCATACTCCGCTGGCGGAGCAGAGTACGACGCCGGGGTTAGTTTAGGGTGTCCCTTTCAAATATCGAATCTGAATGGGATATATGAATGTTCTGCAGCCGAATTACAGTTGCAAAACATTCATATTTTACAGACTCCTTGAACGAGGTGGTAACCTATTCGCAAATGGGACCCCTGCCCCTTTGAAAAAGGATACAAAATATTTTTTAAGAACAGGCATTGGTCCCATATGCTTAAAAAAATTAACTTCAAAGATTCATTTTTTTTCTTTTTAAAGGCATCCTGCTTTCCTTTAAGGAAAACGGGATACATTTAAAAAAAAAAAAGATTGCTATATTAAAAAGCAATCACAGGCATGGTGGTCTGCTGTCCCCAGCAGGCCGCCATCCCTATGATGTCTGCTTTTCATAATGTGTCGCAAACTGAGACCTACCTCATTCATATTTTTGATGTAGGTCAATTTGCGACCCACTAGTAATCGCTAAATAAAACTAAAAGAGTTTCATACATTAGGCATCGCGATTTCCAAATTGAGATTCACAGAGCATCACAATTAGGAAATCGCTATCCCTAAAATCTGTACCTATGGCCCAAAGAGTGTGTAGAAAAACCTGTGATCTGTAGTAGGTTTTTACATGAAAAGAGGAAAGGAAGACGCTATCTCAGATAGCTTCAAATTGAAATTGGATGGCTAGGTGTGAAGATTAAAAAGCTACGTTTTTTTCACATGTCCTAAAAAAAGATACAAACAGCTGCTCAGCAATGCCTTTCTGAGGCATAAGATATGCATACGTACAAATGGAAATGCACATCTTGTGAAAAATAACACCTCATTCCTCCCAGGAATTTGGGACTGTGAAGTGCAGTTAAGTGGACCTGAGTCCCTTGCTGCACTTCTGAAGGAACTTTACCAATCAATCTATTTGTACATGTTTTTTGCCTGGCTTCTTAGGTGAAAGCCTTTACAATATATATTCTCTTTCATATTAGTCCTTACTGTAATAAAAAAAACATAGGAAATAAATACCATACCTACATGCAATGGATATTACATATTTTGGTTACTTTGATAAATTGGTTTTAATATGAAGAAATACAACATAAAATATGTAATTGAATGAGGGCAAGATAATCTCAGACATACAACACAATCAAGCAAGGATCTTGGGTCCAGATAAGCAATTACAAAGCCAATCTGTCTCGCTTCCCCGATGATTGTAGTTTGCAGCTATTAGCTTTGCCAGTGCTTGCAAAATTGTGCCTGGATTTTTAAAGCCAATATCAGAGGCCAGCCATCTTCAAATGATGCTTTCTATACTTCCAAGTTAGGTATCACGTTTTGTATAGAGGAATGGTGGGGGCACTGAGGAACACAGAGACAGTGGGGTAAGGGGGAGGAGAGAGGGATAGGCAAGGGGTGAAAGAGGGAAAGAGAAAGTGCACAAAGAAAAGGGACAGGGAGCCCAGGTGAGAGACAGTGAAGAAGGAAGGAGAAGGACAAGCGCTCCCATGGAGTGCCACATCATAAATCCCATAGAAAAAAAGACACATAAAAGTTACCCGACCTCAGCAGTGGCAGGATACATGGAACCAATTAGAATCCAGGTGAAACCTAAATGCTACAGAGGTCGAACAAACACCAATGTGAAGCTATCATATCAGAAGCATGGAATCGAAACAGCCAAGAGAGCTATCTAATCATGAGCAAGAGGCAGACCCAAAGCCTTCTCTAAGTACCTCTTAAAGTATTGTCTGTACCGAGAATGCAAAAAAGAAAAAGAGATTATGGAATTTCAAAGGAGGTCTTAGACCAAAAATCACCACTTATCACCAACGAAGGATACAGTCAAAACTTAATTACACAGTAATCAGCAGCACTAAAGTTACTGTTATCCATGCAATTACCTCAGTTCACAAGAAAACACATCTCTGTAAGTGACCAGCGCAATTTCGATTTCTGTAGAGAGCACAATCAGCTAAACCACATTAATACAGTTACAGCAAAACATCATTAAAAAAGTAGAGTGGTCTTCTACTGCTCATAGAAATTCAAATTGACCTTATCATACTGAACTCTCCAACCTGAAAGTCACTAACACCTCAACTGTGACTGAAAACACACCAATGTGCGACTCACTGGCCACCTTTTTCCACCGCAAAATCGCCGACATCCACGACAGCTTCAACACCACGACCGCCCCGGCAACCACCGAGACCACTGCCCCCACAACCACCAACCGCCTGCTCTCCTGGACCAACATCAACGACGAGGACACCAGCGAGATCATGAACACCATCCACTCCGGTTCACCGCTAGACCCGTGCCCTCACCACATCTTCAACAAAGCCAGTACAGCCATCGCGCCCCATCTCCGGAAAATAATCAACATCTCCTTCGAGACAGCAACCTTCCCGGAAAGCTGGAAGCACGCCGAGATCACCGCCTTACTCAAGAAACCCAAGGCAGACCCCAAGGACCTCAAGAACTTCCGACCCATCTCTCTGCTCCCGTTCCCAGCGAAGGTCACCGAGAAAATCGTCAACAAACAACTTACCCGCTACCTCGAGGAGAACAACATCCTGGACCCTTCCCAGTCCGGCTTCCGCAGCAACCACAGCACCGAAACCGCCCTCATCGCCGCCACCGATGACATCAGGACCCTGCTAGACAACGGAGAAACAGCAGCCCTCATCCTCCTGGACCTATCAGCCGCCTTCGACACGGTCTGCCACCACACACTACGAACACGCCTTCACGACGCCGGGATCCAAGAGAAGGCCCTGGACTGGACCACATCCTTCCTTTCCGGCAGAACACAAAGCGTCCGCCTCGCCCCCTTCCGATCCAAGGCCACCAAGATCATCTGCGGCGTACCCCAAGGCTCCTCCCTCAGCCCAACACTGTTCAACATCTACATGGCACCCCTCGCCCACGTCGCCCGACAGCACAACCTCAACATCATCTCCTATGCCGACGACACCCAGCTGATCCTCTCCCTCACCAAAGACCCTCACACCGCCAAAGCCCACCTCCACAAAGGAATGAAGGCCGTCGCCGAATGGATGAGGACCAGCCGCCTGAAGCTGAACTCGGACAAGACGGAGGTCCTCATCCTTGGTTCCAACCCTTCAGCCTGGGACGACTCCTGGTGGCCAACATCACTGGGAACAGCCCCGCCACCCACCGACCACGTACGCAACCTAAGGGTCATCCTCGACCCCACCCTCTCCATGACTAAGCAGGTCAACGCCGTTTCCTCATCCTGCTTCAACATCCTCCGAATGCTCCGCAGGATCTTCAAGTGGATCCCCACCGAAACAAGAAAAACAGTCACCCAGGCCCTCGTCACCAGCAGGCTGGACTACGGAAACGCCCTCTACGCAGGAACGACGGCTAAGCTCCTGAGACGGCTGCAACGCATCCAGAACGCCTCTGCACGTCTTATCCTCGACATCCCCCGACGCAGCCACATCACACCCCACCTGAGAGACCTGCACTGGCTCCCTGTCAACAAGAGGATAACCTTCAAGCTCCTCACCCACGCACACAAAGCACTCCACAACTCCGGACCAGCCTACCTCAACAGACGACTCAGCTTCTACACCCCCACCCGCCAGCTCCGCTCGACCAGCCTCGCCCTCGCCACAGTCCCCCGCATCCGGAAAACGACCGCCGGCGGCAGATCCTTCTCCCACCTCGCCGCCAAGACCTGGAACACCCTCCCCACCAACCTCCGACAGACCCAAGACCTACTGGGCTTCAGAAGACTCCTCAAGACCTGGCTCTTCGATCAGTAGCAGCACCACCCCCCTCTTCCCCCAGCGCCTTGAGACCCTCGCGGGTATGTAGTGCGCTTTATAAGTGACATGATTGATTGATTGATTGAATATATACCAATTGAAACGAACACTTATGTTCACCGCTAAGTAATTTATGAAATGCAAATTAAAGCTTCAATGGTAAAACAATACATTTAATTGGAAATCAAATTTTACTACTTCAAGGAACAAATAGAACTCAGACTAATATACTGTATCATAGTTACTCAGAAGCAGTTCATCCTCGGCCCGTAGCTTCTCTCTATTTGCCATGGACCTAACTGGAATATTATCATTGGTGGAATCCATTAATGATTGCCTTTGACAGTCCAATTAGTTCATGTCTGCATAACCTAAAGTGATTTGGGTTGATTGTGTGAAGTAGTCTCTAGTTTTTCACCCTCTACACATGAAGGGATCAAAACAACCGTAAAAAAAATAACAGGACTTTAAAACACATACTATGATTTAACCCTGATTTTACCTTGGGGCACACTGTGAAAGATTCTTGATATCTTACAAATGGCAGGTTGGACAAAAATCCCATAGCCACATGCCATAACCAAATAAAAAAGAAGATGGCTGACTAAATGAACAAAACACATGTCTGTCTTCAAGCATTTCAGATGTTGATTAAATGTTTTTAAACAACACCATTATATTGAGATTTTTTAAAATGTCATGTCAATGCTGTTGGTTAAACGTGGCCATTACCATATGTTGTTTGTAATTCATACAATGCTGACCTTAGTGTTTCACAGGCCGTGAATAGGAGGGGGATGGTTACAGGTTCATTCTATTGCACATGTAATTTCCTTGGGTGTTGTACTGCACCATTATATAACTGTGACTGTGAGGATAGTGCTGAAAGCATAGCTCTGTAGAGTTGCCTTGAGTTCTGCACTTGTGTCTTTTAGGCTGGGTCAGTGGTACCATCATTATCCCTTTATCTGACATTGGAGTCATCACAGTTACCATCTGCATCTCATTTACAGGCTGCTGCATTTGTATATGTACTCTACAATCACTCTTCCAGTGTCCACGTTTACCACATCTGCGCCACTATCCAGGCTTAATCATCCCTTTGTTACCATCATTATTGACCCCTTTACTTCTACCTAAACCTTGACCACTAAATCCATCTCTTGGAGGACCAGGAGCTAGAACACCATTAGATAACATGAGATGTGATGTTGTCTCAGTTCTCTGGGATAATGACACTTGTTGTCCTTGCTGGAAAAACTTTGTCTGTGCCACCATCAACTTCTCTTTTGACATCTTCCTTTTAATCTTACAATAATCAATACAATAATTGATGTAAGCCAAGATCTCATCAATTGATTTTCCTGTCAGCACATCACACTTTGTGGCTAATTCTGGTTTCAATCTCAACACAAAAACGAACATAAAACCTGACGCTTCTTCTTTAGTAGGATCTTCAATCCCACTATCTTGTCTGTACAACTGCACCAATCTCCCATAACACACATGAACTGGCTCATCTGCATTCTGGGTTGTTCTCGTTATTTTTTACCAATTCACCTGCTTCACAGGAACATTCATTTTCAAGTAATCAATAAACTCATTATGTTGCGTCATAAACTCTGGTTAAGGCCTGCCATACTTTCAGGTTCCTTCTCTGGCCATTTAACCACTGTCTTGCATTCAAGCCACAAATCAATTGGCATTACAGTTGAAAACAGCACATCCAAATCTGCCCATAAATTCATTGACACACTCACAATCCTAATAACTTCTAAATACCATTTCTCTGGTTCTGCTCTCTGCTCTGGATTTTTTTTTAAAACGGCCATAAATCCTGTCTGCTCCAAGGTACATGAATGTAAGTTGGCCCACTTGATACAGGACCAGGAATTTCTCACAAAGGAAAGTCCCTTTCAACAGTACCTTATGATAAATTATTTGCACCACTATTACCACCACCTTCCAAAGGCTTTGACTTTGAAATCCATTCACTCTTAAGTCTTTCAACGTTCCCAATCTCTAATTTTCTCCAGGCGTTTTTCAAAATAAGGTCTATGGTTGTCTCCTTTCACAACTGAGCTTCTGAAATGTTTACTGCATAAAATTCATGAATTCTCCTTTTATCTAAATTTACATTTTGGTAGCTAGGTGTTCCAATTTCTCAAATGCATAGCTCAATCGCTTTCCTGCTTCTAAAATAATTTAAAAAAACAAGGCATAAGTTGATAATTCTGGAGGGTGAAGGAAGTAACCCGATTTAGGGCCACCCGGGTCACTCGCGACCACCTCTCAGCCTTCCAAACAAATGAAGAGTCGGTCAGACAGCAGAGAATACAAACCAAAGTATTTATTAGTATTACACTCAAGTGGAGTCCGATCTGACCAGCCTCCTTGAATTGCTGCACAAGGACTGACTTCAGTAAACATGGCAATGCATAAAGTACATTTCCAATAACCCTAAAGACACGCCCAGACTGGAATTTACCAGTTAGTAGCTGGTGAACAAAGTAGATACAGAAGGATGAGCTGCAATCCTGGGACCGGGTATATGCTATCTTAACGTCAAGGTTACTCTGCCCGTGCCCGCCGCTCTAAGAGTGGGAGCAGGCCTATCTAATGAGAAAAGTATGTAACGACAAACAATCTATTCATTAGTGCAGCAAAGCTCAACCTTAGAGAAATACAGAACAAATAATGACGCTGCTTTCTGCTGAGGTAAACAGAGTGAGACAGAAGTTAGTTTCGATCATGGCTCAAAATGGCGGCTGAATACAAAATGGTGCCACGAATGCTACCTCAAATCGTACAATGTAGAGAGAAATCGACTAAAACATTTTCTATTCCAACAAGGGGTATTACTTAAATGACATGAACCCACAAAAATTCCAAATTCAACTTGCATGCTGAACTTCAACCTTCATTAGATCTCACTCACCGACACCACATCCACAAATAAAATGCCATCTTACTGTGCCCTCTGCATTCCATTCTCATTATAGGCCTGAGGTCTTGCATTCAATATTTCATCTATCACTTCATCCTCAGCATCAGAATCATTCTACTCTGCACCTTCACATTTTTCTTCCAACTGCTTTGTGTTGTCCAAAACAGGAATACAAAGGAAAACTCCCACAGTTTCCCTCCTATTTTCATTGCTCCACACATACAAAAAAAAATAATTGGAACATTGTTACCATGGATCATTTTATGATATTTATTGCATAGATAAGTGGTTAAAGGGAGGCCCTCACATGCACATATGGACATATGCACAGGAGAAGGCCTATTCTAGAGCCTTGCCTCAATTCTGTTAAGTCTCCAAGGAGTGACTGAATGAGAGAGGGATTTTGTGATTGAGAGAGGGATTTTGTGATTGAGAGAGAAACTGTGCCTGTGCCTGTACACATT
This sequence comes from Calotriton arnoldi, assembly GCA_963921515.1. Taxonomy (NCBI): domain Eukaryota; kingdom Metazoa; phylum Chordata; class Amphibia; order Caudata; family Salamandridae; genus Calotriton; species Calotriton arnoldi. The sequence continues at coordinate 1,315,937 of CAWUFW010005499.1, forward strand.
TGTACTTCATGTTTTGTCCACAAAATGAGAGTCCTGAAACTTACATCCATTTTGGCATCCATTGTAGTTACCAAGTTGTTCTTTGCCTCTGTGTTTGTGTGTGCATTTGTTTGCAGGGACAAATAGACCAGTAACCACTACCTGTGGGTAGCTCTCAAGTGAGTTGTAGGTATGGGGTTGTCTCTATGAAGTTGTCTCTCTTGTGTCATTCTAGGCAATTGATTTTTTTGACACAATGCTTCATTTTCCTTCATCATAACGAGTGCACCTTGAAATACATCAGTTCATAAAAACAAAAAACTATAATGTTACTCCATTTATAGTAAGGACCTAGGCCACATATAGGTGCCAAAGACAACTGACCTTTCTCTTGGTTCACTAATATCATTATCGTCAGGGCAGTGGTGCTTGGGGCATTAAAGTTTCTAAGTTCATGATTAGAATCACTTCTAACAGGTGTCACTCAATGCAATGGATAATTTATTATACCAAGCTTGAATGCTTTGAAACTGACACATTAATCAGAATTACATTATTTAAATTTTGAAGAGTCTTTATCATAAATGTACTGGACCCTCTAAGCCAAGCAACAGCAGCTCCCTCATTTTTTTGTCCTAAAGCCCTGAAGGCCAGGGCTGTTCATGCCAACAGGAACCAGCCAAATAATTTTGGAAGCGAGCGTGGTCTGACCAGAACGCTTTAAAACCATTTGTTTTGCATTGTTTATTTTTAAAGCACCCAAGCCCTGGAGGCAGGAAACGTGGCCAATCTGGCCTCTAGCAAAAAAAACGGTCCACAACCGGCCAGCCCACCGGGAAAACGCCCGGTATTGCCAGTACATGCCTGCATTGATGGCTATAAAACCCAATGCTTAATTTGATATCTTTGTATCTTTCACTCTCTTGAAGGCCATAAACCATCTTCTATGTCCCAAATGAATGATGTAATGCCATTTAGATCAAAATGTTCCATTACTCAGAGGCATCCATGTGATATCCAATTTCTGAATTGTCTCTGATTTTGCGCAGTGGTAAAATCAGGGTTACCCAGAATGGATGTCAACATGGACAGGAAGGGACAGAAACACTAAAGACCGAGGGCCTCATTTATGAAAACTGTTGCATTGCTGCGTGAAATCAGCGATGCCACAGTTTTTACTGTGCCCTCCTTGCGACAGGATGGATGTGCTGTATTTAATGTAAATAAATAAAGCCCCTAGTTTGCTAGATACCTTATTCCTGACTTTCGCTGAGGCACCAGTGGTGGGCAAGGAGTATATATACTACACTAGATACGGTGTCTTCTTTTGTACACAGGGGACCTTATATTTGTGTCTACTTTCTATAGCTCGATCAATTTAGCAACACAATTGACTTTTTGATTCTAAATTACATTCCACTAATTAGCGAAATTGCATTGCCCAGTAGAATTAAGTAACATCAGAAAGGTCCGACCACCTGACTTTGGTGGCTTAATCATTAGCTTATTTCACAACTCAGGGACGTTTCACTACCCAAACAAAATCAATAAATTTCCTTTGCAACTGATTTAATAAAGAATTAGGCATTGGAAATGGTATCGCCTGGAATAGAAGAAAGGAGATTAGACCCTGGGCAAAATCGTCATTTTCAATGTCAGCAAGCCCATCAAAACATGCCAAGCATCATATATACCAAGGGGCTTATTTGCAAGCACCTTGCGCCGCTGGTGCGTGACTTATAATATGGGAGAAAGTGAGGTACTGGCGACGCAAGGGGTTTGTAAATAAGCCCCCAAGTTTTTTAAATCTTTCAGTACTTTGCGTGGATTACTTGTGCATTTGTACGGGTAATTTTAATCCCCAAGTACGTCATTGAACCTGTTGCACAATAGAATGGTAAACATGTTTTCGGTATTTGCTCTTGATGGATTCATATAGTTAGTAGGTGAAACAATTAAAAGTTTACTTTAATTACAGATACTTGACCATAAAGAGAAAGTTCTTATAACAGAGACGAAATAGAACGTTCTGGATTATTCATTGTAATTAGAACGTCATAGAAGGGAGGCGTGGTTTCGGCGCCACTTCAAGATGGCAGAGGCGCGCTGAGCTCTGACGGACCAGGGAGCTTAATCGATACTGGAGACCGCCCCGGCGCTCGCCGAGGAATGAGACTTCACGGTGTCTCTTCCTCTTGACATGGTGAGTCTCTGGAGTGCTGCAGCTTCACCCCCTCAGTAGTTTTTCTGGCCATAACGGCCTCGGGGGATTTCTTCTCAGAGGAGAGGTCGCGTCCGCCATTTTGAATGGCGGGCGAGCTTCATTTTTTCTCTTTGAAACGTCCTAATTGCACCGCGCTTGTCCCTTAATGAACTTTTCAATGAATTTCTGCAACAGCATGATGCTTCAAACCTTTTTCTCTCCCCTTTTGTAAGTTTTAAAGTGACCCTGTACAACAAGCCTTATTCTTCAGTTTACTGAGAGACTTTTACCTACCATTGCCTTTATGGAGCATTTTCTTCGATATATTTAAGAGGTCATTGACACCAAGTTTATGAATACTGAAAGCAGTTTTTTGACAGCATATTATATTACTTGAGAGAGAGACTGCCTTACTTTTTTCCTAACTGCTTCGGCTTCTGAGAACTGTGGTTGAATTTTCCTCATCGCAAGATTGAGTTTGCCTTGTTATAATGTAGACTCAACATATATAGTGCTCCATATAAGTTCCTCTTCCCTTCTATGGGGAGACTAAGGAATCTCAAGCTCTCAGTTTCTTCTAAGCGTGTTACTTATTCAGACTCTGACCCTAACCACAACGGCATGGAGGACAACCCTCTTCACAATCCTGAATCTTTATCAGGTATTATTTCAAAATTGCACCCTTCAACAAAAACACCTGTGAGCTCCACTAAATGAACAAAAAAAGGCCCTGCGTCTCCAGTGCATTCTTCTTCAGTTTCTATGGATCTGATTCTTGAGGAAATTCATGCATTAAAGCCTTTCATGGAGAAAACCACTAAGACTCTGCAACTACTGGACAGCAAATGGTGTTCTTTGGAATCCTGTGTTCTCAGTATGGAACAATCCACAGAATCTCTACAGTCTACATGCTCTCGTATTCCCTTTCTGGAATCAGAAATAGCTCTTCTCAAGAAACACACTGAGGACTTGGAAAATCAAAATCACAGGAACAACCTCCGTATTTATGGTCTCCCTGAAAATATGGAGGGCTCTAACCCGACAGTTTATTTTCAATCTTTTCTACCTAAGCTTCTGGATATATCGACCTCTGTCCCACTAAACATACAACGGGCTCACAGGCTTGGTCCCAGAGCTTCATCAAAACCTCGTGGTATCATCCTGTATCTCTTACAATATACTGATCTGTTACAAGTCATGTCGACGGTCAAAGCCGAAAAGCAAATCACTAGGGAGGGTCACAGTTTGTTCTTCTCACAAGATGTAGCTAAAGTTACTGCAGACGTCGGAAGAAATTTCTTGACCTCCGTACTCAATTAAGAACCATAAATGCTAGATATGGCCTAATCCATCCTTGTCTTTTTAAGGTCACTTATAAGGAAAAGACTACCATCTACGAAGATCTACAAGCTCTGAAAGATTTTCTTCAACAAGTTGGAGCAGATGTCATGGACACTATGAAACCTACTTAATTGTTATTCGGTTATCTTTTGTCTGCTCTCTTTTATGTATAATTCTCTGTTTGGTGTTCTGTTCTAGTTTGATCTTTATGTTATTCGTTCTTATATGATATTGTCTCTCTCATTTCTGATTGCAGGTGTTTCTCCCACTCCCAGTTCCTCATATGGTCTCCTCAATATGTTGATGTCATTAATCAATCCAAGGCTGCCCTGTCATCCGGTGGGGCTCGGATGTTGTCTTCGTCATTGCCTGGTGTCGCCTACCCCATTCGTCTTTGTGTGTTGTAGGCATGTTTCTCAGTCGTCATTTGTATGACTTGTACTGTTTTTTTTTTTTATGTTCTCCCTTCTCTATCGTTTCCCTATACCATTACTCTACTTCTTATTCTTCTTCCTATAACTTATTCTATTGCTCCCACTTTCCTTTCTCTCCAAATCAAACAAAAGTCTTATCTCTATACTCTTACCCTCTCACTTTTATTCAATTCTAAGATTAGTTTCACCACTGTAAGCTTAATGATTGTTCATGTTATTATCTTCTGGTTACATTCTGAGTTACTACGTGGAATATCAAAGGGTTAGGTAATGCTATTAAAAGACAACGGGTGTTAGCTCATTTAGTTAAATTGAAAACTGATATTGCATTACTTCAGGAGTCACATCTTTCTGAAGCTGAAGCTTCCAAGTTAAAGAAATGCTGGATAGGCAATGTGTTCACTTCTCCAGCTTTAGGTAAGAAAAATGGTGTTCTGATTCTCTGTCATAAAAAATGTCATGAATCAGTTGTTCATCAAGAATCTGACTCAGAGGGCCGTTGGGTTATTGTTAAACTCCTTATTGATAAAATACCCTTAATTATTTTTAATGTATATGGCCCAGCCTCCGTTGATAAGGTATTTTGGACAAAAATGTCTGACAAGTTACTTTTATACGATGATGATTATATTGTATTTGGTGCTGACTGCAATCAAATTCATGACCCCATATTAGATAGACATTCAACAGTTACATTTGTACACACTAAAATGCATTCACAATTCACCTCCACAATACGCCGTAAATCACTAGTTGATATCTGGAGACTGCCGGACCTTCGGAAGTATCATTTTTATTCAGTCCCACATCATTCACAATCCCGTATTGATTACCTTTTCTTAAGTAAATCCTTAGCTCAACATGTCCTTCAGTCTGAAATAGGGTCTATTTTAATATCAGATCACGACCCAGTCTATGTTGACTTTGATCTGATATCATTTGCTCCACATGCATGCTAGGTGGCGCTTTAACAATTCCTTACTCATGGACCCTAAATTATCTGGCCAATTCTGTCTTTGCTATTAATTCAACATCAGATTCATCTCTGTAATGATTTGGGATTCTTTTAAAGCAGCCGCTAGAGGTTTTATAATAAATTGTGTATCACAAAAGAAAAAATCTTTTGATATACAAACTACTCAATTACTTAACAAAATTAAACAGCTAGAATACACTTATCATCATTCCAACAATGAATCTTCCTTGAAAAACCTTATTGATGCCAAACTTACTTTTAACAGATTATCCACGGGGAAACCAAACAAACCAGCGCTGACACTGCCACAGACCTGCCGCTCCTGTTTTCCGCAATCCTGTTGTCTCCAGCGGTCCCGTGGGGAGGCTGAGTGCAGCGGAGACTACACCACCCAGCGGCCCTAGCGGCGTGTTCGCAGCAGACGCTCTGCAAATGCGCCAGGAGGCGCTTAAATTGGGCCCAGGGCTCCCGCAGC